>JADMNL010000025.1:344650946-345275946 GCA_016271365.2 Neoceratodus forsteri | reverse complement strand
CATACTAATCCTTGTTTACTGCTGAAGGTAATTTCCGAGCAAACAGTAAATCAGATTATTGACCTTCCAGTTTATTATTCGACTCCCAGGGATAGTCAGGAATGTCATTTGCACACACTTGATATCTGCAGAATGTTGCATTGGTACTTTGATTGTACTAGGGATTGTAGAAAATCCTTGCAGGTATTTGTGGCTTTTACCCCCAGGATGGTGGGCTCCCCTATTTCCAAGCAGGGCCTTTTCAAATGCTTGGCCAGCTACATTTCTTTCTGTTACTAGAAGCTCAGTTAGCAGCTTCCGATCTTGTCTGCACTCACTACACCCAGGGGGTGGATACGCCCATGGCTTGTTTTCACAATGTTTCCACTGCAGACATATACAATGCTGCCTCTTGGAATACAGTTCATACATTTACTAAACATTACAGTCTGAACATCATCTATCATAGACATGGCAGCTTTGGCCTCACTATCCTGCAAGGCCTGTTTACTTAGGGTCCTTAGAGCCTTCCATCCTTCCATTCTCCCTTGGTGCTTTGGTACTGCTTGAGAATCATTCCATGATGTGGCTCAATGGAGGGAGATGTCTTCAAAGAAGATAGAATAGTTACCTACTGCAATAGTAGATCTTTGAGAGAATCTCCTCCATTGAACCACAGCTCTCCCTCCCTTCTTCCCCTTTTTTCCGGTAACAAATGGTTGTCCTGCCTGCTCTCTCAAGTTGGTTCTCCTCTAAAGCCTGGCTTGGGCATATTTACTCAGGTTTCCATGTTCTCTCCTATGTGCCTGATTTGGTCCTGGTTGCTTTGGTCTCATCCAGTCTGGTGATCCTCCGAGCTTGTCTCTGGTGGATAACTGAGGCATGATGGGGCTGTCCAAATATAGGCGGCAATGATGCCCATCATTTTGGACAGCCCCAGCTAGCAAACTTTTCTGGCTGGTTCTAATGTCAACAGGTTACACTTCTGTGATGTGGCTCAGTGGAGGAGAGTCTCTTGAAGATCTACTGTTACAGTAAATAACTGTTCTTTCTGATAAAAGAGTAGTAGATTAAGGAGAAGAAGCAGTTGTAATACACATTTTAACAGTGCAAATTATGCAATTAATAAATTAGGATGCAGTCACAGGGAAGGGCCTACCCGAGAGGGCAAGTTTTGAACATGGTTGTTGCCTTTTGATCACCATGTTCAAAAAACAATGAAATGGCCATGATCACAGTTTCACTATTAGACATGTCTATAACAAGGTTAATATTGCTGAACATGGTTAAACAGTGTAAAAACATGATATATAACATGGTTAAACATGGTACAAACATGGTTAGTCAAAAGCATAGAAACATAGACTTTGACGGCAGATATGGACCACTTGGCCCATCTAGTCTGCCCATTTGCCTACCTACTGGATAAGCTGCAGATCCTAGTTAAGCAACAACCTATTTCTTCCTACCCCCACCACAAGAATTACCTTATGTTTGTCCCATGCATTCTTGAATTCTCCCACAGTTTTAGACCCCACAACTTCCTCAGGAAGGCAGTTCCATGCATCCACCACCCTCTCTGTGAAAAACACTTCCTCACATTGCCCCTGAGCTGTCCCCCAATCTATCTTCAAATTGTGTCCCCTTGTTCTTGCACATCTCTTTTTCTGAAAGATGCTACCCTCTTGGACTTTGCTGATTTCATTGAGGTACTTAAAAGTTTCAAACATGTCCCCCCCTCCCTTCTTTCCTCAAGGGTATACATATTAAGCTCCTTTAGTCTCTCCTCGTGTGGCTTCTGGTGCAGACCCTGTACCATTTTAGTTGCCCTCCTCTGGACTGCCTCCATCCTGTCTATGTCCTTGCAGAGATGGAGTCTCCAGAACGGGACACAGTACTCCAGATGGAGTCTCATCAACCTTCAGTACAAAGGGATATCAACTTCCTGTTTTCTGCAGGTGATGCCTCTCCCTATGCATCCCAGTATCCCCCGCAGCTCTCTCTACTGCCTCCTCACATTGCTTGCTAACCTTAAGGACATCTTTCCATTTTTGTTGTTGGTACTACCTCCTCCCCCTATTGTGTAAACTTCCCCTGGGTTTTTGTTTCCCAGGTGCATTATTTTGCACTTTTGACCATTCCTCCAACCTTGCCAAGTCCCTTCTCCTCCTTTCCATCCCACCTTGTGTATCAACTCTGTTACAGATCTTTGTGTCATCTGCAAAGAGGCATACTTTTCCTTCCAGTCCCTCTGCAATGTCACTTATAAAGACATTAAAAAGGACTGGACCCAGTACCGAACCCTGCGGTACCTCACTAGTAAACCCCCTTTTTTCAGAGTGGACTCTATTTACTATTACCTTCTGTGTCCTGTTGTCCAGCCAATGTTTTACCCAGGCTACCACAATGGGACCCACTCCTAGGCTGGCTAATTTGTTTATTAATCTTTTATGTGGGACTGTCAAATACCTTGCTAAAGTCTAGGTAGGCCATGTCCACAGCCCCTCCCTGGTCTACTACTTTGGTCACCCAGTCAAAGAAATCGATTAGATTCATCTGATATGACCATCTCGCTGTGAATCCATGCTGCCTTGGGTCCTGTGCCTCATTGGCCTCTAGGTACTCAACAGTTCTTTCCTTCAGAAGTGATTCCATCACTTTTGTTAAGGGGAATAACATCTGCCCTCCTCCAGTCCTCAGGTACAACACCATCCTCCCATGATTTGCTAAAAAGGGTAGTCAGTGGTGTCACTAGTTCTCCCCTTAATTCTTTTAGAATTCTGGGGTGAATTCCATCAGGTCCCATTGCTTTGTCCACCTTCAGTTTTAGGAGTTCTTTTAGAACTCTTTCTTCTGTGAAAGGACTGGAATCGACCCCCTTATCCAAAGTGCTTCTGTTAATTGGATTAGGTACCTCCACCTCCGCCTCTTTTGTGAACACTGAGCAGAAGTACTTGTTCAGTATCCCTGCTTTTTCACTGTCCTTCTCTGCTCACCCACCGTCCATTCTATTCAGCCTCACTATCCCTCCCTTTGTCTTTCTACGCTCTCTAATATACCTATAAAAGGTTTTATCCCCCTTCTAAACCGAGTTGGCTATCTTTTCCTTAGTTTGGGCCTTTGCTATTCTGACTGCCTTCCCTGCTTTCTTCTGCCTTAACTGGTACAGTTCTCTGTCCTGCTCCTTCTGTGTTTCCTTATACTTCCTAAATGCTATCTTTTTCTCCCTAACCTTCCCTATCTCCTCTTTTGAGAACCACAGTGACTTTTTCTTTCATTTTGATTTGTTTATTTGCTTCACACAAAGGCTTGTTGCCTCTGTGATGGCAATTTTGATGTTTCCCCATTGTTGCTCCACCCCTCCTTCTAGCCTGTTTGCTAGTGCTTTTCTAAGGCACCCTCCCATTTTGACAAAGTCAGCACTCCTGAAGTCCAGTACCCTCACTTTTGAATGGATTGACTCTGCAGCTGAGTTCATCATGAACCACACTGTTTGGTGGTCACTTGTTCCAAGATGGCTACTCACTTCTAGATCTGAGATCCTCTCACTGTCCCCATTTGAGAATACAAGGTCTAAGATTGCTCCCTCCTGAGTTGGTTCCAACACTAGCTGTCTGAGGCATGCCCCCTGTAGGGCATCGTGAATTGCCCTGCTCTTGGATGTGGCTGCAGCAAAGCTGCTCCAGTTAACATCTGGCATATTCAGGTCCCCCATCAACAATATTTCACCTTTCTCTGCCATCCTAAGGATGCCTTCTATCATATCCTTGTGCATTCCCTTCCCCTGAGATGGGGGTCTGTAAACAACCCCTGTGCAGATTGTGATGCCATTTCCAGTCTCTAAGGTAACCCATAGTGCCACCTCTCCTCCCTGTTTACTCTTTTTGCTCCATTGCTTTTACCCCTTCCCTTACATAGAGAGCTACTCCTCCCCCTCTTCTACCCTCCCTGTCTCTTCTATAGGTTGTGTACCTTGGTATGTTAACATCCCAGTCATGGTTCTGTATGTGCCATGTTTCTGTGACTGCCATGCTATCCAGGCATCCATCTCCCACCAAGGCCACCAGTTCAGGGAGCTTGTTGCCCAGACTACAGGCATTGGTACTCATTACCCTCCATTTCTTGATGGCATTACCCCTTTTTGCCCCATCCCCGTCCTTACTGCCATTGTCGTTATCTCCATTTACCCTTGCCCTTCTCCCTATCAACATCTCTATCTTGGTGTTTCCCTCACTAACTACCCTGATGTATCGTGGGGGTGCTAGAATATTCCTGCTCCTTTCCAGTGCCTCCCCCCTTGGCTAGTTTAACTGCTTGCCAGTGAAGCATTTAAACCTATCACCTAGGATCCTGGTTCCCCTCCTGGGACAGATGCGGATCATCGCACCAGTATAGGCCTACATCACTCCAGGTGGACCCACAGTCCCCAGTGAAGCCAAACCCCTGGGCTCTGCACCAGTTTTTCAACCACTGATTGAATCTCATGGAGTGGAGCACCCTAGCCTCACCCATGCCATAGACAGGCAGCACCTCCGAGAAGGTTACCGTGCATGCTACTTGTCTAAGGCTCCTCCCCAGCTCCACAAACTCCTTCTGCACTGTTCTGGTCCCTTTCCCAGCCAGATCATTTGTCCCTAGGTAGACAATGACATCCAGTTCCCTTCCCCATGCAGCTGCTCCCGCGATCCTGAGGATTCGCTCCCTGTCCCTCCAAACCATGGCACCTGGCAAGCACCTTACCTTCCTCTCCCCTCCCGCAGTTCTACCCTCCTAACAATGGAGTCCCCAACCAGGAGTTGTTTCATTCCCCTGTGGGGTCCCATGCCACTGTCCTGTTGATCTCCTTTGTGACAGTTTCCAACATCCTCCTTGGTCTCCACTGTGGTTGCCTCTATAGAGGAACTACACTCTGCCAGAGTGGCATACGAATTGTGGAGAGGTACAACTGGAGAGATGTGCCTCTGTTCCACCACCCTCACCCTCACTGAGCCTGCTGTGGTCCAACTGCTCCTCTTTCTTGACAACCTCTGAGGCAGCAGTGATTGCCCTGGTGTTCCCTGGGTGGGAGAGGAGGTCCCCTAAATCCTGGCCAATTCAGCCTGGAGATGAGCAACCTCCTTCCTCAGCCCAGAGAGGTGCCTGCAGATGGAACAACACCGCATCCTCCAGAATGTCTCCTGGAAGACTGCTGCTCCACAGCCACTGCACTGCACCACTCCCATCATGTCTTATTTCTGGACCCTTAACTGTTGTTTTGAATACTTACTCTTTCATATATATATATATATATATATATATATATATATATATATATAGATATATATATATTTTCATATTTTTCCACCTACTTACCTACCTACTGCCTCTGTGCCCTTAAAGCTCCTGATCTTCCTGTTCTGAGACAGGAAGTTCCTATATTTCTCAGTAGTCTCCTTACTTGCTCAGAGTCAGACCTCCAGCATTTGGGGGGGGGGCGGAGAGCTACTGTTTTCCTTCTAGAATGGTGAGTCTTTTGTGGCTCTGTGATCACTTTCTTCCTGCTCCTGTTCTAGAATGTAGTTACACAAAGAAATCAGTAGCTATAAAGTGGTTCAAAAGCTATTTATTGACGTAATTTTGCAGACCATGGAAACTGCAACTGTCTTCTTAGCAACTTAGAATCAATGCAAAGAAGTGCAAAGTAATGCACCTGGGAAATAAAAATCTAGGAGAAGAGTACACAATAGCAGGGGAGGTACTAACAACAACAATAATGGAAAGGGACCTGGGGGTAGTCATATCAGATTACCTAAAGGTGGGTAAGCAATGTGAGAAGTCAGTAAGGAGAGCCGGGGGAAACTGGGATGCATAGGGAGGGGCATCACAAGTAGAAAAAGGGAAGTGGTTATCCCTCTGTACAGACAGTTGGTAAGACTCCATCTGGAGTACTGCGTGCAGTTTTGGAGACCTCATCTATGCAAGGACGTAGACAGGATGGAAGCAGTCCAGAGGAGGGCAACTAAAATGGTGCAAGGTCTACATCAGAAACCATATGAAGAGAGACTGAGAGAGCTTAATATGTATACCCTTGATGAAAGGAGGGACAAGGGGGACATGATAGAAACTTTTAAGTACCTCAAGGGCATCAACAAAGTCCAGGAGGGTAGCATCTTTAAGAAAAAGAGATGTGTAAGAACAAGGGGGCACAATTTAAAGATAGAGGGGGGATGGCTCAGGGGTAATGGGAGGAAATGTTATTTCACACAGAGTGGTGGATGCATGGAACCGCCTTCCTGGAGAGGTTGTGGGGTCTAAAACAGTGGCGGAATTCAAACATGCATGGGACAGACATAAGACAATTATAGTGGGGGGTTTCAGAAAGTAGCCTGTTGGTTAACTAGAATCCGCAGCTTATCCAATAGGAAGGGAAATAGGCAGACTGGGTGGGCCAAGTGGTCCCTTATCTGCCGTCAAAGTCTATGTTTCTATGTTTCTTCTCTTTAAACATTTTATTTCACTTGGAAGGGCTGCTCTAGTGAGGATTTAATGATGACACCATGGTTGACCATGGTTGAAAATGGTTCCCCATGTCCTGGCCATGCTTTGACTGTGGCTGAGGATCATGGTTAAAAACCATTGTCGGTTTAGCATGGTCGGAGTAAGGTCAAGCATGATAATTTTTAACCACAATTGACCATGCTTGACAACTACCATTCTGTATCCATTGGTCTAACTAACGGAATGCGTTCATTTTAATTGTTTGCTTAAATTTAAGATGAAAAACATTGCCTATAAGTTTCCTGTTTGCTTATTTCATCTTTATATCGTGGTTTTTCTCAATAAGTTTTCTGAATGTTCAGGGCACACCATGGTTAATCATGATTCATCCATGTTTGACCATGGTTTGTCCATTGTTATAAGAGTATGGGATAGCAACCATATTTGCATAATTCAATTGCATATCAAAATGCAGAATGTGACACTTTAAATAAAATCTAACATTTTTCAGTTTACAAACAAAAATAAAGTTTATGCAAATAAATTAATTACTCAAGCATGACAAAATAAGACCTCACTACATCATAAAAGAGTTTAGTTTTATGGTGGTATAGATAGCGATTAGGCCATTTTATCAGTTATGAATGAGGAGAGACTCCGTTAGAAAGACAAACAACAGCAGCAATAGGTAAGCAAATAAAAGCTATTTAAAAAGTATGTGTGGCTGCTATGTATTCATTGCAGAATATTAACGTTGTTGAACAAAATGACGTAACCTGAGTTGCACAGAAAATTTCTTTTATTATTGACAATTGTTGGCCATGGATGACCGTGGTTATTAAACTCTTTTGGGATCTTGGTTTGACTACTGTTGACAATGGTTGACCATGGTTCAACCGAGCTATCCTTGCTGGAAAAAGCCACTGTTGCTTTTAAAACCCATTATGAACATTGTTAAGACCATGTTAAGAACACAGTTATCATTCTAACATGTTATTGAATATCATGACCAAATCATGTTAAGTAATTACCATGTCTAGACCATGGTTACTAATTTACCCATATTTTATCATTTTTTTGGCAGAGGAGCAATATACCATACACATTTAAAACATGGCCAAACGTGATCAAAAATAACGCAGAAAAAGGGATGACCATGTTTAATACTCATGTTTAAAATTAGTTTGGAACATGTTTGACCATGTTTCTAACATGCTTAGTATAAACCACTATTGCATTGATGCAGTATAATAATTGAATAGGCATCTTGAAAACTGATGACAGAAATTTGTTTAGAACTTAATGACATCAAGAGATCCCAGCCCCTGAGGAAGCCCATGTAAGGTGAAACGTTGGGCATGGTCAGCGGATTGTGGTGTCAAGTAGCCATGCGTTAAATTGAATTATATATTTGAAACTGTTTAAGTGTGGCTGTTTTCCTTCTTATACTCTCTGGGAGTTATTTTTCTGCCAAGTGCCAGTCTAATGGGATACCTCCAGTGTTAATTAAATCTTGAAAGATTTCTCTATTAGGCTTCTCAATGTACTCCAACATACGTGTAAGCATATTATTATGTGATATATTGTCTGGTTCAGAAATGCTGTGTGTTTTTAGCATGTTAATCTTATGGATTATGTCATCTTCTGTGATTTCTGGTTTCTCCTCTAACCTTGTCATTATCAGTTGAAGTGTCTTTGTTCTGGGTGCGTAAAGTGAACCAAAATAGTTATTGAAGCAGTTAGCCATTTCTTGTGGCTCACTAATATTATTTCCATTATGAAAAATTGGACCAATGCCACATTCTAATTTTTTTAGGAAGTTAACATAGCTACAAAATATGTTGCTATTATTTTTGTTTGCATTTTGTACTATGGCAAGTTCTATGTGTGTGTGTGTTTTTTTTTTTTTTGGCTTTCCTGATTCCCTTTTTACAGTTTCATTCTTTGATGATATATGCTGACCAATTTGCCTCAGTCTTATGTTTTAGGTAATATTTATGTGCCTTATTCTTTTTATTTATTAACTTTTTAATGTTTGGCGGTAACCACATTCGCTTAATGCCCATGTTATTGTATTTTGTGATTTTTGGTATGAATTTATTACTGGCCTCTAGCACAATTTGCTTAAAGGTTTGCCATTTCTCTTCTATTGATGTATTTAGAAGTATGGCTTCCCATTTAATACAGCTGAGATAATTGCTAATACCAGTCATGTCTGGCCTGGAGTATTGAACTATTTCCATGATACCACTTGTGAATGAATGTCCATTTAGGATACTAAAAAGAACAGTGTTGTGATCACTATTACCAACTGGTGCATCAGTCTGTATGCTTTCAGTGGTTACATTATCTGTAGCCAATACAACATTCAATATTTTATCCCCTGTGTTTACAGTTTTGACATATTGAGTTACCCCCAGTTGAACTGTAAGGTCAACAAGGACTTTATCCAGCTTGGTGCTTGCATTCCTGGTCTCCCAATCAATGTCACCTAAATTCATGCCTGCTGGTATGGTAGTATCCCCTTTCTCACAGGGTCTTTCAAATTTAGAAATTAAATTAGCAGTGACTTCAAAGATCATGTCCAGAGGTCTATATCAGGTGCCAATGTTAAATTTTTTGGTATTCTTACTAAATACACTGATCCATATGGTTTCTGAATCAGCATCCTTATGTTGATTTTATTGGTTACATCTGTACATGAGGTTCCTCATTTTATATAGTGTGACCCCTCCCACCTTTCTGTTGTGCCTGTCTTTATGAAAAAGTTGGTAGTCCTGCATGTCCTTACCCCAGTCATGCTCTGGGGATCACTAGGTTTCAGTGATGGCCACCAAGTTCAACTGCTTATTAGCAATAATTGCCTTTAATCCATCCATTTTGTTACTTAGACTTCTAGCGTTAAGAAAGGCACATTTACAGCTATATGTATTTCTGTTTGTACTCATCTTCATGTTTTCCATTTTAGGGTTCTTCTTACTGCTTAGTTTAAAGAGAGATTATTTAGCCTGCTCTCAGTGTGCTTTGCTAATATCCTAAGTTGGTCTTTGTGCGTCAGCTTGCTAGACTGATGTTTAAGTGATTAATTGCTTGACTTTTTATATTACAGGCTTTTGGTACCTGGAGAATGCTAGACATAGCTACCCTACACCCCTTTTATTGGAGCTCTTTATCCATTTCAACTAGTTCATAACATATATATCCTTCTCATGACCATGACCAATATTGTTAGTGCTGAAATGGAGTATAACAATAGAATTAAAGCTAAGGTTGTCTATGAGCATATCAATTCTCATATGAATATCATTTATTTTAGCACCGGGGAGACACATCACTACTGTATTCTCTGTATCATTTTTACAGAGGTACGTGTCAGTAAACCTGACAATTGGATCCCCAGTTATTAGTTTAGTGCTGACCAATTTTACAATAGTATTAGCAGCAGGTGAAATGTTGGTGGTAGCAGATTGCGGAATTTCTTTACTCAGAACAGCAAAATCATTGGTTAAGCTAATATGTTTAGAGTTCGGTGAGATGGCCCTTCTCCTTTTCCATTACTAACCAGGCACCAGTCATTACTCAAGGGTTCCTGGTCACCCCTCCCCCCTTGGAGTTTCTCTCCTCATTAGAAACACTGATGTCTGACTCAGCATCATCTCTTGATCTGTTCTTTCTTTCTCAGACAGACTGAGATAGGAGTTTGTTTTCTGTTTCAATTTTCTTATCAAATATCTCTATGTTACTGATTTCTTTTCTGGAACCTTGGTGTTAAAGGCTAATGCATACGTTGTACATACATGGCACTGCATAACAGAGCACTCTCTGCAAAGCAGCTCCAAGAAATCCTCTGCTGGATCCATCCCCCATCCCCCCCCCTTTTTAACCCTGAAACAACAGGTAGAGCAAGGAGTTAGTGTGCCATATGAACCAATAATCACTTCCCAGGCACCAGGGAGACTGTTAGAGGCAATGCCTTTATGGAGGTCCAAAACCAGAAGTATCAAGTGCATCATTTCTAGTTTCGAAATCTCCACAAACAGAGGTGTACGGGGCTCAAAAGTTGCACGCTGGCAGGGATATACCCCCTAAAATAAGGTCTACAATAGAACAAATGCTAAAAGGAGTCACATAACACAACACAGTGACACTTTAAAAAACATTGCCTATAGAGGAATAGGCACAGGTCCTCCTAGTTCTCATAGTGCTTCACTGCTCTGCTAAGAGGCAGTGAAGAACAGGAGGGCACTGCCCCAAGTACATCCCTTTTTCATCTACTAGACTGAGTGGACAGTTCAGCAGTTTGTGGTATAGATTTAACTGGGGCAGAATAAATCTTAATTGCTTCCCATTCAATATATGAGGCCAATAACTAGCCACTCTTTGCTTGACTATTGCTTCTATCAGTACTGTTTCTAGTTCTGCTCTCACATGACTCTCAGGAAAAGATTTACTAACCTTCTAAAGGTATCCCATGATATGACTGAGTGCATAAGAGCGAGTACATTTGGGCAAGGTCAAAATATCAAGTTGGAAATGGGCTACAGTGATTTATGAACTCTTGTCAAGTTTAGCGCTTTTGTGTCAGCAGGGAGTCAGAGATAAGTGCAGTATGTAGGTTGTTGTTGGTGAGGTGAATTTTAAGCTGGCCATGTGGTATAGTGGTGAGAATCACCGCCTGTGTGGCTGGCAGACCTGGGTTCAGGACTGGATGTGGGGACAACTTTTTTATTTTTACTTAATTTTTTTAAGTTGTTAAGTCTCATTCCACCCATCCTCCTGACCTTTTTCCCCTCTACCTTCCTGGTTGCCCCCCTACAACATTCTCCCCCTCCTGACCTGTGTCCCCCAGTGCTGAAGCCCCATCCCAAGTTTAGCCCTGTCCCTCAGTGTCAGGCTCCTCCGATGTTAGTTATTTTTAGTATGAGGGTGTGAGGGCATAGCCCCCTGCATAAAAAGTAGCCTCACATCACCCCCCAGAGAGTAAGGAAGCCCCGGTCCCTGTTTGTGGGGGTCACTGTAGTGCTAATTGCTGTTTTGCTGTTCGACGATATGCACTCACTATTTTTGGTCGGTGCCATTTTGCAGGCACTATTATCACATAGAACCCCTTCAAAATGGATCTATTAAAAACTGAAAATTGAATTTCTATAGCATAGGGAGTGTACTATCCTCACACTTCTCTTGCATGCAGAATTATGGGATTTAATTCAGTTTCAGTGGCATGTATTACAGGGAGTGCAGTTGATCCACCATACATAAAATTAAATCAACCAAAGCACATGAGCTGTATCTGACTTTCTTTAACTATGATTTAACATGATTAGACCATTTCCCATTTGAAGTAAAATTTACCTCCAGGTACGTGTACATGTTAACTATTTCTAATTGTACATCATTTACGAAAAATGGGCATTTTGTTTTCCCTCCAAAAACTATAACTTTAGTTTTATCATAGTTTAATTGCATCTTGTGAACCATACACAATATTGAGAAATGCTGCAAGTTATGTTGAAGACCAGTGGGAGATAATGCAAACAGAACCATGTCATCTGCGTACATTAGACCAAGACATGGTTTACCAGAAATGTTTGGGGAGTGAAAATTGCTAGCGTCGAGATTTATAAGAATATCATTGACACAAAAATTAAAAAGAAGCGGCACCAGAAGGCAACTTTGTTTTACTTCCTTATTAGATGTAAAAAAATTAATTAATAGAACCTTGAAGGTTATAAGTGATACATGTCTTACTGTTGGTGTAAAGCTGAATAATAAATAAAGGTCCAATCTGTGCATAATAAATTTTGACAACAGAATATTTTTATCAAATGAGTCAAACGCAGCTCTGAAATTGAGAAATACTGCACATATTTTCAACTTTCTATTAAATAAATATTTTTCTATAAGATAAGCTAATACAAAAATGTTATCAACAGTTCAGAGATTATATCTGAACCTCACTTGAAGGTCTGATATCATTGAATTTATGTTAATCCAGACCTGCAACTTATTCAACAGAATTTTTGCATATATTTTGGAAATATCCAAGAGCCTTATCGGTCTGACGGTTTTTGTGACTTTGATATTTCCTTTTTTATGAAGAGAAACTATTATTTTAGTTCTCCAACTGGCAGGAATGAAATTATGTTTAAAACGTTTATTGAAAAAAAACATTTTAACGTAGGAATGTATATATTCAAATGTAACATATACACAGGTGGGGATTCCATCTATACCAAGTGCTTTTTTCATTTTACTGGAATTAATAGCTTCCTCGGCTCCCAACAAAGTGACTATCAATGGGCTGTAAGATGTAGTGTTTTTTGGCTTTATGTGCTGATATTCTTCTATTAACAGATCATAGAATGTGTTACTAAAATACGTTGCCCATCTATCAGCTGGGGTCAGGGCTGCTGGGCATTGCTCAAAATGATTTGTTCCTTTAGTAACTAGTTGCCAAAAAGCAGTTGTAGCTTGTTTATTTATTTATTGTTTTATACATAACAGACCACAATTTATTTTTATCTATCTTTTTTTCAGCTAAAATGGCATTATAATTTTTCCAGTCTTTTTCAGTTTAGCCAGCTTTTCTCTGTAGGGATCTTTCTTAGTTTTTCTGACAATATCTGTAAGATTTTTTTTGTGCCTTTGTGCCCACTGGCACCCCCTCTCCTTTAGGCCGTCAATGCCTCCCCCTTTACTCGCCAGACTCACCCTCGCATCTTCAACCACCACCAAAGTTCTCCTGCAGCCTTCTGTCCCCTGGGCTGGCTTGTCCCTTCTGGAGGCCTCCTCTGTTGGTCGTGGAGGGGAAAGACACCTGGAGCCTTTGCCTTCCTCATATTGGCTGTCTTGTCCCTGCCTGGGGCCTCCCCACTGACTAGAGGAGGAGAAAATGTGCTGGGCAGAGGCTGAGGGACAACTTGGTGCTGATGCACTAGGGGTCATTGGTATGGAAGGGAACTATATGGCCATCATTCAGCATGCCATTGGTGCAGCAGTTTTTCCTCTTTTTTCCACACCACCCACCACCTGCATGGATGCACACAATGCAGTTTACCTGGAGAGGGGGTGCCTGATAGTGCAAGTTCACCCTTACCATCAATGGCACCACTGCATGCCCCCACCAGGAGCCGCTGCGGAGCAATGCAGCATCCACTCACCCTCCAGGAGGAGAGCATCTATTGGATGCTCTGGATCCTCCCTGCTGGCCTCCGCTTCTGATGTCCAAAGGTCAGAGAGCAAACTCAGGTCACCAGTGTCTCAGAGAAATTCTCCCATCAGTCGATGCCACAGAGCCAGCTAGATTTTTTTAATTTTCTACATTTTTTTGTTAAACCATGTTTTCTTTTTCTGTATGGCATATTTATTAACTCTCGTGGTAGTAAGGATCTTGGAAAGAAACTTTACTAATACATTGCAAGGGTCATGTGGAAAACTCAGGTTTGCTGATAATTTTCAGATTTTTCTGTGTTTTCCACTGTAAACAATAAACTTTCATAAGTATAATATGATAAAGTGTCTAACTGAACCCATCTTTTGGCATATACCCCAAGTGTTGGGATTTTTTGCATACGTCAGTATTTCCTTATCTGGAGTATTATAAATATGCCATCATGAAAACAACACTAGCATGATCTCTCTCAGTGTGCGTGTCTATTTCTCACTCCTTAAAGGGACACTGTCAACTTTTTTTGCATCATATTATTTCTAGATAAAAACCCACATTTTATGATTGCTTAATTTCACTAAAATTCGTTGATGCTACTGTTTGTTTTATCTGCCTCCTTGCATATTAGAACTGAAATGTATGGGAATGTATAGTTATACCCATCTTTGTTTTGCTCCAAATCATTGAACTAAGCTTTCTGCATGCTTCCTGAACATTAGAAACACCCTCAAACAGTGCAGCCACTCATGATACATTGGCCTCTTTTACTTCCACTGCATGATGAGTAGCTAGATAGTGTTTTGGGTGTTACAGAGTCCAGGAAAGATGCAGTGGCAGTTGGTGAAGAGATGTAAACAAACATGTTTTGGTGTGGTAACACCAATACAGTAAGCACTCAGGTTTTCACTTTTTGAAAGGAAAAAGGAGTCTGAATCAAACAACCAGTTATAGCAGCAGTCTCTGTAGAATGTGAACAATCATAAAATGCATTTTTTAAACCAGGGACACTTTGAGGTCTAAGGGGATTGACAGTGTCCCTTTAACAAATTCTAAGTCAAAAACTGTTATGATTATAAAATCTATTGCACTTCTAGTATTATGTGAAAAATATGTGAATTCATCCAATGGATCAGAGAAATGTGTGCCCATTTAAAATGTCTAAGTTGTCTGATTCTAAGATTTTTGCCAACTTAGTACCAGCCTCATTAATGGTTTTACCCTCTGGGGGGTGGGATATTCAGAATGTGCCAGGCAGGGGCATAAGACTGGGCACAGCACAACTGGGATGCAGCAGGGCATGGTCTGGGTGATATTCAATGGTGCTGCGCCATGGCTCAGCACCATTGAATATGGCACTGGGGCCACCCACACTGTGCCAGTGCAAGTGGCAGGTGAGGAGCAGGGGATGCACCAGCACAAGTGCAGGTGCGCTAGGTGCAGTAACCATGATATTCAGTGCTGGGCATGCAAATGAGGCCATTATGCATGCAAGGTGCACATGGGGCCATTTGCATGTCATTATGGCCTCATTTGCATGCAGGTTCACCGATCCCTGGTGACTTGCACCTGGTGCCCTGCCAGGCTGCAGCCATCAGGAACCGACACCCCCTACCCCTCGGTGGGCAAGGCGCCCCAATGCCCAATCACAGGCATAGCATAAATCAATCCTTGGTGGTCCAGTGGACCCCACCCCAGCACCTGATCATAGGCATAACATATATAAATTTCTGGTGGTCCAGTGGACCCCACCCTGCACCCAATTGTGGGCATATCATACTGCAATCCATGGTGGTCCAGTGGACCTGCTTCTCTGCCCGATCATGGGCTGTAGTGGTCATAATATTCCCTGGTGGTCCAGTGGACCCGATCACCAGCCCGATCATGGGCAAATAAAGAAATAATTCCCTGGTGGTCCAGTGGACCTGATCCCCAGCCCGATCATGGGCAAATAAAGAAATCATTTCCTGGTGGTCCAGTGGACCCGATCCCCAGCCCGATCGTGGCCAAATAAAGAATTCATATTTTGGGACTGTGTAGCACAGTATGGTCTGCACACTCATTGGCCCACACAGTGGACCAATAGGTGTACAGCTGTACTGTACGCTGTCAATCGGTGGGTGGCCGGGTGGCTTGTGGTGGGGATGCCGCCCACCACTGACTGGGGAGAGCAGGGTGGCAGGTCTCAGTGGGCGGGTGGGGAGGGGGACCGCTTGACCACCAGGGATTTAATTGCATTATTTGCCCAAGATTGGGCCAGAGATCGGGTCCACTGGACCACCAAAGAATCATTTCTTTATTTGTCCATGATCGGGCAGGGGATCAAGTCCACTGGACCACCAGGGAATAAGATTTGAACTACAGCTCAAGATCGGGCTCAGGATTGGGTCCACTGGACCACCAGGGATATATATTTATTATGCCCGTGATCGGGCAGGGGGACACGATGCCCATACTGTGTCACTGGAGGCCAGGTGGCCACCCATAGCAGGCGGCTGCCGTGTTGCGCCCTGCAATATGGCAGCACACCTGTGGGTGGCCAGGACTTGCTCCTGCTTTTCAGGGGCAGATCTTTGCACCCCCCCCGTGTGGCACAAGGCGGGTTTGTGACTGCATGTGTGCCGCCATCCCAAAGCTGAATGTCGGGATGCTGCCACATATGTATGGGCACCCCACGCCGTCACATACATTACTGGTGCGTCCCGGTGCATCGGGATATGTGCAGCACAACATTCCCTTTTGAATATCATGCCAGAGCACATCAGTGGGTTGCGCATAGGGCAACACTGTTGCGCCATGCGCAACCCCTTTGAATATCCCACCCTGGGTGTCTTAGTACATTAATATGAGATGGGACATAGCTATTGTACAGCATCTGAAAGATTGCTAGTTAAGGGGATTCTTAAATTAAAATCACCAAGAATAATTAAAGGCACTTGTAAGTTAACCATTATGTCTGAGATCCTTGATTCCAGAACATCCCAGATTTTAACATCAAAATATGTAGAAAAACTTGCCAGAATGTGTATGTATATATATATATATATATATATATATATATATCTATATATACAGCAGCAACAAAGTGGTATTGTTAACATTAATTTTCTAAATTTGACAGTTATGATCCTATTCAAGTAATGCCACTGATTTAAGAGAAGGTGATATTTTTTATATCTGTAGTAAGACTACCTACAGGTCTACCATTTTTGGAAAATTTCATGGCTGCAGACAAATAGCATTGGTACCCTTTGAGCTGCATTTCTGTACATAACCATGTCTCTTGCAAACTAATTATATAGAAATCATTAACACAGTATAACCAAGCCATTCTTCATCTGACATTTTCAGTGCAAGGCCAGGCATATTGCACGATATAATATTTTGTAACTGTTGTTCTTCATTAGTAACAGGAATGCCTTCGTTGCTACTTGAAACATTACTGCTACTTCTTTTGGGGGACAGTCGACACAAAAAAAGTGCTTAATGGATCTTTTAGAGAGATATCATTCCTGTCCATGTTTGGGCAGCTGTATGGATTATGTTTATAATTCTTTTTTTTCCAACTGTAAATTAATTCCTTGCTTTTGAGCAGAAATAGGAACATTTACTTCAACATTCAAGTCTACTATGTTAATGCCCAAGTTATCCAAACAGTCCAGCCTTGCCAGTGTATCTGTTGCCAGTAATTAATTTGGGTGCCACTAGCATTTAAGTTTGACCCACTAACTCTTTTAAGGCCTCTATAGCCCAGTTTTACATCCAATGCACTCAAAATGAAAAAGCATACCGAAGACATGAATGAGCTATAAAATTCATCTTCTCCTTGTTCCAAACCAAACATAGTTAAAAGAACTGAGCCTAAACTCTTTTCACTGTATGTTTGAGCCTTAGATCTAATCATATATTCTCAGCTGAACCAATTTACCATTCGTGAATATACTTCCCAATTTAACTGATTGTAATTGCCCCACCATTTTATCTCAGTGCTTTATCTTATTGAATACCAAGAGGCTGGGGGTTCAATAATTTAATTGTAGCTTGCCAAGTTTTTTCAAGGCACTCTGTGCTAATTTCCCCGTATTCATGTCTTTTACTGAAGCATGGACATTTTCAACTTCTGTTCTTTCATCTCTAGCAATTAGCAAAACCTTATCAGAATAATTTGGAACTTCTAATCCTGCTGTTAGTAAATCTTGAATCAAGTCTCAGAGATTCCTATGTTTCATTTGATTTCATGTAAATTATTTTTAGATACAAAACTGTTTCCTCTCTTGACAAAAAGAGATCACAGGGGTCTTCTGTAACTGTAAAAGAAACCTCCTTCTACTCCACAATCTTTTGCAAATCTCTAATAGGAATCCTTTGATGTTCTTCTCTCTCTCCCCCACATGTTCTTCTACTATTTTAGATGTTATCCCTCAGAAGATCGCCTCCACTGTTCGATTGTGTTTTGGGGGTATTTATTAGATTTTTCTGTTTTTCTCCACTGTTATAATTTTTTCCCCCAAATTTGTATTATTTTTAGCTTTTTTTTCTGGGGGGTTCCTGTTTTTGTCTTTTCTCAGGTGTTAAAGGTATTATAATTTGTGAGAATGACAGATTTGTTTTTTTTTTTGAGTGGCTGTAAAGAGACCAGTTTTAGATTGGCTTGGTTCATAAACTCAGACTTTGTTTCTAGGAAGTCTTTTATTTGTCCTACTTCCTCTTTCAAAGCTACAACATTTTCCATGATCAGTATATGGGAAACATGTTGGATCGCCAAAAAGAAATTAGTTGTTCTGGAAGGTTAGTGAGGAATTTTGCCAGGGTTTCCTCTAAAAATGAATAATTCAGAAATCTTTGGTTGGTACCATCTTGTTTTTCTTCTGCCACTGGAGTAGTGCAGAATCTGGAAAAATACTGTCTTGAGTGATTAACTGAATCTATTATGTTCCTCTACTAACTCACTGGAATTGTAACTTGTAATAACGCCTCTTCTTATATTAGCATTGTAGTAAGGGCAGAGTCTATCTCGATTCTGCCACTGGTGCTCCCCTCTGTTCACCACCTCGGCAGCCGCATAATGTGCTATCCGGGAGTGTGTGTACTATAACTGTAGGCACGCTCTGTGATAGCGCATTCTGCGGCCAGCAGTGGTGGTGGTAGTGGGCCCTCCAAATGCATCATTCTGCATCTGCTGACCGGAAGTAATGGCAGCTGCAGACGGTCGGTGTGTCTCTTCTGGTGACCTAGCCGCAATGGACTTCAGTGTGCAAGACTTCTCTATTGACAGAGTACAATGAACTGGGAGAGGATCCACTTTTTGAAGATCTTTAGGCACTTGATCCCCTGCAGCCTGAGACAGACTTGGAATCAAGCACTCACTTGGTCGAGTAGTGATTTATCTGTTGCCCTTCATTGTGGCAACACAGATCAGTTAGTGTGCTTTACATTAAGTATTCTGTTTTCTACTACCTTTACTGTATGTGTTACATTATGGGCAGAAGTGCCCTTTTGTTGTTTTATGATCATTACTTTCATGATGTGTTTGGGATCATTTTGTGGATGATAGGGACTGGAGACGTGCAGGCTTTCATGCTTCTGGGATGGGCAGTTGTGCACTTGTGCAGGCAATTAGTCAGGAGTGTCCTTGTGTGGCTGTCGGCTGTGTGCTGCCAGTCTTTCATAATGTGCTCTAGTGCCCTTTATGATAGTTGTGGTGGTGGTTGCTAACAGTCTGGCATTAGTGGCTGGTGTGTAATTGAGTAATATTTTATTAATCTCACATCTGGTACTGGCGTTCCTACCGGCTGGTGGAGTGTGGAGGAGCCTGTCTTGCTACCTACATTTTCTAGTTTATGAAGTAGCTGCCCATGTGTTGCAATATTCAGAAGCATTTCAAGGGTGAAATTAACAGTTTTGCCCACAAAATGTCACATTTCACACCCGTGAAATTTGTGAGCGAAATACTCGAATTTCGCAAAATGTTTTGCGCTGCGAAATTCACACTTTCACTGGAATTTTGCTGCATCCCTTTTCAGAAGTGCAATATGGGCTTGATAGCTCTCACAGCCAAATTAGTAATTTTAAGACTTTGGATGGCGATGTTCCTACCCGAAGAGAATGGCATCATGAAATCTTACAAGTCCTGACTGTTGAAAAAACAAATCACCTCTCTTCGTAACTGTCCTAGTTCCTTCAGATCCAGATGGGAATCACTCTGTGCCTTGCTATCTAATGTCTCACTGGGGAATTAAGTTTTGGGATATTATAGGGGTTACCCAATTTATTATACTTTGCTCAGTTTAGTTCTCCTTTGTTGTGGCATCCTTTGGATTCTCTGGAAGCCAACCATGCCGTACTCTAAGGGGGTGTTTTTTTTTTTTTTAGTGGGTTTGCTTTTTGTTTGTCTTGTATTGTTTTTGGTATTGTGTTGCACTGTTTGTGCCTTTAAGCAAATATTGTATTTTCTTTCAATAAAGTATACTTAATAAAAAAAAAAAGCTTCTTGCATAAGATCAGGGCATTTAGTATTCGGCTCTGCATATCTAACAAATTCCAGGTTAAATACCCAAGACAATGAGCTTTTTTGCTTACTACCCTACCTCAGATTTAGAGCTGATGGCTATGTTCAGTCAAGCTGAGTCCCAGGGGGTTTTAAAAATGCCCACATGAGTTTTTAACTCAACTAAAGCAAGAAGGTTAACAGGTTATAAATCTCTAAAGCTTTGGAACTGGCTGCAAAATTGACTGTTAAAAAAAGATTATCTCTGGACCACATCCACTTTTAAAAAGTCAGGGTGCTTAACTGCAGACTATTACAGTCTGTTTCCTCATACTGAGCCCCATGCACGAATGCATGGGAAATATGATGAGAAACAATGTAGCAGCGGTGCACAGCTGCGCACTGTGCAGCAGATGGCGGCCACACGGCATGCACAAAGGCAGGCACAGGCAGTGGTCAGGGTTAGATGGGCCATGCAGCACAGCATGCAGGCAAAGCAGGCAGGCCCGCACTACATGGGAATGCTCCGTGATCCTGCCATATAAGGTGATGGCACACCCCCAGCGCAGCCACACAGTGCTGAATGCCACACAATGCAGCCATCAGGACATGATGGTGGAACTGCAGGTGGATGCAGTGGAGTGAGCAGAGAACAGGGAAGATGGCAATGGATGAGGGGGCAGTGGCACCTCCGAATGGAGATGTGGCTGGGCACAGGGCGGGAATCAATCCCGCGCTGCAAAGTTCAGTGGCGGACAGATCACCACCATGGTTACAGCCATCCACTAGCACTACAGCAGGCTGTACAGTGTGGAAGCCCCAAACACACCGGAAGAGGTAAAGGCCAGGCTATAGCTAGATATACAGGGCACCATAAATGCCACTGGGTCTGAAGCACAAACCCTGGTGGCAATCAAGCACAAGGGGTGGGACCTGAGGGGGATGGTAAAGCATAAGCTAGCCGTCAGCAGGAGGGCATGCAGCTGGATTGAGGGGGGCTGTCAAGCACAGACAGCCAGCTGACACCCCTGGAGCAACTGGTGGCTGAGACACTGACGCCAGTCACCATCCATGGAGTTGTGCAAGGAGTGGACATGAAGGCAGGTAAGGCACATCACACACAGCCATCTGCAACAGCCCACCAGCACCACAGCCCATGTAACCCGCACTGTTCCCAAAGGTGGTGCCTGGCCATGGCACCATGGAATGGCATGGAGCAAGGACACGACACTCGTAGCACCAACCATGGCAGCACTGGAGACCATGGACCAGGCAGCAGACGAGGGAGGTAAGTATGAATGGTCTGCTGTGGGAGGGGATGGCAACCATGTGCAGTGAACTAACCATAGCCCTTGCACCCATACAGGACTGAACCTGGAGACACAGGAGGACATGGCCCATGAGAGGGACAGTACAACCAGCCCACAGGAGGAGGGCAGCGTGACTGGCAGTGACACAACAGTGGGAACGGACATGCAGCAGACTGTGCCCATGCCCTGTGATGCATGCACACACACCTGCCACCACACAGGGATCCTGTCACACACACACAGAGTCCATGGGACCATCTGCCACCACACACCACCGTGCAGCAGCACCACCACACAGTGACAGCGGGGACAAGGGACCTTCAGGTCACACATGTGCATGGCAACAGCCACCGTGGCCACAGCCCTATGTGGAGGAGCAGTACCAGCAACTGCAG
Organism: Neoceratodus forsteri; assembly: GCA_016271365.2. Taxonomy (NCBI): domain Eukaryota; kingdom Metazoa; phylum Chordata; order Ceratodontiformes; family Ceratodontidae; genus Neoceratodus; species Neoceratodus forsteri. The sequence goes on along the minus strand of JADMNL010000025.1, from coordinate 345,254,133 downwards.
CAGCTGGAGCAGGACCACCTGGGGGAACAACATAGGACAACCACTGCAGTGGAGGCACAGACAGTGGTGCAGCAGAACATACATACTGTCATACTCAGGTGTGCAGTTGCACTGGAGAGCATTGCAGGAGCTGCTGCGGCACACAAACAGCAGGACCGGCGGGGTCCCACCTGCATGGCCAGCAGCTGTGGACAGCAACATGCAGTGTGACATTCCAGCAACCAGAGGCACACCAGGCATGGGTGGGACTGGCGACACCATGCGGTCAGCGGAGCCCAGCATGCCATGACCAGGCATGGACACATCCAATGGGTCACAGACACCCATGGCACATGCCACAATAACAGGCATGGACAGCAAGGGCATACAGGCACATGGGGCATGACAGAACACAACACCACTGATGGTGGTGGGCATCATGGAGGCAGTGAGTCACAGATGCGCCCACCTGCATGGTGGATGGGCAGCAGGGCGTTGGCATGTCTCATGGACCGCATGGGTCTGGAGGGGCCAGGGTAGGTCCGCCGCACCATGCCATTGGTAGCCACCATGCAGTGCCCCACAGACGGCACAGGGAAGGGTGGTCCAGCCCATGCACAGGGGCGCCATCAGGACCACATCCCCACCCCACCTGCACTGATACATGCTTGCCCATGCACCCACATTTGATATGGTGCACTCAGGCATGGCCTCATCATCGTGCACCAGCAGGCCACAGTGGAACGCTGTACAGGCGCATCATGCCGTGCACCCTGCAGCAGTGGACAGGCGCCATCCTGCATGGTCCCTGTGCCACGGCCACCACAGTACACACCCACCCATGCAAGGTGTGCATTCAACATGTGAACATGCCCTGCATAAATGCCTGCTAGGCCACATGGCCATCCACTGTACCCTGGACCCGGGTGGGTGCTGTCCCGGCATCATCCTCCCCATCGCCACATGGTTCATCGAGGGCATTAGCCAGCAGTGGCACATTTGCATGCTTCACAATGTTGTGTAGCATGGAACACACTGTGAACATCTTGCATGCCTTTGTTGGACATAGCATGAGTCTGCCGCAGGTGTGGTCCAGACATCTGACGCGCATCTTCAGTTGACCGATGGTTCTCTCCATGACTGCCCATGTCCATCTGTGTGCGATGTTGTATGTGACCTCTGCAGGAATAGATGGTGCATGGTACGACATCATCAGTGTCGTCCGCAGTGGATAGCCACTGTCACCTGCATGGGGGGAAATAAGATGTCAGTGGCAGGCCCTGTGGCATGTGTAAAACTCACACCGCATGGTTGCGGTGACTCACCTAGCAGCCAGCTGTTGAGGCTCCCGTTGTGGAGGTATGCACCCATGCCCGAGCCATCCAGGATGTAGGTGTCATGTGTAGAACCCGGGTACCTGGTGCACACGTCTGTGAACATGTTATGTGCATCACAGACCACCTGGCAGTTAATACTGTGGAACCCCTTATGGTTCCTGTATGCCTCCTCATGGGCGGCGGGCATGAGGAGGGAACATGTGTCCCATCAGTGGTGCAGCAGACATTTGGCATGCGTGCATAGCATATAATGCCTCCTTCATAGCCCTAACCTCTGCAGGCATCTTCGGGAAGGTGATGTGCTCCCCTACATGCTGTACGAAGGCATCTGTCACCTGTGCCATGGCTCTGGAGATGGAGGACTGGCTCACACCCACAGTGTTGCTGGCGACACACTGGAATGACCCAGTGGTATAGTAGCCCAAGGCACACAGCACCTGTGTCTCCACGATCATGGCACATGATTGGCACATCCGTGGCCCCACTGCCCAATGGATGCTGTTACACAACATTACGATGGTGTCCCACAGTAGGTGGAACAGCTCGATGCAATGTGTGTTCTGCATTGTCGAGGCATCTATGTGGGCATGGAACACCTGTGGCTGGTGTCATCATCCCTGTCTGTGTTCAGCTATCTCCTCCAATAGGTGGATGTGCAGTATCATGCCCAGACACATCTTGCATCTGTGTCAGTGTGATAAGTGTGGTACCACCCATGTGCTGTCACTGCCTCCTTTGTACCAGCAGGGGCCCAGGTGTGGGTGTGTCCGCATGGCAGGGTCACAACCATCATCACATGCCAGCCCCATGTTCAGTTTGTGGTGGTGCATGCAGTAGGTGTCATGGCGGGGCAGACGGTGGAGCACAGGCCATGTTCCCCTGGCACTTATTTCGTGTTGCTGAGGGCGACTATGCCAATGGAGGGGGCTTCCGCGCCCTGTAGTCCATCAGGGCATTTGATAGGGTGAGTGGCATGTGCAGGGGAAGCCAGGCCAGGCCTGGCAACAGTGCCCTGTGTACTCATGTGTCTCTTCTCCCCTGCACAGGATCAGGGTGGCATGCCTGCCAGACTCCAGCTAGCCCTGCAGGTCCAGCCGGATGGGACGCACATGTTGGTGGCACGGTGGCAGTGGTTCAAGGAGTGGCTGCCCCACTATATGATCTTCAAGGGCACTGGGGGGACCTGTTCTTTGAGGATGACAACTACAGGGCCTGGGATGTGTATGTCCCCTCACCGGTAGGTATGCCTGCACATGCCCTGTGTGTGTGTCACCCTGTGCGCTGGGCCTGTGCTGTACTGATGTGTGTCCTTTTGCCTTTCAGCAGTACTGTGGACCTGTGAGGAGGATGATGCTGCACCTTGAAGGGCAGCGGAGCCAGACATCGCCATCATAGGAGCCGCAGAAAGAGCAGGACAGTGGCCGTTCCATGCCAACACAAACATGGCCGCAACAGCCTGAGGTCCCACCTGCTGGTGGACACCTGCCCATGTAGCCTGTGTTTGCACCACTTGTGGATGGGCTTGCCTGCATGCTGGGTTGGAGTAGGATGGAGGGGGATCCTGGCTGATGGACTGTGTGCAGCGCTGCTTGTTCTGCCAGCTGTGCACGGGGTGTACCGGGGGACCTTGCACAGGCCGTGGTGGGTGGGATGCCTGTTGTTGTTTTGTTACTGACATTTTACTGTGTGCTGTTGGTGCCTGCAGATGGGTTTGGGGACGGTGGTTGCCAAGGGGTGTACCTGCCTGTGTTACTGCTGTCTGCAATAAAGGTGCCCGTTAACAGCCTGTGTGTTTTACTTGTCTCTGGGGGGTGGGACACTGGGGGTGCAGGGCTGCCATACTGCCTGGGCTGGTGGAGGGGGGGGCCACTCAGGCTACAGTGTGTGTGTGCTGGCCATCCTGCATCCCACACATGTGGCTCATGTGCCCGGTGCTAGGGGTGCACCTCACGGGGTCATAGACACGGTGACGGGGGCACTCCGTGTACAGTGCTGTGCACTGCCACCCACCGATAGGCCGTGCAGCAATGAACATGATGGCTGCATGTGCTGTGGCATGTATGTTGCTGTGTTGCTTGGCATATCCACTGTGCTGTTCCACCTCTGTTGGTCCGCTGTGCCCTGGGGGCGTGGCCCAGGGTATACCTGGCATCCCAGGGGTGTGTGTGCTGTGCCGCTCCATTGCCACCAGTGCCACGCCAGTGCGGACATGCCAGTTTGCCATCTGCATGTGCCATTGTTGTGCCATGTGCCTGGTGCAGCATGCCCCATGCGCCATTGTGGCAGTCCGCTGGCGCATGCAGGTGGCGTTTGGGTCCATGGTGTAGTGTGCCACTGCTGGTGCTGTGCCGTAACCTTGGTGCTCCTGGTGTGCCATCCCTGTGGGTGTGCTGGTACCTCTGTGCCTGTGTGCCTGCATGCTGTGTTAGCCTGTGCGGACTCCCATGGTGTGTTGTACAGCCCGGTACACCACCTTCTCCCTGGTGTATCCTGTACACTGCGGCCTGCGTGGCATTCCATCGTGCGGGCCATCGTGCATGTGCATTGTGTGTGCCTACACACCTGTGTCTGTGGCTCTGCCCCTGCATAGCTGCATGACGCAGTGGCTGCGTACTGCTACACCTGCTTGTTGCACGCCTGCTACGCACCAGCCATGCATGCATGCTGCTGTGTGGTGGCCTGCGTGTTGGAGTGTTGTAGCTCTTCCGCGCCTGCCCTACACATGTCTCTGTATGGCGCATATCCGTCGTGCATAGGGCCCATTGTGAGGAATGCCTTCTTATATCTGACAGAATACCAGGCATTTAACATCACGTGAACTGCAGCATCAGTGGCATTTATGACATAAGGGGAGATGATCCAATCGGGATGATAAAGCAAAATTTAAATATAAATGACTTTTAAAACTGGGGAAAATAACTTAAAAGCAGAACAATATATAACGAAATAACATTATTCAAACACTGATAATAAATTCAGTCCTTGAGAGTCACAAATCACAGATACCTACTTTTGTTTAAAAAAAATTCCTTTCCTCAGTTCTGCTAATCGACACCCCAAGAAAGAAACTAGAATCCTTCAGCTTTCTAGCAGTTCAAACAGTTCTAACAATTCCATATACAGATGTTACAATTGTTCATTACGACCCCCATTTATATTTCTATCTTTCTTTTCTTTTCAAATAACTATGTTTTGAATCGATCCCATCGTGTCTTTTGCTCATGCTCAGTCCTTCCAGTTTCTACTATCACTACCAACAGTTCTTTTTGGTTTCTTGCCTGGTTCCTGCCTTCGTTTCCAAACTCCTTCCAAACTCCACTGTATCATCCTGGGGTTCATTCTTTCTCCCAAAAATTCCTTCCCCTCTATCTTCAGTTGTTTCTGGCCCTCTAGACCTCACCTTCTTGTGGGGGGGAGTGTACCTGGCTTCACTGACTCCTCATGAACTCTCCACCTCTCATTGCCAGCCAGATAATCTTGACAAATACATAAATTAAAAAGACACAAAGTGCTCCACTAAGCACAGTAAAACAAGACACAATGGCTGCACTTCTCAAAGGCACATAAAGTGCCCCCAATCTAGATGCAGCAGTGGCACGCTGCTACATGGCCCAGCAGTGACATGCTACATGCTCAGCACTGTGCACAAAACAGGCAGCATGAGGGGCGGACCCTGCAGGGATGTGCTGATGCATGGTGGGAAGGGCCAGGACACTTAGACATGCCCCCACCAGTACATGAATGTGGCTGCTCATGGAGCAGATCTGCAATGCAGAAGTCAATGGAGGTCAAGGGTAGGACAGACCAGGGCTATGCGCCTCTGGCAATGGCTGACGCAGACATGAGGACACCTGAGCAGAGGTCAGCCATGGAAGAGGGAGAGGGTAGCAGGACCTGTGAGCCACAGGTGGCAACAGGTGCCCTGTCCCATGGCCATGCAAGCAACTTCATGGGTCCTCAGGTGGTGGCCCCAGTAACAGGCATCAGGGTACACTATGCCACCTTATATGGAGAGGACTCCTCAAAAGCCCCGGTGGAGATCAAGGCATGACTGTGACTGGAGATCCAGTCCACCATCAATGCCACAGGTCCAGAGGCACACACCCTGCAGTCCATCAGATACAATTGGCACAACCTCTGGACTGCAGTGAAATGCAAGCTGGCCAGTGCAAACCAGTCCATATCTGGCACAGGTGGTGGCCCATCCCCAAGGTACACATGCTGACACCCATTGAAAAGATAGTGGTGGAAAAGATAACAGAGGTAGCTCGCCATGGTGAGGGGACTTGAATTGATACCATGGCAGGTATGTGGGCACCCAGGCAGGAGGGCCAGGGTGGATGTGAGGAAGCTGTACTGTGTACCTGACCACACTGTACTGTCCTCACAGCCACAGCAACCGGTGGACAGGACCCTGACAGCACACCCCCAATGACAGTAGGGGAGCATGGACAGGAGCCCACAGTGGGTATGTATCTGCCACATGGGCAAGGGCAGATGAGTGGGAACCACAGACCACTGTTGCTCTTCCCCACAGGTCCTACACAGGAAAGCAATGTGATGGACATGGAGAAGGATGGTAGTCAGCTGGAAGACACCAGCAGAATGACAGACAAGGCTCACTACCAGGCACAGCTGGCAGAAGCACTTGCCCCTGAGGCTGAAACACACCACACAAGGGATGCCGAACCACCACAGGGTGTTCCAGGTCATGTAGAGTGGGTGATGACATCCCACACCACCACAGGGATTCTGGGGCCTCCAGGGGTACCATAGTCACAGGAACCAGCTAGTGCCGAGTTGTGGGGGGTGCCAAGCACAGGGGGTCCATACACTTCCCCAGTGCCAGCAGACCACAGCATGGATGAGGGCACCACCCCATGCCAGTAACACCGCACCAGGCACCACACACCCATTTTCCAGATGTACTATCATGACCTGAGGCAGCTTGAAAGGGAGAGACTCTGCCCACAGATGGGAAATACAGTGACCATCAGGGAACTAATGGAGGAGGTGAGGGCAATGTGACATAGCATAGATCAAATAGGGGACCTCCTGGAGAGGGTCACAATGCCCATGCAGCATATACAAGGGCAGCTGCCCAGCCCACATGCCATAACCACCAGATGTGGGTGCCCCAGTGCACCAGGGTGCGTGGCTGAACAGGGTGGGTATGCAGGGAACCTCTGGCTATTCTCTGCCACGTCACCAGCTGGCCCACGCCATGCCATTAGGGGTGCCAGGTGCTCAGCTGCAGGGAGATGGCAGGCCACTAGGGTTGGCGATAGGCTGCCACGTAGGTGAGACCACAGTACACACACGGGGCATCGATGGCCACTGTGCATGGTAACTCCCAAACTACACAGTCCCTACACTGGTGCATGTTTGAAATGGCCTCATGGGTCACACCCGGGCAACTGCGGTGATATGTATGCACAAGCAGGAAACAATACATGCCCATCCCCCCAAACTGTGCACCACACACACAGATGCCTACTGGGCACTGAGCATGCCAAGGTATGGTCCACCCTATCCATGTATGTGTGCCACCACCCACACCATGGTATCTTCCTGGGGGCCAGGTCCCACCCCCTCGGTGGGCAGTGCACACCAGAGCGTATGCACTGGCATGCAAAACCACAGGCAGTGACCACTGCTACAGGGGCAGGGCCTGCATGCAGCATGCAAAGCATGAACCCAATGTGCCATTCAGGTGTGCCACACACATGGCGTATGGGCACTCAGAGGGGTAGTATCATCATAGTGCCACATAGTCAGTGCACCTAGCATGCAAACATGCCCTGTGTGACTGCATGCCGCACATTCTGCCCGATTGTGTGTCCCCCACATTCGCATTGCTGTCTCAGTCAAATGGTTAGTTATCCTTCAGTTCATCATCTGGCAGTGGTAGTCGCCCTCACATGCACATGTTGTGGAGCATGGCATACACTGTGAACATTCTACGTGCCTTTCCAGGGACAAGCATCATCGTTCCACCGGTGTGATCCAGGCACTAGAACCGCATCTTCAAGTGGCTGAGCATGTGTTCCACCATGGACTGTGTCTTCCTGTGGGCTTTGTTGCATGTCTCCTCCACCTACCCTGTTGGCTCCAGGTATAGTGTCATCAGGTAGGGCTGTAGAAGATATCCACTGTTGCCTGTGGGGGGAGGATATGCTTAGTACTGTGGCATGGTGCATCTGGCATTACATGAGCCCTGTCACAATACCCACCAAACAACCAGCCATCAGGTCCACCATGCCCATCTTGGTAGGCTCCCAAGCCAGAGCTGTCAAAGATATATGAATCATGGCACGATCCTGGGAACCTGGTGCACATGTTGGTGATGAGCCCACCCCTATCACACACTATCTGGCAGTTCACATTGTGGAAGCCCTTCCTATTGCAGTGTGCCTCCTTAGCCACAGTGGGTGCTACAATGGCCACATGTGTGCAGTTGATGGCACTAATGACGCTTGACATGCTTGCATGCTGTAGACTACCTCCTTTGTGGCCCTTTTGGACCCCAGGTTGGTGGAGAATGTGATGTGGTCCTGCACACTGTGGAGCAGGGCATCTGCAACCTGTTGGAGTGTGTGTTACACCATGGTCTGGCTCACACCGGTTACATCACCAGGCACATGCTGGATGGAGCCGGAGGCATAGTAGGCCAATGCACACAGGACTCTCAATTCCACTGACAGTGCCTGTGACCATCGTATCCTAGACGCCACATGTGGCCCCACCATGGTGCACAGGTTGGCTATGGCTGCATGGTCCAGTCAGAACTGGGCAATACACTGTGTGTCACCGCGCACCCAGGCCTGTAGCCGCAGGCTATATATGCGTGGCCATGGCTGCTGCATGATGTCTACTGCCAGGCCTCGTCCAGCAGCAGTGTGTTGCAGAGCAGGTCGGGGCACATAATGCTCTAGCGGCAGTAATGGATCGCCTACAGGCCTCCAGGCAACCTTTCTCATCCACTACTGTCCACACTATGAGGTCTGCCTGGGCCTTTTGTAGTATGCCCCTCACAGTGAGCAGGTCATGTGCTACCATTGGTGGGGTGGCCAGGTGTGGGATAGGCCTGCAGGGGCCACCGCCTTGGGGGGATGGGCATTCTGTGGGCTGTATACCACCCTGTACCTGTGTGACAGTGCATGGTCTGCTGTGGCTGGGGGGGCTGTGAGTCCATGGGGAGTGCTGCGGGGTGTGTGGATCCATTGGTCCATGGCTCCCTACCAGTGTGTCCCATGGCATTCAGGCGTGCTTCCTGTGTGGTACCCTGCACAGTCCCATTACTGGTGTCCCACCGCTATCTGCCTACCTGTCCTAGTGTTGCATGCACACCCTGGTGACAATGGCCCTGTGCACATCCTAACCGGGGCCCACTGGTAACAGACACCTGTTCGCTGTGCATTGGACCTCTGCCACTCCTGCCATTTATGTGCCCGGGGCTCTGTTGCCTGCCACCATTTGGAGGGGTGTCTGTATCACACATCCCTGTGGCGTCTGTCAATGTGGTCCAATGTGGTGGCCCCTGTCACCTGCACCTTCATTGCTGTTCCCATTCACGGTGTTCTTGCAGCTCACTGTGCCCCCAGAGCTACATCTTCCTGCAGGTCATGCTGCTGTCCTTGCATGACTTACTGATGTGGGGGGCTTCCTGCATGGGTGCTCATGTGCCACATGTAGCACTGTGTGCTGACATGCTCCTCCGCACCTGTTCCACCATGCACCTGTGCCCATGCGTCACCCCTCCATCTACGCCCAGCTACGCTGTGTCTGTGAATGCTGGTCTGTGGTCCACGATGTACGTTTCCACAGTTTCGCGTTCCGTGACCCTTCTATGTGGCCGGCGCAGTCCTCAGCACCCTTTGTGAATAGTGGCCATTGAAAGCATGTACACATCACAATACATTTGTCTAACAATTTATGCGATCAATACATGCTGCAGGGAACAATAAAAGATTTATTAGGGAGCACTAGGGGTGTATAGTGAACCCCCACAATTTCTGCAAAAAGTCTCCACATTTTTGGGTAAAATTTCTGTAGTGATCGATTATTATCTGAACTTTCTGTAAGCTTTCAAATAAGGTCTGTCCCCTGACAAATCTAGTTTGGTTGGGGTGAACTGACATAGGCACACATAGGCAGACACGGCATTTCAATTCTTTTAATTAGTAATTTGGCTATTATCTTATACACTGTATTCAGTAATGCAATAGGGCTATAATTTTCCAGATTTCTTGAGTCTTTTTTCAGCTTTATGTATCAAAATTACCAATGCTTGCTGCATGGATGATGGTGTCTGTTGAGTAGTAATAATTTCTTCCAAACTGATTAAAACCCCATTCTAAGAATTTCCCTGAATACCGAAAAAGTTCCAGCCCAGTGCCTTCTCCTTAAGCATATTTTTTTTAAACTCACCTTTATTGAGGAGATATTAATACATTACATAGCATCTTCAACAGTGTAACAATAGACATTAATCAATCCAAATCTGAGTTGGGTACAGATTGTACAAGATTACCCTCAGTTTAAGCTACTGAACAGCCTCCCGCTTACAATCAAGGGGTCCTTGCTGATATAAAGCTAGATATTCTCCATAACTTGTTATCCGTTGCTCCTTAAGTGCTGCCTTCTCAAACACTTATTTTTTATTCTTTTATTGTCTTTACAGGGTTGACCTCTCCTATCATGGTCTGCTGTACCTCCAGAACATTAAGAACTAATAACACACTTCAACTTTCATCAAATAAAACAAATAGAAACCAAAACTGTGTTCAACACTGCACTGGTCTCTGTGTTTTCCTTTTTAAATGTTAGGCCTATTTGTTCCCCCAACCTCCAGTACCACCTCAGGTGAGTTTCTGGGCCTGCTCCAGGGGTCAGGGACTATGGTGCTGATGGTCCCTCCTCAATTTCTCCTCCCTGTGTCTTGTCCTATTCACCCATTTGTTCCAGGTATCAGTGTGCCTCTCTGTCAAGAACCTAAGCTTTGCTGTGAGACTTTCCATTCTCTCTATGTTATCCACCCTCTGGATCCAGTCCTCCAAAGATGGCAGAGAGGCTCTGAGCCAGTTAACCATGATCTCTTGTAGGGCGGCAAGGCACATAATTCTGAGGAGCTTCTGCGAGTTAGAGTCCCATATCTCTTTCACTTCCAGGCCAAGTACCAAGTATTGGAAATCCTTGGGGATTCCTGGGCCCCAGGCTTCTGTTAGCACTGTGTGAACCTCACCCCAAAAATCTGATAGCCTGGGACATCCCCAGAAAATGTGGTGGTGGGAGCTCGTCTGGCCCCACAACCCCTCCAACACAGGCCCGAGTTACACTCCGCAAAGTGTCTGGTGACCATGGGGGTGTAAAAGAATCTTGTCCAGCATTTCCATCTAAATTCCCTCCACCCTGGGGAGGCTGTGACCCTCCAGCCCCGCTCCCATACTCTGGTTCATTCGCCACTAGGAATCTCCACACTCGCCTCAAGTTCCCACTTTACCCATATGCCCTCCAGCCAACCGCACTCTTTGGTTGTCAGCACTTTGTAGGCCGTTGAGAACCTCCCCTTGTTCTCTCGGAGTTTGGCTGACCAATATAGACAGGTCTCTAATTGGGTCATGTCCCTTCCAACTTTAGGCAGTATCTGGTGGGATATCATGTATTGCCTCACCTGTAGATACCTATGAAAATCCTCCCTCGATAGGTTATATTGCTCTTTAAGTTCAATAAACTGTTTTATTGAGTTGTTCTGGATTAGGGAGGTGTACCTTATAAGTTTTTTTTTGTTCCATGTGTGAAATCTAGGCTCTGTCTGGGCAGGGAGGAACCCTGGGTCCCCTATGATGGAGGTTAATGGGCCCACCTCGTTGGGAGTGTTTGTGAGGTCCCTAGCTTTAGCAATGACCCTTAACATTGGCCTGGTCCAGGGATTAGTAACCTCTTTCCACATGCGTGCCATGAAAGTGACATGCGAGAGGACGAACAGGGGTATGGAGCCCACCTATGCCGCTTCAATCTCTCTCCAGCCCGAGTCCCCCCCCACTTCATCCACGTCACCACCAGTGTCAGCTGCGGTACGTAGTAGTACGAGTGCAGGTCTTGCATGGCCAGGCCCCTCCTCTGCTGAGGGAGAGAGAGGACCTCAGCAGAGATCTGGTGTCCCCCCAAAAATACATTTCATTATAGATTTGTTAACCATTTTCCAAAATGATGCTGGAATGGGAATGGGGAGTGCATGAAACAAGAAGAGGAATCTCAGCAGGATGTCCATTTTGAAAGTATCTATTTCCCTCATCAGGGAGAGGGGCAGGGACTCCCACCAGTTCACATCTGCCTGGATCTCTGTCCATAATGGAGAGAAGTTCAAGCTGAACAGTGATTTCGTACTGTTACCAAGCTTCCTTTCTCTGTATCCTGTTTGTTTCAGTGCTCTATACATGTACCTGTATTACTGCTTGGATATGTACTTTTGTACAACTACTGATGTCCATTTTTGGTTTTTGCTGCCATCCTGTTTGGCCTGGGTCGTGGCTGAAATCAGTCCTTTTGGATCAGCCCACCTGTCCGGTTATCAAAGACATAAATAAATAAAAAATGTCCTGGTGGGAATTACCTTGACCCCCAAGTAGCGCACTGTATTATTAGGCACCCACCTAAATGGAAAGTTGGGTGGCTGTGAGACACGGCTTCCCATCCCCATGTGCCTCCAACTTATCCCGGTTCACTTTGTACCCTTATGGGCTGCCATATTCCTCCAGTTCCTCCAGCAATGCCGGTACCGAGGTATCAGGTGACGTGAGGAAGAAGCGGGTTTCGTCTGCATAAAGGGATATTTTGTGTTCGGTTCCTCCGGCCTGGATGCCCCTGATTCTCTGGTTATTTCTAACTGCCACCACCAGGGGTTCTATGCACAAGGCAAAGAGGAGGGGTGAGAAAGGGCAACCCTGCCAGGTGCCTCTTTGGAGGTGGAACCTTGGGGAGGTCACTCCCATTAACTCTGACCATGGCCTGAGGGGAATCATATAATGCCCTGATGCTGTCCTTGAACTTATCCCCAGCCCCAAAACCTCCAGGGTCCTATATAGAAAGCCCCAGTTCACCTGGTCAAACACTTACTCAGCATCCATGAAAATTGCCAAGGTGGGGTCCCTGGTCTTTTGTTACCAGGCAATCAAATTCAGGAGATGACGAATATTGTAATAGATCAATCTTCCCCTGATAAATCCTGTTTGGTCCAGGTGAACCAGGGCTCACACCACTTCCTGCAGTCTATTTGCCAAGATGGATGTGAAGACCTTCTGGTCTACATTAAGGAGGGAGATGGGACAGTAAGACCCACACAAGGTTGTGTCCTTGCCTGCTTTATGGATTACTGAAATCTGGGCATATAGCCTGCTAGGAGGGGCTCCCTCTCCATCCTGTACTGCCCTGCTAGCTGCCCCTAAGTGTGGAGCCACCTCTGCCCCAAATGTTTTGTAAAATTCTGCAGGCAACCCATCTGGGCCCAATGCTTCTCCCTCTTGTGTCTTTTTATCACCCCCACTATCTCCTCTGTAGTTATCTGTGCCTCCAGCCCCTCTCTTTGATCATCATTCAGCTTTGGTAGGGTCACCCCACCAAAGAAGGTGTCTAGTCTCTCTGACATGTGGTCCACCCTGTCCCCCATACTGTATATAACTTTTGGTAAAACTCTTGAAAATGTCATACTATTGGTGCTGGATCTGAGTCATATTACATCGTCTGTTTATGCTTCCTGATCCACAGGACCACTCACCCCACTGCCTCCCTGTGCAGTTGCCGTGCCAGAAGTTTGCCTGCCTTGTTCCCTGCCTCATGGTACCTTTGTCTAGAGTATTGCAATGCCCCTTCAATTTTATCATCCAGCAGCTTATTTAGCTTAGCTCTGTGCCCTCCAGTCTTCACCTAACCTCTTGGTCCAGGGCAATTTTGTGCTCTACTTCTAGGTCAAAGATCTTATCCACTAGGGCAGTTTGTTCTCTCAACCCCTGCTGCATAGTCTATCATCGTCCCCATCAGCACGGGCTTCCATCCATCCCACCACCTAGCTGGAGAGTAATCCTCAGTGGGGTTGGACTCTGTGTATGCTGCCAGGCATTCCTTCACCATTGCCCTATAGTCATCCCTATTCAAAATTGAGACATTGAGCCTCCAGGATGATGATCTGGGAGTGGGGAGGAGGCACATGGTCGTACCCACTGCCCCATGATCCAAGACTATTCTCAGGGCAATATGTGCCATTTCCAAGGCATGTACCCTGTCCGCAGACACTAAAAAGAAGTCCAGCCTCAAGTAGGCCTGATGTGGTGCAGACCAGCAGTTGTAGTCATGAACCTTAGGGTGCATGAAATGTCAGGTCTCCACCAGTCCCAGCTCCCTAATCAGTCCCTGCAAACACCGCGCTGTGGGGCCCCTGGGGCCAGTGTATACCCCTGACCCATCCAATGCTGGGTTCAGCACTGTGTTGAAATCCCCACCCACCACAAATATGTCCCCTAGCGGCGGTGCAAACTTTGTCAATATTTGCTGAATTAATTTACTCCTCTCAGCCTCTTGATTGGGTGTGTACCGGTTTAACAGGGAGCAGGGGACCATCCTCCAAGTGTCCCTCACCAGCAGAAACCTACCCAAGGGGTCCGTTTGAATTTCTTGAACCTCTAGGAGACAATCTTTATGGATCAATATGGCCACACCTCTTCTGTGCAGTTGAGCCAAGTATGAAGAGTTGTGGACCTGTCCAACCCACCCCTTTTTAACTTAGCCACCTCTGTTGGGGTCAGGTGAGTCTCCTGGAGGAAAGCCACCTCTGTGCCCTGCTTTTTCAACTCATTAAGCACCCTTGTTCACTTTATGGGGCTGTTAAGGCCTCTAACATTATAAGTAATTACCTTAACCTCTCCATTACCATGCTCTAGAGTGGTGGCTGGCTCTCAATACCAGTGTATGAACATGTTTTAACCATAACAACATTTGAACATGTGAACCTTAACTTTTTCCCAACTTGTTCCTTCCAAGGTTGCTTGTGCACCCATCCCTTCCCTTGGGTGGCCACCAGAGGGATGGATGAGGTCCCTTTGTTCTGGACCTTTCACTGTATGTGTGCTTGAGAGCTCCCGTCTTGCCTTCCATCCCCTCCATGGGTTACTCTTGTCTCAGCAAACTACTTTGTGTCTGTATCACGAGGACACTAGTGCCTTGTCTATGTGTTCTCCCATGGCAAAGCTCCCCCCCCCACATAGTTAATTGTGTGCACTCCCATCAAGAGGGCATCCAGGAGTCCAGGGAGGGAGTACTACAAGTTCCTAGTTCCTTGGGTGACAACCGGTGCATCCCCCCCCTCGCCATATCCCTTCCACCACGGTCTTTGCACTTCTGCTCCAGAAGACCTTGATGATCTATTCATTCTGGGGCTAGACCAGGGGAAAAAAAAAGATTCCTCCTCCCCATCTGTGCCAGGCCTCTGCTCTAGTCCCTTCACCTCAGTCCCCTTCCATGGCCAGCGCCGGCCCCAGCAGCAGCCCTCTTTTATTTTATGGGGCCTAGCCCTTACCCTGCTCTGAAACGGCATGTGGAGTATCACCTCTACCCGTTCCATGCTGTGTGGGTGACCCATGAGAAGGAGACTCTCACCTGGTACCCTGGCATAATTTTGGTCTCTGTTCCTCCCCATGGGTCCATCCCATGAGCACTACTGCTTCATGCCGGCTATGACAGCAGGAGGGTCTTCTTTGTGTTATCAGCCTGTCCTTCCCCCTCTCCTCCTAAGGCCAGGCCACCAGTATTGTCCTCTTAGGTCCACTGTGATCGATTACTCAAGTCGTACTGGAAGACTGTCCCAGGGATGCCACATCTAGGCTTCTGGATCCCTGGAAGAGGAACCAAATTAGGCTGCATTAATTACAATAGTGAGAGAGGGGGATGCCCTTCACCCACCCAAACCCATGTTATCTTTCTTAGAAAAATCCACCCTCCTAACAGAAGTGCACTAGGTAGTTTACCCAGAAATGAACCTCCCCAGCCAATTAACCACTTTTACCTCCCCAAAGCTTGAGATCCCACAAATATGTTCTGCCCCTGACAATAATTTTAACCTCTGGCTCCAAGGAGCCTTTGTCCATGTTGTAAGATGGTGCTCTTGTCCTTTCACTTTCCGTGAGGTTCGTCACGGAAGATGGGCTTCAGCCGAAAGTGTGACTCCTCCTAAAGTTTGTAAGTGGCATTGTTCATGCCCCCTTTTGTTTATATTTTCAGTTAGTGGAGCTGCTAGGGCTGGGGACCTTTTCAGTGCAGGTCATCGGTGAGGTCTTTTGTCGTGAAGCCCGGACCCATTTTGCTGGAGGCTCGCTAGTCCAGGGATTGCTTTCTGAAAATCATGGTGGGCCAACATCATCTGGCCTGGAGTACAGCCAAGGCCCTGCAGGGTTGATCTGGCCTTCTGAAGCGTGCAAAAGCTCCTGGTCCCTCCGGAAGGAAGATTTTCATCTGGGCTGGTGCTATGAGGTGCATCTTCATTCCTTTTGCCCCCAGGTATTTTTTGATGGCCAGCAGTGTCCATCTCTTTTGTTGTGTGATTGGTGTGAAATCTTGGTGGAAATAAAGGCGTCAGTCCCCAAATATTACCTCTTTTTTGGCCCAGGCTTTTTGTAGGATCATCGTCTTGACCCTGTAGTCAAGGAACTTCATGACAATTGATCGAGGGTTAGCTTTAGAATTCGTCATTTTTTTTTTTTGCCAGTGCTGTATGGGCCCTCACTATATTTAAGTTTGTTTCTGGTGGGAGATTCAGCAGCTCTTTCAACAACGACTCCATGAAGATGTTCATACCACCAGTCTCCTTAACCTTGGGGAGCCCATAGAGCTTCAGATTGTCTCTCCTTTCCCTGAGCTCCTGATCATCAAGCTTTTCCATTCGCTCTCTCTCCCAGTTGAGCAGGTAGGATAGCATTGAGCCATGCTTCACAATCGAGTCTGAGGCTGTGGGCAGCCCTGCTTCCAAAACCGTGGTTCTTTTAGTCACTTCCTGGATATCCTTGGTGTTGGTGGTGATAGTTTTTTCCATTCGCGGCATTGTGCTGCTGATTTTTGCCAGCTCTGTAAACAGTATCTTTGAGGTGATGGTGAAATTCTCACCTTCATCCTCACTCCCCTCACTCTGGGAGCCTGAAGCCAGCGAGGTGGGCCTGGAGCGGCTTGCGGCCCTGGTGTTGCACTGCTGCAGTCGACTCAGTGGTTTAAGATACTCGAGCAGAGTATCTTTCTGCTTTTCTTTTGCAGGCATTTTGTAGCAATATGAAAAATCTCTCTTTTTGGCTGGTTTGCAATCATCTGACTAGTGATTGTTATAGATCAAGTACGTGGGGGTGCAGAGCCAATCCTGTTCACGTCTGCATCAGGAGAAGGCGGAACCGGAAGTCCCCCTTAAGCATATTTTTAATGACTTCCACGTTTCCTGCCTCCTGAAGGATTCATAATTTTTGTTAAATTTAGACAACTGAGAAGTTTCTAGATGGTGTTTGCATTTAGTTGAGATGGATAATTTTTTTGATATACATTTTTATAATAATCCCCCCGAAAAATTTCCTGATCATCTTTTAATGGATTTCCAGTACCATCTAACATACATTTATTTGTATGTGTTTTATAGAATTATATGTTCAGCACTTTGATCTTTGGAAAGGTGCTTTATAAATAAAGTTTATTATTATTATTATTATATCTAGTATAGTATTTTTAACATAGAAACATAGAAGCTGCCAGCAGATAAGGATCTCTTGGGCCACCTAGTCTGTGCTATATTCCCTATCTACTGTGCCACCGCAGACCCTACTCGATCTCTGGTCTTCTCCCCCCACCCCATGCCTTACTTCTAAGGTCCCCTTGTGTCTGTCCCATGCATACCTGAATCCTGTTACCATTTTAACACCCACCACCACTGCTGGGAGGCTGATCCAGGTGTCCACCACCATCTCCGTGAAGAAGTATTTCCTTTACGTCTCCTCTGAGCCTTCTCCCCAGGTTTATAGCTTGACCCCTTGTCCTGGAGCTTCTTTTTCTATGGAAAATGCCACCTTCCTGCACCTTATTAACACCTGTGAGGTACTGTGAGGTATTTGAATGTTTCTATCATATGCCCCTTTCCCTCCTTTCCTTTAGAGAGTACATATTTAGTTCCTTGAGTCTTTCCTTGTAGAGCTTTTGTCCTGCACTATTATCGTAGCCCTCCTTTGTTCGCCTCCACTCTGTCTATGTCCTACCAGAGGTGGGGCCTCCAGAACTGGACACAGTACTCAAGGTGGGGTCTTACCAGTGATCTATACAGTGGTAACACCACCTCCCTCTTTCTGCTGGTGATGCCCCTCCCGATGCCTTGAGTATCCTGCTAGCCTTTCCCACTGCCTTATCACACTGCTTGCCTACCTTCGGGTCATCAGAAATGATTATCCCAGGTCCATTTCCTGTTTTGTGGTTGCTAATACCTCCTCGCTCTATTGGTACATTGCCCCAGCGATTTTGTGCCCCAAGTGAATGATTTTGCACTGTTTTGCACTGAAACCCAGCTGCCATTCCCGTGAACATTCTTCCAGCTTTTCCAGCTCGTCCCTCATTCTTTCCACCCCGTGTGTCCACTCTGTTGTAGATTTTTGTATCATCCACGAGCAGGCATACTTTCCCCTCCAGCCCTTCTGCAATGTTGCTAATAAAAACAATGAGGAAGACTGGGCCTAGTAACCCTGGTCACCTTGCCTTCTCCAGAGTGGACCCATGTACCACCACCCTCTGATTCCTATTGCTTAGTCAACTTCTTACCCATTTTGCTACTTTTGGACCCACTCCTACGTTTGCCCGCTTGCTGTTTGGATTTCAAATTTATTAATTTTTGTTTTAATTTTTCTACAGCATATGTGCTCTTAATTTTCCTGATTTATCACCATTCACATATAGTTGTGTGTTAATGGTGTGCATGTCCTTCTCTATTTGATTATTGCTAGTTCACCCAACTGTATTTGTGCATTTAGGTGCTTTAGCTCCTCTTCTAATTCTTTAATGATGTTTTCCTGGGCTTTCTTGTGTTTTATTTCAAATTATACAATGGCAAGAAAGAATGCTGGCCTCTGAATGGTCAGTCTGAGACTGGACCCATGATGTTATCCCAGTGCAACATCATGGGTCTAGTCCCAGCACAAAATACCCCATCAATGTGAAAATGAATCACTCCATGATCGTGATTGGCTGCCCCATTGCCTTCCTCATCAGACACGAGGATCAGCTTCACACTCTTTCCTCTCAAATGTGCCAGCGACCCCCCCCCCCACACATCTGTTCATTGCAGGACTGTTTTTGTGTTGGATCCCAAATCACCACTGAAACGCAGGCAGCAAACCACTTTTTTTTTACCAGTAAAACTGTCCTCATAAGCGGCTTCTCAGATGCTACTGACAACACAGGAGTGACCGCACTGCCATGTGCACAAGCCTCACACTTCTCTGCTCCATTCTGAATAACTTGTCAGGTTTTCTCCCAGCTAAGCAGTGGGGCTGAGTGACTTATCGATGGTATGTGAATTATTAGAAGTCTTTCAGTCCCTGCAAGTCAACTGGCTCACCAGCTCCATTTCAGGATCGCGGCTCCATGCCCCTCACAGTGGCTTCTGTGAACCTCGTAGACAGTAACAACTAATCAGGCATTTCACAAAAGCTGTTCAGTTCTGGGAAAAAGAAGCCTCAAAATGAAATCTATTTTCTATGCTTAAATTAACCCTAACAGAGATCCTCCACCCATGCTGTGCTCCACATGTACTCACTGCAGAAAGTTTCAGTGACAACAAATGGTGATTCAGTGTCCTCCTCTGTATCAAAATCCTGTCAGTGGGTGCACACTACTGTGTCTTCCAGTACAGATGTAGAACGGTTTGGCAACAGCAGACAGAAACAAACAGCCTCTTGCTTCAACCACTCGAGGCATGACATTATTACACATTGTAACATGGCAAAAATAATAGGAGTGTAGGGAACAAAGCTGATAGGTGTAAGAGTGTCAGGTGGTACAAGAGCAATACGGCATTATGAGACGATAATGCCGTGTTGCTTGTGCACTACAGAAAGTACCCACAGGAGTAAAAAGAGCAGCACAGAAAACAGAGGAGCAGGACAAATAGAAGTCAGCAAGTTGAGAAACGGCAAAGTAGGGACACTACAGTAGTAGTAGGACAAGTGTGAATGAGGGACAGGGGCAAAAGAGAGAATGGGGAAGTAGAAAAGGTAGAGATGGAGGGAAAGGAAATAATATTTAGTTTATTTGGAAGAGCAAGTAGCGTAGAAGGGAAACTAGCAGGTTAGGGAGGAAGTGCCAAAAAGGCAGCCAAAGTGAAGCCTCTACAGTGCAGCGAGGACAGTGAGAATAGAGAAACCTGCAGAACAAGTAGCCAGGGAGAGAGAATGGTACAGAGAGGAGGACGGAGGAGCACAGCGCACACCCAGAAACGCATTCAATTCCAACAAGTGTACCGTTTATTGGACCGTGAACTTTAATTATAGAGGACGAAGCACAGACAGAGCAGATACCAGAGACAGTTGGCAAATGTGAGTAGTCAAAATAAGCAAGTATCAGAAAGCAAGTTTCAGGAGCTAAACAATAGGACCAACGTGCAGCAAACCACGGCAGTGCTATGCAAATCAGATGGACAGCTACAGGGTGAAGCAGTAAAATAGCAACGCAGCGGTCATCCTAGCGGCAGTAGCAAATGAACAGCTGCTAAGAAATCTTCCAAATTGAGCACAGTCATTACGATTTCCATAATTGTAGCAGAATAGGAAAAGTAAAAAAAAAAATATATGTATTTAAGAGAGGTTCGTTGACAGTTGTAAAAATAACAGTCAAAACAACTCATTAACTTTATTGGTGTCATTGTCTATTCTTTAACTTCACCATAAATATATCTCTGTGATCTAGAGCCACAGGCAGACAATGTTACAAGCGCATTAATCCGCTCCGAAGGTGGCATCTAATGGGGAGGTAATGCATGGTTGGTCTGTTGTAGGCACTCGGCCTGCGGCCTCGGGCCCCAACGGCCCCAACCATGCATTAACTCCCCATTAGATGCCACTTCATCGTGGATTAATGCTTATGTAACACACACCCTGTCATGCCTTATTGCTTAATGATATAATGTATGCCTTTATTGTAGCTTTAAAAGCACCCCAGATTTTTATTACCTTTTGTGTACCATCAGAACTGAAATGCCAAAATTCTACGATCATTGCATGTATATGGTTTAAAAAATCCTGATTCCTAAGAAACGAAAAGTCCATTTTACACTGAGGTAGTCTTGTTTTTTCTGGATTTGGAATAAAGGTAAATTTGAGTACAAAGAAAGTTTAGGCTGCTCCTAGGTTGTCGTGCCTTGCTCACAAGAAGGTAGGAACAGTTTTGTACAAATGAAGCCGGCACTGGCTACTTACTAGAAACTTCAGTGAGTGAATGAATTGTGCTGAGTCCTGTTTCTTCGAGAGTAACGTGCTTAATTTTATTCAAAATGCCACACAATGTGCAAACAACTCCACTCCAGCATACCCCCTCTCTCATCTCTGATGAACCAGGTTTCCTAACATGTTTCACACCCCTAGCACTTAGTCATAATGTCATCCCTTGGGTGGTTGAAGCATGAGGCTGCAGGGCACTTTACTCTTGAAGAAACAGGACTCGGTGCAATTCATTCACTCACTGAGGTTTCCAGTAAGTAGTCAGTGCCGGCTTCATTTGTACAAATTTGGAATAAAGGTAGGCTAAACCATTGCATGATCTGATACATGGATTCATTTAATATCCGATGTTAAAACGTTTTTAAACATGTGATTAGAACATAATAAATAGTCTAGTCTTGAAAAGGACTTAGTTGGATGTAAATGAAAGGTGTATTGTTTCATATTAAGTGAATAAGATGCCATGCATCTGTCACAAAATCTCGCTCAGCTGGTCAGCCCTCTACTCCCAAACTGCCAATCTCTGAGCATATGATTTGTGTACAGTGAACAGACAAGGTAACCCTCTTGTCTGTTTTGTGGGTTCAAGTCACATTAGTCTCGAGCTCTGAAGGGATTCAAACTGATAACCTCTTGTTAGCGTACCCAATTATCAGACTCAGATAATTCTGTCTTCGGTGGGCCAGATATCTTTGCTTACGGGCACCCAACCAGGTCTTTGAAATGAACCCTTAGAACTCTATGCAAAACTTTAGAGAACTCTATCCATTTCCCAGTTTGGTATGCAATAAGCCCATACACAGTGTACTTATAACCTTTTAAAAGCTCCACTTAAAATAAAAAGAAATGTCAAGGCACTCCAGCAGCTTCATTTGTAAAAAAATATATTTACTTTGAAAATATCAAAACAGAACAATAATTACAGAACAAATATATATCCCAACACATACAGCCTTAAAACAAACAGGTAAAAAAAGTAAAGTTCCTACAGTTTATAACTTCAGACTGGTATAATCTAATGCTTACTTTCTTTCAGTGCTTTTAGGATCTCCCTTCTTTCAGTCAGAAATATTTTCTTGTGTGTCTCTGTCATGTTCTCTCAGCAGTTAAACACACTTCTGAGCCGGCCTTCTCATGAGGTCACTAACTCTGCCTTGGTTTATCAAACTCTATATTTTACAATACAGGGTCTCCAAATAAAATATTTTAAAAAACATATGAGATGACCTCACTGACTTTTCTTTCCACAGGTTAACTGGTCAGAACTGGTTTGTGTTCTGCTACACATACATCTCAAAAGTTTCTTTGATCTAAGTCACTGTATTCAAAGCAAAAGTGTATTGGCCTCTTTAATCCCATCTGGACCTTGGAATCTACACCTCAGATCTCTCTGATGTAATGCAAGGGTTCCCCCGGGAATGTATTTTGGATCTTCCAAATCCATCTGGGTCCTCCCTGGCTCAGATATCAAACCTCTTCAATGTCCATTCTGACCTCTCTCCGATACCCCTCCCCACAAGTCCTTGCTGGTAACCATGCAAGTCAAAGGATCTCCCTGAGGACATTATGAATGACTAATCTTATTTCCTGGGATGAAAGCAAATTGACAAGGTAATTGCACCTCAGATCTCTGCAGTTTAAAATACCTCCTATCCTTTGAACTTATCCGGGGGTCTTGATGTGTCAGTTACAGTAAGACAGTAGTTTCCTCAAACTGAGTTTCTCATCACATATTTTATATGTAATAAAAAAATTAATACAGCACTCGAGCACTCAGAGCTGGCTGTCTACGTCACAGCATCCACTATTTGATTATTATAGAAACAATTTTGTACAGCTGAGAGATACAGTAGTTCTGTCATTTTTGTTAATTTTTTACATTTTGTCCATTACTGGGTCAAGACTTACATTCAGATCATCTCCACCTATTAGTATACCTGTGCCCAGATTAATCAATCCTTGAGTTATTACCATTAAAAATCTTGGTGTGCCACAAAAGGGGTGTATATTGAAAATAAAATATATTCTATGCCCAGTATCAGGCATTTAACTATTATTAGTCTGCCATCCTCATCTTTATATTGTGAAATACATTTGAAATCCAATTTCTTACTTATCAAAATGACCACAGCACTACTCTTAGATGAACCAGTGGAAAAATACACTTCCTTGACCCAATTAAATTATAGTTTTCCTATTTCTGTGTCATCCAAATGGGTTACACAAAAAATATATATATATATTAAATAGTTTGGCAAAAGTGATAATTCTTTTACATTTTATGGGGGAATGAATGCCATGGGTATTCCATGTAGCCACCTCCACTGTATAAGAGCTAATATTAGGCATAAACTATTTTGATTGTATTTCAAATACTTGTAAATACTATACCCATCCAAAAATGTTTGACTAATTTAAATTTTTTACTTATAAATGCAAAATGGACATAATCTGATCCCCCAAACCCCCCAAAGTGTCAGACACCACCAAAACCTATGATATTGATACCGTATTAATTGTACCCATTACCGGATACAAACAGCACCAATCTTACACTTTCTGTTGATGCAGAAAGTAAAGCCATCTCTACCCCTCGCTGCCAGTAAATTCTTGAATGCCCTTATAAATGTGATTCATTTTAATTACACTTTGCATCTTAACAACTTAACACCCCCTAACAGAAAAAGTCACTCTATTGAGTTAGACTGCAGATTATTCCTGTATGCATATGGTATTGGTTTCCTTTAACCGGTAAAGAAAAGATGAGGCACATGAAACCATAAATCTGAAATGGCTTGTTCAGGGTTATCTTAAACTAGAACTTGACCATTAAGATAAACTTTAAGTTTTGCAGAATGTATTACAATAGTTCTGATATATGCTTTCCAGACCATTGTTCTTACATCTGAAAATTTCTTTCTATCCTGCATTATGTCATATGGCAAATCATGAAAAACTGTTATACTAGCACTGCCCAGTTCCATCTTCATTTTCTTGTATACTGCCTGCATAATCATGTCCTTGTCTGTGGAGCTTCGCTACAGTTGCTCTAGGTGGAAGACCATCTTCATGTTTTTTTCACAATGAACAATGAGCTGTGTCTAATTCAGTACTTCTAATATCTGGCACAGGGTCCAAAAATTCTGGACTGTTTGATTGACAGGTCTTTTCTGATCCCACTGTGCTGGCACACCTACAATTTATGTATTTTTTTTCTGGCTCTGAATTTATAATCAGCCATTTTCTTTTTAATTCTGTTATGTCCGTCCCCGTTATTTATTCTCTGTGATACTTTCATATTGTCTTCCAACTAGAAATCCTTTTTTTTCTGCTTCACCAGTCCTTATAATCACATTTTCTTCTTTTGCTGCCATTTGTGTGATTTCTTCATTTAATAGCTGACATTCTTCCTGATTTGTATTGATTGATGCAATTTCTTTTTTAAGTTCTCCAATTTTTTTTATAATAATTTTAGCCTAGTCTGGTATCGATTCCTCTTCCCAAGACTTTTGTAAAATTACTAGCTTTTTGATTTGACAGTGAATCTTGATCAGAATCAAGTTTGGATTCTGGGCCCGTATTACATTCATCTAATTCAGAGAGTGTTCACATATTTCATTCATATGCCTCTCCTCCTGTATGACAATTATGGTAGGTATAGTTATCTCTGAGTTCATATTTACTGAATTCAAATGCTGCTGTACTATAGCTGGCAAAAGAGAGCTTTCTTCTGAGGTGTCTAACACTTGCCCTTCATATCCCGCTTTTATCTACGGGTAAAAGTTTTTGCTTTTTCAAAGACTGCTCTCTAAATGTTTTTGGGGTTTGAAAAATTTCAGAAAAGGCATATATCTTTGGATTCCACCTGCTCAGGATGCTTGTGACTGATATTTTGGCCCTCTGAAATATCCTTCATATGAAGAATGTCAGACGCTTCCTTAGTTTGGGATTGTAAATTCACCTTTTGGCTTTCTGAGATGCTGAAATCAGCTGGTACAGATCCTTGTGGCTGTTGGAGCTGCAACTCTTGCTGTGGTCCTGGAACACTCCTAAACACCGATGTCAGGGCTGGTCACTTGCTTCTGTCTGGAACACTCCCGAACTCTGTTGTCAGGGCTGGTCACTTTCTTTGGCACCATTGCTCCTGGTGTCTCCTTACTTTGTGAATCTCCCATTCCCTGCATGTCATTTGATTTATTGCCCAACGCTGACTGTTGTAATGCAAGTTTCAAACTGGACATTTCTGGTGTGGTAAGAGGGCACAATAATGGTTTTAAAACTGACACAGAGGATTCTAAGGATATTGGTTTAAATGCGGCATTAGAGGAATCTTGTGATGGAGTTTGCTGTTGCTGCACATTCTCCTTCTGTAAGTCTTCCAATAAATTTAAGTTTCTTATTTCCATTTTGGTCTTTTTTCTTCGTTGAAACTGACACCACAGCCTTAACAGAAAAAGGATAGAACTAAGTGTGTTTGGCAGCTCTTGTTCATTGCTGATGCTCCGACATACTAGACTGTTGTGTGTGTGTGTGTGTGGGGGGGGGTATCAGTTTGACAACTGAGACACCACGCTAATGCAGACCACTCAACTTTTTTCTTATAGTGCTTCCACATACCAGAACTAACGCCAAGGAATTTATTTATTTATTTTTATTTATTTATTTATTGCTGTCATTGGAAATAAACTTTGAGCAAGCTGCCCTTTAACAAAGATTCCACGTCATACAAGCAAGACAAGTACCAGTATACAGAGACAAATAACAGAAGGTCCATTGCCCTCAGAGAGGGCTGGGTTACAATATAGTTACTAACATAGTTTTTAAGGAACAGCTTAAGGTAAAAAGGAAATCAGTGAGCCCCCCAAACATAGGCCTTGTTCACTGGAAAAAAAAAATGCTTCAGCTGTTAAGAAAAGAGATAGGGGAGAGATTGGGGTAGCACAAAAGGAGATGACACACCATTCCAATATATGGAGCAGCAGCACGTCAGCCATTTAGAATCCAGGAATCATAAATGTGATCTTAGTTTTAATAGAAGTTAAGAGTGAAGGGATGGCACCCTCAAGCCTTAGCTCCCCAGAGGTTTCTTCTACTAGAGGGCTTTTCATCTTCTCAATGAGGAAGGTCAGAAAATAATAATATAATTAATATAATATAATATAGCAATAATGCACAACAGGGCATGTGTTGTGCTGGGATAACGTCACCCCTTGGGTGGTTGGGCATGCGGCCTCATGCATCCAACACCTGAGAAGTGATGTTATCACCAAGACACATGCCCTGAAATGCATTATTGCAACTATAAAATGGCTTGCTTGTGAAAAAAAATGTAAATGTATTTTTAGTTGCTTTTTGAATAGGTGTGATGTTGTGTGGGATAACATCACTGTTGCAGGTCAGCACTGACCACAGCCCTGGTATTTTTCTTACCATTTTATAATATAATATACTATAAATAGAATAATACATGGAGTAGTGTGTATAACAAGAATGTTACACACACCCAGGGTGTCGGATGCTACATAAATCCCAAGAGGGGTTTATACAAGCATCCAATAGAGAGGGTGTGTGTTAAAATAGAGCTTTACACACTACCCCATGAATTGTTTTATCCAATTGCTGGGGTCACTTTTTTCACCTTAGCAATTATATAACTAAAAATCTGTTTCTATACTCCATCAAAGAAAGAGAATAAATGAAGCAGAATGAAATGACTCACATTAAAATATGTAAAACGGCAACAAATTGAGCTGAATTTTTATTTTCAAACAAAAATCACTGTAGTTGTGGTAACCTCCTAACCTGATTTCATGGGTAATGAACTTGTGACCTGCAAAGGGAGGGGTGGAGAGAGAGGAACAAATTGTCAATGAATATGTGAGGTCAGTCTGTGAGAAATGAGCCTGCTGAACATGGAAGCCTCTTCACTGAGAGGGTAGGCAAGAACTGGTAGAAGATGTTACTGTTTGCTTTTGAGAGACAGCTGAGTAGCACGAGCCACAGTCTGGCTCATACCTTTCCCATAGAAAGAGTGGCATATGTTTACCATTATAACTTGCTGATTATAACGTCAAATTCCATCTGGCTTTTTCTATGGGAAAAATGTGACCCAGTCATTATAATATAAATATGTTCTGGTCTGGATAGCAGTTCTGCAGTTCCTTGACAGTAGCTCTTTATCAGTTTAAATATGTCAAGGCTGCATCTGTCCTCTCCTTATGAGAAGCAAGTGTTTCTGTGTGTTCTATTAATTTGACTTTTTTGACTTTCTTCCCTAAGGTATGCTTGTGTAACTCCTAGGATCCCTGTGGATTCCCCAAATAAAGTAAAAAGGTTCCTTAAGCACCTATGGATTAATTTTACTTATTTATGGCATTTTGGTAGCTGTGTGAGCCCACTGAGACCAGAGGCCCCTTTTTCAGGGGTGACCCGGAATTAGTTACGTACAGTACTTACAGGCAGTTCAAATCACAGTAGAGTATAGGAATACACAAGCAAAGATATTGATGATAAAAAGAGACTGCACATACAGGAGAAATTAGTTACAAAACATGAGTTAAACAGTAGTCAGCTTAACTATAGAACAGTGCCAAGAGATAAAATCACTAAGCAGCGAAATTCATTGATTCACAGATAATCATAAGTACACATACGGATTAAGCTATCTTCCCTTTATGAGCTACATGGGGTACATAGGGACACTGACATGAGGAGGAGGTTCAATGATAGCAGCTGCATTGACATCGTTTCAATGTGTGAGCTTTGAGCCCAGTCTTGAATCCATCTATAGAAGTAACATTAGTTAGGTTTTCAGGAAGGGCGTTCCAGTAATAAGGGGCAGAGTATGCGAAGGACCTTTTCCCCAGGTTGGTCTGTACCCTGGGGATTTCAAGTCCATCAGAGTTTGTTGAGCAGAGGGTGTGCCTCAGAGGCTTCAGGGTCAATAGTTCCCTTAGGTTAGGAGAGGCACAGTTCTTAGTGAGCTTGAAGGTGAGGCAGAGGAGAGGCTAGGTGAGTCTATTTTCTTGAGTAGACCAGTTCAGCTCACCAAGTACCCACAATGATGCCTTTTGGGCAGCAAGTCTGCTGCAAAGTGACTGATCTTATTGTACAAGACATTTAGTTTGTTAGCTTCTGCTTCTCTGAGGAATTGCAGTACAGGGGCACCATAGACCAATGTGGGAAGTAAAGTACTCTTTGCAGTGGCAGTCTTGGAGTCTGTGGGCAGCAAGTTTCCTAGCCTGTAGGAGGTCGAGTTTCTGATGAATGGTCTTGGTAATATGATTAATATGTGGCTTGAACATCATGTCCTGATCGAGGTAGACACCAAGGCATTTTACCTTATCCACCACATCAATTTGAGACCCAGCCATAGAGGATAGCGGCAAGAGATTTTTTCTGTTTGCTCACAGACTTTGTGTTCCAAATAAGATAGCTTTAGTTTTTCTGCCATTAATCACCAGCATATTGGAGGCAAACCATTCTTCAAGTGCATTCAAGCTGGTTCAGAGTTCGGTGGAGATTGAGCTGGGTTCTGCATCACTCCAGCAGACCACAGCATCATCTGTGTACGACAATAGTTTCCCATCACCATAGTTTTGGCCAATATCATTAACAAATAGAGAGAACAATAAGGGACTTAGTAGGGAACCCTGGGGGACTCCATTAGTGACAGACAGGCAGCTTGAGTGTATACCTCTCCATTTAACTTTCTTGTGATCTGTCCACCAGGTAGTCGGGGAACCAGGACATTGAATGCTTGTCAAGGCCTAATAGCTCCTCTAGCTTACCAATGAGCAGTCTGTGGTTCACCAGATCAAATGCCTTGGATAAGTCTATGAATATGTATAGAGGCAGTATAGCACAGTGGTCTAAGGCTCTGAGCTGCAAATTTGGTGACATCCAGCAGACCAGACCTGGGTTTGAATCCCACAGCTTCCACTTGCATACTGTGTGACCCTGAGCAAGTCACTTAACCTCCTTGTGCTCCCAGATCGCTCCTGTAAAAAAGCTTTCAGTTTAGTGTGCTATACATGGTTAAACAACTAAATAAAAAAAAATAAATATGTCAAGGCTGCATCTGTCCTCTCCTTATGGGAAGCAAGTGTTTCTGTGTGTTCTATTAATTTGACTTTTTTGGCTTTCTTCCCTAAGGTATGCTTGTGTAACTCCCAGGATCCCTGTGGATTCCCTAAATAAAGTAAAAATGTTCCTTAAGCACCTATGGATTAATTTTATTTATTTATGGCATTTTGGTAACTGTGTGAGCCCACTGAGACCAGAGGCCCCTTTTACAGAGGCGATCCAGAATTAGTTACATACAGTACAGGCAGTTCAAATCACAGCAGAGTGTAGGAATACACAAGCAAAGATGTTGATGATAACAAGAGACTGCACATACAGGAGAAATTAGTTACAAAACATTAGTTAAACAGTAGTCAGCTTAACTATAGAACAGTGCAGAGAGATAAAATCACTAAGCAGCGAAATTCATCGATTCACATTAGTTAGGTTTTCAGGAAGGCATGGGTGTAGGCAGGCATACTTAAAGCACTCCATGGTGTGAAATTTTATTTCAGGGGGTAGCAAATAGGCTCTGAACTGCTTCCTTTTTCCATGAAAACTAATAAAGAAAATACTGAACCTTTCTGTAATTTTATTTATAGGAGTCGAAACTAGAAGGACTGGTCAATAATACTCTCTTTGCATCCCAAGGACAGTACAACTTTACAGGCTCTGGGCTAGTATGTGGGTGTCTTAGGGACCAATGCACGCATGTCAACAACCACTGTCATGAGATACAAAAGTTGTATTTAATGTGCCAAATGAGGCAACAAACACGGTCCTGGTGTACATTTGTATATTGTCTGGCTACACCCCGGTGGGGGAGGGAGCTCACCCTAACAAGGGGGAAGTAGCAGTGACTCCACTTGGTGTGCAGATCTGGAATCCCTGGCCACACCCCTGCAGGAAGGGTGTTCCAGTAATAATGGGCAGAGTATGTGAAGGACCTGTTTCCCCAGGTTGGTCCATACCCTGGGGATTTCAAGTCAATCAGAGTTTGTTGAGCAGAGGGTGCACCTCAGAGGCTTCAGGGTCAATAGTCCCCTTAGGTTAGGAAGGGCATAGTTCTTAGTGAGCTTAAAGGTGAGACAGAGGAGAGGGTAGGTGAGTCTGTTTTACAGAGTAGGCCAGTTCAGCTCACCAAGTACCTCACAATGATGCCTTTTGGGCAGCAAGCCTGCGGCAAAGTGACTGATCTTATTGTACAAGACATTTAGTTTGTTAGCTTCTGCTTCTCTGAGGAATTGCAATACAGGGGCACCATAGACCAATGTGGGAAGTAAAGTACTCTTTACAATGGCAGTCTTGGAGTCTGCGGACAGCAAGTTTGCTAGCTTGTAGGAGGTCGAGTTTCTGATGATCTTGGCAATATGATTAATATGTGGCTTGAACATCATGTCCTGATCGAGGTAGACACCAAGGCATTTTACCTTATCCACCGCATCAATTTGAGACCCCGCCATAGTGGATAGCGGCAAGCGATTTTTTCTGTTTGCTCACAGACTTTGTGTTCCAAATAAGATAGCTTTAGTTTTTCTGCCATTCATCACCAGCATATTGGAGGCAAACCATTCTTCAAGTGCATTCAAGCTGGTTGAGAGTTCGGTAGAGATTGAGCTGGGTTCTGCATCACTCCAGCAGACCACAGTATCATCTGTGTAAAACAATAGTTTCCCATCACCACAGTTTTGGACAATATCATTAACAAATACAGAGAATAATAGGGGACCTAGTAGGGAGCCCTGGGGGACTCCATTAGTGACAGACAGGTAGCTTGAGTGTATACCTTTCCTTTTAACTTTCTTGTGATCTGTCCACCAGGTAGTGGGGAACCAGAACAGTGAATGCTTGTCAAGGCATAATAGCTCCTCTAGCTTACCAATGAGCAGTCTGTGGTTCACCAGATCAAATGCCTTGGATAAGTCTATGAATATGGCCCTTGTTCATAGTCCTTTGTCCATTGCACCCAAGACATCACTTGTAAATTTAACGAGCTGTGTCTGTGCCATGGCACTTTCTAAAGCCATGTTGATTATCTGAAAGAAGGTGGTGTTGCTTGAGATATTCCTGCAGCTAATTATATACCAACCTCTCATGTACCTTACCTAAGGGACAAAGGATTGAGATGGGCTTGTAATTCTCAATATTTTCATGAGCTCCTCCTTTGTGTTTAGGAACCACCATAGCCACCTTCCATTCGTGTGGAACAGACCCTTCTCTGAGGGACCTGTTTATCAGCATAGTTAATGTAAGGGCAATTGCTGGGGCAGCTATTCTGAGTAGCCTGGGCTCAAGTTGGTCAAACCCAGGGGAGGAGTCAGGTTTTAGGCGCTTCAGCAGGGCTAACACCTCAGTTTTCCTGACCAGACAAAGATGAAATTGTGGGAAGGGGGTTGTTTTGTCAACAGGGCACTGTGTAGAGCGAGGGGAATTGGATGAAGCAGGCCTGTATTTTTCTAGATTTGTGAAAAAGCTGTTGAAAGATTCTGCCACCACACAGGGGTTGTCAGTTGCATGACCATTGTTCATGATTATCCCCTCTGGGGTGCTTGATTTGCCGTTTAAGAGGGAATTTAGGTGACTCCAAAATGTATTTGGATCGCAGAGGTGTTTATTTTGAAGACCTCGCAGGTAGTGACTTTTTGCTGCCTTGGTCTCTTTTTTACAATTGTTTCTTAGCGCCCTGTATTTTTCCCAGTTGGTTCTGAGGTTTGTTTTCTTATAGCACCCCCAGGCCTTGTCTTTGAGAGACATTAATTTCCTAAGATTGCTGTTAAGCCACTTATGGCACTTGCCTTTCACCCTGATCTTCCTAAAGGGGTGTGCAGGTTGGCCATTGCCATGAAGGGGTTTATAAAGTAGTCAAGAGCTTCTCCCAGACTGGAGAGATTTAGACTAGGATGCCAGTTAATGTTTGAGAGAGCAGCAGTGAAGGATTCAGGTGGGAAGTTAGTATAGTCCCTCATTGTGAATGTTCTGGGGGGTAGACCAGGTGGCTTAGTTCTCCATATGCAGAAAATAGACAAATGATCACTAATGGCATCGGAGAAGATGCCAACTGCAAGAATTCTCATGTGGTCAGAGACTATGGCCCAATCCAGCAGCGTATGGTTCGCAGTCTTGGTGTTGATCCTGGTATGGTCAGTAATCACTTGCGTGAGATTTGCATCTAGAAGAAATGCCTGCAGCCCACTGCATAGATTAAATGCCCAGTTCTGATTGAAGTGTCCGAGTATTACCAATTCCCCAGGTGAGTGCTCAGCTAATACCCATGTGAGGGACTCAAGAGAGGAGACTGCTACTTGAGGGAGCATGTAGATGCATACCACATATAGTGGCTGGTATTCCAACCGTATGTCGACACCATGACCACGAAGACCAGCACAGTGACAGATTTCACCCGAAATCATCGGGTCGCTGTGCTGGTCCCTGCAGACACTGGTAGTGCATTTCCAAGTGTTGTGCCCCCTCCCTAAGACAACTCTTACTCAGAGTTGTATAATTAGAGTCCAGGGGTGTGGGGGTGGAGCCCCCCACGGGGGATTCGAGGGGCGCAGCCCCCCAAAGAAAGCATGCCAACATCCCTAACAGTACCGTGCTGACACTCGGCATCGTGTCTGTTACTATGAGGGATGTCAACATCAGCGCTGTCGCAGAGCTATAGTAAAACTTAGTGGCTTAGTATTACCAAGCAGTAGTTTAACAAATGGGGTTTCACCCACAGAGTGACCCAGTTGGGAAATATACATAAGTGTTGCATTCAGGTTAGAATTAACGTATATAGGTACACCATCCCCTTCTTTCCAATCCTGTCCTTCCTAAAGGTGCTGAAGTCCAGTAGATCCACCTCATGTGCCAGCACCTGAGGCTTAAGCCAGGTTTCAGTTATTGCAATCACATCCGGGTTTGTAGATAGCTGCCCAACTCTCTAGGTCTTATATTTTAGACCTCAGGCTGTTAATGTTCATGTGAGCTAGCTTGAGACCCTTGGTCTGAGCCCAGCTAGGGTCTGTTGGATGGCTGAATGTGTAGTTTAGGTGGACAGGACCTGGGTTCAGTTTGATATCCTTGCATAAGACCAACTTTATTTTCACCAGATACCTTAAGAGTTTGGATGGGTAGAGTGAGAGGCACTTCCTTCTTCTGGCTATGCAGGTAAAGAATATGTTGTAGCAGTTGCCCCTTCGGGTTAGCCCATTGGCTGCCAAAACCAAGGGGTCGCAGGTGATTATACCTGGGGGGGGGTGACTGTAGTGGGGTGGGTGGGAGGTACCCTGCTTTGGACAAAGCAGGGTGTACCCCAGTGGTACCTGATCCACTATGAGCAGAACTGAGATATATGCAAGTGCCAGAACAATATCATAGAATCTCATTATAGTAGACGTTGTAGGATAAGATAAGTCAGGAAAGAGACTGTGGTCCCAAGTACCTATCTCATACAAGATTAACAGAAACTTCAACAGTGGAGCTAGTCACAGTAGTTCAAGGATATGCCTTAATTAGATTTGTCCACTATATATACTATATTTAAAGTGGGGGTGCCTAGGTATCAGGAAGTGTATCCTTTAAAGAGCTCCTTATAACTCACTGGTCATGTACAGCAATTGCATTCCAGCTAGTAGCTTGAGTATAACTTAGAATGACCAACCACACTTATACTGTGAAACTGCAGCTAAGTCCATAATATTATAATTAAGTCTATATTAATAATACCAACCTCAATTTCATTTTAGGATATACCATACTATATGAAAGGACTGTACAGTAAGTTGCCAACTAGTTTTATTCTAAAATAGAAACAATCAGATCAACTTATATAGGAAAAAGGTTCCTTAAGACACTTTAGCAGGAGCTATATAGGCACTCAGCATAATTGCTGGGCTTCCTTTGACTCCATTGTCAATCAAAGACACTGGTGCCAATGTGGGAGGGGCTGCCTGCAGATGCACATGTGCTTTGCTGCAGTAGTGCTTCCAGACGAAAACAGTTCTGAGGAGAGCCCCAGAGGGAGAGGCACTACCTACCTGCAGAACCCATTTTTTTCTAGAAGAGAACTGACCTGCCTGAAGATGAAGTGGCAGGGGCTGTTTACTGTGTAATTCCCTGTTTGGGTGCGGTACAGGCAAAGTCAATCCTGTGGAAGGGACTCTTGAGTACTTGGCTGCATGTAGTTAAAAAAGTCTTTTTAAACTGTGTGAGAGGAGACCGAGTCACCATGTTGACAATGAGTTTACCAAACACTTCTAGTGGGAGCTAGTCTTGCATATACTCAGACTGGGGACATTTTGGATATTCTCCTATAAGTGAGTTCAGGGTGGCAGTAGTACTCTGAAAAGAGGTAGATGGGGGCCCAGACCCAATGGAAGTAATACTACTGTTATTTTTGGATCTGTGAATGGTGGGCTGATGGATGGATGGGTGGATGGATGGACAGATGGATGAATGGACGGAGAGATGGATGGATGGATAGACGGATGGATGACTAGCTCCAGAATATACCTTACTTGAAGGTTAGACTCCCTTTGAGCTCCATCCCAAGTGTAGGCTGTTGCATGTGCTAGGGTAACATGGTTTCTGTATGCAGAAAAGTCAGACCTGATAAACTGCAATTTGCTTTTCTGTAACACTAACACACCCCTTGGGTCCTGCCAAGTTCCTTGCAGGAGCCTTCCCACACCTAGAAGAGGTGGAGATTATTGGGGCGAAAGTATATTTGTATGCCCAAGTGACTATGTGCCCCTGAAGCCTTTCACTTTGTGGGGGCCTACGTAAGTTTCCTGATGTGCCAGTCAGTTGTAGGTTTACTGCAGTTCGTTAAGGCGGCCGGTGGCTCACACCACACTCCCTACCCCCATCAAGCGATATTTAACCGTGCATGCTTAAGCATCCTTCAGATGCTCATTTTTGTTGCTCCCATTATCCTCCCCATCTCCTTCAATGGTGCCCTCTCTCCTAGGGAATGGTGGGATTTCTTCCCTAAGGTACCTTTGGTCTAAGAGGACCTGTAACACCTCTAGGGGTGGAACCCTTATAAGAGGTTTCCTGTGTCTTCATGGTACCTTGATAGGGTGGTAGTCCCTTAGCATGCACAGGG
Organism: Neoceratodus forsteri; assembly: GCA_016271365.2. Lineage (NCBI taxonomy): Eukaryota > Metazoa > Chordata > Ceratodontiformes > Ceratodontidae > Neoceratodus > Neoceratodus forsteri. The sequence continues at coordinate 345,219,160 of JADMNL010000025.1, read as the reverse complement.
AAAGTGTATTCCACGCATACAGTACATCACAGAAACATTCAAATGATACTACTGTTCAGCAACTGTACTGCTTTCCTCAGCTCAGTTCAATGTACTCATTCAATCAACAACTTCATGGCAAACAGGAGAAATTCCTTCATACTGACTGTAATTTCCTTTTCTGTTAGTTCAGAAGTTGTCAGTGGGGAGTTAATACACGTGGGTAGTGAGCATCCCCATGTGGATAGTGGTACAACCCAAGCTATCAGTCAGCAAAGAACTCTGGGCATGAGGATTAAGACAGTGTCAGTTAGACACTTTTGTTCACACAATACCTATTTATGCCTATTTAACTGCCAGTCTCCACGTCACCCAATCGATCACCTCTCTCTGCAACCAAAATAACATTCCAACATGTAAGTGATTTATCACATGATAAAAACATCAAATGAATAACACCAAATGACATACTTCACTCACAGCATGGTCTAACGTGGCCTTACTGAATCAGTCTTTCTTCATATATCTCTCCTTTGACCTTGCTGGCTCGCTGCTAACAACACTTATAACATAAAGAGGTTTAGACATTTCACCCTTGCTACTTCTCCCCCCAATCTTTTTAAACTGGCCAGCTCCCACCCCCCTATGCAGGGTTCTCAGCATCCTGGTGGAGTGCAGGTTTTGGCTGCCTTTTTTCCATTCTCCTCCTCCCTCCCCCTGTCTCCCCCATACTCTTTTCCTCTTGTATAACTTGCCATCTCCCAGTCCCCTCGTTGGGTTCTCAGCATCCCTGAGGGGAGCAGGTCTTGGCTACCTCCCCACCCCCCTCTCCACACATCTTCCACCCCCCTCTCCACACGTCCACCTCCCCCTTCCCAGCTGGTTTTAGCATCTTATTACCATCTCAGTACTGCACTTAATTCCCTTTTCTCCATCTCTCCCTCACTCCAACTCTCATTTAGCACTTATGATGCTTATGCCATTCACCTGTCTAACTGTACACATTATCATGTTCTTGGATTACATACTAACATACTATTTGCCAGCAGATTAGGCCTTACAGTCTATCGAGTCTGCTCAAACCTCAGATCCCTAGTTGGGTGCCGAGGCCCTCCCCCCCTCTTGCGTTCTAGAAACCCCTATCATCCATCCCCACCCCCCTGGGACAGGCCATCATCTGATACATCCACTTTCTGTGTCTGTCCCACCCTCTCTTGAAGCCCTCCACTGTGGATCTCTGAACCAGCTCACCAGGCAGTGCATTCCAAGGGTCCACCACCCTCTCAGTGAATAACCTCCGCCTCTTCCCCCCTTACCCTTCCACCTTCCAACTTCAAACCATGCCATGCATTTGTGCTGGCTAGTCTTGCTCTGTATTTGACTGTACTCTATGTCCTATGTTGATTTCTTGGCTTCCTGTTCACATTATTGTGCCCCCAAACATTGCATTTGTACTGGCATGTTATGCATTGTATTTGATTTGCACACTGTGTGTCCTTGTTGATTTTGCTGTATCCCTTCTGTAACCCCCTCTCCCCCTCAGGACGCTTCTGGAAATGAGCTGTTTACAGTTCATGTTGTCTTTCCTGGTGAAACTTTTCTGCATTAATAAAAATAAATAAGACATAGACCAACACTGAATATAACTGTAGAAAATAGTAAAGCACTATCCTCCAAAGTCATAACTTGTTAACACGTGGACTTGGCAAATCCAATAAACAATAGAGATGTCTGTGACAAGCAGACACTTTCTGATATTCAGCTGTAATCTGACAATCTATCTTTGCTGAAATTCAAGTTCCTTAGCTATATCGGACAATATTCTCCAATGGGAGCCAGAGGCTCCCGGGAGAGGCCCCATTGACAATGTTGGAGCTAACAAAAAATGAAATTATGGTAAGTATGAAGGAATTTCTCCTTTCTGTATTGCTCCAATGGGGAGTTAATACATATGATTTCCAATAAGCAGTATGCATTCCAAATTTGGGTGAGGAAGAATATTTTCCCATACATAACCCTTACAGTCCAAGCAAAAGACTTATCTGCTAACCACTATGTAACCCGGGTGCCACCTCCCAATGGGCTACTTCACCTGCCTGCTGCCCTAAATGCAGGTTGAGGGGCCTGGGTTCTGATTTAACTAATAACAGGGGCTCTTTACCAACAAGAATGTTATTTGTGTGGTGCCTCCTCTCAGAGTGTTCTTTAAGTGGCTTTGATGGTAAGCTAGCACAACCCTCTGGGAAGTTGTGCCTACCCACAGCCCCAACCAGTGGTCCTACACATGGAGTTGTATCAAACACTTTACTAAACATTCAACTTCACAATTTACGGTGAGTGCTAATAATATGCTCACGGTCATCACTCTTACCAACAGGGTCGGAACTTCCTGGATGCACCTATAAAGATAAAGTTGCAGCAAAAACAATACACCTTTTGGCTTTCCTAGTAACCCAGCCCTCAGTAATAATATGCTCAGGAATCAGTTTAATATTCAAAAAACAAACTGAATTATTTGGGGGTTTAAACAGGGGAATGGGACTCAAATCAAGATTTTGATTAATGCAACGCTTTCGTAGTAGAGAAAAATTTACATACAATCCCCCCTGGACAGTTCCAGTTGCTGCTATCTGGGTACCCAGGATCTATGTTGTTGCAGGTCTGAGCACTGCCATAGGTTGGCTGGCATTACAGCTGGTTGGGGCCCTTAAACAAATAAAGGATTATTAATTATTTCACCTTTAGCTGTTGTAACACGCATAAGCACTTTAAATTCAAGAAATTTGTAATTCTCAGGCCTGACAGCCTGCAAAACAGTTTAAACCACAACGAACAATTGAAAAGCAAATCAGATGGCAAATACATTCTATTTTGTGTTGCAGGGTCACACTCTGTTGTACTCACTGACCCAGGACCTCAGGATCTGAAATGATTTCCAGGCTGGTTCCTCTTGAGGACTGGCTCTCTGGCTGATGTCTGCCGAATGCAGGTCTCTTGTTTCTGAACAGGGACTAGGATACATTGACCAGGGCTTGCACGACTTAACCCCACATCAAGGCCTTTCCCCCAAGGGTGGCCGTAACCTGCGATGTTCTTCTCTACAGGAGCTGACTCCCCAAACCAGTCTCTCAGCAGCTTTTGTAGAATAGGCAGCAACAATCTCTCAGAAAATTTGTTTAATCTCATAGGCTTTAAACTTCAAAACAGTCTTAAGTAGGTCACGCAGCATACTCACTTGTGAACTGCAGTTCTGGGAATGTAAGCTTGCACAACAGATACACAGGGCTCCCTCTTTAGCAAACAGGCTGAAGACAATTCTGGTGGCCCCAGGCTTCAGTTTCAGGCCACAATCTCTAAGGCAAACTGGTCTGTCACTGACACACAGTGGAGGGATCTTTCAGACACTTCGACCCCCTTTTCAGGCTGGACAGTTTGCTCTGGGGAAGTCACTTCTTTTTCTCCCTTTGGAGACCTTTAGTTCACTCTGCAGAACTTGGCAGTCCCAAACGGCTCCCTAAAGGAGTTCAGGCCAGGAAGAGGTAAAGCTGGCCTCTCCCCAAATTCCCCAAGCCAATAACAGAGCCTCCTAACAAGCCAGAAGCCCGCGCCAGACTGACTGTTCAGCCATTTCTCCTGACTGAAGGAAAAAGGAATCCTGTAATCTGGTTGGCTGCCCAAACTGTCAGTCACAGTTTAAGCATCCTGATTAGTTAAAATGTGCATCAAGTATACAATTCACAGTTTCTCTCAGCAGCCATAGGAAAAGGACCCATTAGGACCCCTTGAGTTCCGACTGGCTTGCCATCAAGGTCAAAGTGGCTGAGCAAAATGTAAACAGTCCCAAACTTTAAAGTTAATTTTAGACATAACAGTTCAGATTTAGAAATAAATGGTTACAGCATTCAGTAGGACTGCATTGGTGCTGATAAGAGACTATACAATGAAATGTATCAGGGTGCTGCCCAGCCAGCTGTGAGCTTCATTTCTACCTGGACCCAGCACAGGCTATACGCTGCCTACACAGGTTGAATCTCTTAAAGTCCCAGCATGGTGGTGTCCATTTGCACACCTGCACGGGACCCAGGAATACAACAGCACTTTACATTTGGATTATATTTACACCACTGGATATTGGCCAGGCTGTTAAAGGCAGAGCATCAGCTGGGACCCTTTCAGACGGGGAACACCACATTGTCCAAAGAGATGATCAAGGTAAGCCCACCATTTTGGGGGTGGTTTACAACTATCTGTAAAACTCTTCACCTCATCAGCAGAGCTCTAGACATCCAATCTGTAGTGCTTAATAAATGTGTGACTGTAGGACCACATTGCTGCTGTGCCCAGTGCCAACAGAGTCCTCTCTTCTCTCTACCCAGGACATAGCAAGAGCCCTGGTAGAGTGAGCTCTGATCAATGCAGGTGTTTTTTTCTGATCAGCCATATATGCATTGGTGTTGCAAGTCACCACCCACCTGGCAAAGTGGTTTAGAAGCCCTTTGACCCTTTTTCGTCGCCTCCAAACAGATCAAACAAACTCTCAGAATTTCAAAATTCCTCCTTCCTCTTTAGATATGTCCTAAATGCCCGGCACAAATCCAGCTTGTGAAATTCTTTTTCTTTTGGGTTTGCAGGCTTAGAGCAGAAAGACAGCAGACAAACTTCCTGATTTATGTGGACGATTGTAGGAACGATTGTAGGAACCTTAGGCACAAAATCAATCAATTGATCAATCAATCTTTATTTAGCCAGGTGAAACTCCATTGAGCAAGCTCATTTTCAAGGAGGGCCTGGTAGGTACAGAATAAATAATACAGTAGCACAATAGAACACATAGCACAAATGGGCATAGTAATACAATACATAGCAATAAAAGCAAGGTACAAGGATTATCAATGAGGCCCAGTCATATGATGAAGCCTCATCCCAGTAAACAGTACAGCAGAGCGGTGGAAGCAAGTCAGCACCAACGTGCTGAACCAGTGATTTTAGACACTGATAGCTCTAGTAGAGCAGAGTTAATGCTAGTGACAGTGCAAGCTGGGGGCTCAGCAGCAAGTAGAAAATAAGGATGAATCCAGAAACATGGCTTAGGGTAATTCTAACAAGAGGATAGAAAGTGTAGAGGGTTGACTGTAAGAATAGCAGTGTATAGCTACAGTTTAGCGACAGGGAGGGCATTGGCAAGGTTTTGAGAAGTATCTTGAATAGAATGACTTGAATTCCACAAAACCAATAGGTTGCACCAGTTTTATGGATTTCTGGATGTTGTTCCACAGCTGAGGCAGCACATAGATGAAGGAGGCTCTGCCAAAACGGGTAAAGACTTTAGGCACAGCTAATGAGATGTACGAACGGCTTTTCAAGGCATAGTTTCATAAGGTGCAGGAGGGCAGATGGTCAGAAATGTAGAAGGGTAGCATCTTGGATATAGATCTATAGGTCCATAGCATAGTGTTCCTTTGCCTCCTGAACGTAAGTGAGGTCCATGGAAATGTCAGCACCACCTTCTCCTTATACATTTTAAGGTAAGGTCCTTGATGGGAAACCACCTGAAGCTTGCCAATCCTTCTTTTGAACAGATAGCAATCAAAGATCACACCTTGTAGTACAAAATGTCCAAAGGCACTAAAGAAAGGAGTTCAAAAGGCATTCCACGCAGGACATGTAACAGTAAGTTCAGATCCCAGGGACAGAAAAGACGTCTGACTTCTGTTTATCGCCTTGAGAAAACAAATAATATTCAAGTTGATCTCCAGGGATGAGCCCATGGATGTTGCCACAAGAGTGGATACCTGCCCCTGCAGGGCATGCAATGCTAGACCCTTGTCTACCCCGCCTGCACAAAATCTAAGATCTGAGGGATCGTAGCTTTGGATGACCTGATACCTCTATCTCTGGCCCAACCAGAGAATGGTATTACACACACACACACACACACAGTCGTAAGCTGCAGATGTGGAAACTTACCTTGAGACCATTAGGGTATCTACCACTTTCTTGGTGAAAACCTGTTTTAATAGTCTCTTCCTTTCAGGAGCCAGGCTGCCAACTGCGTTGCTTCTGGGTTTGGATGCAGAATAGGACCTTGGTTGAGAAAATCCCCATGAAGCAGGAGTCAAAATGAAGCCTGCTACACTAGGTTCACTAGGTCTGAGAACCATGGCCTTCTTGGCCACACTGGAACTATTGGGAGGAAGCTTCCTCTTGACTGCCTTATCTTTTGACTGACCTTGGGAAGTAGTTGGGGGGGGGGATTAAGCTCTGTGGTAGTCCCATGACTGAGACAATGCGTCAACCACCTCTGCCTGAGGTCAGTGATACTGGCTGAAAAACCCTGGTACCTGAGCATTTTCCTTTGGCACAAAAAGGTCTATCTGAGGTTGCCCAAACCTTCAGTACAGGAGATCAAACACCTCCTAGATCCAGGGTCTGTTCCTCTGGATGAACTGTTTTTGACTTAGCCAATCAGCCTGCACATTCATTTCCTCTGTAGGTGAACTGTAAGAGCCAGAAAGTTTGTCTCTGCCCACTGCAGAATTTTGGTCACTTCTGCTAGCATTCTTTGGCTTGTCATGACACCTTGATAAAATATGCCATGGAGACAATGTTCTCTGGCCTTATCTTCATGGCCCTGGACTGCACCTGGCTCTGAAAGTAAAGCAGAGTGAAATACAGTGCTCTCATTTCCAACACGTTTATCTGTAGCTGCTGCTCCCAGGGGCTCTAGATCCCCTGAACCAGGACTTGGTCCGGGACCACTCCCCAGCCTGACAGGCTGGCATCAGTCATCAGAATCAGTTCTTGTGGGGCTTTCAGGAGAGTACCCTTGCTGAGGTTCTCGGAGTTCTCCCACCTTGTCAGCAACTGCAGCACCAACCAAAACAGTGGAATCAGAGGCTGGTAGTCCTCTGAGGTCAATGACCAGCATCCTGTTAAGAAGAAGCTACATATGAATCCATACCTACAGGACTAGCTCTATCGCTGCAGTCATCAGACCTAAAATCTGGAGGAGCCTGTGAGCAGAGATCATTGACTGGGATCTCAGTCACTGAATCTCTCACATTAAGGCATTGCTTCTGCATAAGCAAAGGAACACCTTCCTCTTGTCCACCTGGAACACTGGCCTCAGGTGCACCAACCTCTGAGACGGTATCAAGGATCTTTTTTCCTGATTGATGACTCAGTTGTGTGTTTCCAGAATGTCCAAGGTCTTTGTCATCAACCTCTTCACCAGCCAGGCAGTTGGGGCCTGGATGAGAAAGTCATCCAGGTATGGGGTATATGTGATGCCCTTCTTGCCTCAGCTGTACCACCAGTACAACCAGAATCCCTGAAAACACCCTGGGCACTGTTGCCAGTCCAAAGGAGAGCACCCAGTACTGGAAAGTCTGTCTCTAAACTGACAATCTAGGAACTTCTGGTGCAACTGATAGATGGGAAAGTGGCGATAGGCATCCTTCAGACCTATGGATGCCAAATAATCCCATGGTTAGACTGCCTAGATAATGGACTGCAAGGATAACATCTTGAATGTTGTGTGGCAGACAAACTTGTTTAAATGTTTCCATTCCAGAATTGGTTGGAAGCCCCCCAATGTCTTGGGAACTATGAAATAAATCAAGTAGAATCCCAGGCCCCTTTCTTGTTTGGGGGAACTGACACAATTACATCAATTTGTTTCAAGTGATCTAAGGTTTGACTCACTGCCTGCCTCTTCATTTGATTTTATGGTACTGGAGACTGCAGAAAATGACCTCTTGTGGGTGTCATTGGGAACTCTGTGGCATAGTCCATAGCCAGACTCTCCAACACCCACATGTCTGACATTAGTTAGGCCCATCACTGGTAAAAATTCTGCAGCCTTTCTCAAAAGGAAGGGGTAGACACTGTCTCACATATCTTCACTGAAAGGCACCTTCACTTCCCCACACCTTCATTACATCTGCGGGTGAATGATCCTCTGTTAATGTTATTCTTGAATCCAAAATAGGCTCCCTTATTCCTCTGGTTTCTGAATTCTGAAAGGACTGAAAACCACCTCTGCCCTGCTGCTGTGAGACAAACCCATACCCTCTCGAGGCCGGGATTACTTTCTGTTGGTTTCTGGACACTAGTAGTTGTTCTTTCTTATCCTTACAGAGAGCAACACAGTTTGAATTAAATATTTAAAAGCATTTAATTTTCAATCTCTTTCTGTTTATTCTGTTGTTATTTACTACTGTCTGTCTGTCTGTCTCTCTCTGCCTGTTTTTTTTTTTTATTTCAGTGCCCCCATTTTAATTTAATGGAGCAGGACATTTGTGAAGTCTTTGGACCTCGCCATCAGGATGTCCAGACCAGTGGTTGGTCTGGGGCCATCCATCTCAATTTTGCACAGATTTTTGACCAGGCCTTCCCCAACAAACCATATCTCAGAGCCGCCCCACTGAGCCAGCAGCTCCAGTCTTGGAGCATCAGGAGAAGGAGGAGGAGCAGCAGCAGTAGTAGTTTGAAGCCCCCCTCATGGTTGCAGCACCATCAGCACCATCCCCCCCCGTAGAGGAGTCAGGCCCATCAGTAGCACCCCGACAACACCCGTATCCCAAGACCTCCCCTGTGTGGACATATTTCACTAGTGACCCAAGTGATCACAGTGTGGCCACTTATAATGTTTGTGGCAAATGGGTCCACAGGGGGAAAATGAGGAGTCATGTTGTAACTGGTGGGCAGAGGACCCACTTAACTCTACACCACTGTGAGTGGAAGGCCAGGCTTTGGTAAGCAGCAAGCATGGTTGGGGAGGATGGTGGCCCATCCGTGCCTAATCATGGCTATGGTGTACAGCAGCATGCAACTTCACGTGCCACAGTGGGGCAGGCAGAAGAACATCCTGTGCCCCCTGTAGTTCCAGATCCTCCTCATCTGGAAGTAGCAGCAGCACCCACACTACCATGAGAGCAACAGCAGCTGAGCTGGCCTCAGTGCATGAGGAAGTGGGGGACTTCTGCTGCCAGCTGACTGAGATCCAGTAGGACATAAAACTGATTCTAGACAATCAGGAAAAGCTTCTGGCTGTCCTGAAGCAGCTCCACTGTGGTGGTGTGAGTAATAGTGGTGGTGGGGTTGTGTGATGTCTTTGTTTTATTAATGTATTTTGTCTTGTTCCTGTTCCATCCTGTGTGTCATATCCCTCATTCTCCTCCCAAAAAGAAAAATATATTGTAACCCCCCACCCCACTGATTTGGTGGCTTACCTTTGGCCCGTAGCTCCCATTTCTGCTTTTCTCCAGGCGCCTCCTGAAATGCCTGCTATTTTTATATCTGGTCCCCCAGTACTTTCGTGGCCTGGTAGCCCTCCACCTCAACCTGTGTGTTAATCTGGCCCAATTGGGCTCAATAATTCATCCGCGCCTTCCCTGCTGCTCATCAGCACCCTTGGTGCCGTGGAGGTCACGCACACGCAATGTAGTGCCTTTGATCTCCCAACCACTTACTTTGTGGTCGAGCGGGAGAGAGTTTGCCGGTCTTGGTGTCCACATGTGCTAAGTGGGACCCGGTGACCTTAGTGAGGGCCAGGACAGTCCATTCTTCTGCTCAGTTTAAGAGATCCAGCAGGAGATATTGAGCTAGGCTCATGAATATTAATGTATTAATACTAATAGAGCCCCAATCGCATGCATATTCATAAGTTCCTCTGCCCTTGGGGCAGCAGTGTTTTTCGGCAACTGCCGGAAAAGAAAAGGAATGTAAAATAAATAAATAATGTAGTTGCTGTGCTAAATGTTTGGGGACAACTGTTGAAAGGAGGAACAAGGTAAAATAAATATATTTAGTCTGGCTGCTCCAGTAATGCTGGGACACAGATACAGCCTGCCTGCTGCAAACGGTGGACATTAAATATTGGCAGCAGCAACAGGAAAACTGACTGAGCAAATAACTAAATCTGGGCAGCGACTGCAAGGACACATCAGTGGCTATTGAACTGTGGGGCATTTGGGCAATTTCAGTAATTATTCTGGCTGCACTGGGACTTTATCTGGGGACTGTATTGATTCTGCTGAAGGGACTGTGTGTTCAGCAGCCATTACAAAGCAGCCACAGCCAATCAGAAAGGTGGGTTTTAAAGCCAGGACTTGTAGGACATTTACCAAAGCTCATGGGAAACTTCCAAGTTCTCATAGGGAACTGCAGGGACCTAAATTCAGGCACCAAAACAGTAAACCACCTGTGCATCGAGGAGGCTTAATGAATAATTCAGTTTCCTGATTGACAAGCCTTCCAGCCAATCACAGGCAAAGCAACCAATAGAATCAGCCAATCAGGAGCCTCAGGACTGGAGAGCCCCATAAAAGACTGGGTTTTCAGCAGATTTCCAGATCTGAGTGGGAGCCCCCCACCGGGGTAGGGGCTCAGGCCTCCAGCAATCCAACTAGGCCTGGTGATCCAGTGTAAGCCCCTTCATTCTGGAGGGGGTCTTTTGACTTTTTGCCAGTAAAGTAATTTAGTTTAAAGCAAAAACTGCTAGCCTGGGGGTTGCCAGTAAAAGTCCTCCAGGTGCTAGCCCTCCCTTCCACGTGGTGAAAAGCTTGGACCTGCAACTTGATGTCAAGCCAGTGGTGAGAACGCTGGCTCTGCCTCAGTGGTGAGAGAACTGAAGACTTCAGGAGCCTTTATGATGGAGATTCTACCATGAGGAGCTTGAGTGAGTACTCTTGTACTCCCGGTGCAAGAAAGAAAGAAAATGTTTAATTGGGCTGCCAATGCCTTAGAGACTGTTGCAGTCTAACACTGATCATTTGGTCTGTACCTTGCATCTGCTACACCTAAGCCTTGCCCAGTGCAGGTGGACCTACATGCCTTAAGGGTTCCGGCGTGGTCCAGTTTAAATATAAATGTGCTGACATGTGTTTATCTGCTCAGAGCCTACATGACTGGTAGGGGAGCACTCAGAACCGGGGCTCATCCTGACTTTGCCTGGGAGGTCCAGTATTTGCTTAATTAGTTGGTTAAGATGTCCGGTGGAGCTGTAAACTTCAGCCATGTGCCACACTGGGACTGAGGCCTCAAGCCTGAATTGGAAATGTCTGCTTTAAATTGAAAATGACTGCTTTAAATACTCAAGCTGCTCACATAGAGATATGGTCTTGTTTAAAGCAATTTGTCTGGACATGGAAGTAAAGAAATGGTCACCCTTAGAGTTGGGAACAAGTACCCACAGATTCAAGTATGAAAGGACCAGAGTGGCCATGCTGGCCCCTGTTTTAAGAAGCTACGCCTTCTTTAAGTGTCCTGAATGTGTCTAACATATAAATGTACTGGATGTTCAGAAATACAGATTGGACCCAAACCCATGTAACTGGCTGGTTACATCGGACCATCGTTTCAGCTCGCAACATGCAGGGGCCCCCCTGCATACCTTCAACATACTGTACATAGTTACAGTGTCTAACGTTCTAAAATCAAGTTACAAGTCTCAAATCCTTCTAATTAAGCTGGCCAATGTACAGCTGGAACATCCAACAGGCCTGCACCCTCAAGAGACTTTTGGTAACTGGGTACCCATGTTTAAATATCAGGATTATGGGGGTTCCAATGCAAATTTGGGGAACTGGTACCAATGTGAGCAAAGTAATCTTGTGTGTCATCTGATTCCATGCAGTTTAAGTTTAGATAGCCATGGCTCTGGTCATCTAGGTTGGCAAAATGTGTGACTACATTTCTGATTTAAAGAACAGTGTAGCTGTCACCAGCCCAGTGGCACTGAGGGTTGAAGCACTGGATGCCACACCTCGCACTACGTCGGCGACCTGGGTTCAGGAATGACCTCGGGTCATCGGGGTGCCGGCGTGGCGGGGGACAGTACAGGCTTGAGCATGCCAATGGGTGGCTCTCCTCTCCCGAGGGTGGTGTCCCCCCCTTAGTTCTGCTCCCACCGGGTGGAGGTCCGGTGGGTAGCATAGGCAGAGGGGGGTGGCAACAAAAAACTACAGGAGGTGGAAGGGGCTGAGCTGGTGCTACGGGGTGCATAGCATGCCTCCACATGCTCGCACAGCCATGTACCAAGGCCTTGGGGGGGTCAGTGGAGAAAACCAAGTAAAATACCTATGTGTCCCCATTGCCAGTTGGCGGGAGGAGGCGACGGGGACCAAATAGCTGTACTAAAAATAAAACAGTGTACCTACCCAGCTGGAGGGTTTCCACCAGCGCAAATCAAATCGGCTAATTAGACTGTACATACTGTATGTATCAATAATGCACCTCTACTCCTCTTCCCCCATTCCTAAGCCCTGTCCCCTGTAAATAAATTGTTGTTTTGCAGATAATGGTGTTGTGAGCATATTATTAGGAGACAGTCAATAATTGGTACCAAGTATTGAAATGTGGGGAAATGCTTATTGGGCCACGTGTTAGGGTAGCAACTGGTTATAGTGGGTGGTACTGCATCCCAGGGGGTTGTACCAGGTGAAAGCTAGCCCACTTAATGTTAAACTCTGGGTGGAGGCACCGTGTCATTTGTAATATCTTGGGGAATAAAAACAGTTTTAAAGTAATTTTGGGGACCCAGGCCCCTCAACCATGTTCAGGCCTGCAAGGCAGGGGTAGTAACTCTAGCAATAGTGCCGCCTAGGGGTTACAATACAAAAAAACCAAAACAAAAAAAATTTAAAAATACCCCCCAAAAATGTCCTGTTTTCTTTATACTTTTTCCAAGTTTCCAAGATTCATACTCCTTCATCCTACCCCCAAAAAGTTTAAAAATACAAAAAAAATCTATCTTTTCAATCTGTCTGTTATATTTCCTAAATTCTTTATATTAAATATGACTTGTCTAACTTTCATGTCTGTATCTGTCTGTCTCTTTTTCTGTGCCCGGTGGGCTGTAATACTTAAATAAGTGCTACTAGCTGTTTGGCCAGTGGTTCACATATCTGTGTTAAGTAAGTAAGTAAGTAAAATTTATTTTTAAGCGCTTTTCAAAACCAAAGCGCTGTACAATAAAAACAATTAAAATACATACATATAACATAAAACAACAGCAATAATAATATAATCACAATAAAATCACTCTCCATATAGCCTGTTTAAATAAATAAGTTTTTAATTCTAACTTAAAACTCTCAATGGTCAGGCAGCTTCGTATCCGACGAGGTAGAGAATTCCACAGGGTAGGGGCAGCATAAGAAAATGCCCGAGCTCCAGAAGTTTTTAAGCGGACCCTGGGAACCTCTAGCAATCCCTCGTCGGTGGAGCGGAGTGAGCGAGAGGGACAGTAGGGAATAAGGAGATCTTGAAGATACCGCGGTCCCTGTTCGTGTAGGGCTTTATAGGTCAGTAACCCGACCTTAAAGGTGATCCGCCACTGAACCGGGCAGCCAGTGCAGTTCGCGCCACAGGCGCGAATATGAGCCCCCTCATAGATGTCCCAGTCAAAAGCCTGGCTGCTGCGTTCTGCACCAGCTGCAAGCGGCGGATATCAACCCCTGGTAGCCCTAGGTACAGGGCATTGCAGTAAACAAGGCGAGAGGTAATAAAGGCATGGACCAATACCGGAGGTGTATGTGTATGTGTAACCCCCCTACAAATGGGGTTCCCGAAAAGTCTTCCTCGAGCTTGCCTAAATGCTCACTGCCAGGCTGGTGTCCTGCGTTTTAGCAGTTTAAATATGATTGCCGGAGAGTGCCTGTATAGCCTCTGTGTACTGTCTCTTTAAGAGCTGCCTGGATTGCAGTCATAAATAATCTGAGAGGGAGCTCTGTTGAAAGATGTAACTATTTGCTGAAAATCATTTAGAGTGATAATGATAATGTAGTTTGTCTAACCTGCCTTCTTTGCAGAAAGGACTGTTTTGTTTATCTCCACTATCTTGGTCCTGGACTGCCGAATTGGACCAATCAGTTCTGGTGGGACCTAAAATGGAGCTGGACTACATGAGCTGTCTGGAGTCAAAATCTGTAGGAATTGTAGTTTTGGGCTTTTTGCGCCTTTTTGCACCTGAAGGGGGAGCCTTTGTTGTGACGGACAGGAGGATCAGCCAACCAAACCTTTTGGACCTTGGGGAAATTGCTAAGTTGCTTGCTGTTAGAGGCAGATCTAAGTTGGGAGCTGAAGAAGTAAGAGCTCTATACAGTCTCTGTGGAAAGGCCTGAGTTTTGGCCTTCATACCTGCCTACTGCCCCTGAGAGGGAAAAGAGAATCAGTTCGGACTGAATCCTAGTTTGTGAGAACGAAGTAAACCACTGAGTTGTGGCCAGGATCAACCTGAAGAAGACCGAAGATTTTGCTGAATGCGATTGGCCTGTCAGGATTTCCAGCTGCTTTTGAATCCCGGTTTGTGCAGAGACTTTGTGATCATGACCGGAGAGTGGTTTGCCTGGTACAGAAGAATTTCCTTACATGTAAATGTGCTGTGAGTTGTTAGTGAGTTGTGATTTGGTTCCCTACTGTGTGAACTGTGTTCTGCTTGCTGGAAGCTGTATCCAGCTCAAAATGGACTGTATTCGAATTTGTCTCCATTTGGCCTGGGCCTTGCCACACTGGCCCAGCCAGACCACCCACTGCACAGAGAAAGCCATCGACAAGAGACCTGCCCGGGGATCAGCACCCTGCTCCACGCTTGAACAGGAACGATGCCTCTGCAAATTGTATGGGCCCTGCTTCCCCTGGCACTCCAGACCAACCACCTGCAGTCTCAGTTTTCATCCAGCCTGTGTCCAGTCTTGGGTATCCTGAGTAATCATCAGGGAAGCTCCCTGCAACAACAGCCTAATCTAAAAGTGTGTCATCTGATTGTCTTGTTGTTTTCTTTTCATGAACTGAGCCCTCCGGCTTCGGATTACAATTAGTGTGTGTGGTGCATGTTGTTTTCTTCCATCACAGGGCCCCAACCAGCTGCAATGTTCCTGGCTAGCCCACCATTCTCCATCTGGGTACCCAGAGTGAGTGACTGTTTATGGACCCTGAAGTGCATGCATAACTGTTTGAATGATACAGCCTTTAAGCAAATGAACCTGATTACGCCCCTCCCTTGTTTAAGTCTGATTACGCCCCTCCCTTGTTTAAGTCTGATTACGCCCCTCCCTTGTTTAAGTCTCTTAAATAAATCAGCTCTAACTCTTTTTTACATTTACCCTGACTGTGGTTCCAGTTTGTGCAAGAGTACTGTACTGCTGTTATTTGCTGTGTATAACCTTGTTTTACAGGGGTTCTCCAGGGTCGAGCCAGAGGAAAGCCCTGGTGGTAAGTGCAAATAGTGTGGGTACTTGTGTGGTGTATCAGGGGTCTTGTGAAAGTGATTATTGTGTATTGTTCCAGCCACTAGTAAGGAAAGAGGAGATTTACAGTGTCCCGGAGGGCTGTGCCCAGGTTAGTTTGACCACTACCAACCCTGACCTCTGGGTGGAAGCACCCATTTCAGAACTCAGGCCCCTTAACCTGCTACTAGCCAAGCAGGCAGGGGTAGTAGCCCTTGGGATAGCGCCACCTAGCGGTTACATTTTGGAGGCTCACTGCTGGGATTTTGTGCCTTCTAGTGGCCAAAAATTAGTAATTATTGTTAAAGATTAATGGCTACCACAGTAGAAATGGCTGTACACCAGTTGGTGGGGTGGTTTACTGGGCAGGAGATCGACCCCCAAAATGCTCTACTTATACTGGATATTCCCCTGGGTACCAGTAAAGACACTGCAGAGGGAGCACTCTCCAAAGTTGAATGTTTAAAAACCCTGTGGTGGTGGGTCGACAGGCTGATTTGATTGCCCAAACTTTCATAGCCTTGGTAGAGTGTAGTGACCTTGTGGACAGCTCTAAAGTGCCACAGACTATTGCCCCAGAAGAGGTTCCAGCTGCCTGCAGAGTGATAACAAAATACAGTAAAGACCCTGGGGAGGATGAGCTCCCACCATTATCTAAGACTTTTGAGGAGAAATTTGCTAAGTTGTTGCTGGAGCAAGGGAAAACCGTAGAGGACTTTAAGAAACTATTCCTGCCACCTGGGGTGTTCCTTCCCCAACACCCCCTCCCACTCCAGCACCTGTTACTGCCCCGCCTTCTGTGCCCATGCCATAGCTGGCCCCTATATCTGTACCTGCCATTAGTCACAACTCCTACCGAAGGCTGAGAATCTTCTTGGGCACCCTCTCCACCCCCCAAGGGAAGGATGACTGGGAGACCTGGATAGACTATGTTGCCCCTCTAGTACTTGAATGGCAATGCTCAGAAGCAGAGAAACGAAAGAGGTTGAGTGAGAGCCTCCGAGGTCCTGCCTTGGCTACCATCCATGCCAGGCGGGCCAATAACCCTGAAGCAACTGCAAAGGACTATCTTGATGTATTGGAAAATGTATATGGGAGCCCAGATTCAGATGAGGATCTGTGGTGGAGAGTAAGAAACACTCAGCAGTACCCAGGGGAGCCATTGTCTGTGTATGTACCTCAGCTTGAAAAGCTGCTACAAGAGTGCCTCAGAAAGGGTAGTTTACCGTCAAATGAATTAGATCGTCTGCTCCGTTTTCAGAATTGTTACTGCTTCAGTTGCGCCTTGCCACCTGACTGGAATCACCCCCCCTCCTATGACGAGCTAATGAAAGAAATTCCGGGGGGGGTTGAGCAAAGGCTGACCCATGGGGGAATTACATCCATATCTGCTGCTGCTGTGCAAGTGACCGAGAGTGATCAGCCAAGTGAGGCTCAGGGGCAAAGGTCGCACTTATCAAGCACTCTGAGAATGCAAGGACTTCCCGCCCTGGGTCCAGCATTGGAAAGACAAGTTACTAAAGGAAGTCCCAGAGTTGAAGATGGGTACCTCTGCAAGGGTTTCTCCCATGGAACAAGATTCTGGTCCCTTTCAGGATGTGACTGCCATGGGGTGGGGGTGCACCCTCCAGGCATCCGCTACCGAGGGTGACTCCAAGGCTGAGATCACCGGATTGACTGCCACTCTAAAGGAAATGTTAAGACATGTTGCACCACTCTCACCGCTGCAAGCAGATACTAGACCCCAATCTCTTACTACTGCTTCAGTTCCTCGTACAATGTTCTCTCCCAGGATGACCCAGGAGTCTATCATTTGTCACAACTGTGGAAAGGATGGCCATATGAAAAGAGAATGCCGGTCTCAGAAGGACTTAGAAAGCGTAGTAAACAGACTTCAAGTGGAGCTCCAAAAAGCAAATCAATGGCCAAGGGGGGCCCAAAATGGCCACAGTGAGGGTTTGAGAAACCCTAACTCAAATTTCTTTGTGGCTAAATCATCTGTCCAGGCCTCTGCTACTGCCTCTCCAGACTGGTCCAAAATAGTTGGCCCTTCAATGGAGACTACAGTGACTGTGAATGGTATTAATACTCGGGCTGTGCTTGACAGTGGGTTACAAGTGACCATTGTATTCCAGGACTGGTATGACAAACACTTATCTGATGTGCCTTTGCAATCCCTGGAAGGCCTACATGTGTGGGGCCTGAGCGACAAGTCTTACTCCTACCTAGGGTATGTCCACCTCTGGTTGTCTTTTCCTGCAACTGCAACAGGTGTAGAGGAGCGAGTAGAGACATTGGCCCTAGTGTTTCCCCCCCACTGGACTGTATGATGGGGTCCCCCTGTTAATTGGGACAAACGCCTATATGTTTGGGAGACTGGCGCAACTCTGTCACGAGAAACAAGGGCAATGGACTGGGAGGGCCCTGAGAATTCTGGCTCTGATCAAGAGGGCCTATGATTTGCAACAGAAACCCAAGGAAGTGGACCAGGATGAACCGGTGGGGATCATGTGGAAGAAGGATCCCGATTCAAAGGTACTGGCCCCTAATGCCCAGTGTACCATTCAAGGGGAGGTCCGCCTCTGGAAAGATGTCAAGAACAAAATACTGATGTTGGATGCACCAGGTGATGGAAAATTGGCAGAAGGATTATTGGTCAAGCCCAGCATCTTGCCTGCTCGTGCCTGTGCCTATGCACAACAAGTGATGGTCCAGATTCACAATGTGTCAGATTGGGAGATCCAGGTGAACAGAGGGTGCACCCTAGCTATGGTACACTGCGCAGACACTGCAGTATTGCCCAGCAACAAGCACCCTGGTAAGAAGGAGAGAGTGACCCCAGACTTGTTTGACTTTGGTGACTGCCCGTTGCCAGCTGAATGGAAGGCTAGAATTAGCAAGAGACTTGCCCAGAGAGACCAAGTGTTTTCATTAAAGGAATGGGATGTGGGATGTGTCCAGGTTGTGGAGCATCACATACGCCTGCACGATGAACGGCCATTTCTAGAGAGGTCCTAATGCCTAGCCCCAGCAGACATAGATGATGTGAGAAGACGCCTGCAGGAAATGCTCACTGCTGGTGTGATACAAGAACCCAGGAGCCCATATGCCTCTCCCATTGTGGTTGTGCATATGAAGAATGGGTCTGTGAGGATGTGTGTTGATTATCAAACCCTGAACCGGTGGACCATCCCAGACCAATAAACTATGCCTCATATGCAAGATGCTCTGGACTGCTTGAATAGGAGCAAATGGTTCTTGGTGTTGGATCTTCACAGCGGATACTACCAGATCCTGATGGCCCCGGAAGACCGTGAGAAAACAGCCTTCATCTGTCCATTGGGGTTCTACGAGTTTCTGAGGATGCCTCAGGGGATATCGGGTGTCCCGGCCACCTTTCAGCGACTGATGGAATGTGCGGTGGGAGATATGAATTTGCTGGAATGCCTGGTGTACTTGGACAATGTCATTACGTTTGGGAGCACCTTAGAGAAGCATGAGAACCGACTGTTTAGAGTCCTAGACCAACCGCATTTCGCCGGCGGCCGAGTTAGAGGTGCCGGCTTGTGAATCAAGCTCCGGCGGGCCTCCTCGGCGGAGATTTCGACATCCCTGGACAGAAGTTGCCCCTGCTGGTGCAGGAGACCCATTTCCACTAGACAAGCGTACTCTTAATTCTCATTTTGCCCTACCTGCGTGCGGGAGCCCTGCATCGACCCGTTGAAGCTGCTGGAGATTCAAACTTGGCGCCGGTTTTGCAACTGCTACCTGATTGGCCCCAGTATTTCTGTGCTCACCAGCCCTCCTGCCTTAAGGACAGCAAGATCCTGGACTGTGCAGCATTCCGGAAGGGAAGCGTGGGAGACCTGAGTTGGTGGGTCCCCCGCTCACCGCATTTCGCGACGGCCGAGTTAGAGTGCCCGGCTTGTGAATCAAGCGCGGGGGCCTCCTCGGTGAGATTTCGACATCCCTGGACAGATTTTCAGCCCCCCACCCACCCTGTTCCTTCTCCCATTAAATCCCCACTTGCCCGCCTCCTGATCTGGCAGTACCCTATCAGATTGGATGGGACGGACTGTAAAGTGACTGCCTCTTGCTACCAGCAAAAAGTGACTGCCTCTTGATACCAGTGAGAAAAAAAAATAAATACTGTAGTGTACTGTATGGTGATTCTGATTTATCTGCCTTCTGTGACCTCTCCTGCCTTTTATGACCTCTCTTGAATACTTGTACTGTACTATATGGTGATTCTACTGTATACATTGTCCCTAACTCCACTCAGGCTATAGCTTATATATCGCCTATTTACACTTTTTCAACCTGCTCTGTAGGCATTACCCCTGTGGGGGATAATGGTACCTCCTAAGGCCCCTAGGGGTTCCGTTCCGTCCCCCCACAATCTGCTCCATCACCCTTGTTGGTCTCTTTCTGGGACTAGTTACCCTCCAAATGGTAACTGGCCCTATCCATACCTCGGGGGAAGACTGCGTAATGACGTTCCCCTGCGAGGTGGCTGACTTCACCTTCTCAAATCTCCTAGCAGATGCTGGAAGACCCTGTTATCCCGTATGCGGTCCGGTACCAATACCCTTACGGTATCGCACCTGGGACAGGTGACGCCTAGCCTGCAAACCTATGACTAGGAGCTCGTCCCCCAGAGGGTACCTCCTGTGGCTGGTCCCGCTGATCCTAGCCCTGGCCGGTGATGTTGAACCTAATCCTAGCCCCACCCTCCATGCCTCTGCAATTCCTCAGGAATGGCGGCTGGGTAAGGTGTTAAAGGTGGCTCATCTCAACATTCGTAGTCTGCTTCCCAACCTGGACGAGCTCGTCGCATGGGTCGCACTCTACAAGCCTGACATCCTTGGTATAACGGAGACCTGGCTCAAGCCCTCAATCCCCGACTCAGCCTGTGCACTGCCAGGCTATGAGCTCATAGGATTGGACAGGTCTCGCAACAAGAGGGGAGGAGGCATCCTGATATACTTCAGAAGCCACCTCAAAGTGTTCCTGGTGACTCACCTGACATCCTCCCAGTCCCCCTGTGAGCTGCTTCATGTCATGCTACTTCGGCAACGCTAAGAAGTTACATGTAGTATGTACCTATAACCCCCCAAAGGGAGGGCTTCAGGGTCTCACCCACCTCCTGGACACTGTTGGCCCCAGTATTGGTGACAATGAGCTCCTAATCCTGGGCGATGTGAACCTAAACTGGTCTGGTGGTAACGTAAAGCAGTTCGAACCCTTACTTGCCAGCCTATCCCTGACGCAACTCATGCAGTAGCCCACTCGACGGTCAGCTAATGGAGCCTCCAGCTCCCTACTGGACTGGATCCTGTCAAATCACCCTGAAAGGATCTCCTCCGCAGGGACCCTATCCGACTCCATCTCAGATCACTCCCTGGTCTTCTGTGTATGGAAAATCCCCTTCCCAAAGATACCTCATAAAATCATCCATGTCAGGAACTTTGCCAGGCTTGATCCGGATGCGTTTATGGAGGACCTAAGGCTCACGGACTGGTCAGGGGTGTATAGTGCCCCTGACCCCTCTACAGCCATAACACAGTTTCTCAATTCCTCCGGGGCCCTGCAAGACAGGCATGCCCCAACCATCAGATGGAGGGTCAGGGGGACAGCCACAAAATGGCTGCATGGGAGCCTCCTTGCCCTTATGCGGGCGAGGGATAAGTGCTGGGCCCACTTCAAACACTCCCTTGACCAGACCCTGCTACAACAATACAGACAACTCAGAAACGAGTGTAAAAAGGCCATTAGGGATGCCAAAAGTGACTTCTGCAAGTCTGCCCTCCTCAGCTCTGCAAATGACTCTAGTAGGTTTTGGAGAAACATAAAAATCTTGGTCAGCGGTTCCTCTAACTCTGGAGTAACTGACATGTTAATTGGAGGAGTTTCCTGCAACAACCCACATACTATTGCAAATGCTCTCAACTCCCACTTCACTGACCTATCCACTCTCTCCCCACACAACTCAACTGACAGGAGTGCCAACTGCCCCTCACCCCTAGATTGGCTGGAGTCTGACCCCTCCAGACCTCCCTTCATCCTAAGGGCCGTGTCGGACAAGGAGATGCTGGCTCTTCTCTCTGGCCTCTCCCAGTACTCTAGCGCTGGTCTAGACAATCTTGAGCCCAAGCTTCTGAAATTTGGAGCCCCCCACATCGCCTCCCCGGTGGCTCACATTATCAACCTGTCTCTTGCCATGGGGGAGTTTCCCAATATCTGGAAGGTCACCAGGGTAGTCCCTGTGCTAAAGCAGGGCAACCCTAAAGTCCCTGATAACTACTGGCCAATCGCCATACTACCGGCCATCAGCAAACTACTCGAAAAGGTAGTAGCTGAACAACTCTCTGAATACATTCAAGCCTATGAGCTGTTGTCCCCCGCCCAGCACGGCTTTCGTAAAGGGCACAGCACTACTACGGCCCTGATCTCTGTCTCGTCCAGTATTAGAGCAGCCATGGACCAGGGGATACTCTCTGGAGCAGTGTTCATTGACTTGTCCAAAGCCTTTGACCTTGTTGACCATGACCTGCTTTGCACCCATATGAGGTCCCTTGGTTTGTCCCCATCAGTTCTGAAATGGCTAACCGACTACCTGCATGGTAGAGTATAGTTGACCAAATTCAAAAAAGTCCTCTCAGATCCCCTACCCATGACCTTTGGTGTTCCTCAGGGCTCAGTTCTGGGGCCTCTTCTCTTCTCTCTCTTTATTAACCATCTCCCTGCCGTAGTAACCAAATGTTGGGTCACCCTGTATGCGGACGACCTGGTTATCCTGACCCACTCCTGGGATACTGCCACCCTTAATCTCCATCTATCTGAGGACTTTAAAAACATTCAGGCCTGGCTAACCCAACAGAAGTTGGTCCTCAACCTGAAAAAAACACAGGCTATGCTATTTGGCTCAACAGCTAAGATACATGCCTCCCCAGTCCCTCTGTGAATCAGTTGTGCAGATGGAACTCCCCTTCACACTGTGATTTCTCTCAAATACCTTGGGGTGACGCTCGACCCTCAACTGGACCTAGGGAGCCATATCCTCAACGCCTGCAGAACTGTGAACTGGGACTGGCCTACAGGGCCAAATACAACCTAACTCCTGCTGCTCGTCTGGCTCTTGCTAGGGGAGTACTACTCCTCCCTTCCCTCAGCTATGGCCTCCACATTTTTGCTCATACCGCGAAAGCCCTCCTCACCCAGTGGCACACGACGTACAATAATATCTGTCATTTTGCTCTGGCCGCCCCCCACCTTACCCATCATTGTGAACTCTACGACAAGCTTGATTGGCTTTCTCCGACTAATCACTTAAACTTTGGACTAGGGTGCCTTGTGAGCAAGGTGATCAGTACTGGCTCAGCTCCTCTCTCCTGCTGACCGCTCCTCCTACCCTCTCAGGTCTCATGGTCCAGGGGTGCTAAAAGTACCCCCAACCCGCACCCTTATGGGGGACAGGAACATCGCTGCATGGGCTCCTAGGCTCTGGAACACCTTTCCTGAGCTGGTCCGCGCCGCCCCTTCCCATCAGTGTCTCTGGAAATCCCTGTGGGGGCACCTAAAGCTGGCCTCACATTGTGAGTGCCCTTAGCCACCCCTGCTCCATGTCCTAGGTACCGTAACTCCTCGGTACTCTCTTACTTGGAACACTTACTGTACCAACTTGGTTGTTGATTTCGGTCCATCTCTTCCTTATGCACTTGCCTATGCTACATGTATGCTCAATGCAACCAAATGCTTGCTCATTATGTACTTTACCTTTGTCTGTCATACATAATGATCCTGCCTGTTTGTTCTGCTGACTCAATGTACTAAGTTACAATATTGTACTTGTTTACCTGCTACACTGTTATGATGCGGTCTGTAACACTCAATGTACTAAGTTACAATATTGCACTTGTTTACCTGCTATGCCGTAACGATGTGGTCTGTAATATCTGTTGTACTCTCCCGGGTCGTTCCTGAAAATAGGCATACAACTTGTCTAGTGTACTTACCCGGTAAACAAAAGCTCAAATAAATAAAAAAAAAACTGGAAGACTTCGGCCTCAAGCTGTCCATTGACAAGTGCCAGTTTTTCCAAACCTCCATGAAGTATGTGGGGCACATAGTATCTACAAAAGGGATAGAGACTGATCCCAGTAAGGTTGAAGTACTGACTACTTGGCCCCAGCCCCATAATCTGAAAGAACTACAACGTTTCCTGGGGTTCTGTGGCTACTACCGCAAGTTCATAAAAGACTATTCCAAGGGGATTCGCCCACTCTTGAACCTTACCCAGGGTTACCCTCCTTCCAATCGTAAATACAAAAATGGGTCCATTAAAGAACCAGAAAAAGTATACTTCCACCCAGGTGAACTCTTCGGGCCCTGCTGGGCTGCCCGACTGTGAAGCAGCCTTCCATGAGATCATATACCAGATCACCCATGCCTCCATCCTTGCCTATGCTGACCCCACCAAACCCTATGTGCTGCATACAGACACTAGTCTGCAGGGTCTAGGAGTGGTGCTGTATCAAGACCATGAGGATGGCCTGAGACCAGTAGCTTTCACCAGTAGAAGCTTGATCCCATCCGAGCAAAACTACTCTGTGCATAATTTGGAGTTCCTTGCGCTAAAATGGGCCATCTTTGACCAGTTTCATGAATACCTCTATGGGGCAAAGATATTGGTGAAGGCTGACAATAATCCATTGACCTATGTACAAACTTCAGCTAAGTTAGACACCACTGGGCACTGGTGGCTTTCTGCATTATCAACCTATGATTATGCTGTCGAATACAGACCGGGTCTGAACCATATTGATGCTGACGCCCTATCATGAAGGCCCACTTCCAAGAGTGATTGGGTCAGGCTGTCTGAACCTGACGTTCGAGCATTGTGCCAAAAGTTTGATAGAGATGAACAGATGTCTGCAGACACAGTGGACTGTTTAGTAGATTGCTTGGGCCCATCTGACACCTGCATACCAGCTGCTCATTGTCACTTCTCTGCTCTCGATATTAGTGCACTACCTCAATTTGACAATGACAGCATTCAGTGGGCTCAATCCCAAGATCCTATGATTCAGTCAGCACTTGATGCCCTGCGTGCAGGGAAAGATGTGTCTAAGTTACATTCCACTGACTTGCAGACTGCTTTGTTGTTTAAAGAAGGCCCCAGATTGAAGTTGCTCAATCAGTTGTTGTATAGAGAGACAGTAGATCGTAGTGGCAAAGTAGACAAGCAACAATTGGTCCTGCCCACGGCCTCTAAAGATTTGGTACTGAGGTTCCTCCACAATCACATGGGGCACCTCGGTATTGACAGGACCCTTGACCTGGTACAATCTCGTTTCTACTGGCCCAAAATGGGGCTGATGTTGAGCACCATGTAAAGACTTGTAGTCGCTGCCTGCAAAGAAAAGCCCTGCTTCAGAGGGCTACTCCCTTGTTAATATTACTACCAGCACCCCCATGAAACTAGTCTGCATAGACTTCTTGTGTTTAGAACCTGATCAGCGGAACATTGGCAATATGTTAGTGGTTACGGATCATTTCACACGGTATGCACAAGCTTTTCCCCACCAAAGATCAAAAGGCATCTACTGTGGCCAAGGTGCTAGTGGAAAATCTCTTCATCCACTATGGTGCTCCCCAGTGGATTCATTCTGATCAAGGCAGAGACTGTGAGAGTCGGCTAATCAAAGAAATGCTGTCTCTATGGGAGAAAGAAATGCTGTCTCTATGGGAGGTGCAAAAGTCAAGAACCACCCCTATCACCCGCAGGGAGACCCTCAACCAGAACATTTTAAGCACACCCTTCTAGACATGCTGGACACCCTCTAACCAAAAGACAAGCATAAATGGAGCCAGCAGATTAGTACCTTGGTATGTGCATACAACTGCACGAAAAATGGTGCTGCTGGGTTCTCCCCTTACTGCCTCATGTTCGGGAGAGAGGCCCGGCTGCCAGTTGATGTCTGTTTTGGGGTCTCTCCAGATGGGGTCCAAGCCGAAAATTACTTGCAATATGTACAAAAAATGAAAGCTCAATTGAACCATGCCTATCAACTGGCCCAGACAATGGCCGCCAAGAGAAATCTAGCCAACAAAGAAAGGCATGATAAAAAAGTAAAGGCTCAAGAGCTTCGACCTGGAGACTGTGTGTTGTTACGCAATTTGGGACTGCATGGTAAACACAAAATTGGTGATCGGTGGCACCATCTTCCCCATGTGGTAGTTGGAAAGTTGGATGATTTACCTGTGTACAAGGTGAGCCCAGAGAACAACTCCAAAGCTGTCAAGACCATGCACTGTGGGACTTCTGGTGACGTCATGAGCATGGTGGCAGCATAGATCGAGTGGCTCCCCGGGCGATCCCCACAACAATCCTCTAAATATAGTGTATCCATAACCATCCATGTTACAACTATCACAGAGGACACTAAGAATGCTGAAGAAAAGAGGAGAGGCGAAATTACAATTCTGGCACACCAAGAAGGAGAGAGATCGCAAGACGAGGGGTCATAAAGTGAAGACTCCCGGGCCTCGTTGACCTCACGCCGGAGCAATGTGGCATCAGATCAGCCTCCCCATACTATACTCCAAAAACAGATGGCCCAGATGCTGGCAGAAATCAGGGATTTCCAGAGAGAAATGAAGTCCACGGTTACAACATCGGGAAACTGGAGCAGCGACAGGAGACCAGCGAGGCCCGATCAGCAGAAGCAGAAGGCAAACTAGAAGATGTGGAGCGTGCCATAGTCCAACTGCATGGAGATATCCAATCCCTGCAATCCCAGGCTGAGGACACAGAAAGCCGAAGCCGGCGAAATAATGTGAGGCTCTCCGGAGTCCCTGAAGGCGCTGAAGGAACACAGATGATCCCCTTCTTACAAAAATTGTTAGGAGAGTTGTTGCACTTGCCTGAATCTGTCACCCTGGAGCTCGAGAGGGCACATTGTACGCTGGGCCCTAGGTCTCCACCGGATTCTCGACCCCACACCATGCTAATGAAATTTCTGAGGCATCAAGAAAAGGAGACAGTCCTATATACAGCCTGGAAGAAGGGGAAAGTCTTTTCGAGTCGCAAAGGCTCTTTTTCGACAACGATTTTGCTCCTGAAATTATGGCATGAAGGCGCGCTTACATCCCCGTGATGAAAGTGTTAAAGGCAGCTGACATCAAATTCCGAACGCCATACCCCTCCAGGATGACGGTCTTTTTTCCAGACGGCCCGCTAACTTTTGAAGGAGTCGAGGATGTTATTGCAGAGCTCAGGAAAAGGAAATTTGAGGTTCCCTAGCCCAACGTGAACCAGGAGCCCACCGTGGCTTCTAAGTTGGCCCAGAAGTTGTGGAGGAGTGGGCAGAGGAATGCAAGGCGTAGGCAAGACGTGGAGGCCCTCCAGAGGATCGTTGGTGCCCTGCGAGTGACCCAGCCGATCGCGAAGGATCTACCGACCTGAAAACCGGACACTGCAACCTGAGGGGCCACAAGTATTCCCCTTGAACTTACATTCATTGATAGCAGGGATGTAGTGGGATGGCCTAACGGCTGCAACGAGCATAGAACAGTGACACTCGAATCCCAACACGAAGGGAGGAGGGAGGGGTGGGGGTGGGTGCCATATAACAGGCTTTCTGCCATGAACGGCTTGCAGATTACCCTCGTTGGGATGTTGGCTTCTGGGGAGGAGGTTTTCTCTTGGGGTCTGAGAGTATCAGAGCAGAATGTTTCTGAGCCATGTACAGCTCTTCAAAGACCATAGCCCTTATCTCTTGGGCAGGGGAGAGGTCGGGGGGAGAGCCGGAGATGATCTCCTCTGAAGAAGGATTCGGGACTGCAGGACGGCGTACTGCAGATAGCCTAGGTCCTAGTCTTGCCAACAAAGCTGGCCCTGTACTATGGAGGGAGCTAACTCCCAGACTGTGAGCTGAATGACCGAGGCCTCGGTCGGCAAAGTGGGGACATGGGCAGTAAGGGGGTAAGGCGGGGGTGAGGGAGGGAGGAGAGTAGGGAAGGGTAATAGGGTGGGTATGGGCAGCTGACCTAGAAGCGAAGCACTCAGTCTGGGCCTGGAAGAGAGGTGAAGTGCGTGTGTAGGCAGATCGTTAATTAGGCAAGGCCTGGTCAAATATGCCTTACACACATACCTTGCTCGGGGAGGCGGGGGAGTTGGAAGGGGGATAGAGGGGATGGGAGGGAAGGGAGGGGAGGTAAGGAAATGGGGATAAAGAGGCGGGGAACAGCTATTAACATCCTGTTAAAGTCATACAATTTGGGCGGGGAAACCCCAAATACACACAGATATGCCGGAAGTAATCTTTTTGTGATGCCTGGAACTAGTGCTGAGCCTGTCACTGCACAGAGACTGAAGGATGAATAAGTGACCTCTTGAACTACTGACATTTACTTTGGGCAAAAGAACTTGGGGTATTATGGCAGGGTGAGGGGGGAGAATGAAAGGGAGGGGGCGTTGGGAAAATGGTATAGTACTACATAAGTTGCTGGTCGTTGGCAGTCCCAGCTGCCCCCCCCCAAGTGGGTTGCTCGACGAGAAAGGGGGGGTGGTGCTGGTGGGCCCCCTTTTGGGGGGATTACAAGGATAGTGTGCCTATCTCGGGGCCTGAAGTTTATAGGCCCTGATAAAATACAGAGGGTCAATAGAGGGCCACTCTGTGGGTGTAACGGGTGCCTGGGCCTATATTGGGACCCCTGACTCTTGCATTCCTGCAGACAATGTTAATGCATGGAGAACCGGACCTGAACTCCTAACGAATGGGGTCGGTGGGAGGGGGGGGCAGTTGTTGCCCGGCCGGGCTCACTCCGGAGGGGGAGGTTTCTGGCTTCTGGGTCTGAGTCTGGCTTGGAGATGTCTTGCCAGGCCTGGTTTGCTGAACCAATGTCCGGAGGCCATGGCCGGTCTTAATGGTGGGGAGCGGCAGATTTGGCCTTCCTCCCCCCTCGCCCTGAATGGGTGGGGGTGGGAGTTGAGGGGAGCTTCAGTTCCTGGACTGGTGCCTCCTTTGGGCATGCAGAGGCGATCGCCTCTCAGAAGAATATCTCCCTCACAGGAACAGCCGGGATCCAAGGGGCGCCAGATCAGCTGCTACATGTCACCTTACCCCGACTACCCTTTCCTACTAAGCACAAAGGTGCTAAAGCCCCGGACACCCAGGGCAACTTGGTAAGGTTTCTCCTTAGTACTGGATCAGGACTTCCTGATCCGTGGAAGTACCAGTTCGTTGTTCTTATGGTAAAGTTCTTGTTTATAATGATACTGTTATGGTGTTATATGTATGTCGATGTAGTTAGATGTCAAAATCAAATGTTCTGTGGATGTTGTAATGTTATCGTCACCAGGTCTGAGCGAGCATATCTGGCTCATGTATATTTTTGGAATGACAGATTTAGGGCTCCATCCAAGGGAGGTGGGCTGGACTATGGAGGACACTCCGAATGACAACATGTGTTCCCCTAAGGTGAAGTTACTTTCCCTTAATATTAATGGCCTGGCTTCGCCTATTAAAAGATCTAAGACCCTAACATATATCAGGCGTTCCAAGGCTGATCTGACATACCTACAGGAAACACATATGAATCCCATTGAACATGCAAAATTGGCTAAGTTGAGTTGGGGGCAGGTCTACTATTCCTCTGCCAAAGTAGGAAGATGAAGGGGAGTGGCCATAGTAATTTCCCCAAACACTCCTTTCGAAGCGGAGTCCACCTGGGCTGACCCGGAGGGACGCATGGTACTTGTACAAGGCACGCTGAA
Organism: Neoceratodus forsteri; assembly: GCA_016271365.2. NCBI lineage: Eukaryota > Metazoa > Chordata > Ceratodontiformes > Ceratodontidae > Neoceratodus > Neoceratodus forsteri. The sequence continues at coordinate 345,190,171 of JADMNL010000025.1, read as the reverse complement.
CAGTAAGCAGGTAACTTTAGTAAACGTGTATCCCCCCGGGCATTTCGGTATCCCATTTGAAGTCCCTGCTGGACAAGGTTGTACAAAAAACAAAAGGGGTGCTCATGATGGCAGGCGACCTTAATCTCACTGTTGATCCTAACATGGACTCCACCAACACAAAACCTCCTAAACAAACAGCGACCCAAAGATTCTTTAGAAAGTTTGTAAATGAGGCCGGATGGTGTGATGTCTGGGGGAGGCTACATCCTCACTCGAGGAACTACACCTACTATTCTCCGGTCCATCATACATACTCACGTATAGACCAGGTCTATACTCAAGTAGAGGGCCTGGAGTCTCTGCAAGATATTCAAATAGGAGATATTTCTATCTCAGACCATGCCCCTCAGATGTCCACATGGGACTTTGGACTCCAACCTAAAAAGACATTCTGGAGACTAAATCCGTATTACCTGCGTTCCAAGCAGTTTCGTGAATTTCTCACGGAGAAAAATCTAGAGATAAATACTGATAACCCGATGGCGGATTCCACTCCCGTAATACACTGGGACACGCTTAAGACTGTACTCCGGGGACACATAATAAAGTACACTGCGGATCGAGAAAGGTGCGTAAAGCACACAGGCTTAAGTTGGAGGATGCCCTCCACTTCCTACAAATGGCGCACAAACAGGGTGATATGTCAATACTCCCCCAACTACAACAAACTAGATATGAGCTGAACCGGCTCATTCAGCAACAAACAGAGATAGCTCTGACTTTCCTGTGACAGAAATTCTATGAGGTGGGCCCGAGAGCGACATGGCTGCTAGCATATCAAATCTGAAAACAAAAAAAGGCGGCTACGATTCTGCGAGTACCTCACCCGTCAGGTGGTCGACACCTAACTAAGGTGCATGATATCGCGGAGGCCTTTACCTTGTATTACAAGACCCTGTACACCCCCAGACATACAGCATCCTCACACCATAGCTGAATTCTAGAGTCAATCACCTTCCACGACTTACAGATGAACAAAGAGAGGCCCTGATCACCCCGATTACGGAAGTGGAGCTGTCCAATGCTATTGCAAGTGCCAAATCTTTGAAAGCACCGGGGCCGGACGGTTATGGGGCAGAATTCTATAAAGCGGTCAAGGATCAGACTTCTCCTAATCTCCTTGGCGTATTCAACTCGGTACTGGAGGGGAACCTCCCCGCCATCTTGGTCATATGCAACGATTTCCGTAATTCCTAAGCCTGGCAAGAACCCACAGTTATGCACCTCTTATAGGCCCATATCTGTGCTTAATCAGGACTACAAACTGTTCATGGGTATATTGACTCTCCAGGTGGATCAGGTGCTCCCGCTGCTAATACACGAGGACCAAACAGGATTTGTTCGGTCCCGTACCACCACCGATAGTATTAGATGGACCCTGCATGTGGTCCATTACATGCAAACCAGTAAAACTCCAACCATTTTAGCAAGATGCTGAAAAGGCGTTCGACAGGGTGGCATGGCCTTTTCTATACTCAACCTTACATAAGTTCGGATTTCCCCCTACACTAATTACAGTTCTCCAAAACATATACTCTTCTCCCCAGGCCTGTGTGAAGGTGAATGGGCATCACTCCAATTATTTCCCTTTATATATGGGGACGAGGCAAGGCTGCCCTTTCTCCCCTTTGCTGTTTGCAGCTTTCATTGAGCCCCTGGCTCAGAGGATTAGAGAAGCTCGGGGAATAAAGGGGGTGGAAATGGGGGGTAGAGAGCACCGGATAGCCCTCTACGCGGACGACATCCTTCTGTATCTGCGGAATCCCGAACAATCCCTTTCCACAGTTAAGCAGATTCTAGACTCCTTCAGCTCAGTTTCGGGATACAAACTGAACTTTAATAAAATGGAGCTGCTCTCCTTTCACTACTCTCCCTCGCTAAACGCACAGGCCTGTATCTCGGGAAGGTGGAATTTGCAAAACTTAAATACCTTGGAATTCTATCCCCAATCTTCTATGGAATACTACAAGTATAGCTATTCCCCTTCATCTCGCAGTTAAAACTGATCTAAACTCCTGGGCAACTCTCCCTTGGGCCTGACTCGGAGGATAGATCTAGTCAGAATGGTAATTCTCCCGAGAGCTTTGTATTTGTTTCAAAATATCCCCATGTACCTCCCGTAAAGACCTTCAAAGAGATGAACCACCACATCTCCAAATTTATCTGGGCCAATCAAAAACCCAAAGATGCGCCTAAAGATTCTCCTCTGCCCGTCGAGAAGGAGGTCGGCTCTCCCAGATCTCAGACTCTATCAGCAAGCGGCGAAGCTGATGCTTCTGATGTTCAGACAAATTAAAATATCCAACCCGCTGGCTGGACATAGAGCAAGCCTTAATGGATGACCATGCATATTACCAGGTCTTATACCAACAGGCGGGCGACAGGACTACTGAACATACAAACCCCTGGCTACAGCCTCATTCCGTGCCTGGCAGAGCATTAAAAAAACGCACCAACTGACAACCTTCTTACCACTTATATGCCCAATATCTAGCTTGAGCAATTTTCCCCCAAACAGCCTGGACGGCAGCTTTCGGCAGTGGGAGAGGCGGGGCCTGAAGTACCTGGGACAGATAATGACCCAGGATGTAATGTGGTCCTATATGGAAATCCAGCGGAAATACAATTTACCACATCGGGACCTCTGCCGGTACTTGCAACTCAGACATTATGCAGATAGCCTCCCCTGTATAATCTGGGAGCACGAGCAGCGTCCGCTGTTAATACAAAGTCAAATCACCCTTAACAAAACCCTGAAACAAAGGCATCTGGTCTCAATATACTATCAAGCCTTGAATGCACAGAGCTATTCACACATTGAGAATGTTCGCGTGCAGTGGATCCAGGAAACTGGCTTCCAGATAACACCCGTGGACTGGCAGCGATCCTGTAGCTACTCCACTAGGATGACCAGCTCGCACACGTGGCAGGAATTCGCATGGAAATGCCTAATACGATACTTTAGAACCCCAGTAATTTCCAGACATTTCACACAAACTCACCCTGCTACTTGCTGGCGCCGATGTGGAGACCCAGGGGCAAACCACACCCACATTTTGTGGGAGTGCCCACTCCTGAGACCCTATTTTGCACTCCTGCAACCCACCTACAGGAAATGCTGGACCCTCAGCTCCAACTGACCATGGAGATTTTTTTGTTTTTCGTGTTTCCCGAAAATCTACGAGGCCCAATCACCAGGTACTTACTCCTTATATTCCTTACCGCAGCAAAGAAAGCTATTACTAAGTTATGGCTGACACCTAAAATTCCCACAATTCAGGATTGGTGGAATATTATTAGACCAATCTACACTATGGAGAAAATAACACACAGCTTAAACAACCAAGAAGAAAAGTTCACTACCAGATGGGCCCGGTAGCAGATATACTACATGTTAAAAGACCCTACCTTCACCCCTTAGAGTGGGAAGCCTGAGGTTTACTGAGTGACCTAGGGGTGGCCCCTTCCCCTCCCCACCTCCCTCCCTCCCCTCCCTCCCCCAACATGGGACCAGGTGATGCATGCTGACTGTCTGCTCGGGGTGGGTCTGAGGAGAATTATGAGGGACACCCCATCTAGGAGCCTGTGATCTGTCATTTGAAAATATACCCTTAAAACAACTTTGCCTATTGGAAAAAGCCACGGTTTCACTAGAGACGGACCTGAAACATAATAGGCAGGATTTGTTGGAATTGATCAGATCTCTCTTTTCTCTGTCACTACTGGAAGGGATCACTGGTCGAGGAGAACCTCCTTGTTTCTTTGGCATTCAGCCAAGCTGAACAACACTCTGGACTACCTAACCCCTATGGACACTATTTTCAGAGGTATACTGCCCCCTTCATAGTGTTTTTACCTTTCTATATCTAAGCTGAGCCTGTGAAATCTGTGTAAATGAAGTTTTTCACTCGGATCTGGATGACTTGTCTGTATATATGTTGTAAAACCTAAATAAAGATGATATTTTTAAAAAAAAAGACCATGCACCTAACCACTTGCCACCTATCAGCCAAGTCGTGATTGAGGCTGAACCCCCAGAAGTTGAGTCCCTGGGCTGGTGACTCATGCTGCTGCAAGAAAGAGATAGAGCCAACCTACCCCAATGGTCACAGATTTAAGGTCTTCTCCGCAGCAGGCCCAGAATGATAGTGACTGTCAGTCCACTTCTGATGAAAGTGAATACGACCATGCTTATTACCCCTCTTATGAACTGAGTCAGCTGTTTCAAGGTAACCCCTTGATAAATTGTGGGGATGAAGCTGGGCCTTCTGGACTGCCTTACCCCCCCAGCTTCGTCTTTGGAGCCAATGCTCCCAGAAAGTGAAGTGCAAAGTATCACGTCTGAAGATGTTAAGTCTTTGTGTATTGTGGAACTGTATGATTTACCTGAAGAAGGGGCTGAGGATTTGAGTCTTTCTGGTGACATACCAGCACTTGAAGAACACTATCAGAGTGCTGACCATCCCCCTTCAGTGCCTCAAAGCTTGATTGTGCCTGAGCCTTCGTAAAATGAGTCAAGTGTTGTAGAAACAGAGCCTGCAGAGCAAGAAGCCGACAGTGCCCCAAGTTTGGATGTTCCCACCCAAGCAGAGGCACCCCTCACAAGTGATGAGAGTCCCCAGACCAATGCTGAGAGTACAGAGACTGTAGTTGCCCCCCTCAGAAAGACTGCCGAGCTGTCAAGCCAGTAGTACGCCTCAGTTATGATTCTCCTGGGAGGCCAGTGGATTTGCCTCTCAATGTGGTGCACAAAGGTGTTTATGTCTCACCAAGCTCACTGCCCAAATTGAGCTTGACAGCCAATTCCAGGTTACTTGTCTTTCCCTCTCACCATGGTGCCCCTGCCCCCTCTAGCCCCAAGTTAGCTGATAAGGAAAGGCCTCCTCTTGCATTGTTTAAGGTACAAGAAGTTATTACCTGATTCAGTATAGTAATGTTCAATTTACCTCTGTGAAATATGCACAATGTGTTGTCAGAATGGATATAGTATCATGAAGTGTAGTGAATATGTATAGTAAAGTAATACGTTTATGTTAACTGATGCATGATGATACAGACTTGATGTGGACACCAAGTTTTCTCCAGGCAGGGAAGGGTATAACCCCCCTACAAATGGGGGTTCCCGAAAAGTCTTCCTCGAGCTTGCCTAAATGTTCACTGCCAGGCTGGTGTCCTGCGTTTTAGCAGTTTAAATATGATTGCCAGAGAGTGCCTGTATAGCCTTTGTGTACTGTGTCTTTAAGAGCTGCCTGGATTGCAGTCATAAGTAATCTGAGAGGGTGCTCTGTTAAAAGACGTAACCATTTGCTGAAAATCATTTACAGTGACAATGATAATGTAGTTTGTCTAACCTGCCTGCTTTGCAGCAAGGACTGTTTTGTTTATCTCCACTATCTTGGTCCTGGACTGCCGAATTGGACCAATCAGTTCTGGTGGGACCTAAAATGGAGCCCGACTACAGGAACCGTCTGGAGTCAAAATCTGTAGGAATTGTAGTTTTGGGCTTTTTGTGCCTTTTTGCACCTGAAGGGGGGAGCCTTTGTTGTGACTGACAGGAGGATCAGCCAACCAAACCTTTTGGATCTTGGGGAAAATCCTAAGCTGCTTGCTGTCAGAGGCAGATCAAAGTTGGGAGCTGAAGAAGTAAGAGCTCAATACAGTCTCTGTGGAAAGGCCTGAGTTTTGGCCTGCATGCCTGCCTGCTGCCCCTGAGAGGGAGAAGATAATCAGTTTGGACTGAATCCAAGTTTGTGAGAACGAAGTAAACCACTGAGTTGTGACCAGGATCAACCTGAAGAAGACCGAAGATTTTGCTGAATATGATCGGCCTGTCAGGATTTCCAGCTGCTTTTGAATCCCTGGTTTGTGCAGAGACTTTGCGATTGTGACTGGAGAGTGGTTTGCCTGGTACACTAGAATTTCCTTAAATGTAAATGTGCTGTGAGTTGTTAGTGGGTTGTGAGTTGTTAGTGGGTTGTGATTTGGTTCCCCACTGTGTGAACTGTGTTCTGCTTGCTGGAAGCTGTATCTAGCCTAAAATGGACTGTATCTGAATTTGTCTCCAGTTGGCCTGGGCCTTGCCACACAGGCCCAGCCAGACTAACCGCTGCACAGAGAAAGCCATCGATGAGAGACCTGCCTGGGGATCAGCCCCCTGCTCCATGCTTGAAGAGAAACGACGCCTCGGCGAATTGTGTGGGCCCTGCTTCTCCTGGCACTCCAGATCAACCACCTGCAGTCCAATTTTCGTCCAGCCTGTGTCCAGTCTTGGGTGTCGTGAGTAATCATCAGGGTAGCTCCCTGCAACAACAGCCTAATCTAAAAGTGTGTCATCTGATTGTCTTGTTGTTTTCTTTTCATGAACTGAGCCCTCCGGCTCCGGATTACAATTAGTGTGTGTGGTGCATGTTGTTTTCTTCCATCACAGGGCCCCAACCAGCTGCAACATTCCTGGCTAGCCCACCATTCTCCATCTGGGTACCCAGAGTGTGTGACTGTTTATGGACCCTGAAGTGCATGCATAACTGTTTGATTGATAACAGCTTTTAAGCAAATTAACCTGATTACGCCCCTCCCTTGTTTAAGTCCCTTAAATAAATCAGCTCTCTTTTTTTGCATTTACCCTGACTGTGGTTCCAGTTTGTGCAAGAGTACTGTACTGCTGTTATTTGCTGTGTATAACCTTGTTTTGCAGGGGTTCTCCAGGGTCGAGCCAGAGGAAAGCCCTGGTGGTAAGTGTAAATAGTGTGGGTACTTGTGTGGTATATCAGGGGTATTGTAAAAGTGATTATTGTGTAAAGTTCTGGCCATTAGTAAGGAAAGAGGGGGGTTACAGTGTCCCGGAGTGCTGTGCCCAGGTTAGCTTGACCACTACCAACCCTGACCTCCAGGTGGAGGCACCTATTTCAGAACTCAGGCCCCTTAAACTGCTACTAGCCAAGCAGGCAGGGGTAGTAGCCCTTGGGATAGTGCCACCTAGGAGTTACATATGTAGGGTGATACTGAATGCTACAGGGCATATCTTACTGTGCGTGTCACAGTCCTATAAAGTTCCAGAACAGCACAGGTGAATCAATATGTGCATGATGGACTATTCCATTTTTGTCAGGCATGTGCCGTCAACCTGCAGAACCCTACATTCTCCACAAAAGAGAATGGCAATAGATCATGTGCCAGCATTTCTGCAGTTGCTGCATTAAGTTCATGTGCAACAGTATGAGTGGGGTGGTATTTGGTGTGACGCTGAAACATGTTATGCAATGTGGGCTGCACCTTTTGGGGTTTTGGGCTTCAGACACCAAACGGCTGGGCTCTGTGCACTGGTGGCATAGATGGTGATGTAGGTTTGGACTCGGGGTGGGGGGGCACAGATGCTGAGAAAATGAAGGATGTGATTTTGGATTTTTTAGAGACTGGGACTGATGTGCTTCACTGACTCTGGCTGCCAATATTGAAATCTCCACTGCTGCTACTCGGAAATCCCACCAACTCTTCCTCCTCATGTCTGTAGTACTCCTCCATAGTTACTTCTGACTCTCATCATGAGTCTGTTTCTGTGCCATTTTGTGATTGGGATGCCTTGCTCAATGAGGTCGATAAGGGAGAAAGCCCCCACTTGTGCCAGCTTTCCTTTGGTGCTGAGTCAAGAGTAGCAGGTGCCTGGACTTCAGGTGTGTGTTAGCCACCAGTGCCAAGGTGGCTACCCTTTTTCCCCACAGCTCACAAGTTCTTCACATTGCTGGCAGATAGCCACTGTTTTGTATGCCAGGTTGAGAATATAAAAATCCCAAACTAGGGATTTGGTAGCCCTTGCTTTCACATGGCAGTGGACAGGGTACTGGGACATTGGAGGGCTAGAAATGGGTGTTTTAGGGCATGATTTCTGCACTGCTGCAACCATTGACTCAACTTATTATTATTATTGACTCAAGAGAGACAATAGCTGGAGGACGAGGGGTGGGGGTGGACAGGACTTTACTGATTCCCTGGCCCTTGCTTTTCTTTTTCTCTGGTTCCCATAGAGGGTCAAGATCATCATCCCCATCCTCACCTAGGCTGCTAACCTCCTGAGATCTGTCCTCCTCATCATCATCACTTTCCCCACCCTGTATTTTTTTCTCAGCAGCATCTGATTCCCAGGCCCTGCATGAAGAAACCCTCAGATCTGCCACATCCCAGTGTGAGCCATGCTGCTCATGCTCACGTATGACAGTTTTGGGAACGTCAGCCACCTCCAAGTCCTCGTCCTCAATCACAGTCACAGGGGAAGACATTTTGGGGGTTCTTGGGCTGCTCCTGTTGTCCCTGCCTACAGCACCTGCACTGCCAGCACCAGCCTCCAGCAGCACTGATGCCACAGAGTTTGCCCACACTGATGTCCCCATATGCAGCAACTACCCCTCGTTGACTACTACCAGCAATACTGTCCCTGATGAATCTGCGTCACAAGTTGTTACAATACCCCTTAGAGCCACGGAAACTACACTATTCTTGGCAGCATCACTGCTGCCAGAAACTCCTTTAGTGGAGCATCTCTTTACAGGCATTTTGCTGTAGATTTAGGAACATAACACAGCAATTCACAAGTCTTTACTGAGGTACACAGCCAATAAACAACAGCAACACCACATACATTTTTTTTTTTCAAGAACAATACAAAAGGATTCAAGGGACTAGGGGGACACATGCGAGACTACATGACACTTTACAAGGGTTTACTGAGGTACACAGACAGTAAACAACAGCAACACCACAAATATGTTTTTCTTTTGGATTTTTACTTAGACAAGAAACAAAAAGGATTTAAGGCACTGGGGGGAGTCGGGGTCAGGGGGAATACATGCAAGATGCAACAAATCTGGTAATTATACTGACGTTACTATGACATGAAAAAAGCTAACGTCTATCAATAAACACAAATGAAATCAAGATAGTCAAACTACAGTGACAAAAATAATTCAGTGAAATATACCTAACTGTTCCAGTGCGCTAAAATAACAAACCACAGAAAACAGGAAAACATTTCACACAAAGCACTGACTACAACAGTGCTGTGAAGACAGAAAAGGCTGTCTACCCAGCATTTTTCTTGCTAGAAATTACTGCAGCTAAGCTCCCCCACAGTGCTGCCTCACTACACAGACTACAGGAAAATAAACATACAACTTCAAATTAGCTATGTCACAAAAAAGATCACAAAAAATAACAAATAATTGGTGACCTAGAAGCACAAGGCACAGTAGACACTTAAATTAATGATTAGTTGGAAAAAAAATGCATGTTTGAAACACTTTAGAAAGCTTTTTAGGCACAAAGATACAGAGCACACCTAACACCAGCTCTCCCTTCCTCACACTGCACTGAATTTAGCCTACGCATGGCAATACAGCTCATTGCAGCACCATGTGACTGCTAATCCTCTGAATCCTTACAAACTTCACCTTAGAGTCTTAATTTGTAGATGAAGTTTGCATTTCTGCCATTTTAAATCCCTCGACCTTGCAGCTCTCCTAAATGACCTCACTGCCACCGACTGGTCGCTCATCCCCCTTGCCCCCTCTATTGACTCTGCCCTGGACTATTTTAAGTCCAAGTTCCTCAATGTCTGGGACCACTATACCCATCTCAGTAGCACCTGTGTGAGAGGTGCCCACCTGCCCTGGATCTCAGCTGACATCATAGCCCTCATCAAAGCCAGAGACCAGGTATGGAAGTTGCTGAAATCCCGCAGCTCCCCGCTAAACCATGCAAGATACCACCACTTACGTAACACCTGCATCAGACATATAAGACAAGCCAAAGCAAATTATTTCAAAGACTCACGCCAAGCTAACACAAACCAACCAGCCAAATTCTGGAAGGTGGTCAAATCTCTCTTTTTCCCACCATCTCAGCCCTCCTCACCTGTTCTAAACGTAGGCGGGGTAGACTTGATAGACTCAATGGTAGTCACCTCAGAGTTCAACTCCTTCTTCACTAGTTGTACCTCGGTGTTACTAACCGCCCTCCCCCCTTACCAACAGAAATCCATCCCTCCCACCCCTACTACCCAGGCCCCTTCCCCAGCTACATCCTTCACCTTTCGCCCAGTCACCCTGTTAGTAGTGCACAACACCTTGCTTGCCCTAAACCCAACCAAAGGTAAATGCCCCACAGGGCTGGATGCCAAATTGCTCTACCTAGCAGCCCCTGCCATTGCCCACCTACTAGCTGATCTTTTCAACCTCTCCTTCTCCCTAGCCGCAATACCTTTGGAATGGAAGCATGCCATTGTCATCCCACTTCCTAAGGGTGGCAACCCCTCCATTCCTGGAAACTACCGACTGATCTCCCTCCTCCCCATTCTGGCTAAACTTCAGGAGCACCTAGCCCTCACTCAACTTGTCTCCTTTCTCGACTCCTCCTCCTTTTTCTCTCCTTACCAGTCTGGCTTCAAGAAAGCCCACTCCACTGCCACCTCCCTTCTACGTGTCACTGACTCCATCCTCGCTGGCATGGATAAAGGTCATACCACCTCAGCAATACTTGTTGACCTGGCCAATGCATTCAACACTGTCTCCCATGCTCTACTCCTGGACAAGCTCTCCCTGGCAGGGCTGTCCCCTGTGGCCATCAGCTGGTTCCACTCCTATTTGGTAGGCAGGTCACAATCTGTGAAAATCGGTCCCTCCACCTCACCATCCCTCTCAGTTACCTCTGGCATACCGCAAGGCTCTGTCCTCATTCCACTCCTTTTCTCCATCTTCCTAAATGACCTGCCTTCTGCCTGCCCACACACTTCCATTCATATGTATGCAAATGACACAGTACTGTATACATCCGGCCCTTCACCCACTGATGTGGCGACCAGGTTACAGCTGGACTTCAACACAGTCCAGCTCTGGTTTTGCAAAAACCATCTTTTTGTAATGCCAGGAAGACCATCTCCATGATCTTCGGCACAAGGCAGAGACTCTCTCAGCTCCCTTCTCACCCCACCTTTCAAACTTTGGATGGAACCACTCTGGATGCCTGCAGCTCCTTTCGCTACCTTGGGGTCTGCCTAGACCAGCACCTCGACTTTTCTGTGCATGTGATGCCATCCATAAAAAGCTCCACCCCAAATTAGGAGCCCTATACCACCACCATGGATGCATCCCGCTGCCAGCTCACCTCACACTTGTGCAGAAAATGATCCTCCCCATGTTTGACTACTGCAATGTAGTCTACAGTGCCGCTCCCAAGTCCACCCTAGCCAGACTGGACCCTCTTTTCCATTCCTTTTGCCATTTTGCCCCCGACTGCCCGCCCTCTACTTACCACTGTGATCTCTACTAGTCCCTTGAATTGCCCTCACTCCAAGAGCGCAGGTTGATCCAGTGCGCAAAACTCATGGCCAAGTTCTGATCACTATCTTACCTCTGTACCTGGCCTGTGTCCTAACTCACCAACCGCCTCCAGCGAATCTGCTTAGAAGTTTTGACACCTGGCATCTTGTCATGCCTCGCATGGTCTCCTCAACTGATCAGGCAGCTTCCAGATACCGCCTGCCCAAATTGTAGAACTCCCTCCCACTGGACACCCGGTAGGTGAGTTCTCCCCAGCACCTAAGCTCCCTAGTACGTGCCCACTTCTCCACCATCTGCTCCTGCGGTAACTAAAACAAATTCTCCTACACATGCTCCTTGTACTGGCTGGCTGGCTGTTGTCAGGATCCCCAATCTTTGTACTCAGGCGATGTCCGTGCACTCAGTATTGCATAACAATATTGCACTTACTCTTAGAAATTTGTTTTTAATAGCCAGCTGTGTCATGTCACGTAAAAATTCTTGCTTAATGTTGTTTACTTCTGCTCTGTAATCTGTCTACCAATGCTACTTGTAAATTGTATAATGTAATCTGCCTGCCGGTAGCTACCCAGTCTGCACCGATATGCAAAATGTTTGCTAATCTGTCCAAATATGTCTGTGTTCCAGATGTTCCTTCCCCCCCAGGGCACACCTGGAATCGAGCAGTACTCTACTCAGCATGCCTCCCTGGTAAAACTCTTAAATAAATAAATACATTTGTGAAGTTCTCTTTAAGGCAAAGTACAAATTCTACTTTGTGAAGAATTTCTTGAAATCGGTAAAATCTGCAAAATTCTCTGCAGAGCGAAGTTTGTGGACTTCACTTTCTACTATTGGAAGTATCCAGGGAGATTTGGATAAAATAGCAGAGTGGTCAAATAGGTGGGACATGAGATTTAGTGAGGAGAAATAAGCAGTGTTGCATCTGGGAAAGAACAAAAGGGCAAGCTACTATTTAAATGGCACAAACTAAGAGAGGCTAACGAAGACAGTGATTTGGGATTTATAATAATAGCAGTCTTTAAATATAGGTGTCAGTGCAAGATGGCTTCAAAAAGGCAGCTCAAGCATTAAGCTGCATTAAGAGGAACTTTATAAGCAGGTCAAGAGAAGTAATGGAACCACTGTATGGGGCTTATGTGAGGCTGCAATTGGAATACTGCTGCCAGTTCTGGAATCCATATTGCAGGATGGACATAGATAGTCTGGAGAGAGTCCAGAGAAAAGCAAGTAGATTAATAATAGCAGGAGAGAGACCTGATGCTTTTAACATGTTTCGCTTGGATCAAAAAAGGCTAAGAGGAGACTTAATTTATGCTGTGTGGTTTCCTAAATCATATAGAGTTATGCAAGGAACTGGGGCTAAATATTAAGCAAAATGAGAGCACACTAAGGGGACATAAGAAGCAACTACAACACAAACTTTTTAGGGAGAACAGGTGGAAATACTGCTTCTCACAGCTGGGTGGTTGGTGTATTGAATAAACGTCCAGCTAGTATAGTAAACTTCAAAGGAAACATTTAGGTACAGTTTAGACAATTATTTATGGAAGTCAAAGTAGAGAAATACTGCCACTGAGAAGTAGGGGACAGTCTGGACTGGTGACAAGCCTTCTGTACTACCATTTGTATATTCATATGTTCAACCAGACCTCCAGACTTCTAAGTACTACTAATGATGTAAACCACTGCTTGATTGTAGCCAAGAATGTCTTATGGCAAGCCTATCGCCTTCCTCCAGAACAGCATGCCAAATGGCATTGAACAAATGCTGAAACTTCTGCTTGATACAGAACTTAAATCCATATAATCTTCGAGTTCATCATGTGCTTCCTTTCGCACCCAGTCTAAGTTTCTCTTCAGTTCTTCAGTTACGCAATACATATCTGGGGATCCTGTTCCACCATAGCTTTTCTCATCTACAATTGCCTTCATTTCTCTCTATCCCTTAATAAGGTCACACCAAAGAAACCACTGGGAAGGCAACCAATTGATTTTCTAATCCTTCAAAGTTTGACTGATTTCTTCAAAACAAAGGTATTTAGTCCTTCTATCATACTAATTCTTAAAGCAACTTTGGACATAGCCTTCTACAGCTTCATGAGACCAAGTGAAATTCCTGCCTTTTCTTCAGTATTCTTTCTTGACATTCATCCATCCGCATCCAGTTTCATCAAGTCATCACCTGAGTTTTATACTCTTATGCTCCATACTTCTAAGACAGGATGAATATCAAATGGAGTTCATATCATTTGTTTTCTTATCTACAATCAATGGTGCTGTTCCACTACATAGGACCAATTAGTCCATAGTCAAGTCTCCTCTTCTGTGCTTGTACCTCTCGTCACAACAGAAAGGAATATCATCATGACTACCTCTTGGCTCTTTACCCCTAGTTGATGCTCCTTATTTGTCTACGACTGGAACATCTCAACTATACCAGTCACTCCTTGCACATTGAAACAACCATTACTGCCTCTAGAAAGAATATAGGAGACCATCTTAATAAGATCCTTGGACAGTGACCTTCCTCCTGCTGCAAACTATATATATATATATATAGATATCTGTATATATATATATAAAACAACTATCTATATAATATATAGCTATACATATATATATATAACTATATATCAGAACCAGTAGTAAAACTCTGCTGAGCATATAAGCAAATTTTCTAGTGATACCAGAGGGAAGGAGAGCAGACCTGGTGCCATGGATCCCCCAGAGGTTTTCTATACAGGATTTCTTTCATCTCCTGACTGCATTAGGTCCTCACTCCATGAATTGAAAGAGGTGATTTTGTTTCTGTTTCCATATTTTGACATTTTGGCTTTCAACTGTAATTAGTTATATCCTTTAGAATTGTGATCCCGTCACTTGGCACCTCTGCCAAGCATAGAAATATACAAAGAGATGAAGACGAAATGTACGTTCACATAAGTACTATGTAAATTATTTTTATTGAAAAAATTAGTAAAAAGCCGTAACAAACCACTGAGCCGTAACTCATTACCAGTGGCATTGATTGTTGCACAAAACATTTAATTGCATTCACTTGGTTACTTGGTGTTAAGGACAAAAGTGGGCTGAGGCCCATCGTGATTGTCTCTCACATTGTGGGACATTGTACCCAAGAATGATTAGTTAAGGAGCCAGTTATCCAGGTGGATTTTGAAAGTAATCAGATTGGAACAATCCACTACTTCTTGTGGCAATTTATTCCACAGCTTTGGAACCCTAATAGAAAAAAAGTTTAGTCTCATATTTGTCCTAGCTTTACAAACTTTTAACTGTTTGTTGTGCAAGCTTGGTACGATTTTCCTTGCGGCGAATGCAATGCCACATTGATCCATTAAGGTGGGGGACTGAAGGATTTTAAATAACTGGAAGAGGTCTCCTCTAACCCTTCTGGCTTTGAGCGAGTAAAGGCCTGTTTTTTTTAGTCTTTCTTCATAATCGAGATGTGCTAAATGTGGGATGATCTTTGTTGCCCTGTGTTGTATCTGCTCGATCCTCTTAATGTCAGAAGTCAGGTAAGGGCCCCAGAAGGTGGACCCGTAGTCAGAGTAGGGTCGGACGTGGTACCTATACAGGGTAACTATACATTGTTCTGACTTAGAAGTGAAAGTGTGATTGATCCATCTAAGGAGTGCGTTAGATAGGTTAACTACTTTATTACAATGGTCTGATGATGACAGTTTATGATTAACTATTATTCCCAGGTCTTTTTCACTCTTGAATGATCTAATGATTGTGTTGTTTAGGGTGTATGTTTGTTTGGGGTTGGTTTTGCCCATATGCAAGACCAAACATTTGGTTACATTGAATTGCATTTTGTTACTTAATGCCCATTGTTCGATGGTGGCTAGATCTAGCTTTAGTTCCCTTTGACTAGTTGTGTTGTCTGCTCTTGTCTACTCTTCCTCCCAGTTTAGTATCGTCGGCAAATTTGTTGATGATATTCCTTGATCCTATTTTCATGTCACTAATAAAAATGTTGAAGAATGTGGGTCCCAGGACATGCAAAACATCAATTCAAATAAATAAATGACACAGAATGCACCACATACATTTCAAAAGCACTACACTTAGCTGGCTGTCACATTGAATTAAAAGTCTTGACAGTGGTTCAATGAGATTGCTGTGAACTCCCCTCCCCTCAGATATTTAAAGCAACAGTTCCCATAACTCACTGCCTTAATTTGTTTCAGCCCTTCGTCCTTCATCCCTGCCTTAATCTTCTTCGGCCCTCCACCCCCTCTGCCCCTCCCACACTCTCTTACATTCCTTTGGCCTTCAGTCATAATTACTTATTTCCTTAAACCTTGAGATTCCTTGTCTTGGCACCTCTTGCCACTTCTACTAAAGGTGAAAATACATGAAGAGGATGACCACATAAGCACTGCATTGAAACTAGCATCCTTAAATGGTAATATCCAATGATGATGAATATCATCATGTTTTCAAAGGTTTCCTGGTGAAAGATCAGTGATGGGCAGGAATTTATACCAGCATTCTAACAGATATTCATCCAAATCATCCACATCTGTGGGTTACATCTCACGAACCTGTGGCATTACATGTACACAGTACACAGTAAGCAGACATATTGAACTAGTACTTTTTCTCGGTTTTCACAGTAGTAGGTGGAGGGGACGGGAGGCCAGTTAGCAGTAAAGATGAGGGAGGACACAAATCCCTTTTCTAAGGTGAGAGTACTAAAAGGCATTGCAACCCTCAAAATAGATAAGACTATGGAACTGGATGGGGTGCAGGGAAGTGCGAGCTGCCCCACTGGCAATCTTGTTTAACAGCTCACTGGAATCAAGAGTGATTCTGGTGGACTAGAGAAGGGCTGACATGGTCCCTCTAGACAAGTGTGGCAGCTGGGAACTGCAGGCCTATCAGCCTAACTTCGGTGCTGGGGAAACTAAAGGAATCCCTACTAAAGTAGAGACTGTTTGAGTGCCTGAAAATCAAATGGGCTGCTGGACTACAGGCAGCATGGGTTCACTGGGAGAAAATCATGTCAAACAAATCTGTTAGATTATTTTGACTGCGTGAGCAAGGAAATAAACCAGGGGAAGGTGGTGGATGTGGCCTATCTGGATTTCAGAAAGGCCTTTCACATAGTGCCATACAGGGGGTTGCTGGGGAAGCTGACCAATTTGGGGGGTGGGGACAAAATGGTAAACTGGGTGCACAACTAGCTAAACAATAGGAGGCAGAGGGTAGTGGTAAATGGCACACACTCCAGGGATGAGGGGGTGACCTGTGAGGTACCGCAAGGTTCAATGCTGGGACCAATGCTCTTTAATGTTTTCATAGAGGACATTGCAGATGAACTGGAGGGGAAAAGTCCAGGACTGTGTTACTCCAAGTCTGTACTTGCCAACATTTTTCAAACTACACCAGACTGGATTTCCAGTCGGCAGACTGTTACTGATTGAAATGTTCACTTGAGTGTCCTAGTCATTCACTGTTGTTTCTTTCTGCTAGTTCCACAGTGGTACTTTAATATATTGGAATAGATGTGTATGTTTTGCATTCTCCAGTGCTATTTAATTCCATATTCATACAACCTGCTGTGCATTTGATGCATATTTCATTCCCAGTTCTATGTATGTTTGGCTTTTATTATAGATTCATAGATTCATAGAAGTGTGACGGCAGAAAAGGACCGAACTAGGCCCACAAAGTCTGCCCATTTGCCCAGCTATCTGCTTGGCCCTGTGCCTCCCCCCCTTAACACTCTCATGTGGTTGTCCCATGCTCTTTTGAATACTTCCACTGTTTCCTCTCCAACGACTGTCTCTGGGAGTCTGTTCCACTTTTCTACCGCTCTCTCTGTGTAATAGTATTTTCCAATGTTACCCCTGAACTGCCCTCCCTCCACCTGCAGGCCATGCCCCCTCGTCCTCGGTTTTCCTTTCATCTTGAAGATGCTCCCCCTGGCACCCTGTTTATACTTTTCAGGTACTTGAAAGTCTCAATCATGTCCCCCCCTCTCCCTCCTCTGCTCCAGGGAGCACATGTTCAGATCTCTCAACCTTTCTTCATAGGAAAGGTGGCCTAACCCTTTTACCATTTTTGTCACTCTCCTCTGAACCCTCTCTATCCTCCCCATATCCTTCCTGAGGTATGGCCTCCAGAACTGGACTCCGTACTCCAAGTGTGGTCTAACTAAATGGGTGTACAAGGGTACTATGACCTCCCTATTCCACCTGGTGATCCCCCTTCCTATGCATCCCAGCATTCCACTCCCCCTGGCCACTGCCCTCCCGCACTGCCCTTCCACCTTCAGGTCCCCGGATATAATGATGCCTAGGTCCCTTTCTTGTTCTGTCTCCTCCAGATCTCTGCCCCCCATATGGTATCCTGCCTTCTGATTTCTGTAGCCCAGATGCATGATTTTAGATTTTTCTCTATTGAATTCAAGCTGCCACCTTTTTGACCATGCCTCAAGTCTCTCTGCATTTGTTCCACCCCTTCCTTCATGTCCACCCTATTGTAGACTTTGATATCGTCTGCAAACATAGTCACACCCCCCTCAAGGCCCTCCATGATGTCCCCATGAATATATTGAACAGTAGGGGCCCCAACACAATCCCTGAGGGACCCCACTCGTGACCTTGCCCTCCCTGGATGCCACCCCATTTATTATGACCCTCTGCCTCCTTTTCCTCAACCAGCTTCCCACCCATTTGACTACCCTCTGCCCCATCCCCAGTCCTGTCATTTTACACAGCAGCCTCCCATGGGGAACCTGAGTCAAACACCTTTCTGAAATCCAAATAAGCTACATCTACCATTCTACCTTGATCTATTTCCTTGGTGACCCCGTCAAAAAACTCTATCAGATTTGTTTGACAGGATCTGCCCCTAGTAAAGCCATGTTGTCTTGGATTCATCAGGCCATTTGTCTCCAGGTAGCTGGTGATCCTGCTTTTTACTAGCTTCTCCATGAGTTTGCCTACCACTGATGTCAAGCTCACGGGCCTGTAACTTCCCACTTCCTCCCTCCCTCCCCCCTTATGCAGAGGGACCACATTTGCCTGCCTCCAGTCCTCAGGCACCACCCCCATTTCCATGGACCGATTGAAGAGTGCAGTCAAGGGTACTGCCAATATCTCCTTTAGCTCCCTTAACACCCTTGGGTGCACCCCATCTGGCCCCATTGCCCTGTCCACCTTCACGCAGCCCAGTTCTTCCAATATTTCTTCCACGAGAAATGGCCTCATCTCCACCCCCCCTCTCCAGCCATTTCATTTCCTGCTCTGCTGCCTTCACCTCCTTCCTCCCTCCCTCTTGGACACAGAGCAAAAATAGGTGTTTAGTAGCCTTTTCTCTGTCTTCTTGTTCTTAACTGCCTAGTCTTCCTCTTTTCATTTACATATCGAAAGAAAGTCTTATCCACTTTTTTGACCCCTCTCACTATTCGCTCCTCTGTCTGTGCCTTTGCCCTCCTTACCTCTACCCCAGATTCTCTCTGGCTCGCCTGGTATTTTACCCAGTTCACTTCCGTCTGAGTCGTCTTGAACCTCCGAAAGATTTCCTTTTTGTCCTTACCTTTTCTGCTACTTCCCTCGTATACCACAGAGGTTTTCTCCTCCTCTTTATTTTTACTCTTTCTCTTGGCACAGACGTCAGTGGCCCTCAATAGCTTCCTTTATCCTCCCCCACTTTGCTCCACCTCCATCAACTCCCCCACTCCCTGCAATGCCCTCGCCACTATTTCCCCCATTCTCCTGAAGTTCATCCTCCTGAAATCCAGGACCTTTAACCTAGACTGGTGAACCTCTGCAGTGTTTCTCATTTTAAACCTGACCGTGTTGTGGTCATTTGTACCGAGATGTTCCTCCACCGATAGCTCTCCCACCCTTTCCCCATTTGTCAGGACTAGATCAAGAGTAGCTCCTGCTCTGGTTGGCTCCCTGACCAGTTGATTTAGGAGGGCCAACTGCAGGGAGTCCAATATTTCTCCGCTGCTGGTTGAAGCAGCTGGAAGGGTGTTCTAGTCTACATCTGGTAGGTTTAGATCCCCCATCAGCACCACCTCCCCCTTGCTGCCATTTTCACAAACTCGTCGGCCATGCTTCTATCTGCAGATTCGTGCTGCACTGGGGGTCTATACACCACACCCATATGCACTGGCTCCCCTTCCCCACCGAGACCCAGAGTCCTTCTGGCTCTCCCCACTTACCCTGCAACTCTGATGCTCTGATACCCTCCTTTCCATAGAGTGCAACCCCCCTCTTCCCTCCCTGTACTTCCTGAACAATTTGTACCCTGGTATCTCCATCTCCCATCCCTGCTCCTGGTGGCACCATGTTTCTGTTACCCCTACTATGCCAAGGCCCTCCTCTGCCATTTTTGCCATTAGATCAGGGATCTTTCTACCCAGACTTCTGGCATTCGCTCACATAACCTCCATGCCCCTCTCTCCTCCTTTCCTATATGTTTGTCCCCTTTACCCTCTTGCTGTGTGTGTAGGGCTTTCTGCTTCCCCCTGCCACCTGCCTCAACAGCCAGGCTTTTCTCTGCCCTCCCCCCCACTTGTTTAGTTTAAATGGTAGCGTCTGTCCACGTAATCATCCAGTTTACGTTTGAGCAGTGCCCTCCCCTCCCCGTTTAGGTGCAGCCTATCTGGGGCATATAGGCTCGTGTCACTCCATGTTGACCCCCAATCTCCTATCACACCATACCCCTTCTGGGCATACCAACCTACAAGCCAATCATTGAATTCCTCAATATTTTGCCTCGCCTCCTTGCTGACCCTTGGTACAGGTAGCACCTCTGAGAAGGACACGGATTTGAATTCTGAATCGCAGCAGAACCTTGCCAGCGCCACAAACCTGGCCTGCACTGCCATCACGCTGCTCTTTGCAAGGTCTTTTGTGCCTAGGTGGAAGATCAGATGTGTTTTCTTATCCATTTCTCTCCCTTTAGAGAGGACCCAATGGACAACTTTGGCAGCCGTCATACCTGGCAGGTACTCCACCCATATCTTTTTCCCTCTCTCTTCCCTTCTCCCCATGTAACCCCTTTTATAATAGAGTCCCCCACTATTAAGACTCTATCCCCTTTTTCCTCCTGGACACCCCTCACTACTGCCATTCTCCTCCTCTTTTCCAATTTCTTCTCCTCCATCCCCTTGCTTTCTCCCCCCCCCGAAACTACCTGAGCCTTCCTCCCTTCATCCTCCATCTGTACCCTTCCCTGTGCCCCTTCCTGGTTCTCTGGCTTCTCCGTGCTGCCCTTTCCCTCCTCTGAAGCTTTTCAATTCTCTCTTTCTCCAGCCTGCTCTTCTCCCTCACCCAAATCCTGTTTTTCTGGCACTTCTATTGTGCTATCCTTCCTTGTGCTTTGCTCCCTTGACCCCCCATGCTTTTCCTTCTACCTCGACCTTTATTGCCGGGCCCTGCTCCACTTCCCTTCCTGCCGAAGCCCCTTTTCCCAATATCCCCGCTTCCTGCCTGTTTTTTTTCCACCAAACGTCCTCCTTTCCCTTTCTTATCTGCTCCTGCGCCTCTCCCAGTCCCTTTCTGCTGATCCTGGGTCCCCTACCCCCCGCTACCCTCTGACCTCTTCCCATACTACCCTCTCTCTCTGGTCTCCATTGACCCCCCTCCCTCATCTCGCCTGGTGTTATGGGCACTCCCATCTTCT
Source organism: Neoceratodus forsteri (assembly GCA_016271365.2). Lineage (NCBI taxonomy): Eukaryota > Metazoa > Chordata > Ceratodontiformes > Ceratodontidae > Neoceratodus > Neoceratodus forsteri. Next base: position 345,169,127 of record JADMNL010000025.1, on the reverse strand, counting down.
GGGCTTCTCCTGCCAGGCTGCCCCAGTTCCCCAGCCAACGTCCAGTTCCTCTCCTTGTGCTTGAGGTTTCACCCCCCTGTGTATGTTTGCAGGCCACCCCATGTCCCTTCCTTTTCCACTCTACCAGCTGTCTCCGAAGTCCCTCCACTTCCTCCCCGAGCTTTGCCAGCTGGTGGCATACTGGGCAACCTCCAAACTTCCAAGCCCAGTCTAGTACTATGGCTGCCCCACACCCCGTGCATCCAACCACCCTCCCAAAGATGCCAGCTCTAGCAACTTGAGGCCGCATTCCTATTCTGTTTTGCGTCATTGGTCACTCTCCCCTTTTAATAATACTATACTATCACTTCCGCTCCTACAATAGGTAGTTCCCTTTCTCCTAGCCTTTACAAACAACCACACATTATCAAGTTCCCGAATAAACTGTCCTTTTGTGCTCCTACTTTTTTTTTCACTCTTACTGTTCTTGAATACAAAACCTCTATCAATGTCCTTTAAAATCCACTAAAGTCAGGCCCAATAACCCAAAATCAGGTACAACCCAAAGTCACGTACAAAAACCTCTCTCAGTGTTCTTTAAAATCCTCTAAAGTCAGGCCACTCCTTCCCCCTAGACTCCACCCCCACTGCCTATTTAATAGAGGCTGCGGCCGGGGTGGGTGGTGTGGGAAGAAAAATACAGCTCCTTTGCGGCATCTGCTGTGTGAGCGGCTGGGCCTGCCTTTTATGCCCAGTCCTGATTCAAAAACTTTGCACCCTCTCTCCTGATTGGCTGCCTCTCCTTAATTACGCCTGGCCCACTGCTGACTGCAGCCACCGGGAACTCCTGCTCGCCCTGCTTCTGCTGCCGATGCAGCACTGGCTCCTCTGTCCCCCGATGTGCTCCTTTACTGCAGCCCTGGCCTGCCCAAATTCGAGCCGCCGGGAAATCTCTGCTCCACGCCTCCCCCGAAGATGACTACAGCTCCTTTTCGGCACCTGCTGTGTGAGTGGCTGGGCCTACCTTTTATGCCCAGCCCTGATTCAAAAACTTCGCACCCTCTGTCCTGATTGGCTGCCACTCCTTAATTACCCCTGGTCCGCTGCCAACTGCAGCCTCTGGGAACTCCCGCTCGCCTTGCTCCTGCTGCCGATGCAGCACTGGCTCCTCTGTCCCCCAATGCACTCCTTTCCTGCAGCCCTGGCCTGGCCAAATCCGAGCCGCCGGGAAATCTCTGCTCCACGCCTCCCCCAAAGATGACTTCAGCTCCTTTGTGGCATCATTCCATGTATTTTTTGCTTTCTGTGCCCACGTGCTGCTCGGTCTGAACCTGTTCCCTAGTGCTCTCTCCAGTCAGGCTTTTCCAGACAATTTTTTGGACACTGTACCACTGATTTTCAGAGTTAATGCTCCACTTTAGCCAGAGTTCAAGCTCCACTATAGTCAGATTTCCTGCTTCACTTTAGTGGCCCATTCTCTGAGCTAATTAACTTCCATCCCCCAGCTCCAATTCACAGCCCAGCCCCCTCCCGTCCTCCTCACCTGTAGTGTATTTTAATTGGGAGGGCTTAACCCCATGGTTCAATGGGGAGAATAACTCTGCCCACCAAGCACTATTTGAACACGCCTCCAAACTCACTCAGTGCTTAGTTCATTTGAACTGAGCTGCTGCGTGGTTGGTGGTCGTGCTTTGCGCCTTGCCTTCTGCCTGATTCTCTCCTCTCATCTCTGTTGTCCTCCCATCCAAGATCCTCCCATTCTCGCTGTCCTTGGTGTTCTCTCTCCCTGCTCCTCTTACTCCCCCTTTGGCTCCTCTCCTCCCCTTTCCCTTTCCCTCCCAATGCCCATAGCCACTGGCTGCTCCCCTCCCTGTCTCCGTGTCTTTTCTGGCTTCTCCCTCTCTGCTTCCCCTCCAGCTCTCCCTCTCCCCATCTGTCCCCTTTCCTCTGTCCTGTTTTAATTCCTACTTTCCCTTGGTGTGCCACCCATGGCCACCCGCTCCAGTGTCCTTGTTGTCCCCCCTCTTCCCTTTCCTTCCCCGTACTTTGTTGTGCCTTTGTTGTTGTTGTTGTTTGGGGGGGGGTTGCTTCTCTAGTCTCCTTTCTGCTCCCCTATCACCTGTCCTGTTTCATCCTTTTTCATTTCTCCTCAGTTCTCTTCCAGGCAGCATGCTGTGACGTCACCGCCAGCAGTCCTCTGTACCTTCCCTGCTGCTCTCTCTGTCTCGCTCTGTGCTACTTAGCTCTTTGGCCATCGACCCGCAGCACTCTTTTCCTCACTCATCTGGAGGACTCCTTGTTGCTTCGTTGCTGCAGTTCCTCGAGCAGCCACTTGCACCCAGCATTTGGCATTCAGAGCTCACTGTGGGCGAGGGAAATTTAATTCTCCTACCTACCTCATTCTTGATGAGGGCATTTGTCCAGCTTCTCCTGTCTGTGCAAAGACTTCCTTAAAGGCACAGGCCTGAAATTCCCAGCTTATCAGCCTCAACCCTCCCCTACTGAAAGACTTGGTTCCCATTCATCTCATCAGACCAAGCCACTTTCCACACAAACACCTCTAATGGGGGCACTATCCCAGTATCCAGCCTTACCCTGATGCCTCTATCTGCCCTCAAACTGCCAGATAGGTACTGATAAATCTCACTCTCTGCTTTGATTCCCCGTACCCACAGGCAGGATCGTGTGCCATTGCAGACCTCCATGGGTTCCTGCCATAGCTACCTCCTATCTAGGAAGCAAGTCCTTGGTGTCCTACCTCATCCTGCCACTTCTTCCTCCACTGGGGGTCCATTCTCTACTAACTGACAGTCCTTTGTCAGACCTTCACTACCCATGGAGATTTTCAGGCTCATTGTCCATCGTCTTTGCCTACAATCTCTCTCTGCTGCTGTGGATTCTGTTTCACTCTCCAGCACTCCTGATTTGCTACCCAGTGATCTCATGGCTGACTCGCAGCTGGGTGACTTTATGCCTGACCCAGAGGAGGGTACATCTACACACCCTCCTCCTCCAATGGAACCACTGGCCTTACGGAAACGGCATGCTAAACCCCACTACACCTTAAAGGACTGGACCATTCCTCGCCTCCCGGTCAAACTTAAGAGACTGGGCATTCCCCATTCACCTGCCGCAAAGAAACAAGAATTGTTCAACTTGCTCCTCCTGGCCGATTCTGGGTATGGCAATCACAAATCCTCATGATACATTGCTGCCCCAGCCTATGCCGGATGCCTATGCTAAAATCCGTACTCTCCTGGCTCGTCTAGCTTCTTCCCTATCAGATGTTCAGAATCACCTCATCTCTTTGGAAGCCCGTCTGTCTATGTAACAGCTGTCTGACCTCGCTGTGACTGACTTGCAAGCCTGCCTTTCAGCTTTAGAGGCCTGAGTGGGTACACATCCCTTTCTCCCCGCTCCTGGATTACCTCCCTCCTTGCCTACCAGTTCCTCCAGTACTTCTGTGGTGTTGCCTCCAGCCTTCCCATCATCTGCTGCTCCAGCAGTTTGAGCCTCACTTCTTTCTCAGGATCCTGCACCTTCCAGCATAACCACTCCTCCTCCTCCTCCTCCTCCTCCTATGATATCTGCTGTTCACCTCATCCCCAGCCACCTGAGTAGAGATGTCATCAAGAGCAAAGACATTAATCTCATTTCCCTCTTTATTTCCTCCCACAACACCCTCGAAAACAGAGTTGTCTCCTGCAGGGATGTCTCGGTGGTGCTAAAATGCAAGGACCTTCAGCTCACCAAGAAATTGACTGTCCCCGAGTTCGTGCTTGCATTTAGCCTCTACAGGGACACTGTCTGTTCTGCTTTCCCCGCACAATGCCAGGAGCTCGATTCTTACCTATATCTCTTGGTGGATTTGGGGGCCCAATATGGGGGGCACACTCTTCTATGACTACCACTGCTCCTTCTCCACCTAAGCAGCTGCCTCTTTAGCCCACTTTAATACCAAGATTGACTGGTTCACCCTGGACAATGAAGTGTTTTGCCACCACTTTGCTGGCCAAAAAGCCTTGTCTTGTCAGCTATGCGGTGCCTATTCCAATTCTGCATCACTGTGCCTGCTATCTGTCTCTCACTCAATGGATCCACCTCCACGAATCTCAACTGAGGACTCCACTCTCACCGCCACATGCATCATACTCACCATACCCAATCCTAGAGCACTTCCTCACTCCAGCCACGATAGCCGAGGTCAACCTATGACCTTTGTGGGACATCAAGCAATTTGCAATAACTACAATACATCCAGTTGCTTCATCTACGGGTGTCGTTACCTCCATGTCTGCAGCTTCTGTAGTGAAGTCCATCCTAGGGCCAACTGCCCACGCTTACCTCAATAGTGGCACCTTCCATCCATCACAACCAGTCAGTCCTTCCTTCCTAGCAGCTTCTCTGGCCCAGCAGATGTTGGTTTTCCTCAAACTTAATGATCCTACCAATTGCTTTGACTTCCAATCGAGGACCTACGTGGAGGTCCCCTCCTCTCCAGCTCAGCCCGAAGGGGGTCTACATTCACAACACGAACTTTAGGCTTCTTCCTATGATGGACCTAAGTAGAGGTCCCACCTTTCAGCTTCACCCTCAAAGGGCCTAGCTCATGACTCTACTAAATTGAAGTATGTCCAGTGGCAGACTTACGTGGAGGTCCCGTCATCCCTGGCTTGGCCCACGAGGGGGCCTCATTCATGACTAGACCATTCTGACCTCTACCCAGTGGCAGACCCATGTGGGGATCCTGCCACCCCTGGCTTTGCTCATGTGGGAGCACAGCTCATGGCACATTCCCTACAGATTCCTACCCATTATGGACCTACGTGGGGATCCCGCCATCCCTAACTTAGCTCACATGGGAGCTTAGCCTTTGGCTTATTCACTCTGGATTCCTGCCCATGGTGAACCCAAATGGAGGTCCCACCTTTCTGGTCTTGGCCTGCGTGGGGGCCCTGCCCATGACACGCTCCTTCCACCTTCTTACCCATGGTGGACCTATGTGGTGGTCCAACCATTTTTCGGCCTAGCCACAAGGAGCTTACCTTCCCTGTATAAACCTTCTAGCTTCTTCCCTTGGCAGTCCTACTTGGGGGTCTAGTCAGTTCTAATCTGGCCCACGCAGGACCTAGCAGTCTGCGCAGCTGCTCTGAATTCCTTCCATTGGCTGACTTACATGGAGGTCATGCCATTCCAGCTCAGCCCACGTGGGGGCCCGAATTCTCAGCACCACTCTTCTGGATTCTCAGCTTCATAGTTCATCACCATCCATGGACAAGGACCTGTTTCACGTCATCAGACTGCAACAGTAACTGCCCACCTATGCTGCATGGATCACACATGCATCATCTGCATTGAAGACGATTCCAGATACGAAGACTTCAACGATCCATGTCCTTCCCAGTCGGTTGTTCTCCAAGAACTCTGTGTCCACATATAAGTATGCCCAGAGGAATGGCAGTCCGGCAGCCATGGTTCCTCATAGGTTTCCCCCACAGGGTTTTTTTCCTCTCCTGCCTGCTGTTGTTCACACTTTCCGAGTTGAAGGAGGTTTTCTCACTAATTCTTTTTGGGCCTTCATTTTTCCCCGACCCCGGCCTCTCATCAACAAGAGGTGAGAACAAGTAAAGCCAAAGTAAAATGTAACCCCTAGGTGGCGCTATCCCAAGGGCTACTACCCCTGCCTGTTTGACTATGGACAAGTTGAGGGGCCTAGGTCCTATGGCGGGTGCCTCCAGCCAGAGGTCAGGGTTGGTAGTGGTTAGACTAGCTTGGTCACAGCCCTCTGGGACACTGAGACACCCTTTTATTCCCCCTAGTGGCTCACACAGTACACCAGAGTTACAGCTCCAATACCCCACGTATACACACTGTTCACTCATATAAATACCACTTACCCTTGAGACTGATTCTGCAGCACGTCTCTGAGGACCCCCTGTAAAGTAAAGTCAAACAACATACACAGCAAAACACAATACTGTTTCCATAAGTACCAACACCACAGACAGTGTATAGTATAACAACAAATCTGGTTTATTTAGGGGACAGTAACATGGGAGGGGGAACTCAGGTTAATTAGTGGCATTAAATCACAGTACTGTGCACACATACAGGGTCTGAAAAGTCACACTCTGGGTACCCAGGCTGGGGGTGGGGCTAGCCAGGTCCGTTGCCCGGGGTTGGCCAGCAGGTGCAGATGGATAGGGCCCTGTAGAAGAAAATATATGCACAACACCCAATTGTAATCCGGAGCTGGAGGTCTCAGTCCAACAAAAAAACAGTGAAACGACAAGAATTAGATGATACACTTGTGATTGAAAAACAAGCTGCAGGGGAATATCCTGATTTGTACTCACAACACCCAAGCTGAGGATCAGATGGAGAATGTCCCTCTGGATTGCCAGAAGAACAGGGCATGAGGACAAGGTCCTTGTAACTGGACCCCACTGCAGTTGATAGCAAACAGATGTAGTCCGAATTAAGTTGGGGGTTTACTTTCAGCTTCAGCACACAACTCACTGTACAGGGGATTTGAAATAGCGATTCCCCCACAAGCACTATGCACATTCATATGTAAAAGGAAAGTACTATACCAGGCAGGCTGCTCCTTGATCCTGACCGCAATTACTGCACAATACCCGGGAGCACACACAGCAGCTTCAGTTCCTGACAGACCGAGCGCGATTCAACAATTTCTCCAGTCTTCTACAGGGTGAGCCTGGTTTCCACACTTCTGGTGCTTCTTTCTCCTCACAACTCGGATTCAGTCCAAACTGGCACTCACAATGGCTGCAGACCCAAACTCAGGGCCTACACGCTGCCTCCCGCGTGAAACAATACAACGAGAAGCACACAGCTCCTTCTCTCTTACTGCCACAACTGATCTGATCTTTCCAGTCACAGAGCAGGGCATTTCCTTTAGCTCCACACTATTCTGTTGGCTGGTTCAGCTGTCACTCACAATAAGACTCCCTCTGTTGGTAGAAAAAGGTGCCAAGGTCAAAACTATATTTCCCAGAGTCACTGCCCATACAATCCCCTTGTGGCTGGCTCAAATTAAGAGTCCAAGTTCTGATTCGTCCACAGGCTCCATTTTAGGGCTCCCTTAACCCAATTTGCCCAGCACAGCAGTTTAGGTCCAGAATGGAGGGGTAAGACACACAGAGTCCCAGCTGCAATAAAGGCAGGTTAAACAAACTACAATTTTGCTAATGCTTTAAATGATTACAGTCAAATAGTTACAGCTTTCAGATGGGCTCCCTTTGCACCTTCAGCGACCGCAAAATGGAGTGATTACTCCGCAGCTCGGGCGGGATTCAAGCATTAAATACACAGTCCCCATACAACCAATTAAGTTTGCAAGCAGACAGCTCTTAAAGAGACAGTACATGGAGGCTCAAATAGCATTCACTTGCAACCACAGTTAAGCAGCTCAGACGCTGAACACCACCCAGGCTTGGAGCATTCAGGCAAGCTCCTGGAAGACTTTTGGGAACCCCCATTTGCTGGGGGGTTACAAAAACATAATCACAAGTTCACGCAAGCACATTATTCCCTCACATCGAATGGGAGGGCTCAAGCCCGTGATTCAATGGAGGGGAATAACTCCGTCCACCAAGCTTTATTTGAGCATGCCTCCAAACTCACTCAGCGCCTAGTTTGTTTGGACACCCTCCATCCTCCCTACCTCCTCCTACTCAGTGCTCTTCTTAACCCTTCTCAAGGCCTTAATTTTTCCCCGATCCTGGCCTCTCGTCAACAAGGGGTGAGAACGAGCAAAGCCAAAGTAAAACATAATCACAAGCTCATACAACCATGTTATTCCCTCACATTGAACTGCTGTTTTTTCTGTCATCCCTGTCTCCACAGCCAGTCCAGACAGCCAAGGGGTCCACGAGGGTAATCGGACCACAAGCCCTCCCCCCAAAATTGGAGTCTGAGCCTTGGTTGCCTTCCCAAAGCTTAATCAGGTATGGGACTGAAGAGCCTGCCACAACTGTCTCCTTGCAACTCTGGGACTGTGTTTCTCCAAGTCTGTACATGGCAACATTTTTCAAACTCCACCGGAATGGATTTTTTAAAATTTTTTATCAGCTCCCTTTCCCTTATGCAGGTTATTGGTGCCTTACACTAGAGGGTGCCCCATCATCCTACTATACGCAGCCAGCTCCCTCAACCTCGACAACCATTTCCAAAACTCCACAGACGGCACCAAGCACTGCCACTAATAAATCCTTCACGTGCTCTCACCTGTGACAGAGGATTACTCATCCATTTGATTCTGAGTTCCCAAAGGTAGACATATATCTGTACATGCTTCTGCTGCAGCATATTGACCCTGCCCTGGCCTGTGGCCTTGGCCACTAGTCTGCATAGCCAACAAGAGTCCTTACAGCAAACTTAACATCCACCTCTCCCAGCTGCCCCCAAGCCCCCAGCTTACTGCTAAACTTCAGTGGAATTAACGTACTAAGCTAGCAGGCAGCCCACCATATGGTCCCGCTACTAACAATGGTACTAAAAGGCCTACCTCTGCTTTTCTCTACATCCTGCTCTTCCAATGGTCCAACCACCTGCTCCTTCGTTATAGTTAACCAGGTACCTCCAGGGTATCTGAAGGATTCTTCCCAACCTCCTTACTTTGCAGCCCCACCTGCAAGGTACAACTATTCCCTGATCATACTGCATGGGCTAACTCACAAGGGGGTGTGCTATAAATTACTTTCTGCCTCAGCCCTTTTTTAGCAAGACGCGTCATACAGCCTCTTGCACCATGTCCCTTGTGCTAAAACTATTATCTCTAGCCTTATTACTACTCTCTGGAGATATCCAGCCTAATCCTGCCCCCCCTCCACCAGTCAACCACAACATTAGCTCCCCAGCAGTCCCATACTGGTACGACCCTAGGGATCTAAAAATGGTCCACATGAACATATGCAGTCTGTGCCCCAAGATGCACAAATTGCAATCCTGGGTAGACCTATACATACCTGACCTCCTTGCATTGTCGGAAACTTGGCTGAAGCCTCAAATCCAGTCACATGAAATAAAGCTTCCTGGATATGAAGTCTTCAGAAAAGATACATTAGATAAAAAAGGAGGGGCCATCCTAATCTATACTAGGGCTACCCTATGTGCCTGCTGAGCCAACCTCCCCTCCCTGGACAGTGACAACTGTGAATTGCTGTTCATAACTATAATTCTTGGTAATACAAAATCCCTCATAGTGGGTTGCACCTATCATCCTCCCAGGGCAGCTGCGCCTGTCCTCAAAGCCCTCACCAGTAAGCTTGCAAAGTGTAATCACCTTGAGATAATCATCCTAGGAGATTTCAATCTCAGCTAGTCCCTGGACTCCAATCTAGGGTTCAAAACGCAGTTCCTGGATGCTTGATTAACCCAGGTCATCAGTGAACTAACACAGCACAACTGCAAAACTGGCAACCACTCCTTGCTAGACTGGGTCCTTGTGTCCCATCCTGACAGAATAAAAGCTGCAGGCATATTTTCAGATGCCCTTAGTGACCACACTCCAGTCTTCTGCACATGGAAGAATAGCATCCCTAAAATTCCTCCCAGAATGTTTGCAGCTCGCGACTTCTCAAACTTCCCATCTGAGTCCTTCCAGGCCTCCCTCGAGGAAATTGACTGGACTCCTATCCGCTCACTCCCCAGCATGGATGCTGTTCTTGAGTACTTTGTAAACAATTTTCTGTCCATCGCCAACAAACACGTCCCAGTTAAGAAGCTCAGGGTCAATGGTCAATGCTACAAGTGGATAACTCCACATCTAAAAAAACTAATGGTGCAGAAAGACAAGGCTTGGGGTCAGTAAAAGAAGTCTGGCCAGCAGGTGGACTGGGTCAGATTCAGGGAGCTCTGTAATTCCTGTAAGAAGTGCACTAAGGCTGCCAAACTTCAGTACATCAGTGACCTACAACAGCACACTCTGGCTGATACCAAGAAATTTTGGGCCCAGGTAAACACCCTTATCAAGGGAGGTCCCTGCTCCACAAATGGCCCAATCACTCATGATGGCCGGACACTCAATGATCCCCAGACGGCCGCCAACACCTTCAACCAAAACTTCACAAACCTAGATAGATACGAAAATGGGTCCAACCACCCCGTACTCCAGATCTAAGGAATCTGGCCCCCTGCCCCCTAAATTTCACCACAGGCTAGTTACCAAGAGAGAGGTACTAGCTCTGCTCAGAAAAATAAAATTGAGTGGCTCCATGGCCCCTGACAAGCTGGAGCCTAGACTACTGAAGGCAGCTGCCCCCACCATAGCATCTCCAATCACAATGTTAGTCAACAAATCTTTCCTGGCTAGGCAAATCCCAGGAAAATGGAAAGAGGAGATAGTAGTTCCTGTCTACAAAGGTGGTCCCAGGGAACCAATAGAAAACTACAGGCCCATCTCTTTCCTCTGTATTCCAGCCAAAGTGCAAGAAAGACTGGTGTACAGTACAATCAGTTAAGAGACTAACTGGAAATGGACCACTGTATTTCTGCTCTGCAGTACGGGTTCAGGCGCAACCACGGCACTAACACTGCATTAATCAGATTTACTGCTAGTGTACTACAGGAGCTGGACAATAGTACCCCCACTGGCATAATCTTCATAGACTTAACCAAGGCTTTTGACTTGGTTTGTCATGAGTTACTCATCAAAAAGGATTTGACACACACTCATTAGCATGGTTCACTCACTACCTATCCAACAGAACCCAAGTCGTCAGCTAGAGAGGCGTCTCTTCTACCCGGCTACCTATCTCTGATGGTGTACCCCAGGGCTTGATCTTAGGACCCCTCCTATTCATAGTATTCATTAATGACCTCAGCAACAACTTTGGAAGCAGCCAACTCTTACTATACATGGATGACGCCGTCCTCTATAAGAGCTCTGGAGACACCCTGGCACTCAGCACCCAGCTGAACACAGGACTTCCTATGCCTGGGACTATGGTTACTGGCAAATAGTTTGGCACTAAATGTCAAAAAGACCAAAGCTATCTTGTTTGGCCCCAGACATCTTGGTACTGATAGAAGTCATCTGTTCCCTATTACCACGTCAGTGGAGAGTAAGATTGAGGTAATGGATTCAGTCAAATACCTTGGGGTAATACTCGATCAATGCTTCACGTACAAGGCCCAGGCAGACCAAACAACTCGTGCTATCCACCAGAAACTAGGTCTCCTATTTTGGCTAAACAAACAACTCACCCCTGACTCTAGACTTGCAACTGCAAAAAGTGTCCTATTGCCTAAACTTACTTATGCCGGCCCCATACTGCAGTCCATAGGAAAAACTGAAGCTCATAGGCTGGAGCTGCTACGCTAAAAAAAGGACATTTCACTGCAATGTCCCCTCCTAGGACACACCACTGTGATGTGTTGGGCTCCTTAAACTTGCCCTTGCTGCCTAGTAGACTCCAGTATTCCCTACTAACTGTAGCATACAAACTAATCAACGGATTGGCTCCCACAAGTTTTGAAGGTCTCCTCATCCCCAAGCGCTCCTGCAGAACACTTTGCACTTCTGGGAAGATATTACTTGAGGTACCCAGGACAAGTACTGCACTTAGAAGTGAATCCATTGCGCATTCAGCCCCTAAACTCTGGAATATCCTACCAGATGACCTACACTCAGCTGGTTCCTTAGCCACTTTTTGCAAGGGTCTAAAAACACATCTCTATGTGCAGCACCAATATTTTGTTTGTTTGATGTATTCATTATTATAAAATGAACACGGTTTATACCCATTGAGTACAAAACTACACTCCTTTACAAGGGATACCATATAAAAGTCAGTACCTGGTTGCAAGGAAGGAAAATAAAATTTGTACAATACATATTATTATTCATAAAGTGCAAATTCTTCATCATACAGAATCTAACATACTGTAGTTCATCAGTCAGCAAACATATCACAACCTAGAATCCCCAATTATACAAAACAATTACATGTGATTTAATCCACCATCTCAATCAACATCATTTAACAATACACATCAATATCTAACTTTAATATACTAATATAATAATTAACCAAGATCTCTCATAGTACAACAATTCCTTGATGTTCCATAATTGTTTTGGTAACATTTCTTAATTTGGAACCAAGTTATGCTAGAACCATAAAGTCTCAAGCTTGTAGGCAGGCTATTCCATACTTTGGGCCCTCTGTAGAATAAAGAAGCACACACAATTAAAGTTCTCTTTTTTGGAACATCAAATTCAATTGATTGAGATGATCTTAATCTCCGGTTTGGATATTTTATTTTTATTTCATTTGCAATGTAATGTGGCATTTTACTTTTAAGAGTACTAAACATAATTTGACATGTGTTGGTTTCTTCTAACATCCAGATGTGCCCAATTCAATTCCCTATATAAGTCACAATTATGTCTTTGTCTTTGTGCATCTAATACATATCTGGACGTCCTATTATACAGTACATCCACTTTCCTCAACTCTGTTTTTGATGCCCTCCATAAACCACATCGGCATGGTATCAGCATAGTATTGACAACATGCATTTTAACCTTCTGAGGGATATGGTTTGTAAGCAATAAGACATGACAGGGTGGTGGTTGTTATGTGATAACCGCACACCTAGGTGCATGGTGAGGCACAAGGCAAGGCCAAGTGTCCTTCTGCACCTAGGTGTGCAGTTATCACATAACAACCACCACCCTGGAGTGTCTTATTGCGCTCAAAAAATGGGAAATAACTATGGAAACAAAGAAAATGACAAGGTGTTTATATTTTGAAAACGTTGTAACATTTATTTAAATACAGAAAAGAGAATTAATTGAAACATTGAGATAAAATAGTCCCTTGGTAAACTTTTTAGAATGGTAAAAAATAGCAATTACTAACATTACCAAACAACAGTCTACTTGTTGTAGTTTATGAATTACACTTTACTTCACTGTGGTTTTCTTAATCTGTCCCGAACATTGATTTCGCACATCAACCGCGCCATTGTGTGCTACATGTGCGATAACACATTTTGGGTGAGATGTGAAAAATGACAGTTGTACTGTTTATAAGGAGGTAAAATGGCAATACTGAAAATCTGGAGTGAAAATATTAAAAATGCTTTCGAGATTACGGCGTCGTGAGAACTGCATAGCGCTGCGCTTCGTCAAAACTTTCAGTCATTTTGAGGATATTTTCCCCAAAATTTCAACATAGCCAGTTTAAGACCACCGCTCATGAGCAGTGTCACTGTGATTTTATTAATCTATCCGGAACATTGATTTCGCACACCGAATGCGCCATTGTGCTCTACATGTGCAAAAACACATTTCAGGTGAGATGTGAAAAATGACAGTTATACTGTTCATAAGGAGGTGTGGTAAAATGGCAATACTGAAAATCTGGAGTGAAAATATTAAAATGCTCAGGTTGTAGTGCATAGGAACCGCGCAACGATCAGTAAAACAGTCGTTTTCAGGAATATTTTATAATCTCAACATAGGGTTTGAAGCCACCCATGAACTGTGACACTGTCATTTCGTTAATCATTCTGGAAAGGTGGTTCCGCGCAGCGACTGCAGAATCACCTTTCGGGACCAATTAACAAAATAACAGTGGTACAGTTCATGAGGTGGGGCCCCAAAACTCATGTTGAAAATTTGGTGAAAAAATTCCCAGAAATGGCTGAGATATGCACTAAAGTTGAAAGAAATCCATTTATGCCATTATACAGCTTACCGCATTTCTTCAGTTCGCGGTCGGCTTTGAAGAGTGCAGACGTGTTCCTGGTCACGAAGATCATCGTGCTGGGCTCCAGAGGTAAGTATGGGTTGATGGGGGTGAAGTGGGGTGGTGGTGGGACTAGAGGGTGGGTGCGGGTTGGGGAGGGGGCAAAAGAATCAACGAGGGAAGGTTTTTTTGTTTCAGGTTTTTTTATTTATTTACACACAGGGACTTTTGTCATGCTGGGGTGGGCTCCCAGCATGGCTTGGGGAAGTGAAGCCAACGGGGGTTGGGCACCCCATCAGCTAAGGAAGTTTTGCCATGCTGGGGTGGGCTCCCAGCATGGCATCTGACATTTAGGGGACTCCCGTTGGCAAATGACTTTTGCCATGGGGTGGGCTCCCAGCGTGGCACCAGGCAGCTTGGGGACAGTGAAGCCGACGGGGATTGGGACACCGTCTGGCCGGTACAGTAGCACGCTGGGGTGGCCTCAGCGTGGTATATGAACTATTTTGGGGAGCAGTGAAACTGACGGGGACTGGGACCCCCATCGGCAAATGTGAGATTCAAACCCAGGTCTCCAGAATTGCAGCATAGACCATTCAACCTCTATAGTATGCTGCCTCCTTTAATATTAAATTCCCTCCATGATCGTAGCGGTCGTTACTTCTCTTACTTTTTGGTGCCTACCATCATGCACCGCGCACTTCCATCTGGGGAAGCGATCGGCTTTTTCTTTTTCAATGCCTCTCTGCACTTGCGTTGTATGTTTTAGTTAACTGATAGCACGTGTCACCTGCCGATTATCTCTATGGATTGCTTTTATTAATATTAGCAATGTATTAGGGCAGTTTGGGTCTGCCTCTGCCTATTTAACTGTTTTCCCACCTTTTCTTTTTGTTTCTAAAGTATTACTGTATTGCCTACTTTCTTCATCCTGTTTTTTTGTTTTCTGTTTTTCCCCACATTCAAGACATAGGAATGTTTATCATGGAATGTTTACCATGGAATACAGAGATTCAAAATTCTGCTCTGTTCCACTTGTAGAATGTTACTCTCCTGACATTCTGTACACACAGACAACAAAGGCCTGTTTTAGAGCCAGAGACTCAATTATATCACTGTCAGGGCAAGCATGAGAGATTTCACTGATGAGCAGGTAAAGACAGAAGGGGGATTTTTCACTGTTAGTAAACAAACAGTTGTAATGAAAACTATAAACAACACTTAATGTTTCTGATTTGTTTATGTGTGTAAGGGGAGTGTGATGATCAGGGAAACAACATTTAATGAATTTATTTTCTTTTTTTATTTAAGGTAGTTTTATTTTTAGGGCCCAGCTGAAGTTTTACAGTGTAAAGGTAGCAGCCATGTTTATAATGGAAGATTAGTTCTGGTTGTATGAGGACTGATTTGCTCATTGTGTGATGTGGTTTAGGACCAGGATGACTGTGCATATATAGAGATTTAATGTACAGTCAGCTGATGTCTCTTGGCCAATGAGATTTCTAGATGTTTTCTTACCATTTTATAATTTATTTTATACAACATCCCTAACTGTTAACCTAGTAGTTTTTTCACAAGTTTGTCTATATGTATACTCCACTTACAACCAGTATCTAACCATAATCCTAAGTATGTATATTCTTCTACTGACTGTAGGAATGTACCCTCTATTACTCTAATATCCAGAATTTCCCCAGTATATGGTCCCCTATTTTTTTGGCCAAACAACATAATTTTAGTTTTACCACTGTTCAGTACTCATTTATTATTGATGTAATAATTCTGAATATAATCAAAAGCCGCCTGAAGACCATTTTGTAAACCAATTATATCAGATTCCAACAAATACAAGATTGTATCATCAGCATACTGGTGATATTTCATATTTTGCCGATTGAAATCCAGGTCGCTTGTATACAAGTTGAAAACCCCAAAATTGAACCCTGGGGTACCCTATGTTTTATTTCCTTGTATTCTAAATAATATTTACTCTAAGAAACTCTTTGCTTTCTACATCATAAATAATTACCAAACCCGTTTATGGCATTTACCAAAAAACCTAATTTAGTTAATTTATTTGTTAGAATGTTGTGATTTAAGGTGTCGAAAGCCTTCAACAGATCTATTAGTATGGCACCTGTCATTAAACCATTATCCATAGCCATTGGTATATCCCCGGTTACTTTTATTAGGGCAGTTTGTGTGCTATGTGTTTCTCTAAAACCTGACAAGGTTCTGTGTTCATTTAAGTATGACTTCATCTGCTGTGCCATCATCTTCTCACTTATCTTAGCCACTACAGAAATTAACGAGATAGGTCTATAATTATTAATCTCCCCTTTTGTACCAGATTTAAAAATAGGGATTACTTTCGACATCTTCCATTCATCTGGCAGTTCTGCAGTAGAAATGGATAAATTGAAATCTGCGTCAGTGGGTAAGCCACAAGTGGCACAGCATATTTCAATAATTTACTACATAGTTCATCTGGGCCATTAGCTTTTTTTTCATTTATACTCAGGAGTTCAGTCATTACATCATTTATGGAAATGTTATGAAACTAAAGTTTCTTTCCTTCTCCTTTTTGGAACAATCAGTAGCCTGTTCTTCTTGAATGTTTCTTTCATTTTCATTTACTGTTGCCCCCATATTTACAAAATATTCATTGAAATTATCAGCAGCTTCCAAGCCAATGCCTTCCTCGGTCCCATTTATTTTAAAGGTCTTAGGATAGCCATCTTTACTAGGATTTTGTAATTTAGAAATTAAATTTCAGAATTTACCAGGATTTGAGAATTTAGTTTCATCAAGTGTATGCCTATAATATCCTGTTTTGGCCTTCCTAACTTCTTTTAAGTAATTATTCCTTAATGCTCTGTATTTGTCCCACTCATGTTGATTCATACATCTCTTTGCTCTTTACCATTGCTTTATTTCTCCTGTTCCTTAAAGTATGCAGGTTACCATTGTACCAAAGGGCAATTTTTACACTGCGGAATACCTTTCTCAGAGGTATGTGTCTCTTACATATTTTCATGAACTCCACTTTAAAAAACTGCCATGCCTCATTGACTGTAGGAATTAAATTTACCCTTTCCCAATCAACTCCCTCCAAATCCAGCATGTAATTCACATAATCAACATGTTTAAATGTTCTTTTAAACTCCCAATGTCCCATTTTTATACTTTTGTCCTTTACGCTAGTGCAAAAAATACCCTGATGGTCACCAAAAGTGTCCAATAACATCCCACTCCTCTTATAATTTTCTTTCCTTGATGTAAAAATCAGATTCAATGTTGACGATGCCCCACTATTTCTATTATTAATCCTAGTCACTCCATTAATCAGTTGACTTAATCCCAAACTTGAACACATATCAAATAATTCATGCTTAGGTTCCATAAACTCTCAATTCACAATGAAGTGACCAATTAATAATAACTCATGTGTTAATTAAATTTTTTTCAAATGTTCATGCATGACCTGACATTTTAATGAATGAACCTTGGGGGATTTACAAACTCCTATAAGGTATAAAGGTTGGACAAAATTACATTTTAACTCCACCAATAATACCTCTATGCCTTGGTAGTTAACTTCTTTGTCAACCTTTTTTATGTTCAGTTGTGATTTGGCATAAATTACTATACCCCTCCCCATTTATTTCGATCTTGCCTGAATATTTGATAACCATCTATTCCATAAAAGGTGGACGGGTCCCTAGAACCTAACCATGATTCTGTTAATATAACAACATCTGGTTTGTTCTCCAGAACCCATTCTCTCAGAGCATCGATTTTGTTATCCAAGCTACACATATTAAAGTGCACTATAAAGAAGTCCTTACCATTCAAGGTATGTGCACTAAAAACTTCCATGTATTGTGGCCCAGGGTTATTGTGTATGTCCCCACACAGCAATAATATAGAGATTACCACAGTAAAATTCCCCCCCCCTTTCCTAAGACCCCCTCACTCTTAAAAGAAAATTTCTAACCAACATCTTAATTATTCTGAAAGGGGATAAATTACAACATTCTTTGCTGGTTGATCCATAATATAATCCCACCATCTTAGTTAGTTCTCTTTGTAGACCAGGGGGCATAAGATGTGGTGATATACACCAATTTGCATTATACAATGGCAAGAAAGAATCCTGGTCTCTGATTGGTCACTCTGGGACTGGACACATGATGTTATCTCAGCACAACATCATGGCTCTAGTCTCATCACTGTGAACCAACATGTATGAGTATTTGGATACTCTCTTTTTTGCATCTCCTCTGAAGAAACTAAAATATTTTTCCATGCTAATAAAAACATTCTTTAAAATTATTTTTTTATTTTATATATAACAATGAGCCATTGTATAATAGCAATAATGCCCTCCAGGTTGTGTGTCGTTTGGGATAACGTCACACCTCAGGTATTGGACACACTCGGCCTGTGGCCTCGTGCCCAGCCATCTGAGGCATGACGTTATCCCAGCACGACACACACCCTGTTGGGCATTATTGCTTAATTGTTGCTACATCGTACCTGCTAGTTGTTGCATGTATTGCTAGCACTTGCTCACTAACCCTCTACTGTACTTAACTTCCCCAAACATTTAATCTAGCCCTACTCTATGAAGTTGCTCAGCCCTGCTTGTCTCTACTGTATGAATGTAACCTGCTGTAAATAACAACCGTTTATTGATTGTCGCTGTTATGAATTTACCTTTCAACTGTATTTTCTTTCTGTACCACTTGTTATGATAGCTGCTCTACCTGCATGTAGCTAATTCCAGGTCGCCCCTGAAAAAGGGTCCTCTGGTTCCAGTGGGCCTACCCAGTTACCAAAATGAAATAAATACATACATACTTAAATAAAAGTCTGTCTATTTGCAGATGCCACAAAAATTTGCAATATGGTAGACACACAGGAAGGAGTATAGACAATGGGGAGGGATCTGGAGAAACTCGAGGAGTGGTCAAGGACATAGCAGCTGGGGTTCAATGCCAAGAAGTGCAAAATCATGCACCTAGGGCACAGGAACCCAAGAGCCAAGTATAAGATGTGGGGAGGTGTTGGCAGTCACTGGACAAGAAAGGGACCTTGGGGTTGTTATATTGGAGGACCTCAAGGTTATAGCACAATTTGATAAGGCTGTGGGCAGGGCTAGTGTAATGTTGGGTTGTATAGGGAGTGGCATCACCAACAGGACGGGGGAGGCTGTGCTGCCACTGTACCACTCCCTGGTACACACCCACATGGAGTATTGCATAGAGGTCTGGAGGTCGCACCTCCGGAAGGACATTGACAGGGTGGAAATGGTCTACAGAAGGGAAACCAAAATGGTTCAGGGGTTGCAGGGGAAGTTCTATGAAGGGAGGCTGAAGGCTCTCAGCATGCAGGAAATCTTTGAACAGACTGAGTGGGCCAAGTGGTCCTTTTCTGCCAATAGTTTCTATGTTTCAATGACAGTTTCTATTAGTGTTGCTCAGACAGTGCTTTTGTGGATCCTACCACTATCTGTCATAGTGCTGGTATCCTACCTAAGATCCTACCAGAAATCCTACCAAAGACAGATGTAGGATCCGGGGTCAGATAGTGATGGACCCTAGTTAGGATCCAGGGATCCTAGGTCAGATAGGATTCCTATATGACTTCCGGTGATGTCATTGTCTCAATGGCTGTCTAACTGAAATGCTCCTGAGCCATTCTAATTAAAACTTACCAAGCCAGCAACAAACCAAATCTAAATAAAGAAATTCCTAGTTCCAAAGCTAAGGGAAATTACTTCTAGCAGATTGAGACATCGAAACTCTCAAGCCATAAAGTTCAAAATGCTGATGGAGCTCGATAAAAACTCTAGCCATCCCCGGGATGCACATTCAGCATCTCCAGTAAGCAGCATTGCTGATTCAGAGGAAAATTTTGAGCCGACAGACCAGGGGATGATCCTATAAAAACTAGATGGCATAATAAAAGCGATTCATAGAGTGGAGTCCTCGGTTGCTGATCTGAAAGCTGATTTAAAAGCCATAGACAAAAGAACTACGGCAGTGGAGGAATGCATGGGGGACCTGGCTGACTCACCGGGCCAATACGACCAAGCTATCCTTTACCTGTTAACCACAGAAAGGAGATCAATTAAAGCTTGATGATCAGGAAAACTGTGCAAGGAGAAACAACTTTAAAATTTACGGTGTACCAGAAGATATGGAGAAATCCTTTGAATCTATGGAGGAATTTGTATCACATATTCTGAGACGTTTTAAAAATCCCAGAAGATACCCCTCTCCCAGTTGAGAGAGCACATTGTTCGTTAGCCCCCAAGCGGAAAGATCAGACAGCAAGACCACGCTCTATCATAGCGCATATGCTTAATTTACCAAGACCGCCAGTTGGTACTCCAAATTGCATGGAAAAGCAAGGAAATAAAACTGGACACACAAAGGCTGTTCTTTGATCAGGACTTTTAAGATCTTCTAAATGAAAAAAGCAGGTACAAGAGATTATTAAGCAGGCCAAAGAGAAGAATATTTGTATTCAACTGTATTATTCAGTAAAACTACATATTCACACCGAGAAAGGCCCCATTCTATTTGATACCATGAGAGAAGCAATGCCTATGCTTAAACCGTTGGGCCTCTAATGTCCTGAGCTGCATGCAGACCTGCTTGAGCACGAGATCGCATGTTTGGCTTGGCGGAGAGCGGGCAGACCAAAGCGAGTGCACCCATCCGCAGTAACATGGCCTTCTCATCTTAACCAGGACCTAAAGGAAATCATAGGCAGAGAAAATAAGGCCTCCTTGCCGGATGAAGTAGTTCAAGGACGCTCAGCGAACTGGCATTCACCCTGACTCCTCTAAAATGTACTGCTATGTCTACACATTTTTTGCTACTATATGCTGGCTGCGTCTTTCCCTTTTTGGGACTTTACTAATCCAAGGGCTTATACCTAACTGCTCCTTCTAAAATGATATGTGATCGCCCCTCGTCCCCACTGGTGCGGCCTTTCATCTAGAGGAATTACTTATACACAGACCTAGCACTATTACCTGGCAGATGCGTAGACTTAACCGAGGGTGGTGGTCCCACTTTCCCTCAGTTTGTTCCGATACCAGATTTGATCTGCTCTGCTAAATGGGAAATAATTAAGACTGTACAGAAGAAGATGTGGACTGGGGATGTTTTTCGGGGGGCAAGGGCGTTCTACTAGAGGTAAAGTGCGCTAACACTTTCTTCACTATCCTTCATATGGATTGAAAACAGTTAATTACTTAGCTTTTAAACCACCATAACGGATCTGAGGGGGATAAAGGAATCCCTCTTGCAGTATTTGACAGCTCAGAAGGGAAAATCACTTGCACAAATCTTTGCACGAAGCTGGCTAAGGATAGGGGCAGATACCACCCACCCTACCCTTTATTTCCACTTAAGTTAATTGATATGGATAGCTCCAGAGGGTACTTTGGGATGGCCACACAGAGCAAGAAGAGAGGCCTTTTTCTCTCTCTTGAGCCTAGTGGTTTACTACTGTATCTCTGTTGAGCGGTGACATTCTTTTTCTGTCTGATTCAATAGAATCAGACCTACTTATAGTAGGAGCTTGAGCCTAGGCTGTACACCCCCGCAGCTGTAGGGTTTCACCGTAACATCTTTAACCTAGGAAGCAACTGTTGGGTTTATTAAAAACACATTTACAGTTTATTGTTTAAAATGTTTATTTTACAACTGTTTGATATGAGTTGGCATGGGCTTTGGTTTACCCATGGTGTTGAAATGATACCTGATAACATGGTTGGTGGTACAGACAGGACGGGTGTGATTTGGGGAATGAGGGGTGGAGGTATAAAGGAGGAGGGACCAGGGAGGTTGGTGTGAACCAGATAAAAGATGTGGGAAACTGTTCAGAGTAGGATTATTTTACTCCAGAGATGGGTACCCTTATGTCATATCCCTGAATGTTCAGGGTATCAATTCCCCAATTAAGTGGACTAAGATTCTTCACTACCTGAAGCAGACAAAATCTGATGTTAGCCTCATTCAGGAAACTATACTATCCGATATAGAGCACACCAAACTAAAGCGGAGCTGGGTGGGCGGGGTGAGTTACACCTCACATCCATCGGGGAAATGGGCTGGAGTGGCTATTCTCTTTCACAGAGATCTACCTTTTGAAATTATATCAGAAGTCACCTTGGAAGCTGGAAGGGGGGGGGTCATAGTAACAGGGAGACTGTTCACTCAGGTGATTCATATTATAAATTTGTATGCCCCCAATAAGGATGATCCTGCCTTCATTGTTAAAATCTTTGATCAGATCGCACAACTGGGAGAGGGTATGGTCCTGATGGGAGGGGATTTCAATTGTGTCCCTAATTCACAGTATGACCACTCATCCCAAAATTCAGCTACGAACAAAAATATGAGTAAGGCACTAAGGAGTGGAATGCAGAGATGGAGCTAGTAGATGTCTGGAAGGACCTTAATAAATCTGTGAGGGATTGTTCATTTTATTCCTGCCCAAATGACACTTACTCCAGAATCGATTATTTCCTGGGTAGCGGTGTAGAGCTTCACAAGGTGCGAAGTTGTGAGATTCTCCCCCGCTTAGTCTCAGATCATTCGGCCGTAGCACTTACTTTGGAGCTGGGCAACTGGCGAAGGATATCACAGTGCGATAATGAACTCCTCCCTGCTGGACAGGGAGGATTTCAGGGCCCACATCCAGGACATTATTAAAGACTACCAAAGACATAACTCAGGGGAAGGCCCGGACTCCAAATGTTTCTGGGATGGACTGAAAGCTGTAGTGAGGGGACAAATTATTTCATTTGCCTCGCACCTCAAAAGAATGGGTACAGAGAGACAGAAGACATTGGAGTCCAAACTGCAGCAAAACGGGGGGCACTTATAGGACAGACCTACATACAGAAATAAAAGAAACCAGGAAAAAGATACATGATATCTTACATCAACAAATAGAAGGGAAGTTGAGGTACGGGAACCAGAAATACTATGAGCACGGTAATAGAGCCGGTAAGCTACTGGCTTTTCGTTTGAGAAAGGCTCAAGCTGACAGGTATGTCAAAACCCTATGGACCATTAAGAAAGGAGCCCCCTCCCTGGTTTTCACACCGGCAGATATAGCCAAAGCACTTTAAGAATATTATGCAACTCTATACAACATAGACCCACTAGAATCAATCCCTAGGGACTCCATCAGTGCATTCCTAGACAGGGTCACCCTCCCTAAACTTATGGAAGATATTAAATAACAACTAAACTCCCCAATAACCTCGACTGAGGTAGCTCAGGTTATCTGCAATCTGAAGAGTGGCAAATCACCAGGCCAGGATGGGTTTAATGTTGAATTTTTTCAGAGATTAGTAAGCTTTTGGTTCTTATACTACTCCAGGTCTTTAATAAAGGTAAGGAAGAGGGCGGATTCCCGGGCTCTTGGAAGGAAGCTTACATAACAGTAATCCCAAAGGAAGGTAACCCCCAGAGGCGTGCAGTTCCTACAGACCCATTTCACTCCTGAATGTGGACTCTAATATTTTCACGAAAATCTTAGCTAAAAGGTTGAATGCCGTCCTCCCTAGCCTGGTCCACCCAAACCAGGCACCCTAAAGACAACATAAGACATTGTTTGAACATCCTGCACAAGGGAGGGAGAGAAGGGAAAGGAACAACAAATTGCTATAGCACTTGATGCAGAAAAAGCGTTTGACCGCTTATGTTGGGACTTCTTATCAGAAGTGTTGGCTAAATTTGGGTTTGGAGATCAATTTAGAAAATGGATTGGTGAATTTTACAATGCTCATACAGCGTGAGACAAAGTGAATAGCACAATATCTGCCCCACTGAAAACTGGGAGGGGTACTAGACCGGGATGCCCTCTCTCCCAAATCCTTTTTGCTCTTAGTATGGAGCTCTTAGTTCAAATTATTAGATCCATCCAGATTTACCTGGGATTTTAGTTGGGGGGGAAGAAAATAGAATTTCCCTCTACACAGATGACACTATACTATATTTACGAAACCTGGTGGAGACCTTTCCCACCTTACTCCAGACATTAACAGACTATAGCCAAGTCTCAGGATTTAAAATAAATAATGACAAGACAGAAGTGATCCTAGTGAGTGGCAAATGCACCAGAGAGTTAGAACAATTAATCCCCTTCAAATGGGCTCCATCACAGGTTAGATGCTTAGGCATTCATATTCCAATGGACCTAAAGCAATTATATCATGCTAATTATGACAAACTGATTCAGGAAGTCTTGATGGATCTGAAAAGATGGATCATCCTCCCCCTGACTTTATTGGGAAGGATTGAATCCATCAAGATGAATATTCTCTTCCGTTTCTTATTTTTATTCGCTAATCTCCCTCTCCAGCTCCCAAGTTCAGAATGGGAAAAAATCACTAAAGCTTTATATCATTTCATGTGGGGGAGGACGAAGGGCCAGGATTGCATGGGAAATGCTGCAAAGAGTAAGGGAGGGTGGTGGCTTAGGGCCCCCTAATCTACAAACTTATTATCAAATAGCACAACTGAGTCTTTGGGTGAATTACTTAACAAATTAGCTGAATAATACTTGGGTTACAATGGAATCCAAGGTGGACCAGGACTAAGCCCAGAGCTGGACTTCAATGGATCCCCTTCCCATCTCATCAAAGAGACTTATCGAGTCCCTGGATTAACAAACATACAGAGTACGGGGAAAAATAAAACAAGATTTGGGGATTGGGGACACATTGTCTAGTAAAACTGAAATCACTCAAAACACCCATTTTCCCCCCTAGGATGGACCATGCATTCTCCTTTTGGCAAAGAAAGGGCCTCAGTTTTTTTAATCAGTTCCTTAAATCAGGACAAATTAAAACCTTTGAAACACTACAGCAGGAACTCCAACTCCCTAGGTCGCATTTTTTTAGATACCTCCAAGTAGCATCATTTCTCAAAGCAGGAACCAACTTAACAGATGCACAACAACCTCCCCACTTGCTGATACAAACCATATGGGACTTGATTATGAACGTGGGGGAAAATAAATTAATTTCCAGGTTACTGACTGCCCCTAGACTCTCTAAAGATCTACCACCACCTCTATGTCAAACAGAATGGGAATTGGAGTTAGGAACTCAATTATTAGGTCTCCTACCCAAAGGCAAAAGATCCAGTGGCCAAAGGTCTTTCATTTCAGGTACAAGCGCCTAAAGCTGGGTAGAGCCCCGTACTTACGGCTGTGCTCCGATTGGCGAGACGCTGCTTACAGTGCGCTGCGATTGGCCAGAACTCAGACTGCTCTTTCTACCTCCCGAAGCTTTTTGTTACTCACTCTTAGGGAGAAGTGTAATTTTGTCCCAGCCCCACCACCCTCTCCCAGGCCTCCATTAAATACTCTCTCACCCCTCCCACTCTGGGCCTCTGCACCAATCCGCTCAGCACCCTCTGCCTCAACCAATCACACCCGTCATCACTGATAACTAACTTCTCTCTCTCTCTCTCTCTCTCTCTCCCACCCTCTAGTATGACTGTGCCTCCCTCCAATCCCTAACCATGATGGCTTCAAAACTGCTACCAACAGTTCTAGTTACAGCTTTTATACTGCTGCTCTGCACCAATCTGCAAGTAATTGCATCCTCCCACCCAAACTGTCAGCTAATGCCAACTACTGCCCTGCACTATACTTCTGGCATGATAACTGGGATCCAATAGAACTATCCCACGTCCCACTGCTTTCTACTATGGCTGACTCCTCATCTCCTGAAGCCTCATATGCCTGGCCCACTGAGTAACCTACTGGTTGTTGCAGTACTCTGCAGTAAGGCTTGTCAACCCATGCATCAATGCAACAAAGCACGGAGACAACTAACATACAATTAAGCCATCAAAATTCTAAAAACCTCTCTCATGAGATTTCTTTTAATACTGCTTCTCCTCTCAGGAAATGTTCACCCTAACCCTGGACCACATGGTCCAGCCACCCACCCCCAGAATAGAGCAACGGGGTCCCTCACTCTCGCACCCTTTAATGTCTGCAACCTTCTTAGCAAACTCGATAACCTCCAAACCTGGATCCAACAACACAATCCTGATATCCTCTCTGTTGTCGAAACATGGCTAACCCCCTAGATCCCTGACTCTGTGGTAGCAATTCCTGGATACTCAATCTTCAGGATGGACAGGGTTTGTGCCATAGTATGGAGACCATAATAATGGGAGACTTTAATATCAACTGGCTTGCACCCAAGGCCAGCATCTATAAAGATACTGTCGCTACGCAGCACCTCACTCAGCTTGTCTCCTCCCCCACTAGAAACAACTACAGGACAGCGACCAGCACCCTAATAGACTGGATACTGTCAAATCGCCCTGACCAAATTACTAAGGTGTCTGTCCTCCCAGACTCCATAAGTGACCACTCGCCTGTGATCTGCTCATGGGCTATTAATACCACTAGGCCCCCCCCCCCCGAAAATTATATTCACTACAGTGCTAAAGCAGGGACACCTACACTTACTAAAATCTCATTTAAGCAGGCTTGATTGGTCTAAAATTGACACTCTCAAGGATGTAAACAAAGCACTGGAACTGTTCATTAGACTCTTCACCACAGCCTGTGACATTTATGCACCACTAGTAAAGAAGAAAGTCAAAGGCATATCGAACCCCTGGATAAACTCTGAACTCCTAGCGCAGCTCAAACTAAGGGACCACCTCTGGCATTGTGCTCGAGCCATTGGAGCAAAGAAGGACATTCAACAATACAGAGCAGCAAGAAACAGCTGTACCCAGTCTATCTGCAATGCCAAAAGCAAACACTTTAGAGAGGCCCTTTCCAACTCCTGGAGTGATGGGAAAAAATTCTGGAACAACCTGAAGGATCTCACAGGGAAGGCAGCTAAGACACCCACCAGCTATGCTTAACATTTGATGGTACACCCACGCTTGACCTTAATACGATCTCTAACACATTCAACAATGCGTTCTCTAACCTGAGCAGCGTCCTACCACCTGATTTCTTCAATGTCCCCACCTCAACAATGTCGTCCAAAGCACACCCCGCCCCACAGTTCTTCTTCCAAGAGGTCCCTATGCAGCTAGCCAGAACCTATATACGCAAGGCCATCAGCAAAACTGGATACAGTGGTGACTCCTTTGATCTGAAGCTACTCGCATTAGTTCTAGATGAACTCCTTGAACCCCTGACTAAGATCTTTAACCTTTCCCTAAGACTGGGTCAATTCCCATCACTCTGGAAACAAGCAACTATCACACCAGTGTTCAAAAATGAAGACAAAACACTACACACAAACTACAGGCCCATCTCCATCCTCCCCCCCTTATCAAAAGCTCTTGAATGTATAGCCTCTGATTAACTTGTGGAGTTCCTGGGTAAGTATGAAATCCATTGCCCTGAACAACAGGGTTTCTGGAAAGGGCATAGTACCACCACGGCACTGCTGGAGTTCACCAGTTTCCTCCATGACACCATCGACCAGAGCATGTGTGGCGGGGCGGTATTCATTGATCTAACAAAGGCCTTGACACCGTTAACCACCCACTACTTCTCGATCAACTGTCCACCCTTGGCCTCTCCAAACATCCAGTGAGCTGGTTTGCTAGTTACCTTGGGGACAAGGCCCAACGTGTCAGGATCGCTGGAGTCACCTCAGATGAAAAGCCAGTCCTCTCAGGTGTCCCCACAAGGTTCAATATTAGGACCACTACTCTTTTCTCTCTTTCTTAATGGTCTCCCTAGCATCTGCCAACAGAGAATATTACTTTATGCGGATGATGCAGTTCTATTTTCAAGGAACCGTGATACTAGCCTGCTAGAGAGTCAGCTTCAAAGTGATTTCAGGTGTGTTGAAGATTGGTTCCGCTCACATAAACTGGTTCTGAACTTTAGCAAAACTAAGACTATGACATTCTACAACCTACGGAGCAAGACTCCAAAACTCAGCTCCTCAACATCAAGAACCATGTAGGGGCCTCACTTGAGCATGTTCCTGAGTTCAAATACCTTGGCATCACCCTGGACTGCTCACTTTCGTACTCACATCATATAGGTAATGTAGCAAGAGCTGCCAATATACGGATTGGCCTACTCCACAAGCACAAGCATTGCCTGACCCATGAAGCCCTTAGGCTGGCTATCTATAGCTCTGTCACCTCCATCATTGACTATGGTCTTGCCGTCTACAGCTCTGCCTCCCCTACAGCTCTCCGGAGGACATCTGTGACTCTCAACAAAGCCTGTAGGCTCCTTACAGGTGCCCCTCACCTAACTCACACCTGTGACTTATATGCCCAGGCTGGATGGCTACCTCTCCAGAGCTGAATATAGTACCAGACCTGTTTACTCACAAAAAAATTCTCCTTAGGCACATGCTGCCTGGAGTTGCAAAACTCCTCACTGCCCACAGCAGCACCCAATCTACATGGATAGCTCTGTA
The DNA here is from genome assembly GCA_016271365.2 of Neoceratodus forsteri. Lineage (NCBI taxonomy): Eukaryota > Metazoa > Chordata > Ceratodontiformes > Ceratodontidae > Neoceratodus > Neoceratodus forsteri. Next base: position 345,140,963 of record JADMNL010000025.1, on the reverse strand, counting down.
ACAGACGTTCCAGGTCCCCAGATGCCGGACCACCATGGGGCAGAGATCATTCTCACAAAGGCCATCTCAGTACTACAATACCTTTAACAAAGAAGCACTTACAACTATGACTCTTGGTCCCTTTAAAAGAGAACTACAACACTCCATTGCCTCAACCACGCAGTGTGACTGCCTCTCCTAAAGAATGGTCTTCACATTGTATCAGTGACAGTGGTGCTCTGGGTTCCTGCCTCCTGTGCCTCTTTGGTCACCCCCCAACACTCCTCTCTTAACCCAACCCTCCCCTCTCAGCTGACGCTAGGCCTTAGCTACCATGACCAATCTCATGCCACCCACCACTTCTATCTGACATTGGCGTTGCCTGCTCATTCCTTCCTACCTCTCTCCACTCCATATGCAGTTCACCATCAAAACTTACTCATACTGGCTATTGCTGTCTCTCTCTGCAAACCACTGTACATGCCATGCTTAATTCAACTTTGAAATGTAATATATGTATCAATTGCTTCCTTTGTATTGTACATTTATACATCCTTTGACGTGGAACCTTTGTAAATGAGCAGTCCCTGCTCAAAGGTACTTGTAATCCTAGAGCTTACTAAATAAATAAATAAAATAAAAAAAAATTGACATGTTGTTGGTAGCAGCAGGCAAGTCCATAACCAGATGTTGGCTATCCCAGACAACTCCTACAGTGTAGGAATGGATCGCTATTGTCCAGGACATTTCCAGGGCAGAGAGAATCACTGCAGAACTGCGCCTGCAGAAAGATAAATATTTTCACATTTGGCTACCTTTCATGCACCTGATGGAGGAGCTACAGGGTATCACGGTTTCAGAGCAGCAAGCTCTTGGGTACTAAGGTAACAGAACTCCCAGAACAGAAGAGGCCCCAGTAAACTGACAAAAGGCCGAAGATTCAATACTTGGTTCCCCCCATTAACTTTCATTTACTTATATTATATCTGAGAGATGATCCCCCGACCCCCTGTTATTGCTTTTATTCAGGTATACCAATCCCCTACCCCCCGTCCTTTTCAAAAGTCATATCAGGGTACCGAAACAATATACCAGCCATAACTCAAGGTTTTTATATTAAATTTTTTTATTATTTGTCTATGTTATGCACATACAGTATGTTGTTAAAAAAGGGTTATGTGACTTCAAGTGGAATTTACTTAAAACACAATTGATATTAAACATAACATAAAGTCCACTCCAAGTTAGCAGGTCATAGAATCTCATCAAATGTACCTAGAAAAGAAGAGATACATGTATTAGTAAGTTCATTAATAATGCAGTGTATATTTAACTTCTATCTCATTTTCCTTATACCAGAAGACCTGATTGTACTGTATGAATTCTTGTCATATACCCAAGGTTCAATAAAATTTGAAGTTTAAAAAAACCAAAAAGATAGTTAGGATCTAGGGTCAGGATCCAGGGATCCTACATCAGATCCAGGGATTCTAGATAGGGCTGGGTGGATGTTCCATCTGAAATCTGGACCACTGGATCATTGAACCCTGAATCCATGGACCTGGATAAATACGGACTTTGCCGCAGAAGTCCAGTTCTGGGTCCATGGAAAGTGTGGGGGGGGGGGGCAATAATATTAATGGGTTGGGATTTTATTTCTCTTTTGGCCCTGGGCACCCCTGCCCCCAAGTTGCCATGCTATTGCCTATGCAGTTCTAGCTGGTGAAACGGATGGTGCCAGGTAGAGCAAAGACTGAGGAGGGTGGAGCTGAGCCCAGGAGCCAGAGGACCACAGTCACGTGGTGGGAGATCTGAGCGCAGGCTGTAGCTGCTGTGGTCTGTTGGTTGGTTGGTGACTCTTGGGTCAGCTGTGTCATCAGTATTGTTGTTCTCTCCATGATTTTTTCATCAACAGCAGCAGAGTGGAGATTGATTTAGTAAGTGGTAAAGAGGGGGAGAGGAGAGTTGTTTGTGAATAGGGCAAGGGCATGCTAGCAAAATAAATGTTGACTTGTGCCATCCAGAGGAGAGAGAGAGAGAGAGAGAGAGAGAGAGAGAAAGACTAGACTACTGGGGGCCAAAGAGAAATGTTATAGTCACAGAAATCACAAATAAAGAAATTAATCTTGGCCTCAATGTGGCTGCGCAGTGTGTACACTGTACAGGGCAGGCAGGCAAAATAGTGCTTGAATATCTCTCTCTCTCTTTCTCTCACTCTCTCACTCTCTCGCTCTCAGTACACTTAAAGTCATGGCCAGGCCTCTGCAGGATATGCCACCAGTACAGCCCAGCGTGAAGCAGCTACCAGTTATTGCTTTTTATTTAGCAGTTTTACTGTCATTTTTACACAAGTTATGCATTAAATTGTTACCATTGGGTCTCTGTGTTAAATATGGCAGACTTTGGCTACTTTTATGCATTTTATCACATTTTTTTCAAATATTTACAAATAGACAAAACTAATCAGAACGCCACCATATTCTGGTTCTTATTTAATAAGGGTCAGAACTTCACTAAGTTCTCCTAGCCCTAATCCTAGGTCAGATAGTTAGGATCCGAGCTGGATCTGTTGCTAGGGTCCACAGGATCCACAACATTTGTTACTAGGATCCACAATATTTGTTACTAGGATCCACAGGATCCACAGTGTTTGTTACTAGGATCCACAGGATCCCCAACATTTGTTACTAGGATCCACAGGATCCACAATGTTTGTTACTAGGATCCACAATGTTTGTTACTAGGATCCACAGGATCCACAGTGTTTGTTACTAGGATCCACAGGATCTACAATGTCTGTAGGATTCATGCACTGGATCCTAGAGGGTAGGATCCATGGTCAGATAGCGCTGCTATCCTACCGCAGCAACTATCTGGCCAAATGGGAGGTAACTGTTGGTATCCTAGTTCCTAGGATACTATCTGAGCAACACCAGTTTCTGTATTACACACTGGCCCGGATATTCAAAAGGGTTGCACCATACGCAATAGGGTTGCGCCAGTGCAAGTCCGAAAATGCGCCATTCCGCGATATTCAGTGGGATGCAGTTGCGCCACTGAAAACATGCTGAGCAACAGCGCAATGCAAATGAAGGCATGCGCAACTGAAGGGGGTGGATCCATGCATAAAGAGCGCAATGCGATATTCAGAGGCTTGCGCAATGCGCAACAGTGGAATAGCCAGAAGTTGCGCTACGGCGGAAATGAGCCAAAATAAAAAGGCTCAAGGAAGAGGCGCAAGAACGTGACAGGGAATGCTCATGAGGCAGCGACAGAGAGCAGGCCACAGCAGCAAGCAGTGCAGGCCAGGGAGTAGGCAGGACAGAATAGTGGCAGCTGAAGGTGTGTGGGGCCACAGTGTGGGGCCAGTAGGTGTACCCGGTGCAGTAGAGGTAGCAGTCAGGACAGCGGGGGGAACAGAACAACAACAGCTGGGGGGGGACACAAGCCAGGGAGATGGACAGTGCCAGCTTCCACATGGAAGCTGTAGTGAGGGGGGTGAGAAGGCATGCTGCAGGGGGACGTGGCCGTGGAAGGGCCCATCAGCGGTACGCCCCCAACAGGCAGTACCGTGCCCGCATCAGCTTTGAGCTGTATACGGATGTCGAGATTGTGGGCTGGTACCGCCTGAACAGGGCAATACTGAGGCGGCTCTGTGAGCTGTGCAGTGATGTGATGCAGGCACCCTCACGACGGAGTCACGCTCTGTCAGTGGAGACAAAGGTAACAGCCTGCATGTGCTTGCTCACCATGGGTACCTTCCAGAGGCCAACAGGGGACACCACAGGCATAACACAGTTGGCCACGTCATGTATCCTCACCCAATTCCTCAGCGCACTGCTGCCACATGCTGTGGAGTACATCCATTTCCCCAGCACCGCGGCAGAGCGTACAGCAAACATACAGGAGTTCCACAGGGTAGCATGTATGCCTGGCATGCTAGGGGCGATAGACTGCACCCATGTGGCTATTCACACGCCACCTGGCCCCGATGGTGCCGCATATCACAACCGGAAGGGGTTGTCCAGTGTCAACTGCCAGGTGGTGTGTGATGCCAGTGGGCGCATCATCAATGTCTGTGCCACGCACCCTGGCGGAGCACATGATTCATTCATATGGTACCAGTCTGCACTGTGCCATCAATTCGAGAGTGGGGACATCCCCACGGGACACCTAGTGGGTGAGTATGCATGTAGGAGCGGCAAAGTTGGGGGATGGGTGGGCAAGCCACAGGTGCCATGGGAGTGGCACACAGGGCTAGGGACAATATGGACCTGAACATGAAACTAACCTCCACTATCTCCACACAGGTGACAGTGGATACCCACTCCGTCCCTGGCTGCTCACACCCTACTGGCGCCCCACGACCCCATCGCAGCAACGCTTCAATGAGGCACGTGCCACCACACACAACATCATCAGTGGGTGTTTGGGATGCTGAAGGCACGCTCCGATGCCTAGACACCTCCGGGCGGTGCCCTACAGTACAGCCCTCAAAGGCCTGTGGGATATTCCTGGCCTGTTGTATCCTGCACAACATGGCCAAAGACTGTGGGATAGCCGTACAGGTCGAGTGAGGGGGACAGGCGGGATGCCGGGTGACGCCGGTGATGATGGGGATGAGCAGCCCCCTTGGACGGCGTGACCCCCAACTGATCCAGCTGGCCCAGCTGCACCGGGACACCATCACAGAGGAGCACTTCGTACAACACAGGTAAGCCATGGGGCCATGTGCAACCAACACTGTCCATGGCGCAACCCACATACACACAGGATAACACACCAGGAGTGCATGACGGCAAGGGGAGTGGAAGGGTACAGGCGCACAAACACACCACCAGGGAGGGGTAAATAGTTACACGCTACATGGACAGACACACACACACATCAGGCACACAGTGCACAGGGGCAGGTGCACAGCAGAGCAGGAACAGACATGTCAAACACACAGATCCACAGACCACCCCCACCACCTGTACTGTCCATGTATGTGTGTCAGATGCTGGGCACCCTTGCACCTTGGTGTACAGACCAACGCAGGCATCATCATGCACACGCACCTGTGGACAGCAGTCGGGTGGGTGTGCAGCTGGTCCGTGTGTCGGCGTGTTGGGCAGGGCACCCACCGGTGCACTGCACACCAAGACACACATTGCACACAGGGCAGCACCAGACAGGGCCCGCACTGGGAAACAGGTCAGTCAGGTGGCACTGTGCCACAGCCACCACAGATGCGTGAGTGGCCCCGCCGAGACCCAGCAGTACTGGCAGGCTGAGCATGGGCCACATGGGGTGGTACCGATGGACCACCAGGGGTCCCACTGCACAAGCGCGACCTTGTCAGCACAGGGGTCTGCAGCATGCCGAACATACCTGCACCAGGGGTGCCCGGGATGCCCACAGCAGAACCCGGCATTGACAGGCTGGGTGTTGCACGATGCTGGGAATGGGGAGTGGAGCGCATACTGTGTGGGGTGCGTGGTACAGGAGCACTTGACTGTGTGCCCAATGCGGCCACGACAGCGACCAATGCCTGGGTCTGCCTGTCAATGGTGGCAGTCACATCCATCCTCATTTGGACCATCTCTGCAAGGATCATTGCATTGTCCCTGCTGTGCCGCTCCACAGTCACACACAGTGCCTCCATGGATGTTGCAACCCACATTTGCTGCTGTACTGATGCCCACAGCAGGTGGGTGTGCTCGTCAAATGGGTCATCTGCCAAATCGGCAACTTGTCCCCCAGGGTATGGAAGGTCCTGATGCTCAACACCCCTTGAGGGTGGGCGCTGTTCACCAGGACCAGGTATGGGCAAGTCAACAGGCGGTGTGCATACGCCACCGCCGAACCCTGTACCCCCAGACCCGGTGGGTGACTGCCGCTGCTGCCCCTCTGCTTGCTGTGCCCAAGGGACCAGTCGTTCCACTGCTGTGTCCGCAACAGTGCCAGAGACCTGCACAGCCACCGGTGCTTCCCCACCGGTGCTGACAGGCACAGCCTGGGACTGTGCTGATGTGCTGGCACACATGTTGGAACCAGCTAGGTCCACGGGCACGAGCTGTCCTACTGTGTGTCCATTATGTGACACACATGTGTCACTGCCCATAGCGGTCATTGCATCATCAATGGTGCAGGTTCGTGCCACAGCCACAGCCACAGCGTGCTGGCATGCTTGCATGCCAGACTGCTGGAACACAGGAAGGGCACCCCCCACACCTGACTCACCAACATCGGAGATGGCAGCCAGGCGTGCACACTGGTGCAATGCACGCCAGCTACCAGCACAGGTGGATGGACCCTCCTCCAACTCTGGCTGCATGTCCACAGTGCACGGGCTCACCACCACTGTCCCCTGCAGATGCACAGGATCTGTAACAGAAAGTGAGAACATGTTAGTGCATGGGATCAACCTTCCCCCCCCGACCATGTCATACCATGCAGTGATGTGCTACCACCTGTCTGGAAGCCACCTCCTGGAACGCCCTCGATGGCACTGCGCTGCATGGATGCAGCAAGATGGTCCTCCACCAGGGTCAGCTGCACCACCTCTGGCTGGCCTCCACCTGTGGCAGCAAGTGCCGCCCTGAGGGCTGCCACCTTCTCCTTCACCCCTCTCCTGTTGGTCCCCATCTTCTTCTTACATTCCTGCACGGAGCGCTGGAGGCTTCCGTGCAGGTTTACGGTGTGAGCTACCCCCTCCCATGCAGCAGCACGGGCCTGAGGGGTGCTCTGCCGTCCACTGAGTAGTGGCTCTTCATCCAGGTAGGCCTCGAAGAGTGCCTCTGTTTCAGTCTTTATGAAGTTGGGCCTCCTCCCTCGCCCACCATCATCCTCCTCACCCAGTCCTTGCTCGCCATGTCACGTCTGTATGGGTGGAAGTGACACCTGTGACTGTGCAGTTTACAGCATTATCCCATGACCATAGTCCATAACATCACACAGCATGCAACCCACCTATCACCTGCAGTAACCGAATATGGCCACTGCAGATCACTGTTGCACATATATAGCGCAATGCATGCAAATTAGGAGTGGAGCAACTTTAATGAGATGCAAATCACGCCGCTGCACCTTTGAATGGCTGATCAGCTGATTTGCATATGACGGCTGAAAATCACGCTGTTGCGCTTTGTGCAATACGGTTGAGCTGGCTGAGCCTATAGCGCAGTTCTGTGACTGCGCATGCCCAGGTACCTTACACAGACGTCTGCCGCGCTGATGACGTCCTGTGCGTGATCAGCTATTCAGGACACAGCTACCATTGTGCCAGTGGTGCTACAGCGCTGGTCACCACATGGCGCTGTGGCTCAACTGCGCAATAGTCCACTGTGGCACTGGCACGCAGGCGACCGCTCACGCTGGACATGTAGACGTCCGATGGCGCTCTGCGTGACCTTGCACCAGAGACATGACCTTGTGCCCGACCTTTTCCCCCTTGGCGCTGTACATCTGGCATGTGTGCAGCTCTATCACGCTGTTCGGTAACAGCGCGATAGGGACCGACGGCGCTGCCTGAACAGCGCGATAGGGACAGACGGGGTTGTATTGTGCAACATTTCCACATGGGGTTGCCGCACTGTGGAGCACCATATTGCCTACTATCAACCTGTGGACATGGCACGCAGGAGACCTCCCCAGTGGAGTGGCTTGGAGGTGACCAACCTGGTGGCTGTGGTGGAGCCTCACTATGGGCCACTGTTTGGGGGGAACCCCTAGACATGGCACACCCAAGTGTGGCAGCAGGTGGCCACCGAGCTGGAGCAGGTCACAGGGTGGCGCCGAACAGCGGAGCAGTGCAGGCACCACTACAGTGACTTGCACAGGAGGGAGCAGGCACTGCTGGCACGTCTCAGGTCCTGTGCCAGGAGGGGCATTGTGCCTAGGCCAGGTGGGTGAGCCATCTATGCACCTGTATTGTCCGCAGGGGTATAACTGTGTATTGGGGCCAGAGCATGGGGGAGGGTTGTTCCATGGTTGGCTGTGACAGTGTTTGCAGGTGTGTGATGTATGGGTCTGGCTGTGTGGGCAGGCACACTCATTGGGGCAGGGGGCTGTCTGCATTTGGATCTCACTAATGTGTTTCTCAACATTTGTTTCCCACAGGCATGGAGGAGTGGAGGAGGGCCCGAGCTGAGGTGCAGAGGGGTGCTGCAGAGGTGGCTGGCAGAGGAGGCAGTGGTGTGGGCCCACAACAGCAGCAGCAGCAGCAGCAGCCACAGCAGCAGCAGCGGCTGGATGAGGGTGAGTGGACAACACTGCCATGCACACGATGTGTGACAGTCAGCACTGTCCAGTGGCACTGCATGTCTGTGAGTGCGTCACTGGTGGTTCATGCATGCACTGGGCACATGGCTGTGCCACTGCCTTCCCACCACATAGCCATGTCACTGTACTGCCTTGGTTGTGCTGTGCTGGGCATGGGTGGGGTGTGTGTGTAGTGGCACACATGGCTGTTGCTGCTTGGTTGGGCTTGGCCCGTGCACAGTCACTGTGAGTGTGTGCAGTCCATCACAGGGGCGGGGTACTTGGCTGTATGCCATGCATATTGGGTGGGCTTCAGGGTTGTGTACAGTCATAGCCATTGATTCTGTTCCCTTGCCCTAGGTGTCTGGGTCCTGCGCAGAATAGAGCAGGCCATCCACCGCCTGCTGGAGCTGTCTAATGAATCCCTACGCATCCTCAGGGAGATGAACCAGAGGGGTGTGCGACGCCGGAGGAGGACACGGGGTCCGAGCCAGCCTGCCGATCTGCAGCCTGGGGGGCAGTAGCTGCCCCACAACTACACCCTTACCTTCCCTCTCACCCTGCCTTCCCTCACTGTTCTTCTTCACCCCAGCCCACACCTACCCTCACCTTGTACCCGCACTTCCCCACCTGTATTGTATATATTTGTAAATAGTTATGGTTGTTCCTTTTGTTGTTGTTGTTCTGTTATTCATTGAATATATATACTATTTTGTTATGAATACTGTGGTGGTCTCTGATTTGCAGCTGGCTATAGGTGCTCAGTTGCAGTGGTGTGCATGGCATCTGGTGTGGTGTGGTCCTGGGATTGTGTGTGTGTGTCTGCGTGGGGGGGGTGTCCCTAGTGTGGTGGTGGCTGTCAGCCGGTCTGGCCATGTGCTGTCACACACCACTGTGGGCTCCTGGTGGGTCTGGCTTGTATGGTTCTGTGGTACACACGGTTGCATTGTGCCGGGGGGGGCATGGTGATTCCGGCAGTGCCAGTCACAGTCACTGCTCATGGGTGGTGTCTTGGGGTTCCAGAGCAGGGTGTGCTGTGCACGGGGGCTGTGGTACACTTGGGTTGTCCGCCCTTTGTGTGGCAGTCTTTGCTTGCCAGTGGGTGTGCTGGGGTGCCGTGGCCCAGCTGTGCTTTGTAGGCTTGTCCCCATGGGCCAGTGGAAATTCCGTCCCTCCACCGGTGATGCTGTGCTTCGGGTGTGGGGGTGTGTTGTTAGTTCTGCAGTGTGTTCCTGTGCCTGTCTGTGGCATGGGTGGTGGGCCCCTGCCTACCTCCCTGGTTGTGCAGTTCCATTGCTCTGCTGCTGGGGGGGCTCCATGCTTGTGCTATGGCACCTCTCAACTGCTCAGCTGGGCTGGCCTTGTTGTGCTATGGCGCGACATATGTGCTCAGCTTCCCCTACCTGGTTGCGCTATGGCACAGGTTGTGCGATATTCAGACGTTGGCTGATTGCGCAATTTGACTTGCTCCACATTTGAATATCGCGTCTGTTGCGCATGTGCTCAATTGACTTGTGCTTGCTCCTGCTATTGCGCACATTTTGGGTGCAGTTTGAATATCTGGCCCACTGTTTTTTAATGGGGAATGGAAGTGTGCAGGGTCACCCAGTCAGAAAACTGATAGAAGGTTCTTTCAAACAAAACATGAATTACCTATAGGTATCAGCAGTCACAGTTTAGAGATACATATCCCTGCCTAAATATTTGCTATCTTAAAGCAACAATGCATGTTTTGGTGAAGAATTCTGACCTCTACCTTTTAATTTTAAAGTGTCCTTGTTCTCTTGTAAACCGATCCCTTTTTCTGTTTCAGACAGCTGTAGTACTTTTCTACATTTTAAATAACAATAGGTTTGTTCCTTTTAATATGGGTATTCCTAGGTTTTGATCATTTTGATCATTATTCTCCACGGTTTTTGAGCACTCTGTTCTTGATGAGGGTAAAGTTAATGAGCAGATAACCTTTTATCATACCTAACCCCTACTATTGGCAGGTAACCTTTTATCATACATGGACCTGGAGCTGGAGGTTGAAGCAATGGTTTCAAATGGAAATACTTCCCAATTCCGTGGTGCCAATCAGCAGGGCACCATACTGGCATACTGGTGAACTGGGTTCACAACCTGAGCCTGGGATTGCAGAAGTGGAGGCCAGCAGAGAGGGCGTATAGTGACCAAATGGACATTCTCCTCCATGGGTTGGTTACTTCCCAACGTCACTCTTTGACTGATGCCTAGGGGTGGGTTGGTGATGGAGCTGCAGGTAGCGTGGGTAACCACATGTCACCTGCCCCACCTCCTGAGCCATTGTGAGCATGCAATGAGCAGGGTGGGGGGAGATTATTACCTTGGAGAACAATTCCCCCCCGGCTTGCATCATGAACCACTGTTCACATCCGCTAGGCATGTCTGATGCATGATTCTCCCCACCTCTGTGCTGGTTGTAAACCTGTCCTGTTCTTATAATACATCCTGGCCAGGCAGTAAAAATAAACTGCACCGTGGGAGGCAAGACAGAGAGGTATGTTTCCTTACTCAGTAAATAGGAGGGCCTGACCCTAGTAGGCAGAAACACAGGATGGGAGCCCAGTAGTGGCAACAGCAGAGGTAAACACAGCGAGCAGAAAATAGAGACCCCCTCCCCCCAAACAAAATAAAAATATTTAACAGGGGCTCTCATCTCTAGATTCCTGTGTGTGTGTGTGTGTGTGTGTGGGGGGGGGGTAATCTCTAGGAGATGAAACTCTCCAACAGCATTTAATGGAGTGACAGAGGAACATGAATTCTTAAACAACTTTGTGAGAGGAAGGAAAACTGAGTTCCTGCCCAGTGATACCACTGGGTTGAAGAGAGGGCTTTTCAATGACTTATCCAATGCCAAGGCTACACACATTGCAGTTATAACACAGGTAGAGTCAGAAGGGGAGGGTGTTAACTGGTCAGTGCTGGAGAAATCAGGACAGGTAGTCAGTCTATCAACAGCCTGAATGTAAGGAACTTGGACGACATCCATGGATAAAGTGCTCAGAAGTTTCACTTTCACCAGCTCCCTTGTAGCCATTCCAAGTTGCTCTGTGATAAGTCAAACTCTTCAGGGCTTGGCTGGCCTTCCGGAATTCTGTTTCCACGTGTCACTTTCTGGTCTCAGTGGGGAATGAAAGAAACATTGGGGGCAGGAAGCACCTCAGTAATGTTGATAGCCCACTTGGCACACGTCCCTCCTGTCTTCAGGCAGTCAGGAAACAAGATCTGTTACACAGTAATAAATTGGAGGAAGAAAGCCTTCCACTTATCTGTACTGGGAACACTGATGACCTCCATTTTATAAGGGGTTACCCGCATATATGACATATGCATAACAGAGTAAGGGAATAGGGACAACCCTTAGGGAATGGGGGAAGGGAGTTAGCAGAGAGTTTCCACTTGGAGAATATTTAGCTCCTAAATCACACTACTCACCTGTCTTCACTTGTCAAACTAGCATTCCTCACCAGCCAACTGCACTAACGCTGTCATACTGAAACTGCAATAGTACTGTCGAATTCGAACCACACTAACGTGATCTAAGAAGGATCCCGCCCTGTCCTTTTATTATTGATTATCTGTTTATGGCAGTCCCATTCCAGCCAAAAGCAGTGCAAGTAAGATCTGCTAGCACACCACAAGCAGTGCACACCTGCCACGGTTTACTTGTGTAGAAGGGGCTGCTACAAATTAAAAGCAGTGCACACCAGAAATACTTTGTGTAGAAAGAGCTGATGGCACACCAAGATCAGTGCACACCAGCCATGGTTTACCTGTGTAGAAAGGTCTGGTAGCATACTATAAGTAGTGTACAGCAACCAAAGTTTACCTGTGTAGAAAGGCCTGATAACATATTACAAGCAGTGCACACCAGCTATGGAGTACTTGTGTAGAAAGGTATGACAGCACACTATAAGCAGTGCACACCAACCATGGTTGCTTGTGTAGAAAGGTATGACAGCACACTGTAATCAGTGTACACCAACCATGGTTGCTTGTGTAGAAAGGTATGACAGCACACTATAATCAGTGTACACCAACCATGGTTGCTTGTGTAGAAAGGTATGACAGCCCACTATAATCAGTGTACACCAACCATGGTTACTTGTGTAGAAAGGTCCAATAGCACACTAAATGCAGAGCACATCAGGCAAGGGTCAACTATACAGAAAAAGGATTTTAAATCAGTGCTCTGCTGCCGTAGTTTACGTGTGTAGATAGGTCTGATAGTACACTAGAACCAGCACACACCAGCCTTTGTTTACTTGTGTAGAAAGGTTTGATGACACACTAAAAGCAGTGCACAGCAGCCAGGGTTTACATGTATAGGATGGTCAGATAGCACACTAAATGCAATGCACGCTAGCCTTTGTTAACTTGTGTAGCTAGGTCTGACAGTACAGGAGAAGCAGGGGACACCAGCCATTATATATTTGTGTATAACGGTCTGATAACACACTAAATGCAGTGCACAACAGCCATGGTTTACCTGTGTAGAAAGGTATGATACATTATAAGCAGTGCACACCAGCCATGATTTACCTGTGTAGAAAGGTACTGTACAATAGCACACTAAAACAGTACACATCAGCCAAGGTTTTCCTGTGTAGAAAGCTATGAAAACACACTATAAGGAGTGCACACCAGCCATGGTTTACCTGTGTTGAAAGGTATGATACACTATAAGCAGTGCACACCAGCCATGGTTTACCTGTGTAGAAAGGTAGTGTATGATAGCACACTAAAACAGTGCAGATGAGTCAAGGTTTAGCTGTGTAGAAAGGTATGGTAACACGCTATAAGCAGTGCACACCAGCCATGGTTTACCTGTGTAGAAAGGTATGATACACTATAAACAGTGCACACCAGCCATGATCTACCTGTGTAGAAAGGTACTGTATGATAACACACTATAAGCAGTGCACACCAGCCATAGTTAACTTGTGCATAAAGGTATGATAAGTTAGCAATAACCCACGACAGGGTGTGGGGTTATAGGCATTTAATGCATTCCTGGGGTGGGTTATTGCACATACAACATGGGTTCATGAAGGGCACAAATAATGCTCAGAAACACTGATTTTAAGGCTGCAAAACATGTTTTTTTTCTGTATCTTTCCATCTGAAAATTGTTCCTAATATATTTACTTGCTTCTTGGAGTATATGAGCAGAGCATTGGTTATTTATATTGTTCTGATGTATATACTCTAACACTTCTTTTTAGTTTTAAAGTAATCAATAAAACATGTTAGAGCATCTGTTTTACTTGCTTTTACCATGTATGAGAATACATTACTTCCATGAGTTGGAGCACTGCATTATGTGTATGTAAATAGTATGGGTTATGCAGTAGTTCTGTCATTCTTTGAGAAATAAACTTCTGGACAGTAGTTCATATGAAAAAGTGGTAAACAATAGTTATCTGGGGAGATCCCTTTGTCATTAATACTCATAGTCTTTGTACTCACCCAATCATCAAGTACTTTTACAGCCCATGCTATACTTTATGGACACATTCTGTCCAGAAAACAGAATCTGGCAGGCTCAGGGATACTACACTGGGTTGGTTCACCCTAACTGTGCTGGTACAGGCATTTAATCAATGTTCAGGTGGAGCTTCCTGACCAATTAAACTTCTCCATTAGGACACCCATGTTATAACACACTATAAGAAGTGCACACCAGCCAAGGTTTACCTTTGTAGACAGGTATGATTGCACACTAATAACAGTGCACATCAGGCAAGGTTTATCTGTGCAGAAAGGTATGATAAGATGCTATAAGCAATGCACACCAGCTATGCTTTACCTGTGTAGAATGGTGAATTGATAACAAACTATAGCAATACACAAAAGCCAATGTTCACCTGTGTAGAAAGGTATAATAGCACACTATAAGCAGTGCACACCAGCCACGGTTTACCTGTGCAGAAAGGTATGATAGCACACTAAAAACAGTGCTCACTAGCCATGGTTTTCCTCTGTAGAAAGGTATGATAACACACTATAAGCAGTGCACACCAGGCATGGTTTACCAGTGTAGAAAGGTATGATAACACACTATAAGCAGTGCACACTAGCCATGGTTTACCTGTGTAGAAAGGTATGATATTGATAGCACACAATACTGGAAGAGGGATGCCTGGATATTGTAGCAGTCACCAAAACATGGTACACAGAGAACTATGACTGGGATGTTAATATACCAGGATACACTAGCTACAGGAGAGACAGGGAAGGGAGAAGAGGGGGAGGAGTAGCTCCCTATGTAAGGGAAGGGATAAAAGCAATGGAATAAAAGAGTAAACAGGGAGGAGAGGAGGCACTGGTGGTCACCTTAGAGACTGTAAATGGCACCACAATCCACACAGGGGTTGTATACAGCCCCCATCTCAGGGTGAGGGAATGGACAAGGATATGATAGAAGGCATCCTTAGGATGGCAGAGAAAGGGGAGATACTGTTGATGAGGGACCTGAATATGCCAGATGTTAACTGGAGCACCTTTGCTGCAGCCACATCCCAGAGCAGGGCCATTCTCGATGCCCTACAGGTGGCATGTCTTAGACAGCTAGTTTTGGAACCCACTCATGAGGGAGCAATCTTAGACCTCATACTCTCAAATGGAGACAGTGTGAGGATCTCAGATCTAGAAGTGGGTAGCCATCTGGGAACAAGTGACCACCAAACAGTGTAGTTCATGATGAACTCAGCTACAGCGTCAAGCCATACAAAAGTGAGGGTACTGGACTTCAGGAGGGCTGACTTTGGCAAGATGGAAGAGTGGTTTAGAAAAGCACTAGCAAACAGGCTAGAAGAAGGGGTGGAGCAACAATGGGGAAACATCAAAACTGCAATCACAGAGGCAAATAGCCTTTGTGTGAAGCAAATAAACAAATCAAAATGAAAGAAAAAGCCACTATGGTTCTCAAAAGAGGTGGTGGGCAAGGTTAGGGAGAAAAAGATTGCATTTAGGAAGTATAAGGAAACACAGAAGGAGCAGGACAGAGAACTATGCCAGTTAAGGCAGAAGGAAGCAGGGAGGGAAGTCAGAATAGCAAAGGCCCAAACTGAGGAAAAGATAGTCAACTCTGTTAAGAAATGGGATAAAACCTTTTATAGGTACATCAGGGAGCGTAGAAAGACAAATGGAGGGATAGTGAGGCTGAATAGAATGGATGGCAGGTGGGCAGTGAGGGACAGTGAAAAAGCAGGGATACTGAATGAATACTTCTGCTTAGTAATCACAAAAGCGGAGGCGGGGGAGGTGCCTAATCCAATTAACAGAAGCACTCTGGGTAGCAGGGTCGATCCCAGTCCTTTTACAGAAGAAAGAGTTCTGAAAGAACTCCTAAAACTGAAGGCGGATAAAGCAATGGGGCCTGATGGAATTCACTCCAGAATTCTAAATGAAGTAAGGGGAAAACTAGTGACACCACTGACTACTCTTTTTAACAAATCATGGGAGGATGGTGTGGTACCTGAGGACTGGAGGAAGGTGGATGTGATTCCCTTCACAATAGTGGGAGTAAGACAGAGGCAGGAAACTACAGACCTGTCAGTTTGACCTCTGTGGTAGGGAAAGTGATGGAATCACTTCTGAAGGAAAGAACTGTTGAGTACCTAGAGGCCAGTGGGGCACAGGACACAAGGCAGCATGGGTTCACAGTGGGAAGGTCATGTCAAATGAATTAATTGATTTCTTTGATTGGGTGACCAAAGTAGTAGACCAGGGAGGGGCTGTGGACATGGCCTACCTAGACTTTAGCAAGGCATTTGACACAATCCCACACAAAAGATTAATAACCAAAATAACCAGCCTGGGAGTGCATCCCAGGGTGGTAGCCTGAGTAAAACATTGGCTGAACAACAGGACACAGAAGGTAATTGTAAATGGAGTCCACGCTGAAGAAAGAGGGGTTACTAGTGGGGTACCGCAGGGTTCAGTACTGGGTCCAGTACTTTTAATGTCTTTATAAGTGACATTGCAGAGGGACTGGGAGGAAAAGTATGCCTCTTTGCAGATGACACAAAATTCTGCAACTGGGTTGATACACAAAGAGGCATGGAAAGGATGAGAAGGGACTTGGCAATGTTGGAAGAATGGTCAGAAGTATGGCAGCTTGGATTCAATGCAAAGAAGAGCAAAATAATTCACCTGGGAAACCAAAACCCGGGGGAAGATTACACAACTGGGGGGGAGGTAGTAACAACAACAACAAGCATTTGTCAATGCCGAATGTTTGCTTGCTGGCATTAGCAGTGGTAGTGTAGAAGTTACAGAGCTGCGTAATAGAAATGGCAGTGAAGTATTGAACTGAAGCCAACCCCACCACCACCCTGCAGAGAGTGACAGGCATTGGGGTGTGCCTTTGGGTCGTCAGGCATAACGGCCATGCCATTTCACCACCCCACCCTGCAAACACTGACAAGTGTCGCAGTGTACCTTAGGGGTCTTTGGCCCTTATCGCACCCATTCCATCAGAAACTCACGGTGAGATGGGTGCGGTATGAAGAATGGGTGAACTTTAGGGTCAAGATTCCAAGGCATCCTCAATGCCTCTCACTGGCTGCAGGGTGGAATGGTATGAGCATTACAGGCAAGAATCCCAAGTCACACCCCTGATGCCAGTCATTCTCTACAGGGTTGGCGTTATGGTTGGAAACCCTAATACCTCAGGCATTCGTTGGTATTTTCACTCCAAATTTTCAACATGTTTTTTTTGTGACCCCACCTCATGAACAGTGGCAATATCAGTTTGTTAGCCGAAAGCTGCTTATGCACACGACTACGGCATTTAGCACCACAGGTGCAAAAACATTCAACAGGATGTAAAAAATGACAGCTGTACTGTTCATGGGGAGGTGTAAAAAATGGCAATGTTGCAAATCTGCAGTAAAAATATTAAAAAACTGGTGAAGTCACGAGCGTGCATAGAAACTGTGCAACGCACACCCATAATGTAATTAGTTTGGGGATTTTTTACAGCAGATTGTCAACACAGGCATTTTGGGACCTCGATCATGAACAGTGTCACTGTGATTTTCTTTATCTGTCCCGAACAATGATTTCCCACAGCGACTTCACGATCTCTGCGCTTGAAAGTGTGAAAACACATTTCGGCCATGTTGTGAAAAATGACAGCTGTACTGTTCATAAGGAAGTGTGGAAAAATGCCACTGGTGAAAATCTGGACTAAAAATATTACAAAGTCATGAACTTACGAGGGTGCGTGGAAACTGTGCAATGCTCACTCGTAACACAGTCATTTTATGGACTTTTGTCACCAGATTTTCAACATACCCATTTTAAGACCTCTGCTCATGAACAGTGTAACTGTGATTTTCTTAATCTGTCCCAAACATTGCTTTCGCACACCGACTGCGCCATTGTGTGTTACATGGGCAGAAACATGTTTTGGGCAAGATGTAGCAAATGACAGCTGTACTGCTCATAAGGAAGTGTAATAAACTGGCAATATTAAAAATCTGGAGTGAAAATATTGAAAATTCGCGAACTTAAAGGCGTGAGAAACTGCATACTAACGCCATGAAACAGTCTTTTAGGAATTTTCCACCAAATTTTCAACATAGGCTTTTTTGAGAGCCCACCTTATGAACAGTGACAGTGTAATTTCGTTACTTGGTCCTGAAAGGTGATTTTGCACAGTGACTGCGAAATCACCCTTCGGGCCCGATTAATGCCATGACAGTGAGAGCATTCATGAGAAGGGGTCCCAAAAACCCCATGTTGAAAATTTGGTGCAAAAATTCCAAAAAATGCCTGAGATATGCAGCAAAGTTGAAAAAATGCTATCTATCCCATTATATAGCTTACCGGCATTTCCTCAGTTCGTGGTCAGCTTTGAAGAAAGCAGACGTGTTCCCGTCCACCGAAGATCGTCGCGCCGAGGTCCTGAGGTAGTATGGTGTGGGGGTGGGGAGGCAGGGTGCACAGTGGTGGTGCGGGTTGTGGGAGGGGGCAGGAGAAGCTCGAGAGACAGTTTTTATTGCAGGTTTATTATGTTTATTTTTTACTGAGACGATGAAGAACGTTTGTCACGCTGGGGTGGGCTCCAGTGTGGCAGCTGAAAAGCTGTTGGGGGGCTGGAGCCGGCGGAGGTTAGGGCACCCCGTTGGGCATCTTACATTTTGCCAGGCTGGGGTGGGCTCCCAGCGTGGCACCTGGATGCTTGGGGGAGACAGTGGAGCCGGCGGGGTTGGGCACCCCCGTCGGCGACAGCATCTGCTGCCATGCTGGGGTGAGCTCCCAGCATGGCACCCTCTCTGGGGAGACAGTGGAGCCGACGGGGATGGGCACCCTCTCAAGGCTATAATGTAGCCACGCTGGGGTGGGCACCCAGCATGGCATGTCCAAGCACATACAGTGTGTGCATGGGGGGGGGAGCACGCAGTATGCATGTGTGTGTGTGTGTGTGTGTGTGTGTGTGTGTGTGTGGGGGAGCATGCATGAGCAGGCGATATCTTATCACTGCTCACTGAGGCGTAGCTCCCCCTTTCAACTGTACTCCACTGCATTTTGGAGCTGTCATAGACAGCTCGAGCAGGCATTGGAGAACTGCGGCCGGGCCTGCAAACACAGTGCCTGAATTGGAAGAGGGCTGCCACACCTCCGAAAACTCGGATGATGGCACTATGTTTCTTGCACATGCGTGCAAGCAAACATAAAAATGGAAAGGGACCTGGGGGTAATCATGTCAGATGACCTTAAGGTTGGCAAGCAATGTGAGAAGGCAGTAGGGAGGGCTGGGGGGATACTGGGATGTATAGGGAGAGGCAACACCAGCAGAAAACAGGAAGTTGTTATCCCTCTGTACAGACAGTTGGTGAGACCCCATCTGGAGTACTGCGTCCAGTTCTGGAGACCCCATCTCCGCAAGGACATAGACAGGATGGAGGCAGTCCAGAGGAGGGCAACTAAAATGGTGCAGGGCCTGCAAGAGAAGCCATATGAGGAGAGACTAAAGGAGCTTAAGATATATACCCTAGAGGAAAGGACGGAGAGGGGGACATGATAGAAACTTTTAAGTACCTCAGTGGAATCAACAAAGTCCAAGAGGGTAGCATCTTTCAGAAAAAGAGTTATGTTAGAACAAGCAGACACAATTTGAAGATAGAGGGGGGACGGCTCAGGGGCAATGTGAGGAAGTATTTTTTCACAGACAGGGTGGTGGACACATGTAACAGCCTTCCTGAGGAGGTTGTGGGGTCTTCACGAAAGAAAGGGTCCTACAAGAGCTCGATAAGCTCAGGGTGGACAAGGCAATGGAACCTGATGGCATACATCCCAGGGTACTAAAGGAGCTAAGGGTGGAACTAGCAGAGCCATTATCAGAACTGTTTAGTGAGTCTATGACCACAGGAGAGGTCCCAGAAGACTGGAGAAGGGCTGATGTGATCCCACTCCACAAGAGTGGTAGCAGGAAGGAGGTCGGGAACTACAGACCAGTCAGTCTTACCTCAGTAGTGGGCAAGATTATGGAGACACTTCTTAAGGAAAGGATAGTGCAACACCTGGAATCCATAGGAGCACAGGATCCAAGACAGCATGGGTTTACAAAAGGAAGGTCCTGTCAAACTAATGTCATAGATTTGTTTGACTGGTGGTAAACGATATACAGTCAGAAGAGATGCAAGTCACAAGTGGCGTACCTCAGGGATTGGCCCTGGGGCCAGTCCTCTTCAATATCTTCATCAGTGATATTGCAGATGGACTGTAGGGTAAGGTTTGTCTGTTTGCAGATGACACCAAGATCTGCAACAGAGTAGATGATCCAGATGGTGTGGGCAGAATGAGAAGAGATCTGGATAAACTAGCAACATGGTTGGAAGAGTGGCAACTGGGGTTTAACACAAAAAAGTGCAAGATTATGCACATAGGGAAGAGAAACCCTGAAGCCACCTATAGGCTAGGAGGGGAGTTGCTGGCAGTCACAAGGGAAGAAAGAGACTTGGGCGTCATCATCACTGATGACCTGAAATCATCCAAGCAGACCACTAAAGCAGTAGGTAAGGCTAGAGAGATGTTGGGGTGAATTAGTAGGGGTATCACAAGTTGGAAGAGGGAGGTAATAATCTCTCGTTACACGACACTGTTTAGGCCCCATCTGGAGTACTGTATGCAGTACTGGAGGCCACACCTTCACAAGGACATTAACCAAATTGAGGCAGTCCAGAGAAGGGCAACCAAAATGGTGCAGGGACTGCATCAGAAAACATATGAGGACAGATTAATTGAACTCAATATTTATACCCTAGAGCAAAGGAGGGAGAGAGGTGATATGATTGAAACATTCAAACACCTTAAGGGCATTAACAAGGTGAAAGAGTCTAACATGTTTCAATATAAGAAAAATAGCAGGACAAGAGGACACAGCATGAGATTAGAGGGAGGCCGATTAAGGGGTAATGTGAGGAAGTTCTTTTTCACAGAAAGGGTGGTGGATGCATTGAACGACCTACTTCAGGAACTGGTGAATATGAATATAGTGCAGGGCTTCAAACAGGCATGGGATAGGCATAAGGGAGCAATACAGATGAGTATGAATAGATAGGCCATTGACAGAGCAAAGGCCTATGGCACATTCATAAGGTAGAAAAAGAAATGGGCAGACTGGATGGGCCTTGCGGTCCTTATCTGCCATCAACTTCTATGTTTCTATGTTTCTAAAACTGTGGAAGAATTCAAGAATGCATGGGAGCGACATAAGGCAATTCTTGGGGGGGTAGGAAGAAATAGGCTGTTGGTTAACTAGGATCTGCAGTTTATCCTGTAGATAGGGAAATGGACAGACTAGGTGGGCCAAGCGGTCCTTATCTGCCGTCAGAGTCTATGTTTCTATGTTTCTAAGCAGTGCACACCAGCTGAGGTTTACCTGTATAGAAAGCTACAATAATACACTAAACGCAGTGCACACCAGCCATGGTTTACCTGTGCAGAAAGGTATGATAAAACTATAAGCAGTGCACACCAGCCATGATTTACCTGTGTAGAAAGGTATGATTTTGCAAACACACTATGCGAAATGTACGCTGACCAAGGTTTACCTGTGTAGAAAGTTATAACACACTATAAGCAGTGCACACCAGCCACAATTTGCCTGTGTAGAAAGGAATGATATTGACAACACACCATAAGCAGTGCCCACCAGCCAAGGTTTACCTGAATAGAAATGTATGATAACACATTATAAGTAGTGCACGCCAGCCACTGTTTTCCTATGCAGAAAGGTATGATAGCACACTAAAGATAGTGCACCCAAGCCATTGTTTAGCTGTGTAGAAAGGTATGATAGTGTACTATAAGCAGTGCACACCAGCTATGTTTACTTGTGCTGAAAGGTATCATAACACAGTATAGGCAGTGAACACCAGTAAAGGTTTGTTTGTGCAGAAAGGTATCATAATAACTGGTGACCTCCGTTATCAACCCATTTTCAAGTGTTGTAAAAAGTCATATCAACCCGCAGGTTGATACGACTTTTACAGTCTCACGCTGAGAAGCCGGCAGGAGTCCACACAAATTAAACAGACTGGCAACAACAGACGATTCTCCAACCACAGATTGTCACACAGCATAACCTCCATTTTAACAGCAACATACAGACCCAAGTAACAAAGTGTAATCATTTATTCAGAAATTTAGTATTTACCATGCAGGAAGTCTCTCAATTAAAAGCGTACTTTCAGGACTACCCTTATTGTTTCCACAGATGGCATGAACTTTCACCTCAGCTTAACAGTGACTGTAATGACCTGACCCATTCAGGTGACGAAACAATTCACTCTGAAGCTAAAGGACTTGGGCAAACAATATAAAAACCTGAAAAAAAATGTTTTTAAGTTTTATTTTTTTTACTTCATTCCTAACATCGTGATTTACTTTACCCGACGGACATCTTTTTGCACCAGTTTATTATAAAAAATAAAACATATGTAGGTGGTTGCCATTCAGTTTTTTTACACTGCCTCGGTGTGTGATCATACTGAAACCTCTCGAGCTTCGCTCTTGAGGTTTCTCTATAATCACACACCTTGGCTGTGTAAAAAAACTTCATGTCAACCTCCTACATATGCATTATTCTATATATAACACACTATAAGCAGTGCACACCAGTAAAGGTTTACCTGTGTAGAAAGGTGTGATTACACACCATAATCAGTACACACAAGCCAAGGTTTACCTGTGTAGAAAGGAATAACATACTATAAGCAGTTCACACCATCCAGTGTCTACCTGTGTAGAAAGGAATGACAGCACACTTAAAACTGCATACTAGCCATGATTTACCTGTGTAGAAAGGTATGATAATACACTATGAGCAGTGCACACCAGCCATGGTTTACCTGGGTAGAAAGGTATGATTGCAGACTTAAAACAGTGCACACCAGCCAGTGTTTAACTGTGTGGAATGGTATGGTAACCCTCTAAAAGCAGTGCATACGTGCCATGGTTTACCTGTGTAGAAAGTAAGTAATAATACCTGACAGAGTGGGCGTTATTGAGATATAACGGACTGCCTAGGAGCGTAATGAGGCTCAATGCCACAGGTGGAGGGCCTTATAGCCCCTGGAAAGTCTGTTATATCCCATAACACCCACCCTGGAGGATATTATTACATTTAGAAAATGGAAAAACTTTATTTTTTTTATAATAAACTTCATAAAAAAATAGGGTGAAATATTAAGAAAAATTTACTGAAATTGCAGATTCTGTAAAATAGTCCATTTGGTGCCATTAGAGGGTGCTGCTGCTTATGAGAGTTTTTTCTTTGTAGATTGTAGTGTTTTGTAATTGTTGGTTTTTAGTAACCCCGCCTGAGTTTTAGGCTCCTTAAAGATTGTTTTGTATATAGAAAACATGGTTTTGTTTGCAGAGTGTGAGCAGGGAGTACACGGGAGCACTAGAGCAAGAATGGTGCGATTGTGCAGGTAACGAAGTGCTCGGCTGTGGTAGTATAGAAAAAATATATAATTTGGATTTAGTAGGAAATTGTGCTTGTTGATGTAGGGGTGATTTGTGTGTGGCGAGGTGGCAGTTTTTTGGTTTTGGCATTAGTGCTGTTGATAGTCTGAACACGGTTAGAGTGGGGACAGGATTGGGAGTTTCCTGAAATCAGGCCTGGATTTGGAGTTGCGCTGATGGCTAGCCTTAGTTGCTAGAGAGGGGTGTGGAATGGAGGATGGGAGTGGTCACAGCGCTGGTGTTCTAGTTCGTTGGTACAACAGAAAAAAGAACGAAGAAAACTTTTTTTTTTTGGTTGTTTTTTTTATATCGTACTAGGACAGCAGGTGTAGGGACAGTTGTGAGGACTGAGTTGGGGGGCCTCTGGATTAGTGTCTCACTAAGTGAGAAGGAAAGCATTGGCAGGTATCATCTTTCCAGTGGGTACAGGGATACTATGTGGTGATGGGTGCTGCTAGGAAGAACTTTTTATTTGCAGGGCGTTGTTAAGAAATAGCAGCTTGGGTGCCAGGCTGTTTCGGCCAGTCAGGATACTAGTTTTCCTTTATCCATTTTCTAAGGTATGATAACACCCTATAAGCAGTGCACACCAGCCAAGGTTTACCTCTGTAGAAAGGTATAATATCACACTATAAGCAGTGCACACCAGCCATGGTTTGCCTGTGTAGAAAGGTATGATAACACACTATAAGCAGTGCACACCAGCCAAGATTTACCTGTGTTGAAAGGTATGATAAGGTAGCAATATCCTATGGCAGGATGTCAGGTTATATGCATTTAATCCACAGCTGGGGTGCATTGGGAGGCATAACGCTGCAGGCCGAGTGTCGTCACAGCACCCCAAGCTTGGATTAAATCCCTATAATCCCACACCCTTGAGTGGGTTATTGCACTTATAACATGGTTTGCATTAAAGACACAAATAATGCTCAGAAAGGGTTATTATAAGGCTGGAAAACACAATACTGTTTGTGCATCCTTCCATTTGAAAAAAATAGTTCCTAATATATTCACTTGCTTCTTGGAGTATATGAGTACAGTGTTGTTTATTTATATTGTAGTGACGTAAATACTTTAATACTTATTTTTAGTGTTCAAAACACAGGAGAGCAAAATAACACAGCTCCTTTCCCAAAGTAATCAATAAAACATGGCAGAACTTCTGTTTTAGTTGCTTGTTCACATTCTGGACAGAAAACAAGATCTGGCAGGCTCATGGATACTACACAGGGTTGCTTCACCCTAACAGTGCCGGTATAGGCATTTAATCAATGTTTAGGTGGGGCTTCCTGACCAATTAAAATTCTCCCACAGGACACTCATGTTATAACACACTATAAGCAGTGCACACCAGCCAAGGTTTATCTGTGTAGAAAGGTATAATCACACACTAATAACAGTGCACATCAGCCAAGGTTTACCTGTGTAGAAAGGTATGATGACACACTATAAGCAGTGCACACCAGCCAAGGTTTATCTATGTAGAAAGGTATAATCACACACTAATAACAGTGCACATCAGCCAAGGTTTACCTGTGTAGAAAGGTGATAAAACACTATAAGCAGTGCACACCAGCTATGGTTTACCTGTGTAGAAAGGTATATTGATAACGCACTATAAGCAATGCACACCAGCTAATGTTTATCTCTGTAGAAAGATATGATAGCACACTATAAGCAGTGCACACCAGCCATGATTTACCTGTGTAGAAAGATACGATAGCACACTATAAGCAGTGCACATCAGCCAAGGTTTACCTGTGTAGAAAGATGATAACACACTATAAGTAGTGCACACCAGCTATGGTTTACCTGAGTAGAAAGGTATGATAACACACTATAAGCAGTGCACACCAGCCAAGGTTTGCTTATGTAAAAAGGTATGATAACACTCTATCAGCAGTGCACATGAGCCATTGTTTACCTGTGCAGAAAGGTATGATAACACATTAAAACACTGCACATCAGCCAAGGTTTACCTGTGTAGAAATGTATCGTAGCACACTGAAACACTGCACATCAGCCAAGGTTTACCTGTGTAGAAATGTATCGTAGCACACTGAAACACTGCACATCAGCCAAGGTTTACCTGTGTAGAAATGTATCGTAGCACACTGAAACACTGCACATCAGCCAAGGTTTACCTGTGTAGAAATGTATCGTAGCACACTGAAACACTGCACATCAGCCAAGGTTTACCTGTGTAGAAATGTATCGTAGCACACTGAAACACTGCACATCAGCCAAGGTTTACCTGTGTAGAAAAATATGATAACACCCTATAAGCAGTGCACACCAGCCATGGTTTACCTGTGTAGAAATGTATGATAGCAGACTAAAGCAGTGCAGATGAGCCAAGGTTTACCTTTGTAGAAAGTTATGGTAACACACTATAAGCAGTGCACACCAGCCATGGTTTACCTGTGTAGATATGTATGATAACACACTATAAGCAGTGCACACCAGCTGACATATACCTGTGTAGAAAGGTATGATAGCACATGAAAAACAGTGCACCCAAGCCAATGTTTAGCTGTGTAGAAAGGTATGATAATGCACTATAAGCAGTGCACACCAGCACATCGCCACACACAGAGCTTGCCATATGGCATGTCGCCATGCACAGGGCATGCTGTACAGCTCACGTGCAGGCAGCATGTGGCAGCAGGCATGGTACACTGTGCACACAGCACAGACCAGTGGTGACATCGGAACAGCGGCACAGACCTGTGCACCATATGTGGGTGCACCACATGGCATGCACAGGCACCGTGTAGTGGCCCCGGGCATGAGGGCCCACACTCACTGTGCAATGGCCAGGGACAGGCTACAGCAGCACCCGACAGACAGCCCCCTCCCTTGAGTCAATGAACACACCAGTGGCAGGAACACTGTTTATTGCAGGCACAAGGAACACAACATTACAGGATGCACCCCCCCACAACAGGTAGAGACAACCCCAATGCCCTGCCCCAAGCAGTGGGTGCCTGCCACCCACGGCCCATCAACAGGGCAGCCACACTCCTTCACACCCCAGACAGTGTCCATCCAAACAGAGGTGCCTCCCACACAGTTCAAACACGTGGTGGCAGGATCCATCACTGCCTCGCAGGCTGAACTCCGTCCAGGTCCCCATTGCTGCTCGCGGAGCTATCACCAGCCTCCGGCTCTTGCGGTGAGTGGATGATGTTCTTCAGCATCATACGCTGCAGTGGACCCCTGTAACACTTCAAGACAAAGGGGAACATGTCAGTCAGAGAGACGCATCTCAAGCCCCGTCATGCGCTCCATGCCCCACTACCCACCAGTGATGGGACGGACACCTCCCAGCACCTGTTCTCATAGAATAGCATGCTGCCCTCCCCCTTTAGGATCAGGTAGTTGGGGTACCTGCACCGGTACCGCTGGCGCCGCTGTCCTGGGGTGCACACATAGCAGAGTGCTCCATCCAGCTACACCTGCAGACACATCTCCATCCTCTCCAGCTAGTCATGGAGATCCTGCATGGGAAACAAGCAGGTGTAGGTCAGACACACATCCAACATGTGCAGTGGCACAGTACTGCACATGTAGCATACATGGCACCCCCCTGCCCAAATGTACAGGCCTTCCACAGGTCCCCCGTGCCCCAGTTTGGGGTGTATGTTTCCTCCGACACTCTGAACAGGTGTTGTGGGAACCGGGCCATCCTGTCCACAATGCTGGAAGCCATGGTATACGCGGACCTATCAACACATCGGGCACTGCGTGGACATGGGCATGTATCGTGGGGCATGGGGCAGTGCAAGGGCATGCTGATGCCTGCAGCCACCATGCCCATGGTGGCATGGGACCTTGTGGATGGATGTCTACACAGTGATTCAGGATGTGCCCAGGAGTGGGACTGCATCTGCTACTGTTGGAGGTGCAAGACAGGAGACGTCGGATCTGGCTGCCATGACCTGAGTGTTCCGTAACAGGGTTGATGCCACAGGATGGTGGGACACACACTGCCTGGAGCAGTTCTGCTTCCCATGGCCAATTTTTGCATGGCTGTGCAACATGGTCCACACAGCCATGGCACCCAGGACCTGGCACTGCAGGGCAATGTCGGTAGAGACTAAGGTTATGTGCGCCCTGTCCTACTATGCAATGGGGTCACTCCAGTGCATGACCGGGGTTGCACTTGGCGTGAGCCAGTCCTCCGTGTCCCATGCTGTGGTGCAGGTGATGAATGCACTGCTGCCACATGTGGGGGACCACGTCTATCTGCCCCGTGACACACAGGATTTACGTGTGATGAAGCAGGCATTTTTTGCCATGCATGGGATGCCCAACGTGTGCAGGGCCATCAACGGCACACACATTGCAATCATGACCCCCGCAGCGGACAAGGAGGCCTACCGCAACAGGAAGGAGTGCCACAGTGTGAACTGTCAAGTGGTGTGCGATGCAGCCAGCCTCTTCATGGATGTGTGCGTCAGGTTCCCGGGGTCAGCGCATGACTCCTACATTCCAGATGCCTCTGGGCTTGGTGCAATGCTGCAGAACGGACAACTCTATGGCTGGGTACTGGGAACATATGCACGCACTCCAGGTGCACACACCACCATGTTGACCTGCTGCCCCATGCTCACTGTCTCTCTCTCTCTCTCCTCCCTCCTAGACAGATGCAGACCATCATGCCAGTATAGGCCTGCATCACTCCAGGTGCACCCCCAGTCCCCAATGAACCCAAATCCCTGAGCTCTGCACCAGTTTCACGGTTTTAGATCTTACTGTTGGCAGCTTTACTGTTCTCAGTTCTGAGAGCTGCAAAAGACTGCATCCTTTAGGTTATTTCTGTTTCTTCTTAACTAGAAATGTGTGTCCTTCTTAACTAGAAATTTGTTTCATTATCTTGAAGATGTTTAGATAGGATTGTACTTGTATTAGTAAGTTATCTGTTCTAATAGCAGTATATTACTTGTAAAATAAGGATTGTCATATTTTTGTCTTGCTGTTATTACCTGCCTTTGTTGTATGTTTGATTTTTCTCAACAAAAGCATTAAAAAAAAGAAATTAACAGCAAAAGGCCAAATGGTCTGTCCAGTCTGCCCTTATCCCTGCCTAACCCATCAGACCAAGCCCCGTATTGGTCACTTGTCTCCTCCCTACTCTCACCCCCTATTGTCACCCACTAAATCATGTATCACTCCCACGAATGCTTGAACCCTATTAGTGATTTTGCACAGACCACCTAACTGGGCAATTTGTTCCATGTAGCAACTAATTAGCGAACTCACTCGTGATGGGGCAACACTGGACCTGGTACTCGCTAACAGAGACAGTGTTGCAGATGTCAAGGTGGGAGGCCACCTGGGGACCAGCGATCACCACACAGTGTGGTTCAGTATAAGGACAGCTGTGGAATTGAACCACACAAGGGCAAGGGTCCTGGACTTCAAGAGGGCAGATTTTATACAGATAAATGAATGCCTCAGGGATCACCTGAGGAGAGGGTAGCCTGGGTGGGGTGGAAGAACAGTAGGTGATGCTAAAAGAAAGCATAGTAAAGGCAACAAACCTCTGAGTCAAACAAGTGAGAAAAAGTACGAGAAAAAGACCACTATGATTCTCACAAGAGGTGGCTGAAAAGGTAAAGGCTAAAAGGATAGCATTTAGAAGATATAACTAGATGCAGAGGAAGGAGGATAGGGAGGTGTATCATGAGAAACAGAGTGAAGCAGGGAATGCAGCAAGGAGCATAAAGTCACAATCTGAAGACAGACTAGCCCAGGAGGTAATGAAAGGGTGCAAGACATATTTTAGGTACTGTATGCAAGTGAAAAGAGAAAGAGCAGGAGTGGGATTGTAAAGTTAAAAAGGAAAGTGGGGACTGTGCCGAGAGGGACCAGAAAAAGGCAGACATCCTGAATAAATGCTTTTGTTCAGTGTTTACAGAGGAAGGAGAAGGGGAAGGGCCACAAAAAAGTATCAGAAGCTTTGGAGGGAGGGAGGTTGACACTAGTCCATTTTTGGAGGAGAGAGTCCTGTAGGGACTCGCTAAAAAGGTAGATGAAGCAATATGGCTAGATGGGGTGCATCCAAGGGTATTGAGGGAGTTCAGGAAGGTACTGGCTGCTCTTGACAGTCCTATTTAACAGCTCACTGGAAATAGGAGTGGTTTCAGAGAACTGGAGGAGGGCAGACGTCGGTCACTTCACAAAAGTGGAAGCAGGGAGAAGGCTGGCAATTATAGGCCAATCAGCTTGACATCGGTGGTGGGATAATTAATGGAATCACTACTGAAGGAAAAGATTGTGGAATATCTTGAATCCAGTGGGCTACAAGACCGAAACATCATGGGTTCATGGTGGGGTGGGGTGGGGTGGGGTGGGGGGTCATGTCAAACGAATCTGATACATTTCCTTTGACTGGATGAGAAAAAAATTAGACAAAGGGTGGAACGATATATATGGCCTACCTAGAATTCAGCAAGGCTTTTGACACCGGTCCACATAGGGGACTAATAAGCAAGCTGTGTAGCATAGGACTGGGTTCAAAGGTGGTAAACTACGTAAAAAATTGGTTAGAGGATAGGCAATAGGGGGTGGTGGTAAACGGAGTTCACTCTGAGGAAAACAGCATGACCAGGAGGGTGCCATAAAGATCACTTCTAGGACTGGTCCTCTTCAATGTTTTTATAGCTGACATTACATAGTAGCTGGAAGGGAAGGTCAGCCTCTTTGCGGATGAGACCAAAATCTGCAAAAGGGTAGACACCCCGGGGAGTGGAGGATGAGCAGAGACCTGAGAAAACTAAAGGAGTGGTCAGGGGTATGACAGCTGAGTTTCAGTACAGAAAAGTGCAAAATAATGCACTTACAGCACAGAAACCCAGGGCTGGAGTACACAAATTAGTGGAGCGGTATTAATGACTATCAAGCAGGAAAGAGACCATGGGGTAATCATATCTGATGACCTAAAGGTGGCCAGACAGTGCAACAAGGCAGTCGGAAGGGCTAATGGGATGCTGGGGTGCATAGGGAGGGGTATCAGCAGTGGAGAAATGGAGGTGGTGTTACCTCTGTATAGCTTGCTGGTAAGACCCCACCTAGAGAACTGTGTCCAGTTCTGGGGACCACATCTCGGGAAGGATATAAGCAGAGTTGAGGCAGTCCAGAGGAGGGCAACTAAAATGGTGCAGTGTCTGCATCAAAAGCCCTATGAGAAGAAACTAAAGGGTCTCGATACATGCACCTTGTAAGAAAGGAGGGAGGGGGATATGATAGAGACCTTTAAATACCTCATGGGGTAAATAAGGTACAGGAGGAAAGTATTTTTCAGAAAAAGAGGTGTTCAAGAACAACAGGACATGCTATGAAGCTGGAAGGGAGTAGGTTCGAGAGAGATGTGAGGAAGTACTTCACAGAAAGAGTTAGGGTTGCCACCTTTGAATGAGGCAAAAACCAGATCCTAAACCACATTTTAAATTCTGTCCCAGCCCAACCCCTTTTCATGATGGATTGTACATTGCTTCTCCTCCAAAACCATTTGTTATGTTAATGAACACTTTAATGGAGCAGCAAAAGACAACACGTTAAGCAGCAGTTCAACAAAAATGTTAACATACTGTACCTGTTACATTTGCTTTTCTAGGTTCTTCCTAGTTGTTTATATTCATATTTCATTATGAAACCGGTTTTCCAGATAAACATACAGAGATAAAGGAAATGCCATTTACAGTTATGATCTAGGGGGACAAGGGAAATACATATACAATGATATATAATAAATAGTTTCATATAATGTGTACTTTATATTGTTTTTTTTTAAGCCCATTTCCTTTTCATGTCCACAGTATTATTTCAAAGACAAAGAAGTGATCATACTTTTTGTCTTGAGGGAAAAAGTTAATTTAAAAAGGGTCTGGCAGTATAACCAGATAGTTTACACCTGAGGATATTAAGGGAGCTTAGAGAAGAGTTGGCAGCACCACTAACAGAAATCTTCAATAAATCTTAAGAAGGGGTGATCCCAGAAGACCAGAGGAGGGTGGTGGTGGTGGTTCCTCTCCATAAAGGGGGAAGCAGAGAAGAGGCAGGGAACTACAGGCCAGTCAGCCTGACCTCGATCGTGGGCAAGATGATAGATTCCCTACTCAAGGAGAGAATGTTATCATTTCTGAGGAAAATGGCCTGCAGGACCCCAGGCAGCATGCTTCATGGCAGGAGATCCTGCCAAACAAACCTAGTGGAGTTCTTTGACTGGGTCACCAGGGTAGTGGATCGGGGGGGCACAGTGGATATGGTTTATCTGGATTTTAGCAAGGCCTTTGATTCGGTTCCACACAGAAGGCTATGAAACAAACTAGGGAACATGGGAGTTGGACAGACTATAGTAAACTGGGTAAAAAATTGGTTGAGTGGCAGAACACAGAGGGTTTTGGTAAATGGGGCACTATCAGAGGAAAGGGAGGTGAGTAGTGGAGTGCCTCAGGGATCGGTTTTGGGGCCGCTTCCTTTTAATGTTTTCATTAGTGA
Source organism: Neoceratodus forsteri (assembly GCA_016271365.2). Classification (NCBI taxonomy): domain Eukaryota; kingdom Metazoa; phylum Chordata; order Ceratodontiformes; family Ceratodontidae; genus Neoceratodus; species Neoceratodus forsteri. The sequence goes on along the minus strand of JADMNL010000025.1, from coordinate 345,109,226 downwards.
CATTACTGAGGGGCTTAAGGGTAAGGTGTGTATGTTTGTGGATGACACAAAGCTCTGCAACAGAGTCGACACACCTAATGGTGTCAATGACATGAGAGAGGACCTGCAGAAGCTGGAGGAGTTGTTGAGATCATGGCAGCTAAATTTCAATGTGAAAAAGTGCAAGATCATGCACTTTAGGAGGCACAACAAGTGAAAGGAATACTACCTGGTGGGAGAGAAGTTACCTGCCTCCCAGCAGGAGAGGGATCTAGGAGTCATTATTACTGATGACCTAAAAGTAGGGAAGCAGTGCAAAAAAGCAGTGCAAAAGGCCAGCAGGATGTTGGGTTGTACAGGAAGAGGTATTTCTAGCAGAAAAAAGGAGGTGGTTATGCCACTGTACAGATGTCTGGTGAGACCGTACCTGGAGTATTGTGCACAGTTCTGGAGGCCTCACCTCAGAAAGGACATTGACAGGCTGGAGACTGTACAGAGGAGGGCAGCAAAGATTGTCGAGGGGCTGCACACAATTCTGTATGAAACTAACATACTAACATACACACTAGATGCCAGCAGAGTAGGCCTATTGGTCTGTCAAGTCTGCTGGTGCTTCAGGACCCTGATTGGGTACCGTAGCCCTCTATCTGTCTCCTAGAAACTAGAAACGAGATTGAAGGAATTAAATATGCATTCTCTGGAACAAAGGTGAGAGAGGGGTGACATGATTGAAATGTTCAAGTATCTAAATGGAGTAAACAAGGTACACACACAATACCTTTTTCAGGTCTATAGCACATCAGGGACTAGGGGACACAACAAGAGGATACGAGGAGAAAGACTTAAAGGCAGTATGAGAAAATATTTATTCATGGAGAGGGTGGTAGATCCATGGAATGGCCTGCCCACAAAGGTTGTGGGTTCCAGGACGGTGGGGGCTTTCAAAAGAGCCTGGGCTAGGAATAAGGGGTTAGTTGAGGTTATGTAACTGGGGGCGTAGGTAGAGCTGTTACTGGGCAAACTAGATGGATCTGAAGATCCCCATCTGCTATCATTATCTATGTTTCTATGTTAGAGTAACAAGTTGTGAATGAGCTTGGTACATCCATCAGACCTGAGTTTGATTCCCACAACCTCCACTTGCATACTGTGTGACTCTAAGCAAGTCACTTAACCTCCTTAGTGCCCCCAGGTCGCCCCTGAAAATAGGCATTTATGCCTAGTGGACCTTACCTCTCTTACCTGGTTACCAAAGAATAAAAAATAAAATGAAAAAAGTTTACCAGCAAATGAAAGTGGAAGACAAATGGATCTTTTACTGTTACAAAAGGCAGGGTCAGACATTTTGGCCAGCTTCATTGCTGTACTGCTTTAAAATGCAGAGTGGAAAAGATTATAGTTTAAGTAACTGCAAATGGTCCTAATGGCCATACTTTATACCTCCCAGCTTGCCTGCTTTTATGAAAGGTCTATATTGACAACAGGACTTATTTGTATCCTGGACATGTGGCTGAAACAATGAATGATATGTTAAAATCTGTTTCAAAAGTTTCTGAGCACTCAGAATGGCTCAAAAACCTGACTAGCACTGAGCAAAACCAGATTACCAGATGGAGACCCTGAAAGAGATTACCAGGTAAAAAACCTGACAGGTGGCAACCCTAGAAAGAGTGGTGGGGTTCAGGAATGCATGGGATAGACACAAGGGAACTGTAGTGGAAAGGAAGTGGAGGAGAAAGATCAAAGACTTAATAAACACACAGGTAGATGAACAGAGACAGCACAAAAGAAACAGCATGGGTTCACAAAAGGAGGGTCCTAGACAACAAATTAAATACATTTCTATGAACTAATAAGCCATGCATTGAATAATAATATTCCATCAGACATAATTTACCTTGACTTCAGCAAGGTGTTTGATGTGGTACCACACAGAAAACTTATCAAAACTTGTTTCTGTGGGCTTCAGCTACAAAATCATTCATTGGATAAATAAATGGCTGCATCACAGGACACAGAGAGGGATAATAAACAGCCATACATCAAACATAGCAAATGACACTAGTGATGTACCACAAGGGTCAATCCTGGGCCCAACATTGTTTAGTATTTGCACATCAGATATGGGCAGTACAATCAAAAATAACTGCAGGATATTTGCTGACGATAGTAAACTAGGTGGAGAGGTAGATACAACCAAAAAGTACCAGAGTATACAGTTAGATTTGAATGAATTAGCATCATGGGCAAACAAGTGGGGAATGTCATTCAGTTTGGCCAAATGTAAGGTTGTTCATTTTGGAAAAACAAACTGCAAGTTTATTGCTATATACAGGGTTGCAAACTAACCAAAGTTTAAAATGAAAAGATTTGGGAATAATAATTCTAATAGGAGATTTAAAACTGAAACAACACTGTTGCTAAATATTTAATAAAGCTATTTAATAAATTCCATTAAAATACATTTTTATGTATTTGTCTCCCTGTCGACATCCTGCCTGTTACAATACATCTTGCAATGTCTGTGTACTTTTACCTGCAGTGCTCTGAACATCCTTATCCTGTCTGTAACTGCCTCCATATTTCCTTTGTAACCTCCTGGGTCACATCTGAAAACAGGCATCTGTTTGTGCCTAGTGTGCTTACCTGGTTAACAAAAGCTAAATAAGTAAATAAATAAATCCACAGATCAAGTGATAAAATAATTCTGTTATTATACTGACACAGTAGCACCACTATAGTTAGGGTTGAGTAGGCTGTTTAATGTTAAACCCTTTGCACTTAAATATCTTTGTCCCCATTCAACAGATTTGCATAACCCATCCTCTCCAAGTCACCCTTCCCCTTATGTGTGGCAGCACTAGGGTACCCACCCCTGGTACCGCTGGAGATCCTGCTGACACTGGGGAGCCCAATCCCCAGTGTCAGCTTCTGTTCCCCTGTAATAAAGAAAACCATCACTGATTGATCTGTCTGTCTGTCTGTCTCTGTCTGTCTATCTGTCTGTCTGTCTGTCCATATATCTATCTATCTATCTATCTATCTATCTATCTATCTATCTATCTATCTATCTTTTAAGTAAGCATACCAAGGTGCCGGCCCCCAGTACCACTTCTCTTGACCCCCTCTCCATGTCGCCCTTCCCCTTATGTGTGGCAGTACGCGAGTGCCCACCCCTGGTGCTGATGGAGATCCTCCCAACACTGAGGCACCCAATCCCCAGTGTCAGCTTCTGTTCCCCTGTAATAAAGAAAACTGTCCCTCGTCAATATTTTTTCCTTTTTTAACCTGCAAAAAAGAAAATGGTACTTCGAGGATCTGAACCGCCCGGGCACCCCACCCAGCCCACCCCTGACCACCCACTCAGCACCCACCATGCCAGGACCCCACACAAACCCCCATTCATCTGAAGAGGTCCCATGACATAGATCCACTCTCTGATTGAAGACACGTCTTGTTGTTGGACTCAGCGGCTGGAATAGGAAAATATAAAGTAAGTGCGGTTTAATGTATTTCAATGGGGTTTTGAAGTTTGATGCATAACATTGTCATTTTTGAATATTTTGACCCCAAATTTATTTATTTATTTTTTTTTTCAAATTAAAGTTGATTGATTTTTACAATAATAAGAACAGGTCCAGAAACACACTGCACAGTTGACATGGTATGCACAGTAACAAGGATCTGTCCTCCACCCTCCCTCCACCCACCCTCCACCCTCAACCCACCTCCCCATTAAACCCTCCCCCCTCCCTCTGCTTATTCAACACAGAAATCCAACTGGAGTCTATTCAAACCATGGAATGATATATCCAGGGTAGGCACTTAAAGGGAGTACCATGTATGCAGGGGTCATATTTTTGCATATTTCTCAGGCCTATTGTTGAGACTCGCTATTGTCTTTTCTGTCCTGAGATTTGCGAGTAGTTCATTGAGCCACTCTGCATATGAGATATTGTCACTGTCCTTCCAGTGACGTAGAACAAATTTTTTAAAGGACATGGAGATAAGGGCCATATGGTATCTCCTGGTTAATACAGGAATCCCCGTATTTGACCCCAAGTTTCAACATGACCTTTCTGGGACCCCACCTCATGACCAGTGGCAGTGGAATTATGGAAATCTGGCCTGAAAAGTGATTGTGTAGTTGCTTTGTGAAATTTTACCTTTCGGGTGGGATTTGAACATTTTCACCACCATTGTCCATGAGGTGGGTTTATAATAAGGCTATGTTGGAAATTTAGGGTCAAAATATGTACAACTTACAAAGTTATGAATGTACAGTACATTGAAATTTTTCTACACTCACTAGTAGATTTGGTAATTTTAAATATTTCTACACCAGATTTTCAACATTGCCATTTTTCATAACACTTCATGAACATGATAGCCATAATTTTTCAATTTCAGTTTTCAATTTTCATGGCAAATTGTGTTTTCCTACCTCTGGTGTAGAATGAAATTTTGGTGGCACGGAATGTCATTTCGGTGGGGATTTGAAAATGTTCACCTGCCAGTTCATGATGTGGGGTAATAAGAAGGCTATGCTGAAAATTTTGGGCCAGCTATTCAGACTTGTACCAAAGGAATGCGGAAGTACGGCACAGCACAATGCAGATGCGCCATGTGGGAACAGTCACCATATTCAGAAGATGTGCCACTGAAATGTGCCGGCGCAACCAGGCTTAATATAGCAAAGATGCACCGAGGCGCAACCATAGATGCACCGGCTCAACCAGGAATGCACGGGAGCCATCCAGAACACACAATCCAGTGGGATAAGCAAGGGCAACAGGCTACAAGGACACACAGGCAAGGAAGCACAGGGGCAGAGAGGCACAGTACCCCACGAGCACAGCACAGCACAGGACAGTGGCGCCCAGTCCCGGAGGCAACACAGGGCACCATGGGATGGTGCACACAGTACCCCTGCCTACCAACTGTGACATAAGCACCAGGCCAACACAACGGCACCACTGGCACGCCAATGACAGAGCCATGCATGAGATACCCATGAGGCAGTGATGCAGGGAAGCATGGCCATGGTGCCAGGAGAACACACAAACACAGAGGTCCATAGTCCAGGGGCGAGGGAGGCACAGGCCACCCAGGGGCACACAGTCCACCACCCAGAGTGGGGAAGGGCACAGCACTGCAGGCCACACCAGAGATGGGTAGCACTACAAGTGAACAGAAGGGCAGGCCAACAAGGGCACAAGGTGCAGGGGCAGTCACAGGCCACTGCGAGACATGACACAGGGCCACACACAGGACAGGGACCTTGGGCACATGCCCAGTGTACACATGTGCAGTGGCCCAAGGGGAAAGCAGCAGGACACAGCCAAGCACAGCACAACAGACACCTGCAGCATGGCTCTACACACCAGTTGCAAAGGAAACACAGACACAGTGAAGTAGCAATGGAAAGGCTTTAATACAAAAGTAATGAAAAGTGGACCAACAGGGCAACTATATACAGTGCACATATGGTACAGGGGAGGTCACAGGAGGTGGGGAATAGGGTCCATGGGCTATACAATGGGATGTAGGGCTGGGCTGGGCAACAGGGAAAGGTCAGGATAAAGAGGGGCTATGTTACAGTTATACGGGGCTAATGCAGGCCAAGGCCTGCCACCACCACCTGGTGCACCTCCCACCGTATCACTGCCATGTCACAGAGCAGCCACACCAGGAGAATCGGCATTCTTCGATGCTGCACCAGCAGGCATCCCAAGGCCCGCACCACTCTGCCCGTCCCCCTCTATGGCTGTATCCTGGGAACACCTAGGAGAAGAGACATAACAGGCAATAAGAGACATACCAAAATGATCCCCAACCCACCCACAGTGTGCACTGGACAGCGGAGGCACGCACCAGTGGATGGACCACAAAGGTATCACACACAGAGGGCCACACCAGCCACCACACAGCACACTACACTGGTGCAGACAGGCACACAGGGCTGCACAGTGGGTGCATCAGTGCAGAGGCAAGGCACACGATGTGGACTACAGGCACCCATGACCACACACAAAGTGGATGCCACGCACACACACACCCCCGAGTGGCACAGTGGACACTGGCACAGTGCAAGCACATGCAGCATAATACTGGTACACTCACTGGACAGCACGCCCACCATGGCAGTGTCCACACATGGCTGTGGTGACCGTGTCCGGACCCTGTGGCCAACAGAGACCCATAGATACACAGTACTGCAATGTGAACATGCCTACCTTGCTGCTGCCTTCCTGCTGGCCCAGCTGCAGACCTCCTAATGTGCCCTTGCACCATGGCCACGGCCACCCTGGCCCTCCTGCAATCCTCTGGTCCTTTATGAAGGCAACGAGAGAGGTGGACATGAGTGAAAAGGCACGCACAGAGAGTCCCCCCACCACCACACAGCCTGCATGGCGCAGGGCGGGACAACGTCCACCCTGTGGCCCTGGTGCCTGCAAGACCGCAACATGCACAGCTGCGTTGTGCATAGCAATAATGCAGGACATTCAGCGACTGCCAGGACCGTGTTGACCCACTGGCAGTGGCATACACTGTGCAACTGTACACCCACAACAGTAATGCTCTGTGCATGTGTGACACATGCGCATACTAACCTGGCTGTGGCAATGTCCCCCACTGCATGCGTGCCTGCAGCCATCGCAGCCTCTTAGCATCCCAGTGGTGCAGGTCACTGTACTGGTGCCTGCACTGCTCCGCTCTGCGCCTCACCCCTGTGTGCCACTCCAGGTCCGTGGCCACACAGTCCCACACTGCACTATGGGGCTGCTGCAGAGGGACCTGCCCAAAGAGCTGGGGCATGAATGGCTGGACAAGAGCAACAAGGCTGCACATTTCAACCTCTGTCCAGTTCACTGCTCTCTGGGAGGCAGCGTTGTGTGCCATGGCTCCTGTACCTTGCGACTGGTAGAGGTGATATGGCCTACACAGCATGCACGTGTCGCAGCACGCAGGTGTAGCACAATAGCGTACCATCATACGTGTCCACGTAGCATGGGGATGCGCAATTGTTATGTGCTGTAGGGGTCTATGACACAGCATCATGCATGCGCACAGTGTCATGGCCTGGTGGGCACCCAGGGTCACGGATATAGGGTGTGACCCTGCGTAGCGACATTCATGTTCCTGTCATGCGTGGCATGTGGCATAGCACATCACGGGCAGCTGCACAATAGGCAGTGTGCTGTGATGCATGCACATGCACGATAGGCACCCAGTGCCGCATATGCACCTGGGGCACATCGTGCAATGCAGACGGTCGCCCGATAGGCTATTGCAATGGTGTGCACACATGTGCACTACAGGCCCATGCAACGTACATGTGCAGTACTTGACCGCACGATTGTTCCGGCGCAACATGATTGAGCATGGCACAATAATGCGACATTCAATCGCCATATGCAAATTGCATAATGAGCCTATGAGCAGTGCAATGAGGTGCATTGGCATATCATCACCATTGTGCACAAGCTCATTTGCATGCATTGCGCGTGAAAAGCACCACAGCAGAGAACAGGCCACAGACCGGTATTGCAGCCAGATTGGTAAGGGGAATATAACGCTGGCCATGAGAGACCCATGCCTACAGTGCAACAGAGCAACCTTCTGTGCTGTGCTGCCGCTGACATTCCAATCTGTTACTGTCCACAGGTAGCATAATGTCTGAGGCTGAGAGAGAAGAGGAGTGTGGGCCTGCACAGAAGCGCAGGCCCAATTTCAAAAAGGAGGAGCAGCAGGCCCTGTTTGAGGCCTACCTCGACAGGGATGCTCTGCTGAGTGGTGCCACGGGCACGACACAGGACAGGTTGACCGGGTAGGATGCAGTGGCCACCTACATGAATGCCCAGGGCAGGCACCAGAGGAGTGCCCAGGAGTGCCGGAAAAAGGTGAGAACTGGAAAACACTGTATAAAGGAGAAGGTGGCAGCCATCAGGGCATCCCGCACCAGGATGGGCGGTGGACCACCCACCACCACCACGGCACTGACGGTGACTGAGGAGCTGGTGGTGGCTACCATCACCTGCGCCACCATAAAGGGCATTCCCAGTGGTGGTTTCCAGATGGGTGGCAGCCCCTCACAGCACGGTGAGTCAACACACCATGCATGGGCGGGTATTGGGGCAGTCACATGTAGGCAGTCCTGCCACCATGCCACGTAGCCCATGGGGGTGAGGTGTGCAGCTCGGCATGGCACACTGGTGGATGAGGGCCCTGGCAGCATGCGCCCCTGGGTTCAGGACCCACCTGCATGGGTGCTGCACATAAGCTAACCCTGTGTTCCTGTTTTCCAGCACCATCACGGCTCCACAGAGAGGCATGTGTGGAGGAGGATGCCACCGTGGGACCAGAGGTGGAGGAGCCATCAACATCCATGTGCATCCAGCACAGGGACCGACCGTGCCGTGACAGCGTGGGGCTGCTGGATGTCCTGGGGCTGGAGTCAGACAACGCACTGTCCCAACAGCTGATATGTGAGAGCCTGCCTGTGCTGCGTGCAGGCACACAACTGAGTGGTGTGTCTGACTCCGATGATGACATGGTGCGATCCTGAACAGTATTGGGCATGTGGTGCCTGACAGTGTTCAGGGAGAGTCGCAGGCACGATCGGGGTCCAGTGTTGCGCCGACTTCTGCGTGGCTCCCCCTGTCCCTGCCAACACGGTGGTGTGTTGTGCCACCGCTGTGCCTGGCAGGGGTGGGGGTGCTGTTGCGGTTGTGGATGCACTGGCCACAGACCAGCTGACAGAGGGACGGCAGCAGCAGGATGCAGGAACCACTGGGCAGCACGCTGCAGGTGCCGCCACTGGTGCACCCGTAGTCACACTACCCCATGTGCGGTCCCCTGTGAAATGTCCACCAGAGAGAGGCATTGACCAGCATGCTGCAGCACCCCCCAGCAGGCTGGCATCCACCCCAGGATGCGCAGGACACCAACCAGCTGTCTGAGCACACCCAGCTGCTGCAGGGATCTGTGGACAACCAGGCGATGCTCGGTATGGAGATCCGTGCACTGCGGGCTGTGGTGCAGCAGCTGGCCAAGTAGCTGGACAGTGGCCATGTGCAGCTCATTGATGAGATCCACCAGCTGGGGGAGGCCACAACCGCATCACTGGACCGCATGACCGGTACCATTGCAGCTGGGTTTGCATCACTGGCATCCACTGAGCATGGCCATGCACATAGGACTCCCCTCAGTGCTACTTCCACTCCATGGTCCTGGCATCTGGTGACCCCTGCATGGCTGACTTGGGCTCCAACACGTCAATCCCCGACACCCCCAGTGCAAACCTGTTTGGTCTGCTCTACACCCCAGCAAGGACCCAGTCACGTTCTTAGGCCTCCACCCCTGCCAGTGTGTTGGACACTCCCCTGGGAGCTGTTGCACAGCCTGTGGCTGCTGAATGGTCTGGGTGCGGCCACCCACGTGACCGTGGCAGCCGTGGCACCATGTGGTAGACTTGCTGGGTGTGCTGTCCTGCTGTCCACTGCTGCTGCCTAGTGCACACAGGTGTGGTGTTGCCCTGTGCATGTGGTGCATGCCCTCTATGTGTGCTGTCTAGGTTGCTGGGCCATGTGGCGTGGGTGTGATGAGTGCAGATCTGTGCCGGCTGTGCCTGTGCACCGGTGTCATGCAGCTGACCCATGCCATGTCCCGCAGCCTGTGTGTGTGTGTGTGTGTGTGTGTGTGTGTGTGTGCGCCCATGCGTGTGCTATGTGCATCTGTGTGGCTCTCTGTCTACCATGCATTCTGTGTGTGCTTGTGTCACAGCATGCCTCCCTATGTGCCTGTCCAGCCCTGTGGGTGGGGTGGTGGTCTGTGCAGGCCCTGCATACATGTCTTTACACTTACCTGCAGTCTCTGTAATGCTCCTGTGCAACGGTGGCCCTGTGCCTCCTGGCCTCTGCCACCAGCCTGGGGTCCCGCCTCCCCATGGGTGGCTGAACACCCCCTTCTGGGCCGTCATCCCCATCTTCCCCACTGCTGCCACCCTCATCCACCTGGACAGCTATCCCATGGTCAATGGTCATGTCGTGCAGCATGTAGCAGGCCAGGAATAGGCCGCAGGCTTTCAATGGGCTGTACCGTAGGTCATCACCTAATCTGTCCAGGCAACGGAACCACATCTTGAGCATGCCAAAGACACACTCAATGACATTGCATGTGGCAGTGTGTACCTTGTTGTATTGCTCCTCCGCGGGTGTGGATGGTCACCGGTAGGGGGTGATCAGCCAGGGCTAGTGCAGGTATGCACTGTCCCCTGTGTGGGGAGAAGATATGGTTATCGCTGTGCTGTGCTTGTGCTCCCCCCACAACCCTGCTGCCCTCTGCCTCCAGCCCCCCCATGTCATCGCCATCCTCCCCTGGCATTGCTGCACTCACATCCATCCCTGTGCCTTGCTCACCTAACAGGTGCCCTGTGGGGCTATCCCAATGTTCGAATCTCTGGCACAAGATAGAACTGTACCAGATGTAGGTGTCATGTGCACTCCCGGGGTGTGTGGCACAGACATTGATTATGCACCCTGTGGCATTGCACACCACCTGGCAGTTAATGGAGGGGTACCCCTTCCTGTTGATGTATGCCATCCCCTCTGGGCCAGGTGGTGTGCATATTGCCACGTGGGTGCAATCTATGGCCCTTATCTTGCCTGGCATGCGTGCCACCCTGTGGAAGTCCTGTATGTTTGCTGTACGCTCTGCCTGTTGGCTTGGGAATTGTATGAACTCCGTAGCATGTGGCAGCAGAGCGTTGAGGACCTGTGTGAGGAGGCAGGACGTTGTCAACTGGGTGATCCCTGTGGTATCACCTGTTGGTCTCTGGAAGGTGCCTGTGGTGAGCAGGCACATCACAGCAGTCACCTTGGTCTCCACAGGTATGGCATGACTCCGTTCAGTGGGTGTCTGCAGCTCATCACTGCACAGCTCATAGAGCTGCCTCAGAATTGCCTTTTTCAGGTGGTACTGGCCCACAATCTCCACATCAGTGTAGTCCTCGAAGGTGAGGGGGGTATGGTATCGTCTGTGTTGGGCATACTGCTGACGGGCCCTTCGTCAGCCACACTGCTCTTTCTCCCTCCTCCTCACACCCCTCATGACCTGCTCTATCAGGAATGGACTTGCATCCATGCTGCTGGGTTTGCTGCAGGTTGCGCATCTGCTGTGTGTGTGTTTGAGCCTGTTTTTATAGGCTCAAGTCCGACTGACGCATCCTGTGATTTGCTCCTGACTTGTGCCATAGTTTTGGGTTGAATATGCCATTGCGTGACATATTCATGGGTACGCCCCCTTGCACTTGCACTGCATACATTACTTTTGTGCCATGGTGCAACGGGACTTGCGCTCCGCAGCCACACTGATTGAATATCGCTCTGCGGCGCAAGTCTGTAGTTGTGCCGGCACAACTCAGTTGCTCCATGTGCAACTGCTCTGAATCTCTGGCTCCGGTGTACAGATATGGTAAATACACTTGATATATCTTTTCTTTGAAGTGAGCCCCACAAAAAACAATTACAACAAAGCAGATACATTGCTTTCCTGGAGGGTCCCTCTGGGCCCTGCGCTTCCACACACAGATGGATGTGTGCATCTATGGAGACACAGAAGTGCAGGGCCCTGCGCTTCCACAGTCAGATGGATGTGTTCACGCAGGTCCCAAAGGAACCTGCATGAATGAGGGTATGATTCTACTATCTCAAAAAGATAGCAAATTTCCCCTTATTCTTTTTCTATGCAATGTGTATACATTTAATGTGTTCAGTCGTTCATCAGAACTTTTACCGTCCATGTCTTTTATTGATTTTGTCATTTGTGTTTGTATTTTTTCCAATTTATTTTGTTTTCCTTTATTTAGTCCACCCCAGAATAATGAACAATAATCAACATGTGGCCTCACATAGTTCCTATGTTCTTTGCAAAAAAATGTGTTAATGCACCAGTTAGGGTTCAGATTGAAGTGGCAAGAGTAGGGAAATGTGTTGTTAGGGTTTGCAACTCTACCTCCCACCCCCACCCCTCAAGCAGCAAACAGAAAAAAAAATGATGGTTTTCACTGTCCTGACTCTTGGCGAATCAGTGGTTGGGTCTTTCTTGGGGTTCTCAACCCTAACGCTCACCTCATTCTGATATTGTCTTCAAACGTACAGAACTGTGTCTCCCCACATGTTGCCAAGAACCTGTAGGCCATGCCTAAAGAAGACAGATCTCATCTCACCTTATTTGCTCATGGAATGGTAGTGCTGGGGAAGATGGCACATCCCCTTAGAATTCCATAGTATATGGATAGCAGTTTGCAGAGTGGCTGTGGTCTGTACATCTCATCCTCCAAGAGGGAACCACTAATTATGGTTTCCAGAAGGCTTGGTGTAACTAAGGCTGGTTCTTCCATTAGCATATGCCTTATTCTAAGGTATGCAATGAGGCCTCCTGCTGGTAGGTTAAATTATTTTCAGACAGAGTCGAAATCCTGAGGAAAAGGTTTCTTCTCAGGTCAAGTCCTAGCTCCCCCCCCCCTCCATTTCTAGCCAGGCAGGCATAGATGGTGAACGATTTATTTATTTACTTTTGTTTACCAGGTAAACGCAATGAGCCAAAGGCCCATTTTCATGCATGACCTGGGACCATATAAATACAGTCAAGATGTTACATGTAGTAAAAAAACATTAACATAAATACAATACAAACACAGTCAGAAACAATTACAGCAGAGTTGATCAAGAAAGCGTTTCCATAGTTTAACTTTAAAAGTTTGATGACTTATGTTATCGAAAAGTATCCCAGGAAGCTCATTCCAATTTCTTGCTGCACTAAAGGAAAAATTTTGATCTCCCATTTTAGCTTTAGTTTTTGGCACTGTAAATCTAACCATTTCACAGGAACGGAGTTGCCTGTCATTATTATTAACGTGTAGTAAAGAAAAAAGAGGAGCATTATCCCTCTAGGCAGGAAGTTTAGCTGCAAGGTCCAATAAAATTTTTTAAAGTTTATTAGGGCCAGCCCATCTTCTTGCGTCGGCAATTGGAGAATTGCTCTTTTATGTGGGCCGGGCCTACCTCACCACAGAAACCTGTGAACTACACTGTTCAGCTACAAAAAGAACCACTGAGGGACTGAGATAGGAAGGGATTGGAACAAATATAGGCACTTAGGGAGGGTGCACGTTGTAACCACATTTACTTTACCAATGAGAGATTCCATTATTAAATTACCAAAGAAGTCCTGGCAGTTCTCTGAGGGGCGTATACATTACATAAAGCAATTCCTCTGCCTTCTATTATACCATCTGCCAAAATCCACTTACCTTCTAGCTCTCTTTAAACATTTTGGGTTATAAAATGTGATTTTTTCCCCTCAATCAATATGGCCACACACCTTTTTTATACTTCCCCCTGTACGCAAACATCTTGATATTAGAATGCCTTTTGAAGGGTGTAACATTGTCAGTCCAATGCAAAATGTTGTATGCAAGGGGCGCGTCAGTGCCACACCAAACATTAGCCAGGCTAATCATGGCACAGTTTTGACTTGCTGGGCGGAAGCATCCTGTACTTGAAAAGGAAACGCTAACCCAATCATGGGTCAGCTCTTCCCTTTGATCTATACCACCCAGCAAGCTGATCTGTCATGATCAGTCTGCTTAGGAGTTTCAAACATCCAGGAAGAGGCCCGCTCTTTCAAATGCCAGCTGTAACAATGTCTGCTGCTGGTGCCCCTGTTACTTTCCCCCTCACCTGATCCTCCCTCTCAGCACCCACCACCCCACACCCCTGCCCACAAATATAACACTGACACTGGGGGTGCCCAACCCCCAGCGTCACTGTAGACATATCCAGTATATCTATATAGCCAAAAATGGTCCATCATTGTCTGTTGCTGCCACCTCTATAACTGTCCCATCCACCTAACCCTCCCTCTCAGCACCCCCCCCACAAACATAACACTGACACTGGGGGTGCCCAATCCCCCAATGTCACCACCTTGTATTTTTGATAGATAGATAGATAGATATTCTTTGCAAAAACATTGTTAATGCACTAGTTAGGGTTGAGGCAACAAAAGTAGGGAAATGTGGCATTAGGGTTTCCAACCCTAACACTCCACCCCACCCTGCAAGCAACAACAGGCATGGGGTATGCCTTGGAGTTGTCAACCTTGCATTTGTAGTAAAACAGGAATAAAATTGTCAGCCTAGCCTTCTTATTACCCCACATCATGAACCCAGTAATGAAAAGTTTGAAATCCAAGCCAAAACATGATTCCACGCTACCATGACACCATTGTGTGTCACACGTGCAAAAACACAATTTGGCTAGGGTTTGAAAAATGATATCTGTCATGTTCATGAGGTAGTGTAAAAAGATGTTTATGTTGAAAATTTCAAGTCAAAATATTTAAAATTGCCAAAGTTATGAGGGCACGTAGCAAAATTTCAACGTATGCACATAACTTGGCATTTTTTATATTTTGACCATTCAACATGGACTTCTTATGATGCCACCTGATGAACAAGGATGGTGAAGATGCTCAAATCCTGCCCAAAAGGTGATTTCACAGAGCAACTGTGAAATTGCCCTTCTGGATGGATTTGCGTAATCCCACTGACATTATTCCTGAAGTGGGATCCCAAAAAGGCCATGTTGAAAATTTGAGCTCAAAGTATTCAACAATGGCAAAGTTATGCCACTAAGTTGAAAACCCCATTGAAATACATTGAAGCTTCATACGGAAAAGGATTTTCCCCTCAAGAAAAAGGACGACATCATACAAAAAAAGATTCTTTTTTCATATCACAAGTCACGTAAAAAGATTTCTAATGTTAAAAAAATAACATTTTAAGGGCATTTTTCCAACAGTTAAGTGCAAAATGCAGCTAAAGGGGTCCCAGTAAGCAAGATACATGTGTTGGTTGCTCTCCAGAATGTCATTTTTGTGGCTTTTGAAATTTTTAATTTTCCCTAGGGAAAACCAGAAAACAAGATGGTGGCAAATGAAAAAGGATTTTCACTTCATGAAAAGGGATTATGTCAATATGAAAAAATAATTCTTTTTTTGTTTTATACAGCTATTTTTTGGTGCTTACTGAGCATGCTCAGAACCAGTTATTCAAAATTTCTAAATTAAATAACTTTGGAACTGATCAATATTTTTCATCAAACAAGCAAAAGGCACATCTGTGGGCCAGCCCCTTTCTACCAAGAACATTTCAGACCAAAATTCCAAACTGTCTGGGTGCTAGCCAAGTTGACAGAAAGCCCATTCAAACCAATGGGAAAAAATACTGAAAAAATCACTTTTTGCACTATCTATATCTCGGAATCCACACATCTGACTGGGATGAAACTTGGTACATCCAGAGAACTACCCTGCAAGATCATGCATGCACAATTTCATGCAAATTTATTAAATGGCTGCGAAGTTAATAAAGTGCAAAAATTGGGGTTTAAGATTGAATTGCCCATATAACCCTAACTATAGGAGCGTGACTTCTCTCTCTCTCTCTCTCTCTCTCTCTCTCTCTCTCTCTATATATATATATATATATATATGAAAACCATCCATCATTGTCTGTTGCTGCCACCCCTGTAACTGTTCCACCCACCCGATCCTCCCTCTCAGCACCCACCACCCCATATCACCCCTACAACCATAACACTGACATTGGGGGTGCCCAATCCCCCCATTGTTGCCATCTGAAATAATGAGAACCATTCAATTAAATTTTCAATTCAATTCAATTTTTATTTTACCAAGAAAATACCATTGAGAAAACTCATTTGCAAGGAGGTCCTGGAAAGACATAATTACAGAATGGTCAAAAAATAACAATACAATTACATACAAGAGGTTCACTTAACAGGTGGATTACAATACATATATACATTGTGGGCACCTACAATGAGTTCTAAGCACATATGACAAGAACTAGTACATAAAGACTAATGTTCAGAGAAGTGCATTAAGGAACAGTGGGAGATTTGGAGGGAACAAAGGCTCTCACAGGAAATAATCAGAAAAAGAGGTAAGAAGAGGAGGAGATAGAGTGAGAAGGGAAGAAGGGAGCTTAAAGACTTGGAGTAGGAGGCCCCATAGGGAAAGACAACTGCAAGGAAGCAAGGGAACATTCCTCATGATTTTTTTCCCTGTAAAAAAGAAAACCATCAATTGATGTCTGTTGCATCATTAATCCCCTAACCCGACCCTCTCACTCAGTACCCACCACCTCACTCCTCCCAAACCCTTACCCATGAGGAGTACAGCACCATAGTCCTCTGTGGAGCGCAGAGACGTCTTCATGCTTCAAAGCTGAACCATGAAATTAGGAAATCAGGTATGTAGTTTAATGTATTTCAATATGATTTTGAACTTGTGGCATAACTTGGCAATTTTTGAATATTTTTACCCAACATTTTCAACATGCCTTTTTTGAGACCCCACCTCATGAACAGTTGCAGTGAAATGAGATAAATCTGTCCCAAAAGGTGATTTAGCAGTTGCTGCGTAAAATCACCTTTCAGGCAGGAGTTGAAGATTTTCTCTGCTGTTGTTCATGAGGTGAAGACATAAGAAGGCTATGTTGAAAATTTGGCATACAAATATTAAAAAACAACAAAATTATGAGCCTACATTGACATTTGCGAGCACAACCTCATAACTTTGGTAATTTTCAATATTTTGACCCCAGATTTTCAATATAGCCATTTCTTCACAGCACCTCATAAATGTGACAGCTGTCATTTTTCAAATACTGGCCAAAATATGTTTTTGCATCCCAAAAGGTGATTTCACAGTCCCTGCACGAAATCACCTTTTAGGCCGAAGTTGAACATTTTCTCTGTACTTGTTCATGAAGTGGGGTCATATGAAGGCTATGTTGAAAATCTGGGGTAACAATATTAAAAAATCAACAAAGTTGGGTCTAAAGGGAGTACAAGGGGTGAGAATAGTGCAGAAATGGACACAAGTCCCTTTACACGAGAAAGGATCCTGAAGGAACTGGAAGTAATAAGAGTTGATAAAGCAATGGGGCCAGATGGGGTGCACCCCAGGGTCCTTAAAGAACTAAGAGAGGTGGTGGCTGAACCTCTGGCTATCCTGTTTAGCCGATCACTGGAAACAGGGGAGGTACCCAAAGACTGGAGGACAGCAGATGTAGTCCCCTTATACAGAAGTGGGAACAAAGAGGAAGCAGGGAACTACAGACCAGTCAGCCTCACCTTGGTAGTGGGGAAGATCATGGAAGCACTACTGAAGGAGAGATTGGTGGAACATCTGGTTGTCAATGGACTACAGGACCCAAGGCAGCATGGTTTCACCAGGGGGAGGTCATGTCAGACCAACCTCGTTGAATTTTTTGACTGGGTGACTAGGGAGGTGGATCAGGGAGGGCAGTGGACATGGCCTATCTGGACTCAGCAAGGCCTTTGACACTGTGCCACATAGAAGACTATTACACAAACTGGGGAATATGGGTGTGGGCAGGACAGTTGTGTGGTGGGTAGGTAACTGGCTGGGTGGCAGGACACAGAGGGTGGTGGTAAATGGCTGTCACTCCACAGAGGAAGAGTGACCAGTGGGGTACCACAGGGATCAGTGCTGGGACGGTCCTATTCAACATCTTCATCAGTGACATTGTGCAGGACCTAGAAGGCAGAATTTCACTATTCGCTGATGACACAAAGCTCTGTAACAGAGTAGACACACCAGAGGGTGTAGACAGAATGAGAAGCGACCCAGAAACTTGAAGAATGGTCAGGGGTTTGGCAGTTGAAATTCAATGCAAAGAAGTGCAAGATAATACATATGGGGCACAAAACCCTGGCACAATATATCAGTTGGGGGTGAGGATATAGCATGCACCAAGCAGGAAAGGGATCTTGGAGTTATCATCTCTGATGACCTCAAGGTAGGGAAACAGTGTGACAAGGCAGCAGGTAAAGCAAATAGGATGCTGGGATGTATAGGCAGGGGCATTGCCAGCAGGAAAAGGGAGGTCATAATTCCACTATACAAGACACTAGTGAGGCCCCACCTCGAGTACAGTGTACAGTTCTGGAGACCATACCTACATAAGGACATAGACAGGGTAGAGAAGGTTCAGAGGAGGGCAACAAAGATGGTGCATGGATTGCATCACAAGTCCTATGAAGACAGGTTGAAGGAACTGAACATGTACTCCCTGGAGGAGAGGAGGGAGAGAGGGGATATGATAGAGACATACAAGTATCTTACAGGAGGAACAGGGTGCAGGAAAACACTATTTTTAAGCGAAAAAGATGTTCCAGGACTAGAGGCATGGGATGAAGTTGGAGGGAGGACGATTCAGAGGAAACATGAGAAAGAATTTCTTCACAGAACGGTGGTGGACAAGTGGAACACCCTGCCAGAGGAAGTGGTGGGGGCTGAAACAATCACGGGATTTAAGAATGCATGGGATAGACATAAAGGAATTCTGGAGGTCAGGGTAAGGGGCAACAGACTTCTAGGAAAACAAACTGAACTTACAAGCTCAAATGGGCAGACTGGGTGGGCCATAGGCCCTTATCTGCCGACACTGTCTATGTATCTATGTATCTATGTATCTAAGTTACGAGCCTACATTGAAATTAATGAATGCAGGCTTGTAACTTTGGTAATTTTCAATATTTTGACCCCAAATTTTCAACATAGCCATTTCTTCACTCCACCTCATGAATGTGGCAGCTGTCATTTTTCAAATCCTGGCCAAAATGTGTTTTCACACTTATGGCACAAAATTGCCTTTTGGGCAGGATTTGAAAATGTTCTCTGCCCTTGTTCATGAGGTGAGCTCATAAGAAGGCTATGTAGGATCATAAGAAGGCTATGTTGAAAATTTGGGGTAAAAATATAAGAAAACAACAAAGTTATGAGTCTATGTTGCAATTTTTCAACACGTTTGTAACTGTGGCAATTTTCAATATTTTGACTCCACCTCGTGAATGTGACATCTGTCATTTCTCAAATCCTACCCAAAAGGTGGGTTTTTTTGTTTGTTTGTTTTTCAAAAATAGTTTATTGAGTGGTTCAGGATACACAATTAAAGATACATTACAGTGACAAATTGTGTACAGGCTTAGTCATTACAGATTAAGGATAATTCACGATCACAAAGTCACTATTTACAAAATTAAATGTACCATTCTTAGCTGGGTACATTGACTGTAAATAAGTTGATCATTAACATAGTTATTCATTAATAAAATAAACTGGTAGGCAACATAGATTCTATCATAGGAGCAAAGGAAGACATATTGAGCTGCAGAGCACAAATAATTAGTGCATCAGCTAATAAGAACAATAATAGTTGCCAATACAAAGTGAACAGAAGTCACAGTTGGAACACAAGAAGGGGATTACATAGATGTAGGATAATTAATTATATAGGAAACCTTCCCTCCTCAATCACCCTAGTTAGGGGACCCCACATCTCCTGAAATTTATGCAGTTGTCCTAACACCCCCATTTGTGCTTTTTCAATAGCCATACATGAAAGTAAAGTAATTAGACCTTCTACTCACAGAGGGAGGTGTGGGGGACATCCAGACCTGGGTTATAGTCCGTCTAGCGTTGATTAAGGCTACATTCCATAACGGGTTACTCATGGATCACTTAGGGTGCTGTGGATCAGCTTTCAATAGGAGTTCAACAGGGGACCTCGAAGATGCATATCCAAGAGTATGAGACATTATTTTATGAATACTATGCCAGAATGGGGCAATTTTAGCACATGTTAAGGTCATATGGAGGAAATCGCCAATTTCAGTGTTCATTTTGGACATATGTTAGATTTAGAATTGTCCATTAAGTGCAACTTTTCAGGAGTAATGTATGTCCTATGTAGCAAGTTAAAGTTGTATCTGCCTCAGCCTATTACTATATGAGCAGTGTATATAGTGGGAGCAAGCCAACTTCCATGTATATGTATCAATATTTAGGGAAAGGTCCTCATCCCATCTCAACTTACTCAGTTGCGGCAAGTCCACACCCCTCCCCAAAGTAATGTGGTAAAAGATCGATAATGGCTTACCTCCTGGCTGAGGTCTATAGAGCTCCTCTTCAAATGGTGATGAGGTTGCCCATCCCTCGACAGCTGGCAGAGTGGACCCAAATATCTGTCTTATATGAAGATATACAAAGAAATCCCCCCCTGCTTGGAGCCCCACTTGGAATGGAGATCCTGAAAGCTACAAATTAGCCCTCCCTCATATAACTGAGCTACCTATTACAGACCTGCCTTGTTCCAATACCACAGTCTCTGGATGAACTGCAGAGAGTAGGAGCCCCTCAGCTTCACGGCACCAATCAGGCTTACATATGGTGAAGTGCCCCCATTCCAACCAATATATTGGTGCACCCACTTCCAGATCTCTAAAGTGTTAACAGTAAAAGGGTTTAACAGTGAGCTCTCATGCTGATGAACCATGGGAGCAAGATTACCACTCCAGGTCATTTTTAAGGCTGCCTTGTAGCATCTCCTCCCGCACCCCTGTGGAATAAAGGCTAACTGAGTGGCCCAATAATAAGCCCTGAAGTCCGGCAGCCCAAAGCCTCCCCTGTTAGGGGGTTGAAACAGTGTGACTCTACGAATTTGTGCCCACCTGCCTGCCATAAAAATTTATGTAACAGTACATACAGGCACCTGAAGTGACTCTGTGGGACTCTGATAGGGAGGAACTGGTACAGATATAAACATCTCGGTAGTATTGTCATCTTTCTAGTATCCACTCTGCCCAGCAAAGAGAGGGGAAGGGCAGTCCATCGTTCACAATCCTCCGATATTCTGGACAGCAACAGTCTATTATTTAAGACATACAGATGACCAATTGATGCTGAGATTTGAATCCCCAAATACTTTATTTGAGTGACTAGCTGCAAACCCCCCAAATTGGCAATCAATTGCGCTCTATCACAAATACCTATAGGCAATATCTCATTCTTTGTCCAATTCACTTTATGGCCAGAGAGAGCTCCAAATTCCTTCATAAGTTTGTGAACTGCAGGGAGATCCCATGCAGGGTTTTGCAAATACAACAATTGGTCATCTGCATATATGGAAATCTTGTTGACAGCCCCCCCCCCAAAAAAAAACTTTATATCAGGTTGTGCCAGCAGGGCCGCTGCTAAGGGTTCCAATGATGGGACATAGAGCAGCAAGGACAAGGGGTACCCATGACGTGTACCCCACTCCAAGACAAAGGGTTTAGAAAGACAGCCATTAATCACAATTTGGGCTGAGGGATCTGTGTACAGAGTGCACACCCACTG
Source organism: Neoceratodus forsteri (assembly GCA_016271365.2). NCBI lineage: Eukaryota > Metazoa > Chordata > Ceratodontiformes > Ceratodontidae > Neoceratodus > Neoceratodus forsteri. The sequence continues at coordinate 345,087,950 of JADMNL010000025.1, read as the reverse complement.
GCAAAAGTTCGAACCTAACCTCATCCTCCCCAACGTTTCAAAAAGATAGTCCCACTCCACATGGTCAAAAGATTTTTCTGCATCCAATGCAACTATTGCAGCTCCATGTGTCCTTCTCCTCTGACCCCATCTATAGATTACATTTAGAGTTCGTCTGATGTTATGCTTACCCTGTTGACCCTTTACGAAGCCTGACTGGTCCTGATGGATCAGCAAGGGTAACACAGGTTCCAAATGGGTGGCCATTACTTTCACCAAAATTTTGTAGTCTGCTGTTAGTAAAGAAATGGGGCGGTAAGAGGCACACTTGGTCAAATCCTTCCCAGGTTTAGGAAGGATGGTAATTACTGTGGACTGTGTGCAAGTGGGCAAGATACCCTGCTGCAACCCCTCTTCTAACATGTCAAATAAGGGATCTAGTAGCTGGGGCAAAAGGTTTTAAAAAAATCTATGGGGATGCCATCTGGGCCAGGAGCCTTCCCACCTTTCAAAGCCTTTGCCACTACATACACTTTCCGTCTGGACAAGGGGGAATCCAACCTCCTAGAATCCTCTACTGCCAATTTATTCAATGAGGCATGGCTGTAGAAGGAGGCCAATTCCCCACTTGAGGGGTGGTATTCTGATGTATATAGTTCCTTATAAAAATGTAGAAATGCTTCACCAATACTTTCAGTATCATATAGTATACCCCCGCCCCCCCCCCGGTTCACCTATCTCTCCTACTCTCTTTTCAGCTTCTCTTCATTTAATCTGCCATACCAGAAGCTTGCCCCCATGATCACTATCGAAATATGCACCTGTGTTAGCCAGTAAAATTGAGCATTCTAGCTTAGCACTATTCAGGACATTCAATTTATATCTTAAGCATTGGATTATATTATATAACTCTTTGAAGGTTTACTTTTATGGGCCGTCTCACAAGTTGAAATCTTAAGTCTGAGGAAGGTCAACTCCTTATCCTCCTCTTTCTTATGATGGGATGCATAAGAAATAGTCTGACCCCTGATAAATGCTTTTAAAGCCTCCCACCTGATTCCATGAGATGTTTCCCCCTTAACGTTGTGGGTCAGAAACTCTTGTATGCTTCCCCTCATTTGCTCAATGTATATGGGATCCTTTAAGAGAAGAGGGTCCAACCTCCAACTATGCGGGGATACAGCGGAGCCCATACAACTAAGAGATAAGGAATGGGGGGCATGGTGAGACACCAACATAGGAAGATATTTCACTTCTCCAATCCCCGACAATAATGAGGTCGAGACTATTATTCTGTCTCTTCTAGCGTAGGACTGGTGGGAGTGGGGAAAAAGCTATATTCCCTGTCTGAGGGATGATAGTGTCGTCATACATCAGTTAGGCCCATTTCCTCCTGAATCTGCTTTAGCGCCCTGGCATTCCGAGACATCGGAACCACAGTGGTTTTAGAATGGTCCAACACAGTGTTTAACACACAGTTAAAATCCCCCCCCAATTACCCATGAGCCTTCCCACCATGCCATATCCAGTGCAAGCCTTTAAAAGAAGCCTTGTTCTTCAATGTTGGGGGCATAAACAGACCCAAGTAATAAGGTATCACCCACTGGTGTACAAGGTTTTGCAAGGGCATAACGCCCCACTGAGTCCACAAAGGAGACTATTAACTCGGCGAGGCTACCCCTGGGAAGCCAAATTGAAGCTTCCCTGGCCTTAGAAGAAAATGAGGAGGAAACCCACGAGCCTCCCATAAAAGCAGCAGCAGTCCTCTGAGCCTCACCAACAGAAAAATATGTTTCCTGTAACAATAATACTTGTCCCTTCATCTGGTGAAACTCTGCTAGAGTCTTTCTACATTTGAGGATTGTTTTAAGCCTGTTTATGTTCCATGTGACTATATTAATGTCAGAAGCCATCATTTATGCCCTGATATAACAGTACCCGCCTCAGCAATAAAACATGCACATCCAGAACCACAATTTTTTAACAATAAAGAAAACCAAAACCCCAAGAAATACCCCTCAACCCAACCTGCCTTCCCCAATTTCCCCAAACCCTTCCCCAAATTGTAACACCACTCAAGGAAGCTGGAGGGCACCCATAGCTCACTCTGCAGAGAGTATGGTACAGAAACATATAACCCTCCAAGAATGGCACCAGTAACCTCTCTATCTCCAAACATGTGAGCAGTGTTCAACTGAACCACCCCAAGCAACTCAACCACCCTTCTTCCCTCATAACCAATCATACCACAATTCATTATCCCACCACCCCACCCAGATTCCTCCCCTCCAGACAACTCCAGCCCTAGTTCCACCCACAATTGTGAGCAGAAACATACCCGCTAAAACCCCCACTATCAACAATTGGCAGAGATTAGAGTTTTTCATTATGTAGTAGTAGAGGGGCAGTTCAGTTGTCCAACTAAAACTGGAGCCAAGCTGTATATACAAAGCAGGCAAACAAGGTTAACATTTACACACCAGCTCAAGGTCCCTTTAGTTCGTACTAATGAAATAAAGTTGAAGAGCAACATAAAGATCGAGGTGCACAACATGACCGGCCCAACATGCCCTTTTGTTTTTCCTCAGCAGGCTAACAATTCTTCTGGAGCCTTCCAACAGTCATTACAAAAAAGTAAAGAACTAACCCGTTGTTACCTGTGTCCCCAGACATGGTCAGGTATACAGGGTTCCAGAGAAAAGTTAAAGTAGTGGCTACAAGCCCGGGTAGATGTACCATTTTGTAGCGCCCAGGCTACCCCTCAGTATATTGAGCTACATGCAGAAACTTAGAGATACAACAGCTCAGATATATATGCCGAGGAAATGAGAGCCCCCGGAGAATAAACCAAACCTTAATTAATATATAATTAACAATTTCAGGTACCTACGGCTTGGGACCTTTCTTTTTTGGTCTCCTCCTCAGTGATCCATCTTTCAGCCTCTTTAGGGCACAGAAAAAAGCGAGGGGCCTGCCCTGGGCGATCTATTTGCAGACGGGCCGGATACTGGAAAGTAACGAACCATCCAAGGTTGATCAACTTGTTTTTGATTTGGGAGAAATTCTGTCTCTTACTCTGCAAATCCTTGCTGAAATCTCGATAGATATGCACTTTGATATCCTCATATAGGATTGGACCACTTTGTTTGGCTTTTTGCAGCATTTTTTCTTTATCTGTGAAATGCAGATATTTAATTGAACAATGCCTGGCTCTTTCCCCACGTTTAGGAGGTCGGCCCACTCAATGTGCACGTTCAATTTCGAAATCCCCATACTCATCTGGGAGGCCCAACTGCGACACCAACCATTTCTGACGGCCCCTCACTACGTCTTGGCCTTCCGTGCCTTTGGAGAGTCCAATTACATGCAAGTTTGATCGCCTGGATCTGTTTTCCTGGTCATCAGTCTTCACCATTAGTTCCTCCAATGTGGATTTCATTGCATTCCTATCCACCAAAACCTCAGTTAGAGTGTCCTTCAGATTGCTCACCCTTTGCTCAAGCTCTGCAATCTGAGTGGAATGCTCAGCAGATGACTCAGAGAGCCCCGTTACGATTCCTTGTAGGTGGGTAAGTTGAGCAGTGAGATTTAAAAATCCTGCTTTCATTTTCTGTTGCATCTGTAATAGTGCTGAAGGATTTCCATCAAGTATTTTAGAAAGCATGTCCAAATCTGGCCCATCCGAGCTGCTTGCACCCTCCATGCTTAAGGCCTGCTGTGTTGTCGATGCCTTGCCTAATTTCCCAGACCATGGCGGTTTTGTGGCCTCAAAGTGGATATTTCCTCGGTGATTTTTATATTTCTAGACGCCATGAACAAATGAAGTTAAGAATAGCAATATAGTAAATGAAAATAGGCGAAATGGCAGCTTTTTAGACAATATTAAACTAAACGCCCCGAGGAGCCAGTTAACACATGTCTGCCATCACCGGTAGCTAGCCATGCCCCCCCCCCCCATGTGTTTCAATGCACAAAATGATGTTTCAGCCATTGTTTTATAAATGACACCTGTCATGCTCAGAAGGAGTGGTCATATCAAAGTGAAGCACAGAAACTGAACTGAGCACCAGGTCACTCCGTTATGATACTATTGGTGAACACAACAGTCAGTGAGCAAATCCAAAGCACGCATTGTACTGAAGACAAATCACACAGACCAAGTAGATATCTGTCAAGGTCTTATTTATAAAGTGCGGAAAGTGCAATAACTGGCTCAAGTGGCTAATAACAAGAACAATTCGACTGACGTTTCCCTTAGCATGCTGCTAGGCTTCTTCAGAGTAATCTTAACAAAGTCTAAGGTGCTATATTTATACAATTTAAAAAAAGTCATGTGCTATTGAGAGCCAATCAGAAAATGCTGGTTGACCAATGTGTACAACCCACTTATTTAAAGTTCTAGAAAACACTGAGTGCAAACAATTTTTATATGAAACTTGGAACACATTCTTTCTACCTGTGCAACACAAAAAACATTGATTTACATCTTATTTTAAGCTGTACTAGATAATCCATGTCAGCATTTATGCATTTGAATATTATGTATATATTTCACATCTCCATTCATGGCTTTTATAGCCAACAGCTTAATCACCTGGCTAATATAGTGTGCATATGTTGTATTTGTTCCAGGCACCATCATTCTCAGTATCCACTTCATGCAGGTAGCATTAACCGCCCCCCCCCCAAACACACACACACTGGTTCTGTGGGACAGTACATTATTACTGCATCATATAATTCATGCAAAGAAACAAATATCTGAATAATGCATTATATTAAATACTGTCCCATTTTTTGACTCCAACACAGTCATCCCATAACTGCATTGAATAGTCTAACTTCTATATTTCTTAAAAAGGCAGACAAATCAATGCTGTCATTGAGACTCTTATTTCAGCGTGCCCCCAATTCAAAAATACAGTAGCTTTCCCTTTGCCTATGAGTTTCTTGAGCTCTCCACCTCTGCTCCCTACCCTAACTTGTTCAATTCCTGCAAAGCTATACTTGTGTTGCTTTGATCTGTCCCCAAAAATATGTTTAACTATTGCATAAGACAGAACCCCCTTTTCAACTGCTCTTACATGTTCCCCCATTCTTGTACAAAATGTTCTGACTGTCCTGCCTACATAAAAGGCCCCACAGTCACAGTTCACCATGTATATAATGCCACTGCTATTACAAGTAATGAGGCCGTTTGTATCTTACTGTTTGTGGTGGGATGTGAAAATTCCTTACGTGTATTGACAAATTTGCAGCAGGTGCACTTGCCGCAACACTAAATGCCAGTGGGGGGCAGGGGCAAGTAATGTTTGCCTTAGTGGTTCACGTCCTGGTATTATATTACTAACTACCGGCTCCCATATACCTTTACATCTTCAAAATATTACTCTGGGCCCCTGTTCCACTACGGTACTGAGCCTGGGCTCCAGTTGTAATATGGACCAATTACTACTGATTATCTGCCTCACCCTTTCTGCTCTTCTTGAAAAATCTGTAATGAAGAGGCACCCAATAGTGTTACTTGGTACTTTGTTAGCATATTGCAGTGTGTGTTCCCTACTTATATCATTCACCCTCTGTATGGCAGATGCAACACTTTGTCTGCTGTAGCCCCTTTCTTTAAATCTTTGAATCTGTACTCCCCTTTTCTGAACGAACTCTGTTCTTTCTGTACAATTTCACAAAGTGCACACTAACAGTCCCTTTGGGATGTTGTGGTGCACATGATAAGGGTGACAACTGTCAAAACACAACAAACTGTTGCGGTCAGTGTTTTTCTGGAACAGGGTTGTGCAAACACCTCCTTTTCCATCCTTGTAAAGTTTCAAATCTAAAAAATTGATGGACGTCTGATTTAACTCACATTTATTTGTCAGGTAACTACTGCTCTCCTCCATCCAACTAATGAAGGATTCAAACTCTTCTTTGGTGCCTTTCCACACTATCAAAATATCATCTATAAAGCGCCGCCACAAATCCACCTTAGACAGGAATGGATTTGTGGCGGCACTGTACAGATGATCGCACTCCTACTTTCCCACAAACAGGCTTGCATAACTGGGAGCCATGGTTGTACCCATGGCTGTAACCCTAATCTGATGGTACAGTTGATTCTGAAACAAAAAAACATTATTTTGTAGTACTATCTGTGCCAACTCCACTAAAAAGTGGGTAGGGGTTGTTACACATTCCAATTCCATTCTCATCTTTAAAAAATAGGTAAGTGAGTCCAGCCCTTCTGAATAGGGAATAACTGTATACAAAGAATTAACATCGACCACAGCAAAATACCACTCATGTTCCATGTATAGTTCTTCCACTAATCTAAGTATTTCAGTCGAATCCCTAATGTATGATCTAAGATTTTGTACTATGGGTTGCAAAAACTGATCTAAATGCATTGACAAGGGTTCTGTCAGCCACCCTCACCCAGAAACTATGGGCTGACCTGGGAGTTGTGTCATACTCTTATGTAAAGATTATGTTGAAAATTTGGGGTACAGATGTGAAAACCCAACTAAGTTATGAGGAAATGAGTTGTTCCAACATTTAGTCATAACTTTATGTTCTGCAGATTTGGGCCCCCAATGTTCAACATATCCCTAGTGTTACCCCACCTCCCGAACATGACAAGTGCCATTTTTTCAAATCACCTCTGAAACTTGTTGCCGCAGTCACACAGTGAAATTTCCTTTTAGATGGGATTTTAAAAATTCCACCTCTCTTGATCATAATATCAAGTTGTTGGACATTTAGGGTCAAAACATGTAAGCCCACTTAAAAGTAAACATTGCCTCTCAGCTGCCCTGTCCTGGGTAATTACCCTCTAACAATGTGTCAAGGCAGGACACCACTGAAAATTAGATATTGCAACTCATCTGCTGTATCCTGGGTAAATGTATAGTAAAAATGTGTACAAGCAAGATCCAGTAGTATTTACAAGTCAAAGGTTCAGCATGTATGTACAGATGCAAGTACTGAGACAGGGTTGCAGCTGCAACATACATTGTGAACATCTTTTCTGACAATATTTTTAGGCTTGGTGGGTCATTATTTGTAAACTATTGTTAAAGATTAATACTCTGGGAATGAGTGACACCTGGAATACAAGCATTTCCTCTATCAGGACTGCTCAGAGATGTTATTTAGCCCTAACGCAAGCCACAAAGTGCACCACAAAGCATCTAGTACCCCAGGCGTTCTATACCAGTGGCGAATATCCGCATTCACAAGTGCTTATTTACTATTGCTTCAACTACGATGCACTTCCTCTACCCAGCCTCTGTTTAGTTTATCTGCTTCTTCCTTAGTGAGCTGTATTTCTTGTATGAAAGCAATATCTATTCTGAGATTCTGGACAAACTGCATGACTCTTGCCCTTTTGATGGGTGTTGAAAGGCCATTTATATTCTGTGGGGTTGTTTTGCAGTTAACTGCCATGTCTACTGTGTATAAAATATAGAAGGGTTCTAGCTTGTATCCCAACATGCTCTATAGTATGAGTGAAGAGTTGTGTTAGTGACAAACTGCTGTGGGTGTCCGTTAAGAAAAAACTAAAATTAACCTGTACATTCAGTATGACAAATTCCTTAATGTAACATGTGCAGCCTCTATGTATACTATCATTAAAGAAAAAACTATGCAAGAGAGCAAGGCAGATAACAAAAATACAAACATTGCATGTGTAAAAAAGTACTAAAGCTTGGAGATTAAAGACTATTCCTATCAATTCCATCTATGGAACACAGATACTGCCTTTCCTGATTAGTAACTTGGGATACCATATGGTAAGACTGAGATTAATAAGCACATTTTGGCAGAAGACTGCAAATAAGATACAAATATCAATATAGCCACTAGACTACCCTGTGAATAATTAATTACTGACCTATAATAACTAGACTGCAGATTAGAAACTATAGTAGTAACATAGAAGCATTGACAATGACGGCAGAAAAAGATCCATGGTCCATCCAGTCTATACATGGGGGGGCGAAGTTTACATGGCAGAGGCATGCAGCATTCTGTAAGAGCTCCATGCTGGTGGCTTGATCAAATATTTAAAATAACATTCTAGGATAAGTCTTCTGCTTAAATTTCATATGACTGACAAAAGGAAAGCTTTCTCATCATCGTTGTCGGAAGAGTTTGGCTCACCGAGAATTAAGATGCTTGAAAAATATTCCAGACTGACTACAGGCACTACGGATGTCGGGCAAACCAGGGAGAGAAACTCCAGTCTCACAATTGAGACGCCAACTGCTGACCTGAGATCACTTGAGAGTAACTTAACAACTCTTCCAGAAGTTCAGAAAACCACTCCTACCTCCAAGGCCATTACACTGGATACAAGTAAAGCAGGTGCAGCAGCTGAGGCTTTAAAAGCTTTGATAACAGCTAAAATGCAGATACCTGTTTGTAACATAGAAACATAGACTTTGACAGCAGATAAGGACCACTTGGCCCACCTAGTCTGCCCATTTTCCTACCTACTGGATAAGCTGTGAATCCTAGTTTACTAACAGCCTATTTCTTCCTATCCCCCCCCCACAAGAATTGCCTTATGTCTGTCCCATGCATTCTTGAATTCCTTCACTGTTTTTGACCCCACAGGAAGGCCATTCCATGTGCCCATCATCCTCCTGTGCAAAAATACTTCCTCACATTGCCCCTGAGCCACCCCCCCAATCTTCAAATTGTGTCCCCTTGTTCTTGCACATCTCTTTTTCTGAAAGATGCTACCCTCGTGGACTTAGTTGATTCCCTTGAGGTACTACCCCCCCCCCATTGTGTAATCTTCCCTTGGGTTTTTGTTTCCCAGGTGCATTACTTTCCACTTCTTTGCATTGAATCCAAGCTGCTATACTTCTGACCATTCCTCCAACCTTGCCAAGTCCCTTCTCATCCTTTCCACCCCCCTCCTTGTGTATCAACCCCTGTGTCAGTTGTAAAGAGGCACACTTTTCCTTCCAGTCTCCTCTGCAGTGTCACTTCTAAAGACATTAAACAGGACCAGCAAGGATTCCCCCAAATTAAACGTCTTTGCCTACAATGGAAAGCACTATGGCTACCATGGGTACTATGACCACTAAATATACAATAGACTCTCTTGGGAATATTTTGAAGAAATTATTGCTTTGGACCCATACCTTTGAAAGGAAATTTAATGCATTGTAGTAAAAAGTGAAAGTTTTACAAAAAGATGCTAAGCAGAATCAGGAGAGGATTGAGGAACTTAATAAGGACATGGACTAAAAAAAAAAAGAAATTGAGAAAACCACATGGAAAATGTCTGTCATGGAAGCAACTACAGCAAATTTAATAAAAGATAATTATCCAATGGCACATAAAGTTGCGATGATGGAGAATCAGCAAAGATATCATAATCTAACATACTAAAATGCCAGCAGAGTAGGCCCAAAGGTCTATCGAATCTGCTCAAGAATCACCACCTGGTAGATGCATCATTTAATGCCCTGCCCCCCCAACCCCCATCGGCGGTGCATCTCCAGGTATGGCATTACTCAGTTTAATCTTCCCCCATACCTGTCCCAGACCCTTTTGAAGCCCTCCACAGTATTCAGCTCCACCAGTTCCACAGGCAGCGCATTCCAAGGCTCCACTACCATCTCCGTGAGTAGCATCTCCGCTCTGAACCTCCCACCTACCAGCCTCATGTGATGCCCCCTGGTGACCCCTGCCTCCCTCAGCTGGAAAATCCTATCAGGGCATGCCCTGTTTACTCCCTTCAGATATTTAAAGACCTCAGTCATATCCCCTCTGTCCCTCCTCCCCTCCAGGGAGTACAAGTTGAGCTCCTTGAGTCTCTCTTCATAGGACCTTTCCCTCAGCCCCTGTATCATCCTGGTCACTCTCCTCTGGACCCTTTTAAGGAGTGTAATGTCCTTTATCAAGTGCGGCTGACAAAACTGTACAGAGTATTCAAAGTGCGGTCTAACCAGGCAGTTATACAGAGGGAAAATCACCTCACGCTTCTTGGAAGTTATCCCTCTTGCAATGCACCCTAGCATTTTATTTGCTTTGGCCGCAGCCCTCCTGCACTGTTCAGAGTTATTAATTTTGTCATCCACCACCACCCCAAGGTCCTTCTCCCCATTCGAAACCTGCAGTTTCTTAATCTGATACTGATTGGTTTACTTCCTACTTTGGATTCAGAATTTCAATCAATTAGGGATATGATTAAAGACTTATTTAGCAGTGTGTTTGAACTGCCAGAAGATAATCTTCCCTTTATAACCCAGGTTTATAGAATTCCTTTGAAATCCATCAATCAAGATAATTCAGTTTCTCAAAGGAAATCTACCATCCTGCTGACTTTAGCATTTGAAACTGATCGTGATTTGATCACGCATCTTTCACAAATTAAAGCCCCCCCTTACATACTAAAAATAACAGATTTTCAATCTTCCCTGACTATTCTTATTCTACTCAGCAAAGACACCATTGATTTTTAGCATATCAACAGGAGCTACTTAAAATGAGAGTGGAGTTTCAGCTCCTAGCACCTACGAAGCTTCGCATAAAATTTTAGGGGACACAATACCTTTTCTACAATGTGGAACAGGTCTCTGCATTTATCAGAGCCCAATATGATCAAAGTGAATGGAATCGCCAACACTTTCTGAGGAGGATATGATAAATATGGCAATATGAGATGACAAGATAAAATGATAACCTTTGAATTGATATAAGTATACAGGATGTAATAGGCTGATGGAGTTTTGGAGGGAACTTTTCTTTTCTTTGCTGGCTGTTTTTGGGGAAGGTAGGTTGTTGTTAAAGGGACTGTAATAATAATTAGGGTTGCAGTTTTGAACAACCATTTGTAAAGGAATAATTTTAAAGTTCTGATAAACCTTATATGTGGCTGTATTATGCTCCAGAAATGAATTGTGGTAAAAATCCCCCCAATGTTATTGGTCTAGACACACCATACAAGTAATTGGTAGTAAGTTTGTTTGACATCCTGTTCTTTTTATTTTGCTGTATTGAGAACATTAAAAATCAATAAAATATAAGTATAAAAAATATATACAATATAGCTATTAGACCACCCTGTGAATAATTAATTACTGACCTATAATAACTAGACTACAGGTTAGAAACCACAGTAGAAACATAGAAACATAAAAATACAGACAATGATGGTAGAAAAAGACCCATGGTCCATCCAGTCTGCCCAAGTTCCCTAAATCCCTGGAATCATTCTTGGAACCTAATGTTCCCCCAGGGTACTAACCCTCCCGGACCTTTCCCTGTTCTCTTCCTTGGTCCTGTCAGCCCAGGTAACCACTATTCGCTTCATTTGATCCCAGGCTTGTTTGAACCCCCGTCATGTGCTCACTCCCACCACCTCAGCTGGCAGGCAGTTCCAGGTCTCCACCACTCTTTCTGTAAAGAAGTACTTCCTCACACCTCTCCTGAACCTCCCACCTGCCAACTTCTACTTACAGTATGACCTCGTGACCATGAGTTGGCACTCTGGTTAAATAATTCCCCGCAGTTCACTTTATTAATTCCTTTGAGGAATTTGAAGGTCTCAATCATATCACTGTTCTCCCTTCTGGTTTCCAAAAAGTACAAATTCAGTACCCTGAGTCACTCCTCATAGAATTTACCCTGCTGTCCCTGAATCATTTTGATCACTGCGTTGCACTGTCTCTCAAATCACTCTTACTCTTTATTTATATAGCACCTTTCAACATCAAGGCGCCTGCACAAATTACAACAAATACAAAAACAGAGAGCAATATCATTATTTAAAAATCATTCGGTCTGGGATAGCCAGTGAAAATAAATATGTTTTTAACATGAATTTAAAACTACTGACGGTCAGGCATTCTCTTAACCGACGAGGTAGAGAATTCCACAGGGTTGGTGCTGCAAATGAAAACGCACGAGCTCCAGATGTTCTAAGATGAACCCTGGGAATCTCTAGCAATCCCTTGTCGGTGGATTGGAGAGGGTGATTAGGGGTGTAGGGAGTCAGGAGATATGACCTATCTTTTTCTTTTCTGAGGTAAGGACTCCAGAACTGGATGCAGTACTCCAGGTGAGGCCTCGCCAGGGATTTGTAGAGGGGAAGTATTACCTCTCTTCTCCTGCTATCAGTCCCCCTCCTGATTCATCCCAGCATCCTGTTGGCCTTGCTATAGGCCTTGTTGCACTGACTTGTTTGTTTAAGGGAGTTGCTGATGGTAACTTCCAGATCCCATTCCTCATTTGCAGTACTAAGTCTCTCTCTCTTCCCATCCAGTACTCCGTCACGGGGTTCCTTTTTCCTAGATGCATTTCTTTGCACTTTTTTGCTTTGAATTTTAACTGCCAGATCTTTGACCACCCTTCTAACTTTATCAGGTCCTTCCTATTCCTTATTCCTTCTTCACTATCCATCCTCCCACATAGTTTTGTGTCATTTGCAAAGAGATACAACTTGCCCTGGATTCCTTCACCAATGTCACTAATGAACATGCTGAAGAGGGCTAGACCCAGGACAGATCCCTGTGGAACCCCGCTCATTACCTCCCTCTCTTCAGATTTAACCCTATTGACCACCACCCTCTGTCACCGTCCTGCTAGCAATTTACCCATCCAGCTCATTAGAGTTTTAGCTGCACCCGGGTCTTCCACTTTCTAAAGCAATCTTTTGTGTAGTACCAAATCAAAGATTTTACTAAAGTCAAAGTACAAGTCCACCATGTGGCCCTTGTCTATTTGCTCTGTCACTCAGTCAAAGAAGACTATCAGTTTGATCTGACAAGACCTTCCTGTGAAAAAAACATATTGTGATCATCCTCAAGTTCATTGTTCTCCAGGTATTACATGAGGTCCTTTTTAATCAGGGATTCCATCAGCTTCCCCACGATGGAGGTCAGACTACCAGACCTATAATTCTATGGTTCCTTCTTATCCCCCCCTCCCTTATGTAGTGGCACTACGTCTGCTAACTTCCAATCCCCCAGGACTTCGCCAGTCCTAAGTGCACCTGTTGAACAGCCCAGTTAGTGGTTCAGCCAGTTCCATTGCTAGCTCTCTCAGAATCCTCGGTGCAATCCCTCTGGACCTGGGGCCTTATCTACATTGAGGGCTGCCAGCCCCTTCAGGACTCTTTCCCTAGTAAACAATGGTTGACTCATTTCCGGGATTACCTTTGAGGCCACTTTGATGCTGCTCTCTGGCAGGGGCCTGCTTCCCTCGTTAATGAAGACTGAGTAGAAATTGTCATTCAGAATGGCGGCCTTTTGTCCATCATCTTCTATCACCCTACCCCTCCAGCAGCTGTGCAACCCCCCTTTTTACATTTTTTCATTAATATATCTGCAAAATATTTTTTTTCCATTCTTCACCCCCCTCTGTGATGTACAGTTCTGTGTCTGCATTTGCCTCCCAGATGGTCCTCTTACTTCCACCCAATCTCTCTCCAGCCCTCTCTGGCCAAACTACAAGAACACCTTGTTCTCTCCTAACTTACCTCCTTTCTCTCTGACTCCTCCTTTTTCACCCCATTTCAATCTGGTTTTCGGAAGAAACACTCCACCACCACCTCTCGCCTTAAGCTCACTGAATCCATCCTTACTGGGATGGATAAGGGCCTCATCACTTTGGCCATCTTTGTCGACCTTGCCAAGGCTTTTGACACTGTCTCTCATGCCCTGCTCCTTGATTCCCTCAAGGCTGCTGGCCTGTCTACTCCTGCCCATAACTGGTTAGTGCCTATCACACAGGATGAACACAATCAGTCAGGATCCAAGACACAATCTCCTCTCCCTCCCTATTATCACAGGAGTCCCACAGGGATCTGTGCTAGGTCCTATTCTTTTCTCCATCTTCCTCAATAACCTGCCCTCAGTCTGCTCCTCTTCCTCCTCTATCCAGATGTATGCTGATGATACTGTCCTGTATACCTCTGGCACTTGTGCTGACAATGTAGCTACCACCCTACAGAGTGACTTCCACAAGGTTCAGCTCTGGTTTGCCTCACATCAATTATTCCTCAATGCCAAGAAGACTGTCTTCATGACCTTTGGCAGGGCTGCAGTAATGGGGGGAGAAGTGGGGATGTTGTCTGGGGCCCCAAGCTCAGGAGGGGCCCACCTGATAAGCTGGCATTACCCCTGGCATTAGCTGGTTTGGGAAACAGGGGCCTATTTCAAGTGACTTGTCCTGGACCCAAAATTCATAGCTGCAGCCCTGACCTTTGGTACCAGGCAGAGACTCTCTTGGCTTCTTCCTTTACCCTCCTTCCACACCATGGACAGGACTATCCTCGAGGACACCTCCTCATTTAGATACCTTGGGGTCTGGTTGGACCAGCATCTGAACTTCGCTGGCCACATTGACGCCATCCTGAAAAAACTGCGCCCCAAGCTTGGTGCCCTATACAGGAACTATAGCTGCATCCCTCTCATGGCATGGCATGACTTGGTCCAGAAAATGATTGTTCCCATTTTTGACTACTGTGACGTAGTCTATGGTGCCGCTCCTAAATCCTCCCTGACCAGATTGGACTCTGTCTTTAACTCCTTCTGTCATTTGCCTTGAATGCCCCATCTCGTTCTCATCACTGTGACCTATACCATACCCTGTCCTTTCCACCACTTGCAAAACAGGCACACTGCCCACTGTGCTAAGCACACTTCAAAATGTTGGCTTGGGGAACTCCCCACTTACCTCTTACGCTCCCTCTCCACCCCTCCACCTTCCTCTCATTCCCTCCAATCCACTGATTCTAGGACCTTACTGGTCCTCCACTGCTCCAATTGGATTGGACAGACTGGTTTCTCCTGTCAATTCCCGCACCTCTGGAATTCCCTACCCCCAAATATGACACTCCTCCTCCTCCCTTGCCTCTGCCTTACACAACCACCTCTCATCTAGCTGCTCCTTAAAGTTCCCTCCAGGTGATTGTTCCCCAGGTCCATATCCAATTCCCTACCCTTAATGCACCCCTTGCCATTTTTCCCTGGCTTCCCCTGCACCCCCGACTTTGTATCCTTGCTAAAGTGCTTCTCCCTGGCAGGGATCTCAGCTCCCTGGAGGGGCTAGTTCTAACATGCCTTATCCCCTTCATCTACCTTCTTTCTCTTCCTTCTATCCCTCTGTTACTCCCCTGACCAACCCTATTCTTTCTACCCTTGTTCGTTTTTGCCTGGCTCAACCCTTGGCAGGGTTCTCCACATCCTGGAGGGGTTAAACATAGGCACTTCTGGTCCCCCCTTCCTCCCTGCCTACCCTTCTCCCTATTTTCCTTCCCCCATAAATGTTTGCACCTAGTTCTCTCCCTGGCAGGGTTCTCCAGTATCCTGGAGGAGCTACCCTATCTCCTACTCCTGAACTCCTCCTATCGCCTGCCCCTCTCACTTTTGCCTTGTACCCATTGCACTTATTTACCCCCCCCACATGCCATACTATTGCCACTCTGTACTGCTAATTCAGCCAAACATGATTGCTTCCACCTACCTCCCTCTCCTGTGCCTAGTACCGGTTATTGTTTATTGTTCTATTACCCTCTGTATGTTGCTTGACCTTCATCTAGTGGACCCTCTGTTCCCTCCTCCCCTTCCCCTATTTGTCACTTCATCTGATTAAATTGTCTAAATTTTACTGAATTACCTATGCTTAATTGAAACGCTAATGCACCAGTGTGTTGGTGGCATTGCTGTTTTATTCTCTGTACCTAATCCCCCTTGTGTGTTTAACTGAGACTGTATGTACATCCACTGTTTTTTTTTATGTATATTCACTGTTTTATCCGCTTGTACCTCCCCCCCCCCCGGATGCACTGGGAGACTAACAACTTGTTGTTCAGTGTGTCTTCCTGGTGAAATATTTCAATAAATAAATAAATGTTCCAGCTTTTTGGTTCCTCTTCTGCCTTTCACAATGGGACTCCTACTATGTTGTCTGAGCTGATTCAGCTCCCTTTTTTGTGGCCTCCTTTTCTGAGATAGCTTCCCTTTCCAGCTCCCAACCATCATCTGCCCATCCCTTCTTCTGCAACACCTGACTTTATATGCCGGACACTTGGGGATGGCAGTTCAACATATGAGAGATTAACAGTCTAGAATCAGGAAAAGTCTCCCACCCATTGCACCTTGCAACCCACATATGACATTTAGGCTACAGCGCTCCCCCCAGACAGCTCCCCTGAATCAGTTGCTAAGAGGTGTCACAGGAGAGGAAGAAGGATGATATTCTAAGGTAATTCAGCTGGAGGAAGCAACTACATCATGAGAGGGATTGAAAGACGGGCAGCCCCCCCAGGAGCCCCTGCCATTGGTGGCCCCGCTGACACCAATGCTTCAGGTAACCCTCTCCCCCACCACAACTGCCCAGCAAAGGGGCCACTAACTGCCAACTCCATCCCTGCTTACACGCTCATGGTACAACCCCCAATTCCAGCCTCAGCTGCTCTGAGCGAGGGTTCACCCTCCCCAACCAGAACTGAAAAAACCCATACCTGACCAGCAGCTGATTTAAATGTCTCTCCCCCCGGCATCTGCCTGTATAGTGTAGAACTCCAGCCGTGGCTGATCACCACAACTCCTGCATCCATGCTTGGTGAGGGGGGGCTTTAACAATAAACATGGGGGACCGCTAAATGGAGGGTGTATGACAGCCAGCAACAGTTAAAATATACTAACTAGCAGAGGGTCTGGTTGGTCGATATCATACTTCCCCTTCAATTATTGGCTGCCAGTCCACTCACTCGACCCCACCCCTCTCACCTCCCCCACTCACTGCATCCTCAAATGAATGGCTTCATTTGATAAAGAAACTCGCTTTTGTGAAACTTGCTAAACCCATAAAGCTGGTAGAGAAGGGACAAGAGCCTAGCTATTATGAAGATAATTAATACCTCTGGGACATACTCTTAGGCGGTACGGCCTGAGTTTTCACTGCTACACAGATGATACTCAGCTGTATATGTCCTTTTTGCCTGACCAGGGTGATGCTGTCTTGGTCTTTAATAACTGTCTCACCGACATTCAGGACTGGATGACTGGGAGCTGGCTGCAGTTAAACCCTGAAAAAACTGAGGTGTTGGTTGTGGACCCAGGTCGTCGAGGGGCGGGTTTGCTGAAGGGGTCACCCTCAGGTCTTTGGCTTGGGGGGACTCCGTTAGCTACCTCAGACTGGGTGCGGAATCTGGGCATTATATTTGATGATCGCCTGACCCTTAAATATCAGGTGTCAGCTGTTGTCAAAACCTCTTTTTACCATCTGAGGGATATAGCCCAGGTGAAGCATCTGGTTCCCGTCGATGACCTTCCATCGTTGGTCCACGCCTTCGTTACCTCTCGCCTGGACTACTGCAATGCCCTGTAGCTAGGGCTACCGGGGGCGTATATCCTCCGCTTGCAGTTAGTGCAGAATACGGTTGCCAGGCTTTTGACTGGTACAACTAGGACCAGTCATATAACGCCTGTCCTCTGTGGACTGCACTGGCTGCCAATACAGTGGCGGATTATCTTCAAGGTTGGTTTGCTGACCTATAAGGCCCTACATGATCAGGGACCTGGCTATCTGCAAGATCTTCTTCGTCCCTACTGTCCCTTTCGTATGCTCCAATCCACCGATGAGGGATTGCTAGAGATTCCCAGGGTTTGTTTAAAGACACCTGGGGCCAGATCTTTTAGTTTTGTGGCCCCAACCCTGTGGAATTCTCTACCTCATCGGGTGTGAGATTGCCTGACCATTCAAAGCTTTAAATTAGCATTGAAAATGCATTTATTTAGCCTGGCGTATCCGGATTTTTAAAGCACATTTTACAAACTGATTTTAGGATGTTGTTTTAACTTTATGTATATGTTTTATTTACTGTTAAAGCACCTTGGTTTTGGAAAGGCGCTCTTAAAAATAAAGTTTTGATTGATTGATTGATTGATTGATTAGTGCAGTACAGCTCCCCCCCCCAGTAACGTATCTCTGCCAGCGATGCCACTCACACACCACCACCCACACACAACTAAACGGGACTGTAATTTGCAAACAATGTTGCTTTCTGAAGGACAGGTTGCAACTTTGCCTCAGGAATAAAAAACCTGAGAGCAGTCAAGGCAAAATGTTCAGACAGCTGTCCTCATCAGTGCAAGGTGACATCCCCAGGATACTAATGCCCATGGCCTCGTTGTTTCCTGTTGTTACTCATACTCCAAAAGGGATAATCCAGTGTGATCAGGATGGAGGAGAGTCAAAGAGCTATCAGGCAAACATCAGCAGGTGGGGCTGAACTGACACTGATGGTGGCAGTACAGGGCAGTGACGGTCTGTGGTGACAGAAGGACCCTGTTCCTCACTGGATCCCAGTGGCATAATTAATCTATGTACAGTACAGGAGAGTCACTGGTATGCCTTCAGGGTAGGTCCTACAGTTGACCATGTGCTGGAGCTGAGTGCTGGTCTGTGCCATAAGAACACCTGCCTCCATGCAGATGAGGTACCTCCAATCACTAAGGCATTAGTATCTTGGGTGAACATGTGTGGAAGTAAATCAAAGTTTGTTAATACACCATGCAGTTGGGAATGGTAGAGACTGAGGCAATGCAGGAAGGAAGGGGCCCGGACGTGCAGGGGGAACTACCACTGAGCCCTGAAGTGAGGGAAGACCCCAGCCTCGTTAAGACAAGAGGTAGCAGGAAAGACTTACATTAAATCATCGGGGAGTCACCAATGAACAGAGGGGTCACTTTATTGAAAGTGCTGGGAAAAAAACAGTACCTGCATTTGGCTGGAGCAGTGCAGCAAGCCCCTGACCTCCCCTCAGCGGCAACATCCTCTTGACTGGTGTAACCCCCCTGCAAATGAGGGTTCCCAAAAGACTTCCAGGAGCTTGCTTGAATGCTCCAAGCCTGAATGGTGTTTGGCGTTTAAGCCATTTATCTGTGAGTGTTTTTAGAGCCTCTGGTACTGTCTCTTTAAGAGCTGTCTGCTTGCAGACATAATTAGTTTGTATGGGGGACTGTGTGTTTCTCTGCTTGAGTACCACTGAGCTGCTGCCAATTCACTCCATTTTTGCAGTCACTAGGAGTGCAAGGAACCTATCTGAAAGATGTAACTGTTTGCCAGAAATCATTTAGAGTAATAATGAAAATACAGTTTGTCTAACCTGCTTTCTTTGCAGTCAGAACTGTGTTTGCCTAGTTCCCCATTCTAGTTTTGAACTGCTGAACTGGACCAATCAGTGTGGGTTAAGGTAGCTCTAAATGGTGCCTTGGACGAATCAGAACTTGGACTCGTAATCTGAGCCAGCCACAAGAGGATTGTATGGGCAGTGACTCTGGGAGATGTAGTTTGACTTCGCACCTTTTGGACCAACAGGGGCAGTCTATTGTGAGTGACAGCCAATCCAGCCAAGAACTGGGAGGAACTCAAAGGAAGTGCCCGGTTTGTCTGCTGGAGTTTCAGTTGAGCTCTGGCAGTGAAGAGGGAAGGAGCCCTGTGCTCGGTGTGCAGTTTTAGTCGGGAACGCTGTAAGGCCCTCCGAGTTCCGAGCTGCAGCTTGTGTAACTGCTTGTTAGGACTGAATCCATCCTGTGAAGAGAATCAAAGGATATCTGAAGAGTAGAAACCAGGCTCACTCTGTAGAAGACTGGAGAAATTGCTGAATTGCGCTCGGTCTGTCAGGAACTGAATCTGCTGTGTGTTCTCCGGTATTGTGCAGTAATTATGATCGGATAGAGAAGCAGCCTGCCTGGTATAGTACTTTCTTTTACCATATAAATGTGTGAGGAGGCTTGTGTAGCTCAAGTGAATCCTGCTGCCATTAAAGGACTTTTGCCTGTTACTGTTTACCATATAAATGTGTGAGGAGGCTTGTGTAGCTCAAGTGAATCCTGCTGCCATTAAAGGACTTTTGCCTGTTACTGCTTACCATATAAATGTGTGAGGAGGCTTGTGTAGCTCAAGTGAATCCTGCTGCCATTAAAGGACTTTTGCCTGTTACTGTTTACCATATAAATGTGTGAGGAGGCTTGTGTAGCTCAAGTGAATCCTGCTGCCATTAACGGACTTTGCCTGTTGCAGTTTGTCATATAAATGTGTGAGGAGTCTCGTGGAGCTCAAGAGTAGCCCTGCTGATGTTGAAGGACCCTATCTTGTTTGGAGGTCGTAAGTACTAATTCAGGGTTGCTCCCTGTTGAATTGCCACATTGAATCCAAATGGAATTACTGTACTGCTGACTGTTTAACTAATTTTTCTTTTTCTGTGTGAAAGGGCCCTCACCAGCTGCCACAGTTTGGACTAGCCACTAGGGCTTGGGTACCCAGGGACAGTAACTGGTAGGGATAGGCCTATGCACAGAGCCATAGGTAGATGAGTAAAGTGATAAGCTAATTAACCTGATTTCCCCCGTCCTTGTTATATCCCCCTAAATAAATCAGAGCTGCTTGTTTCAGCAAAGTTATACTGCCTGAGGTATTTGTCTATGTTAAAGTATTGTACTGTGATTGTTGCACTGTATCTTCTTATTTTACAGGGGGTCCCAGTGCCTGAACCAGTCCTGGGGGTAAGTGTATACTGTGAAGGTAATTCTGATATACTGTGTGGGCCACTAGTGGGAAGAAAGGGGGGTTGCAGTGTCCCAGAGGGCTGTTACCAAGTTAGTTTAACTATTGCAAACCCTGACCTCTGGGTGGAGGCACCCGCCATCGGATCCAGGCCCCTCAATCTGTTAGTGGCAAATCAGGCAGGGATAGTAGCCCCTGGGATAGCGCCATCTAGGGGTTACATCTAGGAGGCTCACCGCTGGGATTGTGTGTCCTCTAGTGGCCATATTTACGAACCACTGTTAAGAAAAAAATGGGTACCCCGACAGAAGTGGCTGTGCACCGCTG
Source organism: Neoceratodus forsteri (assembly GCA_016271365.2). NCBI lineage: Eukaryota > Metazoa > Chordata > Ceratodontiformes > Ceratodontidae > Neoceratodus > Neoceratodus forsteri. The sequence goes on along the minus strand of JADMNL010000025.1, from coordinate 345,067,112 downwards.
GTGGAGTGGTGTACTGGGAGGAGATCGACTTCAAAATACTATGCTTATCCTGGACATCCCCCTGGGTATAAATACGGATACTGTACAGGGAGTACTTTCCAAGGTGGAAGGTTTACAAAACCCTGTGGTGGTGGGTCGGCATGCTAATCTGCTCACCCACACTTTCCATCCCATAGATAGCTCCAAAGTGCCACAGACCATTACCCCAGAGAGAGCCCTCACTGCCTGGAGAGTGATAACTAAGGACAGTAAAGACCCAGGGGGGGGAATGAGCCCCACCACTGTCTGAAACTTTTGAGGAGAAATTTGCTAAATGGTTGCTGGGGGAAGGGAAAACTGTGGAGGACTTGAAGAAACTATTCTTGCCACCTGGGGTGTTCCTCCCAACACCCCTCCCGGCCCAGTACCCGTAATGGTGGCTGAACCAATGCAGACTCCTATTTCTGCACCTTCCATTAGTCACAACTCATCAAGGTTGAGGATCTTCTCTGGCACCCTCCCCACCCCCCAAGGAGAGGATGACTGGGAGACCTGGATAGACTATGTTGCCCCCCAAGTGCTAGAATGGCAATGCTCGGAAGCCGAAAAGCGAAAGAGGGTTAGTGAGAGCCTCCGAGGTCCTGCTCTGGCTATCATCCATGCTAAACGAGCCAGTAACCCTGAAGTGGCTGCACAGGCCTATCTTGAGGCCTTGGAGAATGTGTATGGGAGCCCAGATTCTGATGAGGACCTATGGTGGAGAGTAAGAAATGCACAACAGTACCAAGGGGAGTTGTTGTCTGTGTATGTATCTCGGCTGGAAAAATTGTTGCAAGAAAGCCTCAGAAAGGGTAGTTTGACAGCGATTGAACTGGACCGAACCAGGCTGGACAGGATCCTAAGTCTGCCCCTTCAGAACTGCTGTTGCTTCAGTTACGCCTGGCAAATCGACTGGAATCCCACCCTCCTATGATAAGTTAATGAGAGAAATTCAAGGAGTTGAGAAAAGGGACCTCGGGAGGGACCTGCACCAATAGCTGTGGCTACTTAATCTCGAGTGACTGAGGGTGACCCATCAAGTGAAGTTCAGGGGCAGAGGTTGGCAGTCAATGAGTGCTCTGACAAGGAAAAAGATATGCCACAATGGGGCTTAACTGTTGAGAGAGATCCGGAATTCAAAACAGTCCTTTATGAAGGCCACGCCTGCAAGCACGGGCCTCAACCTATATCCGACACTGCATCTGTTATGGGGGTGGGGTACCCACCCATGTATCTCCTGCTGATGACAGCTCCAAACTCAGTTCCTTGACCATGGAAGTGGAGAAACTGACGAGATGTCTCCAAATGCTTATCACGCCGAGACAGAGATGGCACCCAGGTTTCCAGTTAGTAGTACCCCTGCCCTGGCTCCCAGTGTGGCGCCTCGGCCAGCTCAAACTCCAGAAAGTATGTTTTTCTATAATTGTGGGAAGGATGGGCACATGAAGAGGGAATGCCGGTCCCCAAAAGACACTGACAAAGTTGCATATAGGCTACAAGGAGAGCTTTGGAGAACAAATCAGTAGTTTAGAGGTGCACAAAATGATCCTAGGGAGGGCACCAAAAATGCTAACTCATGCCCTTTTGTGGCAAGGTCAGTTGCCCAGGCCCCCGCTACCACCTCTCCAGACTGGTCCAGAATAGTGGGTCCCTCCATGGAGACCACTGTAAAGGTGAATGGAGTGTCTACAACAGCTGTATTAGACACTGGCTCCCAAATGACAATTATGTTCCAGGATTGGTATCAGAAGCATTTGTCAGACGTACCCTTACAACCATTAGAAGGACTGCATGTATGGGGGGTTAAGGAGAAGGCCTACCCTCATTCCGGTAGATCCAAATTTGGCTGTCTTTCCCCACCTCCGTGGCTGGAGTGGCCTAAAGTAGAGACCCTAGCCTTAGTGTGTCCCCACTGGACTGTATGATGGTGTCCTTTGTTGATTGGAGCAAATGCTCATATGTTCGGAAGGCTGGCACAGTTGTGTTATGAAAAACAGGGGTCAAAGACTAGTAGAGCTTTAAGAGTTCCAGCTTTAATTAAGAAGGCCTATGAGGCACAGAGAGATGCTGAAAAAATAGAACCAGAGGAACCGGTCGGAATTGTATGGAAGAGGGATCCTGAGTCTCTGATCCTGGCGCCAAACGCCCAGTGTACCTTACAGGGAGAGGTCCATATCAGAAAGGATGTTAAGAATAAAATATTAATGTTGGATGCACCAGGCGATGAAAAATTGCCAGAGGGACTGCTGGTCAAGCCTAGTATTTTTCCCGTTAGAGACCATGCTTATGCCAGAAGGGTAATGGTCCAAGTTCATAATGTGTCTGAAAGAGACATTCGAGTAAATAGAGGTTGCATCCTGGCTAATGTGCATTGTGCAGACACTGCAGTGCTACCCAGCAGCAAGAGTTCGAGGAAGAATGACAGAGTAATGCCTGACTTGTTTGATTTCAGCGACTCCCCATTGTCAGCTGAATGGAAAGTGAGGATCAGTGAGAAGCTTGCCCAGAGAGACCAGGTGTTTTCTTTAAAGGAATGGGACATGGGATGCATGCAAGGAGCTGAGCACAATATCCGGCTGCATGACTTAAAGACCATTTCGTGAGAGGTCTCGACGCCTGGCACCTACTGACATAGATGATGTGAGACGGCATCTGCAAGAGATGTTAGCTGCTGGTAATATCAAGAATCCAGAAGCCCTTATGCTTCCCCATTGTGGTAGGAGGAAAAGTATGGGACAGTAAGGATGTGCGTGGATTATCGCACCTTAAACCGTGGACTATCCTGATCAGTACACACAATGCCCCTGCATTCAGGATGCTTTGACTGCCTAAACGGGAGCAAGTGGTTCTCTGTGTTGGATCTCCGCAGGGTACTACTAGATCCCGATGGCCCCAGAGGACCGTGGAGAAGACAGCCTTATCTGTCCACTTGGCTTCTATGAATTCATGAGGATGCCTCAAGGATTTCAGGTGCCCCAGCCACTTTTCAATGATTGATGGAGCGCAGTGCAGGGGACATGAACTTACTAGAGTGCCTGTATACCTAGATGATGTTATTGTGTTTGGCAGCTCACTGAGGAACATGAGAGCAGATTATTTAAGGTATTGGACCGACTGGAGGACTTTTGGCCTTAAACTGTCCATTGATAAGTGTCAATTCTTCAAACATCAGTAAAGTATGGGACACATAGTATCCACCGAGGGAATAGAGACCGACCTAAGTAAAGTCGAGGCCTTGACCACCTGGCCACAGCCCAAAAATCTAAAAGAACTGCAAAGATTCCTGGATTCTGTGGTTATTATCGCGCTTCATCAAGGACTATTCAAGAGTGATCTGCCCTTACTTAACCTTTACTCAAGGGTAACCCCAACCCACAAAAATACTAATAGTCAGCGCCCTCAAGACTGAAAAGTGTATTTTCGTCCGAGTGAAGTATTTGGGGCCCACTGACTCTGATTGTGAGACTGCTTTCATGAGATCATATATCAACTTACCCATGCTCCAGTGCTGGCCTGCGCGATCCAAGAAAACCTTACATCCTGCACACTGATGCTAGCTTGCAAGGGTTGGGGGCTGTGTTGTACCAAGAGTACCTAGAATGGCCTGAGACCAGTGGCCTTTGCCAGTAGAAGCCTGACCCCATCCGAAAAGAACTGTCCTGTACATAAGTTAGAGTTCCTAGCTTGAAGTGGGCTATTGTTGACCAATTCCATGAGTACTTGTATGCTGCTAAAATACTAGTAAAACTGACAATAATCCTTTGACCTATGTGCAGACCTCAGCTAAGTTGGATGCCACTGGCCATAGGTGGCTTTCTGCATTATCTACATACGACTATGCTCGAATATCGAGCAGGTCTGAACCACATAGATGCTGATGCTCTCTCCCGGAGGTCTGTTCCCAGAATGATTGGGTCAGATTGGCAGAACCTGACATTCGGCACTCTGCCGGAAGTTTGACAGGAGGAACAATGTCCACGGACGCAGTGGACTGCATGGTGGATTGCTTGGGACCCTCTGAGAATTGCATACCTGCTCTTATTGCCACTTTTCTGCAAAAGACATTGGTGCACTGCCTCAGCTGGACAATGACAGTATTCAGCGGCTCAGTCCTGGATCCCATGATCAAATCAGCTTTAGCCCTCTGTGCAGGAAAAGATGTGTCCAAATTACGCTCCACTGATTTGAGAACTGCACTGTTATACAAAGAAGGTCCTAAGTTGAAACTGCTCAATAAACTGTTATACAGAGAAACAGTAGACAGAGGGGGACAAGTAGACAAACAACAACTAGTGCTGCCCACTGCTTTTCGAGACTCAGTATTGAGGTCCTTGCACAACCACATGGGGCACCTTGGTATAGACAGAACACTTGACTTGGTGAGATCCAGATTCTATTGGCCTAAGATGGGGACTGATGTGGAGCAACATTCGAACTTGTAGTCGCTGCTTACAGAGGAAAGCTTTGCCCAGAGGGCTGCCCCTTGTTAACATCACCACCAGTGCACCCATAGAGCTGGTCTGTATTGATTTTCTGAGTTTGGAGTCAGATCAAAGAAATATCAGTAATGTGCTGGTGGTCACTGACTATTTCACGAGATATGCCCAAGCTTTCCCACCAAAGACCAGAAAGCATCCACTGTGGCCAAAGTACTTGTGAAAACTTTTGTTCACTATGGGGCTCCACAAAGAATCCATTCTGATCAAGGGAGAGACTTTGAGAGTCGTCTGATCAAAGAGATGCTTTCTCTGTGGGGAGTCGAAAGTCCAGAACCACTCCTTACCATCCCCAGGGGACCCACAGCCTGAACGTTTCAACCGCACTTTGCTAGATATGCTAGGCACCCTGCACCCAAAGGACAAGCCTAGATGGAGCCAACAAATTAGCACCTGGTACATGCTTATAACTGCACCAAAAGTGATGCACTGGTTCTCCCTACCGCCTGATGTTTGGAAGAGAAGCTCGACTACCGGTAGATGTGTGTGTTTTGGGGTCTCTCCTGATGGGGTTCAAGCTGACAACTATTTACAGTATGTGCAAAAGTTAAAGGCCCAGCTAACTCATGCGTACCAACTGGCTCAAACCATGGCTGCCAAAAGAAATCTGGCCAACAAAGAAAGGTATGATAAAAAGGTGAAAGCACAGGAACTCCAGGAGGGAGATCGGGTATTGCTAAGAAATCTGGGACTGCATGGCAAACACAAGATTGCTGACAGATGGCACCATCTCCCTCACATTGTAGTGGGCAAACTAGATGATCTGCCAGTGTACAAAGTAAGGCCTGAGAATAATTCCAAAAGATGTAAAACAATGCATAGAAATCATTTACTGCCCATTGACAAATCTTGATTGAATCTGAGCCCCCAGAAGATGCCCCTCTGGACCAGTGACTAGAGCTGCTGCCAAGAAAAGATCAAGAAAGTCTGCACCTCCAGAAGCAGAGTTAAGTGTTCCCTCCACAAGTCCCAGTTGAGCATGACTGTCAGTCCATATCAGAAGAAAGTGAGAGTGACTTTGAATACTATCCTTCTTACGAACTGAGTCAATTGTTTCGGGCAATCCCCTGTCAATACTGGAGACGAAGTTGGGCCTTCTGACTGTCTAAGCCCTCAACTTCGTCCCTGGAGCCAATGCTCCCAGAAAGTGAAGTGCAAAGCATCAGATCAGATGAAATGGAATCATTGTGCATGGTTGAACTGTTTGAGCTTCAGGGAGGAAAATGATGGATTGGGGCAGACTGGTGATACACCAGAACAAGAAGAGTATTTTGAATGCCCTGACAGTCCACTGCCAGTGTCCGAAAGCTCTCCATGGAGCCAAATGTTGTGGACTCAGAAACTGTAACTCCTGGAGCTGAAAGTGCCCAAGTTCTAGCCTCTCTACCCCATGGAAACTCCCTGACAAGTGAGGACAATGCTGAAATGAGGCTCAGAGTGCAGAGACTGTAACAGTTCCCCTAGAAAGACTGGTCGAGCTGTAAAGCCTGTGGTGCACCTCAGTTATGATTCCCTTGGGAGGCCTGTGGACCTGCCTCTCAATGTTGTCCATAAAGGAGTGTATGTGTCCCCGAGCTCATTGCCCAAACTGAGCATCAGTGCTAACTCCAAGTTACTTGTGTTGCCTTCTAGTATGGTGCCCTTGCCCCGTCCAGCCCCAAGGTAACTGATAGGAAGGCCCCTCTCTTCAGGTTTCATGTACAAGAGGTAATAACTTGAGTTATGGTACAATGTGTGTGTAATACTGTGTAAAGAGTGACGACTGCAATGTTTCAGAAATGTGTTCTTGGTAAAATTATATATTGACTGATGATTACATGTGCGAGCCTAATGCAAATGTATATGGTTGCAGTTGAAACTTATGGGGTACTTGCTTGATGCGGACGCCAAGCTTTCCCAGGCAGGAAGGGTGTAACCCCTGCAAATGGGGGTTCCCAAAAGACTTCCAGGAGCTTGCTTGAATGCTCCAAGCCTGAATGGTGTTTGGTGTTAAGCCATTTATCTGTGAGTGTTTTAGAGCCTCTGGTACTGTCTCTTAAGAGCTGTCTGCTTGCAGACATAATTAGTTTTGTATGGGGGACTGTGTGTTTCTCTGCTTGAGTACCACTGAGCTGCTGCCAATTCACTCCATTTTGCAGTCACTAGGAGTGCAAAGGAACCTATCTGAAAGATGTAACTGTTTGCCAGAAATCATTTAGAGTAATAATGAAAATACAGTTTGTCTAACCTGCTTTCTTTGCAGTCAGAACTGTGTTTGCCTAGTTCCCCATTCTAGTTTTGAACTGCTGAACTGGACCAATCAGTCTGGGTTAAGGTAGCTCTAAAATGGTGCCTTGGAAGAATCAGAACTTGAACTCGTAATCTGAGCCAGCCACAAGAGGATTGTATGGGCAGTGACTCTGAGAGATGTAGTTTGGATTTCGGCGCCTTTTTGGACCAACAGAGGCAGTCTATTGTGAGTGACAGCCAATCCAGCCAAGAACTGGGAGGAACTCAAAGGAAGTGCCCGGTTTTGTCTGCTGGAGTTTCAGTTGAGCTCTGGCAGTGAAGAGGGAAGGAGCCCTGTGCTTTTTCGGTGTGCAGTTTTAGTTGGAAACGCGTGTAAGGCCCCAAGTTCCGGGCTGCAGCTTGTGTAACTGCTTGTTAGGACTGAATCCATCCTGTGAAGAGAATCAAAGGATATCTGAAGAGTAGAAACCAGGCTCACTCTGTAGAAGACTGGAGAAATTGCTGAATTGCGCTCGGTCTGTCAGGAACTGAATCTGCTGTGTGTTCTCCCGGTATTGTGCAGTAATTGCGACGGGATAGAGAAGCAGCCTGCCTGGTATAGTACTTTCTTTTACCATATAAATGTGTGAGGAGGCTTGTGTAGCTCAAGTGAATCCTGCTGCCATTAAAGGACTTTGCCTGTTACTGTTTACCATATAAATGTGTGAGGAGGCTTGTGTAGCTCAAGTGAATCCTGCTGCCATTAAAGGACTTTTGCCTGTTACTGTTTACCATATAAATGTGTGTGGAGGTTTGTGTAGCTCAAGTGAATCCTGCTGCCATTAAAGGACTTTTGCCTGTTGCTGTTTACCATATAAATGTGAGAGGAGGCTTGTGTAGCTCAAGTGAATCCTGCTGCCATTAAAGGACTTTTGCCTGTTGCAGTTTGTCATATAAATGTGTGAGGAGTCTAGTGGAGCTCAAGAGTAGCCCTGCTGATGTTGAAGGACCCTATCTTGTTTGGAGGTCGTGAGTACTAATTCAGGGTCGCTCCCTGTTGAATTGCCACATTGAATCTAAATGGAATTACTGTACTGCTGACTGTTTAACTAATTTTTCTTTTCTCTGTGTGAAAGGGCCCCTACCAGCTGCCATGGTTTGGACTAGCCACTAGGGCTTGGGTACCCAGGGACAGTAACTGGTAGGGATAGGCCTGTGCACAGAGCCATAGGTAGATGAGTAAAGTGATAAACTAATTAACCTGATTTCCCCCTGTCATTGTTATATCCCCCTAAATAAATCAGAGCTGCTTGTTTCAGCAAAGTTACACTGCCTGAGGTATTTGTCTATGTTAAAGTATTGTACTGTGATTGTTGCACTGTATCTACTTATTTTACAGGGGGTACCAGTGCCTGAACCAGTCCTGGGGGTAAGTGTATACTGTGAAGGTAATTCTGATATACTGTGTGGGCCACTAGTGGGAGGAAAGGGGGGTTGCAGTGTCCCAGAGGGCTGTGACGAAGTTAGTTTAACTATTGCAAACCCTGACCTCTGGTTGGAGGCACCCGCCATCGGATCCAGGCCCCTCAACCTGTTAGTGACAAATTAGGCAGGGGTAGTAGCCCCTGGGATAGCGCCATCTAGGGGTTACACTGGCATAAGCTTCTTCATCTTGAGCGCATGTGAAGATGCAAGGTGGGCAACCCGGCTTTATGATCATGAGCTTGGAAGGGTACAAGTGGGTGAATTCCTGCCCCTTGATGTGCAAGATGGATTTGATTGCTAAAAACTGCTGACAGTGGATTTGCATCTCTGCCTGGTGTTTTGATGGGGCCACAGGACTTCATAGCTCTCAAAATGTTTTCCTTGCCCTGGAAGTGTAAGTATTTGATTTAAAAATGCCACAGTCATTCCTCAGGTTTGGGCTTGGGCTCCATGTGATATGCCCTCTTGATCTTGAACTACACCGCCTCAAGAGCCATTTGCTCTACTAGCCATTTCTTAATAATGTTTCAGGGTTTTTTCTCTCAAGCCATTCGAGTAGTCCCACCAGCTGAAGGTTGAATTTCCTAGCTCTTTTATCTTGGTTGTCAGTTGTTTCAAGCAGAGTATCCACATTTTCTTTGAGTGGGATCCTCTCTCTGGACAGGTCAGCTACTAGATTCTCCAGCTCGCTGATCCGGTTTTCTTCTTCATCAAGCCATGTGACATGCGCAGGTGTTGTTTCAGTGAGCCTAGATACCATATTCTGAAAGTGCTGGATTTGTGATGTAATATTAGTAAGACCTGCCTTCTTCTTGTTCTGTTGGCTTTTTATCATGCCCGTCAAGGTCACTAGGGAACTTTCAGATGTTGGAAACCCTCCACTGCTGTTTCCTGGGCCTGCCACACTCTGTGCCCTCACTCTTCCCTCCACTTGTGCTGCATGATTGGAAATGGTTGCTGCAGGCTCAAAGGACAGAGTTGCTGGGTTTTTTTGTGACTGCTGGGTAGCCATAAGCAAAATCTAGGTAGTTTTGTATTTTGTTTTAGAAAGTAGCTGCAGAAAGTAGATTAATTACCTATTTTGGTAGGTGCCATGTAGGATCTCAGCTAGAACCCATCTGCCATCTTGCCTGGCCAAGCCATGCCCCCTCCTTATCAGATTGTTTAAGAAAACCTTCCTGCTTTCATATGTTTGTCAGACTTGTAACATTTGAAAGCCACCCTCTTCTCCCACACTGCCACCCATATCTCCTTTGTGGACCACATAGACCATGAGGACATGGAGCTTCTACCGGTTAGGCAGCAGCCATAGTCCCAGAGCACCCTCCTAGTTACGATTTCGATGCAACCCCTACATATTACCCATTCTCTCCTGTAGTGTTTCCCTGCACCTTTTTATTCCTTCCTACCCCTGGTGGGATCCACGGTGGGTCATCTACAAAATATTTGTTGAATGATCTGACAGTGAAACTGGCAGGTCGACTGCATTTTGCAGTCAGCTGCCGGTTTCCAAAAGACACAAGTTTTTTCTTTGGGGGGCTTTGCCCCATGAATCCCGCACCCCCGTCCACTTAGGATTCTCAACTCCAAGTCAGAGCTGATTCGGGGGGGTGCAGGACCCCCGACAGACAGTGCCGGGTTCCAGCAGGTTCCCTACGGTGACGTGGCACTGCTGTCGCTGTAGGGGACTCCGCTGTTGAAATGTTAATGTCAGGGGTGTATACCCCCCCCCAGTTCATCCTGGTACAGTTATTACTACACTGTTCCCTTAGTTCTCTATAGGTGCATCCCAAGATAGGGAGTTAGCACTATACAGTCTTGTGTTCCTGCTTACACCTGGTATATACCGGTACAACTTGTATTTCACAGATCGCTAGATTCCCTGTAGGTACACCCCAGATGGGAGTTAGTACTGTACAATTGACCAGCCTGTCCTCTACATAACCATAAGCAACCCACCTGAGCTGAGTGCAGTATTCCTCTTGGTTGTTTCACCCAGCACAGTACACACACAATGACTCCCTGTGGGCCCCCAATAAGTAAACCTGTTGGAATCCCTACCTCAGTCCTTGTGAAATGGACAGTGTCCTGCAGATTCTCCTTCTGGATGTCCCCGCAGATGCCATCCTGCTGCTCCATGGTCCTCACGCTTTGGGGTTAACACGCTTCAGGCTCACTTGGGTTTCAGGTGGAGTTTAGGAACAGTAGAAGACACAATGGTCCATAATTGCTGCCCTTCCATGTTAGTGGTAATAATCCTTAATCCCATCCCTTGTCATATAACCATCAAGTCTACTTTTGAATGTAATAAAAATTTCACTCTGTACTATATCAGCAGGCAAGTTCCAAATTCTGACTGTTCTCTGGTTCAGCAGGAAATAAGTACTAACAGAATGCTACCCTTTGAAGCTGGTCATGTGCTCTGCACACACAATATCCTCAATTTCAGTAAAGTCCTGCTTCTGCTCTTTACTACCCTACAATCCCTGCCTCACCTACCTACCTCCCCAGCCAACTAACACACAGCAAACTTTTAAAAACACAGCATCTGTACATAGAAAAACTCTGTATAATGCAGTTTACTTTGTTGCTTTAACACTTGCCTTTTCCTTCCCATAGGAACTGCTCCTATCCTCCCATAATAAAGTCTTCTTGTATTGTTTGTACCATCATTTCTGAATCCAGTGCTATCATTTGAGTTGTGTTTATTATTGTATTGCCTGCTATATTGCATATTGGCCTACCGGAATATAATGTTGCACGTTTCATAGCGTACAACATTATGGCTAAACCGGTACAGCGCTGTAGCTGTGAGTGAATGGTGCAATACTGCGTATACTGCTGTATGCGGTATTGCACCATTCACACTTTCTGAGGCAGCGGATAAGACCTCTGCTGGGAGCAGGTTCACAGAGCAGCTGCTGTGGCTCACTAGACTGAGTCACAGCAGCAGGAACCCAGGTGCTGCGTCTGGGACTGGGTTTGATTCGGGGTCCCAGAAACTTTTATTTTTTTTGAACATTGTGCACTCCCGAGTTACCCTCAGTTGAGAATCTTGGTGAGGGTGGGGTGGGGGGTGCAGCTTCAAACGGGTGATGTGGGGCAGAGCCCCCGAAAAGACTAATGCCTCATGGCAGAAATTGCGCTGTATTGGCAGCATGATTTTGCCATGCGGCATAATGTCTTGCAACATTATGACCCCATGCCCATATGGGTTAGCTGGGAAATGGTGAGCATATTATTTTGCTTGTAAGCATGTTTTCATCCCATCAGGTTTTTCCTGTTGTGGACTGCATCCCTTTGAAGACCCAAGTTCCTGCTGAACTTGCTTCTATGAGACTTGCTAAAATATTATTGACTTTTTTTCCTTGTAAATTATATTTTATTGAGTTTTCATCATAGATAAAATAAACCTGTCTTCCAGTGTTTGTGTTGTTTCTCCAGTACAGGGTTCTAAACGCCTTTTTGTCTGGAGTTATGAGACTCATAGGGCAGGGTTTTCAAAGCCTGGTGCAGGGCTTGCTCCAAGCCCTACCCCACGACATGTAGGTTCTGGCAATGCACCAACCCTGTCACCACAACTGTGCCCAATTCTACAATCTCGGGCGCAGTTGCAACAGTTTTAACGATTTACAGCAGCTTGGCCACAGATCTGGCACAAGCTCCATAAAAAAGGGGCCCAGGATTGCCAGACATTAGACCAAGAAAAGTTGGTCTAATGTGTGGCAATTGCCACATGGGCTAGAAAGTCCCGTTAGATTGCCGCAAGTCCCATGCATCGTATCTTTGGCACACCCAGGGCTTGCGGTGATCTAAGTCGTTTGAAAATCTCTCCCCAATGTTCTTCCAAGAGCCGTTGGGTCTATCGGTAGAGAGCAGCAGGACCCCTCTGTCATCCTACGCAGCTATAGGACAATGGTGAGTATAGGCTGAATGGCTGAACATATCCCAACAAACAAATACATTAACAAACAACATTTGCAGTTCGAGTTATTATATTGTGACAAAAGGCAGTTAGCTGTGGGGGTCCAAGGGTGGGTCTAGCTCCCCTCCCTGGGATATAGGTAGCCTAATCCAGGGTCGCCCTGGCCCCATAAATTTAGAGAGACCCCTGTGAAAGATTTAGATAACTTTTTAAGTACCTTAATTTCCCTCGGGGGGAAGGAGGTGGAGCAAGCAAGTGGGCCAGGCATCTATCTTACCCAGTCCCTAGTAGTAGCATATTGAGATTCTGTCTTGTGGCTGACTGCCCTATCACCTCTTCACTGTACAAAGGTGGGATCCTTGTGCACTATATGGTGAATCCATGCTACCCGTCTGTTTTGGAATTGAGCAGTGTGGTTGTTGAGTGGGAATGTAATTTATTCCATTTTGTAATTGAGATTCACTGTGTCTCTTCATTCCATTATAGTGGGGACCTCTGGGGTGAACCACTTCCTTGTGATTGCTTTTTTACAAACTAGGAAGCATACACCCAGTATACCTGGTATGTGGTTCCATTCTGCACAGGAGGTACTGATGGAGCAAAAATACAGAGCTATACAGTGGTAGTTCCCTGCCTGCCTACTCCAGAATCTCGGTTTCAACTGTCTCCAGGAACGGACAGATTACTGGGAACCTCTACATTATATGGGTGTGTTTAGATTTGTTTACTGCACAGCATCACTAGCAGTGGGTGCTGGAGGTGGGTTAGACGTGGACAGTCACCACTCAGGTTTGCAAGTACCTAAGTAGTTGTTTACAGGTGTACCCCTTACACACGTGAGATGAGGTCACTCTGGAGACTACCTCACAGGCCCTGTACCTTTTCCTGTGTGATAGCCAAGCTGGTCTCCTGCTCCCACTCACGTGCAGCTGAGAGGGTGGCGTCCCCCTGGGTCTGCTGAAGTGCACTATATATGCTTGATATCTGTTGGGCTTTCCCTTACCCATGTAAGTATTGCACTGTTTCTTGAATGAACTGTAGTCAGCTAGCCGAGTTCCATATTTCTAGGGCAAAGTTTAATACATAACTGCGGACCTACAGATATCGGAAAAAGTCGGGCTGCTACAGCCCATACTTTCCTCCCTCTTCCCCCTTCTCCTTCTTTCCTTTCCTTTTTCCTTTCTCCCTCTCTTCTTCCCCTTCTTTCCCCTTTACTGTCCATTTGTGAGAATAGATATAAATACGAAATTCAGTCCAATGTTTCTCGATAATTAACTAGTCATGAATTTGAATTGTTCTTATGTATTGAATGTTTGCATGTATTTATTCATATTATAATTGTTTAAATGGATAACATTATGTATATATATTTTTTCTTCCCCTCACTCCCCCCCCCCTTCCCTAAGTATATGTCTTGGTTTTATGTATTCACAGTTTGTTTGCATTTTATAGTTGGATGCACAGTGAAGTGTGTTCTCATCTGTTATTTCACTGTTGCAATATATATGTTTTATGGCACTGTCACTTTAAGGGTTTTGTTACGTAAGGGTGTTTCCACACATGTGAGCTATGCCTTGAGAAAGAGTCAAGTGTGACTTGAAAACGTTTGGCAGCATCAGGTTTTGGTGGGCTTCTTAATAATAAAATGCGATTTTTATCTGACACTCAAGTGTCTGGAGTTTTGTCGGTGTAAGCTAGAACTCTGCTTGAAGAGTGGACAGGTATTGAAATGGCTACACTATCCCCTCCCGTAACATTGGAAGAGATATGTTAGATCTGTGTGGGTCCATGTGCTGTACCTGTGGTTCTGCCTTTCTGGGAGGAAATTATGGAGCCGTGTGATGAGGCAAAGAATTATTAGACACTTATGCACTGGGAGGTGGTGTGTTACCCATTCCCAGGTGTGCAAGGCAGCTGCTATCCAGTGGTTCAGCTCAGGTTGGGTTCCACGTCCACTGAGTGTGTATATAAGAAGCTGGGTGCATTGCGGTGGTGGTATGATGGTCTGCTCCATTTCTACCCACTAAACCTGTGCGGAGGGGTGGTGTCAGAGCCAAATTGCCTTAAGCTATGTCGCAGCATAATAAAACCTGAGGTCTGGAAGTGCAAGGCCCTCCTTTGTCTCATGGGAGTGTCAGGGTTTTTATCCATATTCTGGACAATTTACCTGCCCAGATATAGTGAGAAATAATTCGGTACCATTTTTTCCCGTCAGAGTCTCAGACCGGCTTATGGATGTTTTGGAATAGAAAGAGCTGCCAGAGTAATGTAACCATTTTGACAGAGTCTATTTGACACACTAAGCTGAGTGGTAACGTACTCGAAGAAGGTCTTCCTCCATTTGACAGGTGGTTGGAGAATATTTGGCTTCATAGAGGTCTGAGATATTTCATGTTGAATCTCTTGGAGTCTCCACCCTTACCTCAAAATGGCTCTCTAGGGTATGTTGATCCGACGGTGACACCAACACAGTGACATACCTTGCTGTCAGCAAAATTGACACTTTGCCGACAGCTCACTGTGTTGGTGCTCCTGAGACAGGGGCACACTGTCTTCCTGTCCTGCACCCCCCCAACTCAACTCCAACTGGAGTCAACAATCTATAGTACGGAGGGTTCAGGGGGTGAAATCCCCCAATAGAAAAGCAGGACTGGGAAGCGTTTGGGATTTATGTTTACCACAACTTGCGGTCAACATAAATCCCGTCGCTGTGATGCCAGTCGACAAAAGTGTTGTCGAACCGGCATCATAGATTCGCTCTCTAGCTACCTCTGTAACTGGCCTCAGTTTGTCTCATTAAGTAAGGCCCTGTCCTCCCCTGTCTCCATTAACATTTGCATTCCCCAAGGTTTCATCCTTGGCTCGCTGCTTCTCTCCATCTTTATCAATGATATTCCCAACACCCCTTCCCACTGTCATACTCTTCTGTATGCTGATGACTTGGTGCTCTAGTCTGGCTCTATGTCCCTGACTGATATCAATTCCTGGCTCACCTCTGACTTCCACGAAATTCAAACTTGGCTCACCCAAAATTGCCTTGTACTGAACGTCAACAAGAGTCAGGCCATGCTCTTTGGGTTCCCTCAAAAGGTTTGTGCCAATGCCTCTGGTCTTGACATCCAGTGTCTTGATGGCTCCCTCATCTCCATAACCAGCCATTTCTAATACCTAGGTGTTACACTTGACCCTGCTTTGGACTTCTCACAGCATATCTCTAACTTCTGCAAGTCCATTAACAAAGCTTGCATTTGTGTACAGGATCCGCTATGCCCTCACTCCCATGCCAGGCTCGCGATGTCTGGAGTCTTACTTCCTGGCCTGAGTTATGTAATCTCCTCTTTTACCAGGCCAATGCCAGCTGCTTTTAAATGGAATGACTCTTTGTAATAACGTGTGTACATTTGCCCTGTATACCTCTGACTCACCCACCATTGCTTGCTCTATTCTAATCTAAATTGGCCCCCCCCCAGCGCTTCTACATTCTTTGCTGCTCAATTGACAATATCATTAGGTCCTCTAAACCTGTCTCACTGGCCTCCATGTTCACTCCCACCGAATCTGCCTATCCCTTGCACTCCAAAGATCAATCACTCCTGGCTGTTCCTAAATGCTCCTCCAAAATGGGTGAGCAGGCATTTGCTCACTTTGCCCCTACAGCCCGGCACTCCCTACCCTCTCACCTCAGGGTCTGCCAGCCTCAGCTTACTTTCAAAAGAAAACTATTTAATTACATCAGCTCCTCTAATATATGTTCCTGCTCCTGACATGTAATCTCTACGCGCTCACCTTTTCATGCTAAATCCTCTAATTGTTGTGCATCTTCTTTTTGTTCACTTATGTTCTCTTCCAGTTCTTCAACTTCTTTGGTTAGATTTAACTCTGGATGTTGTTGCTAGCACATATTTGATACATTACCCCTACTGACTGCTGCTTCATATTCTATTTACTGTGTCCCAAATTCCCTTATTTCTTTTATGACCACTAATTGTTTCGATTACTTTTGCTATAGTCTGTTAATGGGTATACTTTGTATCAGAAACCTCCCTTGTCAGACTAGACCCCCTGTTCCATTCTTTCTGCCGCTTTGCTTTAGACTGCCCCTCTCGTACATGCCATTGCTCTCTTTACTCAGCTGTTTCCCTCCTCTCTCTTGATGTGAGGCGCCTTTCCCATTGTGTCTCCTTTTTGTGCAAATTCTGGTTTGGCACCCTTCCCTCTTATCTCAATTCCATTCTCACCCTTCCTCTTACTTCCTCCTACCTTCTTTGCAATAATACTTCCCATTCTCTTAGTATCCCTACTAGAAAATCTGTTGTTGACCAATCTGCTTTTTCTTACTGCTTTCCTAAACTTTAGTCCTCCCTTCTCCTTACTATTTGTCCTGCCTCCTCTCCTTCCTCCCTTGAGTCCTGTGATGAAAGTGAACAGGAACACACAGGAACTCCGTTCCTGTACCTTTTTCCCAGCAGGAACGGAGTTTCTGTACTTCTTCCCACTGACACTGAAACTGAAATTATTAAACAAGCAACATAATGACAGTTTCTGGCCCTGTGACCTGAAATCAGGGTTTCTATAACAACATTTGACTTTGTACAACAGTGCTATTTTGCTAGACATACTTCAATATCTCTAACTGAATCGATTAATGTCTAAACAGATAGACGTGTCTTCACACACCTGTCCTTCAGACTGAGGATCTTCATTCTGCATTTCATATGTGCCAGTGGCCGAGTTCCTGTACTTCTTGTCTACCACTTGCACCACTGCTAGTTAAGTCCCTTCTTTCTGACTTTCGTCATCCTACCTGCAACTGCCTTTGACCCTTCTTTTTTCCTCTTTTCTTCATCATGCTCTGTGCTTGCTGTTCTGCTATTGTTTCCTTTTTGTATATATTATGAATGTTTTTATTATCTAATTGCCTTATATTTTATTTTTGCCTTTCATTTTATGTTTTTGCTTTTATTACAATTTTAATGTATTTTACCTTATACTATGTTGTTAGGTATCTCCTCCTACCCTCTCCCCCAGAACTCATCTGAAAATAAGCTATTATCTGCTCAGTATGTATTTCCTGGTTAAACTTTTCAAATAAATAAATAAACACCTTACTACTGCCTATTCTTTTTGGCAGTTGTTTACAAACTTTTGTACCATCTGTACTTTCTGCTGATTGTATACATTATTTTTGTTTGTTGCTATCTACTGTTGTAGCGCTACAGGGCCGTGCCTAAAAATAGGCATTTATTTATCTAGTGTACTTACCTGGTAAACAAAAGTCAAATAATTACAATAAATTAATCCCCAAGTATTTCATAGTACAGAGTGACTATTTGAAAGGATATTGTTAATTAACAAGAGCCAAAGGTTCGAAATTATAGGTTAGAGTACCGGGTTAATAATATTGCTGCCAAAACATTCCCATTTCTTTGTTTTTTTGCAGGGGGCTTCATTCCCAAACCCCCCAATGTGGGTGGCTTAGCCCCTCACACCCCACTAACTAAATTAACCAACTTCGGGGGGGTGCCAACTCTCTCCCTGCAACCATCTCCAATGCCCCCAAAATCACCGCCTTCAAAACCGCCCTGTGGAACCAACTGTTTAACACCTGCAGTTGCTCCTGTCTCTAAATGGCGCTCCACTACTATCACTTAGCACCTGACAATGCCGCTGGGCTGAATCCCCACCTCACCCCCCCCAACTTCCCCCTGGCATCCTGCCCTTCTGCTAGTACCTGCATGTGCTAAATGTTATCACCTTGAAATGTTTCAATTTGCTCATTGTATGAAAACAACTGTGTTATTTCTATGTCACTCATTGTATTGAACACTGTAAATATGCTTCACTGTATGTCCTCTCTGTGATGAGGTACCTTTGTAAATAAGCCTCTGGCTCAAACATTGTAAATCCGATTATTCAAATAAATAAAAAAAAAAATAAATAAATAAAAACAGTACAAGGATAATCGCACGGCCTAAAGCGCGGAATGAATTACAGCGACAGGGATATAATAGCGATAGGAAACTACCACTACCCCTGTCGATGACTAGGAACTGAAGATAGAGCTGAAGAGGACACAGGTGCTGTGCCTGGTTGAGCTGTTCCCATGGTGGAGTGGGTAAGGCACTAACACCTGGTACACTGGAGAGCTGGGGATTGGAGTTTGATTCCCCGTTTCCCAGCATGTTATTTTTTTTTTTGCAAGAAAACCTATGTTCCCCACTCCAGAGTTTCCCCTTTTCCCCTTGATCCACACCCCGTCAGAGTTAGTTAATTTAGTTAGGAGGTGTGGGGGGCTAAGCCCCCCACATTGGGGAATTCGGGAACGAAGCCCCCTGCAAAAAACAAAGAAATGGGAATGTTTCACATTTCTTCCTCTGGTGTGCATGGTTGTTGTGTGAGTTAGTGTTTTCATCGACTCTGTTTTTTCATTTTGCTGTTTTCACTGCGGCATTGTTGTGCTGCGCTATTGTCCATGCAACATTATGACCCAGTGCCATAGGTTAGCACCCCCGCCCCATCTTCCTGGTGTTGATTTTATATCTGGGCACTGTTCCATAGTTCTGTAGGATTTTTTGTATACATCAGGGAGGGAGTGTCCAGGGTCTCTAAGGTATAAGACAGGTATAAGTCACTGTTTCCTGAAAATATAAACATTTCAGATGAAATGTACTGAGTCTCCAGAACCCATTATACTTTTCTTCCCCCAAGGCAAATTTCATTATGACTGGGGAGTGGTC
This sequence comes from Neoceratodus forsteri, assembly GCA_016271365.2. NCBI lineage: Eukaryota > Metazoa > Chordata > Ceratodontiformes > Ceratodontidae > Neoceratodus > Neoceratodus forsteri. The sequence goes on along the minus strand of JADMNL010000025.1, from coordinate 345,048,243 downwards.
TGAAAAAGTGATATCCCCATGGGTACACTCACGGACCCTGTGGAAATCCTCCAATGTGGAAACTCTGTACCCGATGCAGGAATAGGTCGGGTGGGCAGCGGAGTAATGCATATAAGTGTAAGCACCCTGTGGGAGCTTACTAGTTACATTTTCTGTAGCTAAGTGTAGTTGGCAAGAAAAGCTGTGGTGCCAGTAGGTCTGGAACTGAGCCCTGTTTGTAATCAGGTGGGGCCTCTGCCTAAAGGGTATCACTAGGGGTAGTTTGGCACCAAAAAGGGAGATGGATTGAGAGAGAGAGAGAGAGAGTCATGGGGTTGGCCCATAAGTTTGGCCATGAGGGCCACAGAGGGGCCAGGGTGGACCATCTACCACCCTGGTCTTCCTCTCTTGAAGACCAGTGAAGTGTGGTGGTTCGGGGTCAATGAGACAAGTGTGCAGCAGAAGGGGGATCCTGAGTAACTAGAAGTCTTGCTCATGGGTGAGTGCATCCCTGAGAGCCTGTGTGAGGACTGTGGCAGGGCTGCTTATGGCAGGAGGGGTCTGGGGCGTGGTCCAGAAGTGGTAGCCTGGATCGTTGGTGGGATAGTGTTGGCAGCCTATCCCCTTTCCCCTTTCCCCAGACCGAGCACTGCTGAAGAGTTTGGAGCTCTTGCAGTGAGTGCAGTCTGTGGAGGCATGTGGAGTTCTACGTGGGGAGTGGCTGTTTGGGACCACAGGCGGGGTGGCAGGCTGCCCATGTGCTCTGTGTGGCACTGCAGCTGGGTCCCTGGGTGAAGGCATTTCTGATCTGAAATCACTGCATGAATGGAATGTGCCTTGGGTCTCCGGGATCGCATGGGATAGATAAAAGCTGCCTGGGATGCTTAAAGCAGGCATATAGCATCAGTGATTGGGTGCCAGAGGGTTTTTGGTGGGACTGTTCATGCTGGAGTAACACCACCATTGAAACCAAAGTGCTCCCCATTTTGAGGAAACAAACTTGGAATGGGACTGGGCAGAAGAAACGTCTTATTCTGTCCCGGTTTACCTCTGATTAAGTATTTAATTGCCCAAGGAAAAGACGCTTAAGTGAATGAGCTGGTGGAAGGAATGTTTGAAAAGTTGCAAGGAGCACGTAAAGGGATTGCTGGGAAGTTCAAAGTACAAATCTGGTGTGGCCATTTTCGGCCCATGATAACAGTGCTGCTGCTAGGAATTGTAGACTTTTCAGCTTAAGGAGAAGTACTGCATGAAAGAAAATCAATTTGTTGGAAAAAGAGATTGCTGCAGAGTCAATGGCAGGTTAAACATAGAAACATAGAAACATAGAATTTGACGGCAGATAAGGACCGCTTGGCCCACCCAGTCTGCCCATTTCCCTACCTGATGGATAAGCTGCAGATCCTAGTTAACAAGCAGCCTACTTCTTCCTACCCCCACCCCCTAGAATTGCCTTATGACTGTCCCATGCATGCTTGAATTCCACCACTGTTTTTGACTCCACAACTTCCTCTGGAAGGCTGTTCCATGCATCCACAACCCTCTCTGTGAAAAAATACTTCCTTAAATTACCTCTTGTGTGCCTGCAAAGTCGCTTCATGGTTAATCATTGTACCCCACACTCCATGGAGATGCCAATTAAGTTAATCAGTTGTATTAAATCATTTATTTACTTTTTGATTCTCATGTGGATAATGGACTTAATCCAATAATTGTTGCCTCAATATTGTGAATCAAATCATCGTTGCCCCCGGAACTGTGCACCTTGAAGAAAACTGAAGTGCCAAGCCCCTCCATGTACCATCCTACAAGAGCTGAACCAGGTAAATGAGCATATTTATTTTCATGGACTGTGTTTTCTGGCTGTACAGCCACCGCCTCCCATCTTTTAACATCTAGCATACCCCTTGACAGCAGGAGGGGGCTTACAACATGGGGGCTTGTCCATGATCCTTTATTTGCTCATTTAGAGGTGCCTGAATTGTTCCTGGACTGTAAATTTGAGGGTGCAGCAGTTCAGGAGACTTTTGTGTTGTTAGGTGCCATTTTGGACTTGTGGAACTTCATGCCTTCAGCACAGTGTCATTTTCTGCCAGCATGGTCTGTTTAGCATACAGTTAATGTATGCAAAACTTTGGGATCATATTCCATTGGTTGGAAGCAGCTGGGCTGGGTCCAGAGGTCACATTGTGAGAAGAGGGAACGCCATTTTGTGAAGCGCAGTGAACTGCACCATAAGTGTTTGCACATCAAGGAAATTGCTTGCTAGGACTCTATAATTTGAGCAGCAGCAGCAGGAAAGAACATCAAGGATTATATTCATGGCTGAAGCTTCTGGTGATGGGAACAGGATGGTCCCTGTTCCAGCTTCACTCCTTTCCTGGCTTTGGGAGGTCACTCAGAAGGGTGGAATACAGGACTGATATGTGATTTTCCAAAGCTCTGGAGGAATTGTGAAAGTGCTGCCCGTGTGTTTGGACTGTGCCAGCTCGGCCCACCCTGCCATATCAGCCTGCCTGGAGTTGGACCACCACCTCTGCTCCAGTTAGCATGGACGCATACAGCTTGGAAAACTGGGACAAAGTGGGAACTACAGCCTGTGAGGTAGTTCCTGGGTAAAGGGACACTAGCTGTCTGCTCAGCCTTCTTTCCCATTGGTGCCTGACTCTCCCTGTGGCAGAGGGAGAGGCCATGGGGTGGCAGGAAGACTCAAGCCAATGGAGCCCCCTGTTAAGGGCACCGATCCCTTTGGCAACAGGCACCCAGAAGAGCACCCCAGTACCTTCCCCTGTTGCTGTGGGGGATGCAGACGCTCCAAGACCTGATGTGGAAGTGGAGGCAGTCATATCCGAAGGAGATTCCAGCATGGTGGAAGACACCGAGGCTACGGACACAGTACCCCCTGCTCCGGGTGTCCATGCCAAATCCTACACTTTAGATGACCCTCTGTGGAAGCAGGACATCCCAAGGCCTTACCACTTCCCGAGTTGACGATACCCCAACACCATCCCCGGCTGTGGCAGGTCTGCCAGAAGCATAAGAAGGACATGGACATTCTCTACCCAATTGACCCACGCTACTTGCAGTACAACTTGGGGAATTGGCTGCTGAAGGGTGCTGCTTCTAGAACCGATATGAGGGGCATACCCAGCTGGTCACAGGCTGAGTGCTGGGTAAGAAGAAGGATCAAAAAGGAATGTTCCAGAGAGAACTATCCATACTTGTGTGAGAGGGTTTGGGATGTCATCGAGGAAAGGAGAGAGGACTGGGTCTGCCAAGGAACCCTGGACAAAGTCAAGCAGAAAAGCCAAGGGAGTGCCCTGGATCTGGGAGGGCACGAGCAGCAAGCTATAAAGAAGGCAAGTCAGATGTGTACCTCCACGGTGTGGACTGAAGTGACTTTGTTTAAAACTTCTGTAATAGTCCAGGATGGAGAGGGACAGAGGACCAAGTATACATGATCAGTGAGGATGTTTCAGGGAGGATTGTACCAAACCTGATCCAAAACTGTATTTTGCCACAGAACCCTGGATGTAGCACTACTTCTTAAGATTGCTAAAAGACTGCTCTAAAAGATCTGTGTCTAGTCTAATCTCCTCTTCCCACTGATGCAGGCCTTGACATCTGGTGCAGGACAGGACTGAGAAAATATGGACCCCCACCACTGGATGCTGGGTGAGATCAACCCCTTTTATTTGTTAATTAATGTTAACATTTTTAAAATGTTTAAAGGGGTTGACTCCCCAGTAAAAAAAAAAAAAAAAATTGATGTTTTCCTGTTGTGAACAAACTTTTTTCTAGTTAGTAATGTTTACCAGGAGGTGGCTTTTTTGCAGCTGAAGCTCCTCCTTAATGCAAGCAAAACAAAAGTTATGGTCATCTTCCCTAAATCTCACACTCCGACAACAACCATACACCATCATAGGATACTCATCTTACTGAATGAGCAAATTGAAACTGTTGACAACTTTAAATATCTAGGTTTTTGGCTAGACAGCAAGCTTAATTTTATGGTACATTTACAGGAACTAGCCAAAAAACCTGAGACAGCGTCTGGGCATCTTCTATCGTATTAGACATCTTCTCACATGCGAGGCAAAAAAGACACTGGTCCAAACAACCTTCCTACCTCTACTTGACTATGCAGACATTCTCTATAGCCTCTGCCCTGTATCAGTTCTAAGTAAATTAGACACCCTATACAATACCACCATGCCTTGAGATTCATATCTAGCGCTCCTTTAAACACCCGCCACTGTCAGCTCTATGAGATGCTTGACTGGTCTTCTCTTACTATCAGAAGGAAGAGGAATGCAGCCCTTTGGTTTCACAGGGCAATTACAAATAAACTTCCTTCTTATATCTCCAATCCATTTAATCGAAACTCATGGACCTACTGTTTGAGACGCTACGCATTTGTTATGTTCGATGTTCCCAAGATCCAAACACAATCTGGCACTGCTGCTATTAGCTTTGCTCTTCCCTCCCTTTGTAACTCCCTGCAGAACGCACTTAAGATTGCTACGGTACCGAGGATAGCCATCTTCAAGTCTCTTCTCACAGCTGCCTTGAAAGAAACTTACTCATGTCATAGATAATGTCTCAAGACCTTGCTTTCCCAGTCCTACTTTTGTTCGTCAGGTCATTCTAGCACTTCTACTCCTCTTCCCCTTACCCCTACCCATTCTTCTCAACCGCCCATTCCTCCCCCTTCTCATCTCTCCAACCCGTTTCCTCTTTAGCACATACTTAATATCTTCTGTCATGTTGTATTATTACAGGTTACTATAGTTTTATAGCAGTATTCCCATGTTATCCTTTGTGCCCGTAATCAATATATACTGTAAAATGCGCAAAATGTATCATCGACTGTATTCAAATGTTGTATATGTTGTGTACCGGAATATCTATACCATTGTATTGTTGTCCATTGTAATTGTTGTCCAGGAACACCTTGCAAATGAGCTCGCTCAAAGGTGAAAAGCCTGGGTTAAATAAAGTTTGATTGATTGATTGAATATACCCCTCTGAGCCTGTAGCTGAACCTTAATGCTGTGTGAGGGAATGCATGGCTAGTGTGTGTGAGGGTATGAGTGATGTTGGTATGAAGTTGTGTGTGCATGTGTGTGTGTCTGTGTATGTGTGTGTGTGTGTGTGTGCATGTGTACGTGTCTGGGTTGAGAGTGGTTAGCTGATTGAAATAGAACTTTTGGAATGTTTCAGACTGTTATGCCTTTAAACTAGTGTAACCCCCTTGTTACCCGGAGTTACTAGAATCCCAGTAAGACCTAGTGGTAGGCAGGAAAAGGCAGCTTGTGAAACTCCAGTTAAATGGGTTTCACACTGTCTCACTCTGTTCTCAGTCTCAGCTGAGACTGAGGGATGAGATCACCAATAGAACTTTCGCAGCTGCATAAGCCACATTGGAATCTGCAGCAAAGGGAGTTAGATAGAACGTTGGGAGTTTTGAAGTCAGTGTTTTCAGTCAGTCTTCAGTGAGTGTGTGAGAAGTTGGGAGCTTGCTGGTAAAGCAGCTCAGTGAAGGCTCTAGGAGCCTCAGCCCTGACAGAGGGCTACTTTTAAGTAGTAGGGTGTATGTCTCCACCTTAAAGAGAGACACAGAAGAGTACTGAAGTGGTGGAGACCGTTGTTTTCAGGTCTCAGTGCCCCCTCCTTCTGGGGGGGGATGAGAAGGATTCCCTACAGATTCCTGGGGCAACCCCCTAGTTCTGTGTGTGGAGGAAAAGCTGCCTGTCCGTTGCAGTATTTAGTTGGGAGAAAAGAAGATTTGTGAGTCGCCTGTGGGGCACCTGCAACGTGAGGGTGAGTGTCTGCTCTGGCTAAAAGGGCCTATGTTTTCACCCTGGGACTTGTGTGACAATGTGGGGATTGAACTACTAAATATTGGGAAGCCTAGAGAAATGGGCTAAGCAAAGTCAAAGTAGTTTCAAGTTCCAGAGTTTGTTGGGATGCAAATAATATGTAGAGGTGATGTGACAGACGTCTACCCTTAATCTACATTTAAAAGTTCAGTACAGAAATAGTTCAGCTTCCAGAGAGATGGCTGGGTATGGGCTTTGGGAGCTGGAGGTGGGTGGTCCCCCACCTTTAGTGACCAGGTCCACCTCTACGGATTTCCTCTGTGGATTTCTACTTTGCCTCAGGCACTTGGCCAGTGATGGGGGAAGCACCCAGACGTGGGATTGTGAGGAAAATTCTCTCTAAGAGTCGCAGACTCTAGTGTGGTTTGGGGAGCCACAACAGGATAATTGGTTCATTCTTCCAATGGACTGCGGATCAAGTGGCCGGCAGGGGAGCCGGCCCAGTGGGGAAAACCCAAGTGTGTACAAGTCGGGCTGTGTACCCAAAGCTGAGTGCAAGTCTGGGCTGTGTGCCTGGTGAGTTTAGAGCCTGAGGGCTGGAAATAGTGATAAAGTGTTCTGTTGTCTCTAAGCTGCATTACCAGGAAATGTAGCCCCATGGGGGTCTGTCTATGCTTTGTTCAGCTAGGATGTGAATAAAAGCCACACTGAAGAATCCCCATTCCTGGTTCTGGACATTACAGTTATTACTTCCTGTGTTCGGATTTACTTGGGTGCCCCTGTGCAGAGTAGCCAAACCTAGGTACCCCTGTGCCGAGTAACCTCATCCTCCCCGAACCCAGGTCCCCACCAGGTACTGTTGTCAGCTTCAACAGCATGCCACCTGTCGTTTTGCTAAAAAGGCGGGGTGAGGGGTTACACTATCAACGTGTTTGTTCCTGTTCTAAGAAAAAAACAAAATTTTACTGACCTGCTCAATGCTGTTTTAAATATAAAGTTCTGTGCTATGCAATATTAGAAGTGGTAGGTATGCTTTGTACCCTTCCTGGCAACAGCACTTCTTTTTGAAAGAAACATTTTAGGGTTGTTTAGAGTGCTAATGGGGAGGAAGGGATGCCCTCACTGTGGTACTTGGCAATCCATCCATGGGAACCAACAGCTGGGTTGCCAGAATGCCCTGTAGCATGGTACAGTGTTTTGGTTAAGGTAGAGCTCTGGGTTAAAGTAAATGAAATTCCACCATTTCAGTGGTGTAGCCAGTTAGTGCCCTGGCCATTGGAGGGAGGGAGAGTGGCCATAACTCTCCTCTGGGGGTCGGTTGTGCATCCTTGTAGACGTTCACCAGGAGGTGAATGTTTTGTGTGGGGGGAAAGTGTAAGCACCCTGTGGGGGCTCACTAGTTAAATTTTCTGTAGGTAAGTATAGTTAGGCAGGAAAAGCTGTGGTGCCAGTCCGTCTGAAGCTGAGCCCTGTTTGTAACCAGGTGGGGCCTGAGCCCAGAGATTATAAATGGGGTAGTTTGGCACCAAAAAAGGAGATGGATTGAGAGAGATAGAGTTGTGGGGCCAGCCTGTAAGTTCAGCCATGAGGTCCGCGGCATGGCTGAGGTGGATCGACCACCACCCTGGTCCTCCTCCCTCGAAGACCAGCGAAGTGTGGCAGTTTGGGGTTGATGAGAGAAGTGTGGCACAGAATGGGGGTGCTGAGTAACTAGAAGTCTCACCTGTGGGTGAATGCATCCCTGAGAGCCTGTGTGAGGATTACAACAGGGTCGACTATGGCAGGAGGGGTCTGGGGCGCAGTCCAGAAGTGGCAGCCTGGATTGTTGGGGGTAATAGGGTTGACTGAACTGAGGCCACTGCAGAATTTGGAGCTCTCAAGGTGAGTGAAGCCTGTGGAGGCATGAAGAGTTCTGCTTGGGGTGTGGATGTTTGGGGCCCCAGGCAGGATGGCAGGCCACCTGTGTGCCCTGTGTGGCACTGCAGCTGGGCCCCTGGGTGAAGATATTTCTGGACTGAAATCACTGCATGAGTGGAATGTGCCTCGGATCTCTGAGATTGCCAGGGATAGATGAAAACTCCCTGGGATGCTCGGAACAGGCATATGGCATCAGTGATTGGGTGCTGGAGGGTTTTCAGTGGGACTGTTCATGCTGGAGTAACAGCACCATTGAGACCAAAGTACTTCCCATTTTAAGGAAACAAACTTGGAATGGGACTGGGCCCCTGCAGTGATATAGAAAGTAGATTTAGAATTTACAGTTGTATAAAATAAATAATCGGCAGTTTAAAATAGATCAATTATCAACAGTCAGTGTGAGATATTATTAATTGTTATAGTAGGAGGCAGCGCAGGGGGGAAGTATGGAAAGGACACCTGGCCCTGGCTTATCTTACACACATGCAGTTTTGCTTAGTTTTAATGTGACTGGCAAGATTTTATGTAAAACATATAGTGTTATCCCTAAAAATAGTAGTTTAGTCATGGCACGGGGGGGCTGACTGAGTTTGTATTTGAGGAGCCGTTGTAGCTGGTTTTTATCTATTAAACTGGTTTTTTACTTCTTTCATGAATGAAAGCTTTTTATTCACTGTGCTGGGTAGCTCTGCTTTTGATGTTTCTTTGTAGTTTAGTCATTGGTGGTCTGTGGTGATTAAAATAAAATAAAAATGCAGAGTGGCAGCTGCAGGCGCCCAGAGTGCCGAAAGTGAATGGAGGGGGAGTGTGAGAGACCAAGTATCGGTCACACAGCAGAGCACAGCGCACTCCGTATTGGAATCCCCAGGCTTGCTTGCAGGTGGCCGCTCCAAAATAGAGCACTGGTTGGAAGGCAGGCTGCGGCCTACACAAGTGGATCCTTGCTGTGCGAAGGTGTGAGAGGGAGACACACTAAGGCACTCCTCTCGCAGGCAGGATCAACCAGATATTTTCCTTTTCTTTTTAGTTGAGCAGGCAACAAGCGCCATGGAAAATGTTTTAGGGACTGGCTCACATAAAACAAATGTAACCCCCCGTCCCCTGGGGTTACTAGAATCCATCAGTGTCAGTGTTGGATAGGGAAGGCAGCTGCTGAATAGCTAGTTAAATGGATTTTCACCTGTTCCCTCTCTGTTTACTTGGTCTCAGCTGAGAGGAGAGAGGTGATGTCATTTAGAACTCTCGCAGCAGCATAAACCACAGAAGCTAGCTGTGAGTGGGGAGCTTTAGAATTTTCAGTTAGTTCTGTGAGTGGAGTTCAGTGTGAGCAGTTGGAGGAGTGAAGAGCTGCAGTGTGGGCTCTGAGGAGAGCCTATTTTTCTCACCCTAGTGCTGAGACCCATCTGCCTGCCAGTAGAAATGGTGGAAACTGTCTAGCAGGAGTTCCTGATTTTACTTCTCATACCCAGTGAGATGAGAAGGACTGCAGAATGGATCCAAGGGGCAATCCCCTACTTTGATCCAGGACATTTGAAGCTGCCTTTTCTTTGACAATCATGAGTAATCTGACTTTGGGTATCCCAGGAGAAACGTATCTGTCTGTTTTCTTTTGGGGTGTATTCTGACAAAGGGAAATCTACACCAAGTTCTGTTCTGTTTGAGACTGTTCTCATCCTTTCTTAAAGTTGGCTGACAATCATGGAGTCCCCAGTGAGACTTGACACATTGTTCAGGCCCCTAATTTACACTCGGAAGTAGTGTGTCTCTAATGTTGAATGTGCCAGATATTCCAGGTTGCATAGTTCTACAGTTTTACTTAAAGTTTGAGGTGTAACTGAAAGAATGGATGGGGATGGACTAGGAAGCAAAAGGTGGGCTACCCCCCATCTGGAGTGACCAGTTCAGCACTATAGGTTATGTAAGGGCATCTGCTTATTCAGGACATGGTGGCCATTGCCTGAAGAGAAAGTTTACCCCCTGGTGTGGGTTGTGCTAATTTTGAGTACCAAAGTGCTCCATCATGGCCAGTTGCCACATTGCCAAAGGTTTAAATCCTATGCCACATGGGAAATGTTCTAAGTTGTAGCCCTTGCCACTAGAAGAAATTGTGTGCTCCGTTATGGCCATTGCCACTAGAAGAGAGATGTGTTTCAGCTGAGGCTTTGCCACTGAAAAAGGGTTCAAAGTCCTATGCAATCTGGGATGTTAGATTTCTTTCCGAAATAGACTTTTGGTGTTCTGCATTGCCTTGTGCCATGAAGTGTAAATCCTTGGGGTCCACTTTTGCTTTTGTGTACCAACTTTGGAATAAAGCCACACCCTAGAACTCCAACCTGGTTTGGACATTCTTGTTGCTGCTTTCTGAGTGGAATTACTAGTTACCCCTCTAGAGGTACAGACCTAGCGTAGCCCCCTAGCAAAAGTTCTTTCCTCAGGGCCTGAGTTTAGCAATGGTCATTGGTCTGCATTACTGTGTTTTGTACCCCCACCCCTCTCTTTCCCCTAGACAGAAAAATATGAGAGGTGTGCTTACTAGTTAAACAAGTGGCCAGTGGGGGGGTTACAAAAATGGGGGCTCGTCCAAGGATGTTGTTTAATTTGAGGAGAGAACTAGAGATTTTTGTTGAGGGTATGGCTAGTGTTTGTCTGTCTGGTAGCATGGTTGCCCAAACAGAAAGAAAGCTTTGCACAAAAGGATTTTGCCCAGAAGAGTGCCATCCGTATGTGCCGCTTGCGTGCCTGCTAGTACAGAAACAACAGAGTGCTGCTGTGTGTGTGTGTGTGTGTGTGTGTGTGTGTGTGTGTGTGTGTGCCAACTTACAATGGACAGTAAAGCCAGAAAGTATATGTCCTTGTCTCTGCATCCAGAATGTTTACAGAACTTTTTAAATTGCAATTTTCAAATGCCAAAAGTAGTGTGGACTTAAGAAACAGAGAGAGAAATGTGCCCTGAAAGTTTAGTGAGCTTTGTGCGCAAATTGGGGGAGTCACTAAAGAAATTGCTAAAATCTGTGGAGAAAATGGTCAAAAACAGCACTCCTGCCACTGAAATTGTAGCCGAGAAAAAAAGTTACAGTTTGCAGTTTAAATTTGCCCTGCTCGACGACTGTCAAGAAGGAAACAGCGAGCGAGAGAGAGGCTCGTTTGCATGGTGTCGAGTGACTGCAGTTGCACCAATCAGTCCCTCCCCCAGCCAGCTTCTGTGTGCAGCCGAGTGTTTGAGGAGGAGACAGCGAGTGGCGTGCAAGCTGGTCAGATCAGGATCAACCATCGAGGAGCTTGTGAACGTTCTAATCTGTAGAAAACAGATTTTTGCTTTGTAAATTTGGGCTCAACCCGTTGTCCGACCAACTGGAAAGTGAGCGTGGCATTCGTGGCTACAATTGGCAGGACTGCCAGTCCATTTCACCCCAGAGGCTTTCCAAGATCAGCACCAGGCCGAAAATTTCCACCGGAGAAAGCCAGCTACTGATTTCAGTGAGTACAACCAGCTAACTGAGCATCACATTGTGTGTGATTTTCAAGCCAGCTGAATCTGTGTGCAAGCAGTGTGACTGTTTTGCAAAGAAGGACTGTCTGTTGAAACAGTAAAGCAACAAACAAAAATTCTGAGCATAGTCTGTGAGCATTTATGATGGGTTTAGCAACAATAAATGCTTCTAAGCAAGAGAGAGACTGTGAGTTGTATATTAGGCTGCAGCAAACAGGCAATCCTGTGCAAGGGAAATACTGTGGCTTGCAAGTGACTTTGGGCATGTGCAAATAGTTCTTTGATTCGATGCTGATCGCAAAGTCAAGTTAAAATCATATGAATGTGCTGAGAGATACAAGCAGTGCAATCGATTACAGTTTTGAGCAAAATCAGTAGCCAGAAAAGATCGGAAACACCATTCTGAGTCAGAAACAGATTTAATGCATCAGGAGAGCTACCGCCGCCATCACAGGACAGAGTCAGCAAATGTAAACACAGCAGCAGGGAGCCATTTTGTGAGACTGTAAAGGGATTAGTGAACAAATAAGTAACAATAGGAATACAGTATTCACTAATAAACTTTTGTGTGTTTGATTTCAGACATGGCCTCGGGAAATCCCCGCTACCCGGATCATGCCCGAGCCATGATCGCAGAAGAGGTTGCAGCACTAAGAGAAATAGAGAGAACTTTCTATGGTGAAGGGTTGCCTCCCGATGTAACAATCCCAAGCTATCCAGTGAGACAGTGCATTATGTGCCTCAGGACTGGAAGGGGTGTGTTTCTGATACCCCACTGTTTGGATTGCCTTGTGAAGTATGGCATGAGCAGTGGTGCAGCACCAGAGGGGGCATCATGAATTCATTTGGCTCCCACATGGACCAGAGTAGGAAACTCTGGAAATAACAGCATGCAGCACCAGGTTAAACCTGTTGTAGGAAGCCCCATAGAGTGTGGCACAGAAGGAGAGAGTATGGATGTACTGCAAGGGCAGGCACAGAGAGAGGTTTCTACACCCATGTCCCAAGTGGGCAGTGCAATGGAAGGATTCATGGACCCATGGAAGGAGGGTCCAAGTCCTAGCCTAGTAGGGGAGGATAAACTGCAAGAGACACTGAACTGGGAGGTGTCTACCTTGGTGCCTAGTGAGAAGTGGACTGTCTTGGGGGTGAGGACATCTGCTCACTCCTGGGCTCAGATACTGAGTGAGAAAGAGGAGGATGAAGATATGTATCATTGTGTTGAGGGTCCCCATGAGTCACCTCAAGCTCTTGCCTCAGAGGAGCCAGAGAGAGAGAAGAAGAAGAAGGCTCCAGTAACCTGCCCAGAGAGATGGTCAGGGACAAGTTTTTTCGTTCTTTAAGTATGTGGCACTAGCTCATCCAGAACTAGCCACCCCCAAGCCCGGGCTGCACACTTGTGAAGAGTAGCAAGGAGGAGAGACTGGTATGTAGGAGGGCTGACGCCATCTATGGGAAGTCCTTTCCTACCTTTCCTTGTACAGTCTGGGAGGAAATTGAACAGAACAGGAAGTCCTGGTTGTTGGAAGAGGCAAGCAAGTGTTTATACTCTGGTGCAGCAGAATGTGTCAGGGACAGAGTCACAAATGATCAACTTAAATTCTGGAAATTGGGCAGAACTCTGTTTATGGACACTGTGTGAACTGTGGACAAGGCAGGGAATGAGACATTCCACAACATCAACTTTGAATGCCCAGATGGTGTCATAGTCCTTGCACCTCACCCTGAATGGTACTACCCTTCATGGTGCCACTCCCTGTGAATATGTCCAGCATGCCCAGAGGGAAGCGAGCAGTGGCAGCCTGGTGTCTGTCATCCAGCAGTAGCAGTATCCAAGGAGCAAGATTCAGCTCAGCCCAGCAATGTTTTCTCATTTTCATCACCTGGCCTTCCAGATGACATCAGCCAGCTGTTTTCCTGTTTCATTGTTTGGTTTCCAGATGACATCAATCCAGCTGTTTTCCTGTTTCATCACCTGGTTTTCCAGAGGACACTACCCAGCTGTATCTAAAGATGCCACCTGCAGAAAGAAGGCCCTCAGCTTGGAGAAGTAAGGTGATCCTTTGTTTTCGGTCTTCAAGGAACTGGTAAGGCCAACTTTTCTATTTTCTAACTGACTTTGCACAACACACCTTACACTGGCAGACTGACCACAAACTGTTTGAATTGTCCTCAAAGACTCTCTCCATGGATTGCAGTGCTTTTCAGGCCCTGCCCTGTTCCAGGACTGTTCTTCAGTGGGTTCCGGACCAGGAGAGACTCTTTTATGGATCTTGCCCTCGGGCAACAACATTCTGTCACTAGATGGACAATTTAGGGTATTACACCCCCAAATGTGTTCTTTCTATTTTTTTACTTTTGTACTTTTCTAGAAAATATTTTTGGGATTCTCTAGTGTTCAGGTGGAGGTTTGGACACTGTGTGTTATGCAGAATGTGTTTTGTTTTTCTTCACTTGCAGGTGTTCTTGAAGAAGAGAAGAAAAGAAGAGGATGCTGTTACTCAGCCAAGCTCCCCATTTCTTAGAGATTTAGAATTGTTTGTGGTTAACAGGGTGTTAACATGCTTTTCCTTTACAGGTGTGAGGTTGTGGGGAAAGTTTGGGAAATGTAATGCATTGCAGTGTATTGATTCTTGTTTTTGTTTGCAAGTACCCTGGGAGCTTGGGAGCAGGTTCCCCAGTGGGCAGCCTGGTCAGATAGCTTTTCACAGAAGGCTAGGGGAATAGACAGGCTGTGGTCCTGACCTGCAGTAGGGGCCTCAGTTCTGGTCTATTAGGGCATGCTTCAGGCAGTTTCTTGGTGCCACTGAATTATCCATAGCTAGATCATAGGCTAGGGGCTGAAGTTTCATCAGCTGGCCTCTGGGCCTTTAGTGTTGCCTGCCTGTGCCTGGCACATGGTAGGGGAGAAGTAGCGCTGCCTCCCCGTAGGTGACACAGAGTGTCGAATGGCCTGGTGCCAGGTGGAGAAATGACTGTGGACAGTCATTTACCTAGCATGGGGTGAGTGTAACCCTCCAGTCCCCTGAGGTTACTAGAATCCCATCAGCATCAGTGCTAGGTAGGGAAGGCAGCTGGTGAATAACTAGTAACATGGATTTTCACCTGGTCCCTCTCTGTTTACTTTGTCTCAGCTGAAAGGAGAGTGGTGATGTCATTTAGAACTCTCACAGCAGCATAAGTCATGGTAGCTAGCTGTGAGTGGGGAGTTTTAGAATTGTCAGCTAATTCTGTGAGTAGAGTTCAGTGGGAGCAGTTGGAGGAGTGAAGAGCTGCATTGTGGGCTCTGAGGAGAGCCTATTTTACTCATCTTAGTGCTGAGACCCATCTGCCTGCCAGTAGAAGTGGCAGAAACCATCTAGCAGGAGTTCCTGATTTTACTTCTCATCCCTCAGAATTTTAATAAATAATCACAAGCAAAAATGGAGCAGTTGTAAGCAAGGCTCTGTTGGGGAAAATGTATTCAGTCACAACACATTTGCTACACGCATGTACTTTTCAAAATAGTGCTGCCAAACCATTTTTGTTGTCAGAATTATACCAAACATGGCAGAGAGATAGAATAAAGTGTCCTACACCACATAAAAATAATTTCAAGTGGTAAAAATGCAAAATAAGAAAGTTACTAACCTTCATAGAGAGAGAGTGGGTCCTGAATGAAACAAATCAATGCAGACAGTTAAAGTGTGGGGAAAATGAATATTTAATTCCTGTGTGAAAAAACTGCTGTGCTCAGTGTAATTAAGAGGGCAAATTACTGTTTTTAATGGAAAGTGAACAGAAAAATGCTTAGAAATTATTTCTTCAATTTAATAATAAAAGATTGATAGTCTTAATGACTTAGCTTTCCTGGGGGTTATTTTGTACAGAAAAAAATCAGCAGACAGCTTAGGATGATGGCCTTCTAGCCATTATGGTGAAAACCTGCTTAAACTTAAAGAAAGTGCTTATTTAGTGTGATGAAGAAATGTATTTTAAAAAGAGACAACATTATAAAAAAAGGGGAGCCTTAGAATGTTGAGAGGGGCAGTTGTACTTCAAAACTGAGTATTCCATTATGGCGTGTGTCACTGCAGAGAGGATTTTGATTGGTGCTGAGCCTCTGGACAGATCAGTGTCCACTCAGTGACCACAAATTAGCATACGCAAATGAGTTGTGGTTATAAAAGAAGCAGCACAGCCAGTGTACAGCGAGTCTGAGCAGGGAGAGCGACCAAGAAGGAAGGTGCCCAAGCCAATTGGGTGTCCTGTCTGAAGAGGCCTGACACAGTGATAGAGCCTGATAGTGACAACCTTTATTTAAATACAGTATAGGATTAGGGGATCACCTGAATCCCAGTGTAGGGTCAGATAGGGTAGTAAGTGAGAACAGGGTGATACTAGAAAACCTGTTGCTTCAAGTGCCTGATGATCCTGTTATGCTAAATTTTCCTCACAGAAGAAGAAAAGCTACAACCTGAAGAAATCCTCACTTCTCCTGATGACACCAAGAAACTGCCGACTCAAGAGAGCCCTCTGACAACAACAAAACTTCAACAACTTCGACAACAGAATTTCTTCAGTAAACCCAAACCAGTGTGGGATTGTACAAACACTATTGATATAGTTTGGGGACTATTTTAAAAGTCAAAGTGACATTGATTTATACAGAATTTACCTCAGTCCTTCTGAATTTAAAGCAATGTTTGTCAACTGAAGGACTGAACACTGAAGGGACTGAGGGGTGATAATGTCACAGCTTTTAAAGTACCAGTATTCAATATGTTTTATGCCACTGTCATTCCTGAATGTTTTGCTTTACAGTAATTCATGTATAGAAATGTCTAAGGATTTTAAAATGTTTTAAAGTATAGTGTTAAGTATAGTAACTGTGTGACAGGATACCAGGGTGGGTATCTGGCAGAAGGGGTCAGTGGGCTGACTAAGGTAGGATAAGGTCTAGCAATCACCGTACACCCTTAAGGCAAGTGAAACATATGGCATTGGGGTCTGAGGTAGGCCCAGTGCTGGGTAACTGTGTAAACTGGATACAAGGGAGGGTATCTGGCAGAAGGGTTCAGTGGACTGATTGCTCAGAGGTATGGCCCAGTAGTCACTGCATTCCTTATATCTAACATGTGAATAAGCTCAGGGATCAAGGCCAGGGAGGGTACATATCCTGGAATCTGTGTATTATCTGGAGGGCTGGTGGGTGGTGAGTGTCTGCATTCTCCAGGAGAGAAGTACAAGAAGGTTAGTGGGGTGGTGTTGCCCTGCAGAAAAAAAGTAAAAGTGATAAACGTACTGCTAATTAATGTGTTTTATTTGTCATTCATTCAAAAAGTGAATTGTGCCATTCATGGCTGTTATTTCAGATATTTCTTTCATATTTTCAGTAAAAATGTACCTTTTTTCTCAACAATTCAAGTGTCAGTGTCCTTGCTTACAGAGCCAGTATCTCACATTCCTGCAGGTCACCAGGTCAGTCTGGTGCAGCATTCCCTATCCTTGGCAGCTCTTAGCTACTCCAGTTGGGGAGGTAAGGTACTGTACTCAGATAGTACCCAACTGGGAAAGCATTGTCACAGGAGAAGGAACAAAGACTCCTTGATGTTACCTATCTCTGTGTGGAGTGGCTCACCTGTGGCCAGAGATTAAGACAGTAGTGGGTGTGTCATCACAAAAGTAGCATCCAAAGTGGGGCAGTTGCTGTTCACTCCCTCCACTTGGGTAGTCTCTCACAAAAGTGGCACCCAAATGTGTGGCTGCACTGTGAATATTTTCTATTGCTTTGTGTAAGGTTAACACAGTTGGAAGACTGACCTATTCCAGGTTATGCCTAACTGTGGAATATTCTAAATTGCTGTTTGTTTTGAATTGGTTGGAGACTCTGGAAAATGTTTCTGGCTCAGGAACCTTAGTGTTACGCTTTACACTAAAGGGGTGTATTTTTTACAAAATCACCTGTAAGCACAAGGGTTGTGGTAAGTCTGTTCTACTTTACTAGGTCTTGGCTGCTGTAAAGTTTGGTCTGTCATTGGGTTATGAAAAAGAGGTATGGATTCGAGACTCTCAGGAATGTTGGATGAGTGTGAGGGACCTAGAGATTTAGGAGGAGCACATAGTCTAGATCCAGTTGTGGGGGTCATAGCAAATTTTCCTTCCATGAAAGCACCAGAGTTTAACCAAAGAAGCTTTGAATTGCCTATGGCAGGGATAATGATGACGCCTATAGGACTTGGTAGAGGTTTTGCCAGAGAAGTGCATGTGAAAAGATGTCATGTGACGCCGAAGAGGTTGAAAAGAGAATGAGTCACAAGTTAGAGAGATGCATGGAGCAGAAGCTGGAAGTATTCATGGATAAGGTCATGAATAGTCTTTCAGAACTTAAATGTTATGTTAGAGCAAAGAGAAATTACTACTACCGAAAATGTAACTAGAAGATGTGAAGTGCCTAAAACTCCAATGAGAAGAAGTGAAAGCCAAGAAACTCCACAAGGGAGGCTATAAGAGAGATATGACACCCATAATTCCCATAGCTGCACCATGGATTGGCAGAAATCTTCCAGTGTTCAGTGGAGAGAGAAAAGAAGATGCATCTGAATTTCTCAAAAATTTTGAATGTACTTTATGCCACACTCAAGTGCCAGAAGAAATGTGGGTGCAACATTTTGAAGGAGCTGTTTGAGGTGTCACGAGTAAATAGTGGAGCTACAAGCAGGACCAGATACAAGACTGGAGACAGTGCAGAGCCCAATTCTTGGAATATTTCAACAAAGCGCATAGTAGACAGCACTTAAGAAGAGAGCTGGATCGTCCACAGAGATATAGGGATCAACTTGATATGCTAGTTCTGGACAAATGGGATATATATAAGCAATTGTATCCATGTACTCAAAAGAGAGAAACTGTCAAATTTATTGTCGGAAGTCTTCAACTAGAACTACAGAACTTGTTTAATGTGTGCAATGCCAAGAACTATCGAGGAACTAATCTAAAAAGGGAGAACATTGCAAGAGAATTTGAGTCAAACAAATCCTGCTGAGAATCACAGATATGAGAGGAGAGAGAGGTTCCAGGAGAGAGGACCTGAATCTCAATTGAATACAATGCCAGATAGTTCAGTCAAACTGACCCAACAATGGTATCAGCCTAGAAGAACTGAGATGTTACAGATGTAACATACTAGGCCACAAATGGTCTGATTGTCCTAAAGGAAAGTCTGAAGTGAATGCTAACAAAGCAGTGATTACTCTAGTTCAGGGATGAGTAGAAGTTGAAGCCAAAACTGATGAAGATATCTGAAGAAAACAGTATCCCAGTGATAGTAACATTGGTCATGAATTCTAATTTGCTACATTTGCCAGTCAATTGGGAAACATGGTCACCCAAGATTTGGTGGACACCGATGCTGCTACTTCCATAATCACAATGCCAGTGCTAATGCAAAGCATCGACTCATGGACTTGGTTCCAGAGGAAACCCAAGATGGAGTTCACATTGGCGTCTGAAGAATCATGTATCCGTCTTTCAGATGAGACGTTAAACCGAGGTCCCATCTGCCTGGATTGGTGGTAGTTCAGGTGGATGCTAAAGATCCCATGGCACTTATCGAAAAAGAGTAGGGGAATTTTTTTATTGCAGAAAAATAACATCACAAGATAAACACAGAGGGTGGGATATTCAGACATGCACCAGACATGGGCACAAGCCTGGCGCAGTGCAACTGGGATGTGCCAAGGCATGGCCCGGGCAATATTCAATGGTGCTGTGCAATGGCTCAGCACCATTGAATATGACACTGGGGCCACCGGCACTGAGCAAGGTGCAGTGGCACTGCACCAGTGCAAGTGGCAGGAGAGGAGCAGGGGGCTGTGCCAGCACAAGTGCAGCTGCACTAGGTGCAGCAAGAGTGATATTCAGATGTGAGCATGCAAATGAGGCCATTATGAATGCAAGACGCAAATGGGACCATTAGCATGTCATTATGGCCCCATTTGCATGCAAGTGCACCAATCCCCGGTGACGTTCACCTGGCACCCTGCCAGGCTGCAGCCAATGGGGACTGACACCCTCTGCCCCTCGGCAGGCAACGCACCCCAACACCTGATCATGGGCTTCAGTAAAATAAAATATTCCCTGGTGGTCCAGTGGACCCAATCCTCAGCCTGATCGCGGGCTTCTGTTGTAAATAAATGCCCCGGTGGGCCATCAGCACCCCCTCCCCACTTGCCCACTCAGACCCGCCACCCCACTCCCCGACCAGTCAGCGACGGGCAGCAGATCCCCATCCACAAGCCACCCAGCCAGCCGCCGACTGACAGCATACAGTACAACTGTACGCCCATTGGTCCACTGTGTGGGCCAATGGGCATGCAGATCATAGTGTACTACACAGTCCCAAAATGTGAATGAATCATTCACATTTTGGTACTGTGTAGTACAGTACGGTCTGCACACCTATTGGCCCATGTAGTGGACCAATGGGTGTACAGCCATACTGTACGTTGTCAGTTGGTGGGTGGCCGGGCGGCTTGCAGGTGGGGAGCTTCCGCCCACTGCTGACTGGGGGGAGTGAGGTGGCGGGTATGAGTGTGCGGGTGGGGAGGGGGTGCTGATGGCCCACCAGGGCATTTATTTACAACAGAAGCATGCGATCAAGCTGGGAATTGGGTCCACTGGACCACCAGGGAATAATATATTATACTGAAGCCCGTGATCAGGCTGGGGAGCGGGTCGGACCACCAGGGACAGTACACAGTCATTTGCCTGTGATCGGGCATGGGGGTAGGGTCCACTGGTCCACCAGGGATATTGAGACACTACGCCTACATTTGGGCGGGGGGGGCCCGATGCCCAGCCTGTGGCTGGGGTGGTTGGTTGGCCACCCACAGCTGGTAGCTGCCCTGTTGCACCCTGCAATTCGGCAGTTCACCTGTGGGTGACCAAGGCTTGCTCCTGCTTTTCAGGGGCAGATCTTTGCACCCCCCTGTGCGGCGCAAGGTGGGTTTGTGCCTGCATATGTGCCACACATCCCAGGCTGAATATTGGGATGTGCTGGATATGCATGGGCACGCCCCGCCTGCGCTGCATACACATTACTGATGTGCCTAGCACATTAGAGTGCACAGCCTAACTTCCCCTTTGAATATCGCGCCGGGGTGCATCAGTGGGTTCCATGCACAGCCCCTTTGAATATCCCACCCTCTGTAGCCCAAATGTACAAGAAAACAAAAGACCTCAGCCCAGTACAGAAATCCAAAAAATAACCAGAAATATACAACAGGAAAAAATAGGGAAAAAGGAAATACATACAAATTCAAAACAGACAATCTCAATATTTCCAAAATATAGCAAATTACCTCCTGTCCATCTTTAAAAATTCAGTAGATTTAATCTTTCGTATTGCATCTCAATTTGTGAAATAATGACAGGGTTTGGCAAAACAACATGTGTATAAAAGTGACACCGGGCTTGCCAAAGGTGTAACTTTATATAGGCAAAGATCACATTAAGTGTACTAGGGTGATATCTCCTAAAAAATCCCGAATAATCCCCTAAAATCAGAGACTCATGTGTAGTAGGACCCGAGTTCCATTTTCTTCCTAATTCAAGCCAGAAACTTACAATATATTGGCAACTGATAAAAAAATGTTCCAAAGATTCCAACAAACCTTTACATCCTGGTCTTAAACATTCCTTCTCTTCCACAACCTTATGTTTCCAATTCCCCTCGTACCCCCAATCTACCATAACAACAAAGCCATAATTCGTCCCACATATGAACTGAAACCCAAGGGTCTCTTAAAAGTTTAAGAGTAAACTCCAATCTAGGTGGACGACATTTAGGAAAATCCACTTGAACCATAAAGTTTATTTCTATAATCCTACGATAGATCTGTTTCAATAAAAAATGCCTCCTCTTTTTGTAAATTCCATAATTTTAATTTTCTAAAACCGGGAACTGCAAACTCAGGAATACCTAACCCTTTAACACCCTTAACCCCCTTAACTCCCCAATATTGAAAAAAGGAACTAAACAGCTCATCCATCCAGCCAGCCCATATATCATCAAGATCACCTGGGCCATCATGCAAAATAGAACTAAAAAAAAAAAGAATAATAAATAACCACTGGATCTATCATGGCTAAACTCCCATCCTTATTCGCAAATAAGAAAAGTCCTTCTTAATGGGGTTTAATCTACTGCCCAAAGCATTTGAAAAAAACAACTCAGTAACCGAGTTTCAAGTTTCAAAGGTAATGGAAAAACATAACTAATATATAAAAAATATAGGAACAAGAAATTTCTTTATAATTAAAGCTCTTTTCTTTTTAGAAAGAGCCCAGGATTTTCAAATGTGTACCTTCCTTTCTCCTATTACTAATTTGTCGTCCCAGTTCAAAAAGCCAACATCACCATTCCCAAAATATACCCCTAGAACCTTAATCTGGGAATGAACTATGTTCACAGATCCAATCAGTGGAACCGGAGTCCCATGTCCCAATTGCAAACCTATACATTTGTCATAATTAAGACCAACTCCACAAAATCCTGAAAACTCTTCACACATTTGTAATGTGCTGACACCTGAGACTGAGTCCTGGACCATAAGACAAATATCATCTGCATAAGCAGAAACTTTTTTGAGGAGAAATTTCAAAGGCCGGAGAAATCCCATGAACTAACACATCACTTATAATCCATTTTATTAATGGATCTAACACAAAGGTAAAAAGTAACGGGCCTAACGGGCAACCCTGACGAACCCCTCTCTTTAAATCAATACCAGCCCCTACCAGTCCATTAACTATTGGAGAGAAAGAGGCACTCCTATACAACGATGTGATCCATGCCAGCATTTGGTTAGGTATCCCATAGTGCTTTAAAACAGTAAACAAAAAATCATGGGAGACAGTATCTAATGCTTTTTGCTGATCCAAGGCCAATAGAAACCCTGACAATTGCATTTTGTTTGCCAAACTCAGTCAGAGCCCTCAATAGCAGAACATTTTGCTTAATATTCCTACCTGGAACAGAGCATGTTTGTGCAGGATGTATCAACACAGACGCCACCCTTTGCAATCTACTACATAAAATTGAGGAAAAAATCTTATAATCCATGTTGAGAAGGCTTATAGGCTGCCAATTACGTAAATCATATCAGTCCCCAGATTTATAAATGAAAACTACTAATGCTGAGACAAAGCCCCGCACAAACCCCTCTTCCATCCCAACTAAAGTGTGAAAAACATGAGGTAATATGACACTTAATTCATCCACATATTGTTTATAAAATTCATGTGTCAAACCATCCACACCTGGAGAGACCCCCGGTTTTAAATTAGCAATGACATCTCTTACTTCCAAGGCAGAGATGGGCCTTTCCAACTTGACTATTAAGACAGGATCTAAGTGAGGAATTGAAAAAGGTATATTCCGTCCCCATGGCTTTAAAGAAACTGGTTTTGAACCCAAAAAATGGAATAGATGGGAATGAATAACATCCAAAATTTCCACATCTGAAGTTTTCAATCTACCACCACTATCATATATACCTGTCATAACTTTATGAGACACTGTATCCTTGCAGGCAGCATAAGGATCTGAATACGGCTGTTTATTCATGCCATATCTAAAATCTGCATTCAGAAATGCCGACCTAGCAGAATGACAGGAAAACATTGTGGTTCTAATCTTATCCAACTGAGATTTAATCCTGCTATCCGAAACATTAGGTAAGGACATTAATCTGTAAAACTGATTTCTCAAATGCAAATAACGTAAATAATCTCTATTACCAGTCCCTATTACCAGTAAACTTTCTAAAATCAATAAAAAAACTTTTTAAATTCGGCTTTGGTATCCACACACCAATGCATCCAATCCTCATATAGTTCAGCCATAGATTTTCTATAAAAGAATAATTCAGCCAATTTTTGCTTTATCTCTGGCTGTTGCAATAAATAAGTATTCAACTTCCATCTCCTTTTAACCGCAGGAAATTTCAGAGGAATATTTTTTAAGGAGATGTCACACAATAATAAAACATGATCAGTAAATTCAGAAAAGAAAAACTGAAATTTTTGAGGATACAAAAACTGAGATACAAAAATAAAATCTATATGGTAGATAAAGCGCTTCTATAATAGGTAACCCCTTTATCCTGATGTAAAAATCTATATGCATCCTTTAGGCCTGCAATTAACAGAGTATCTCGATGGGCATGTGAATCACAATATACCTTCTTCTGAACATTATCTTTAATCCTTAAATCTAAACCACAATTCATATCCCCCCCAAATGACATGTTTTTCAGTAAAAAGAAAAGGTTTAATACTGTTAAATAAATCCACCCTAGCCACCTTACCTTGTGGAGCACAGGTATTTGTCAAACGCAAGGAAAAAACATGCCAACAGCAATCCACTAAAAAGGCTCATCCAGGGGCAATATCCACAATTTTCTGTACCTCAACAAGAGATTCATGGAATAAAATCCCCAGACCATCTGCAACATCCTCCCCAAATGTCCAGAAAGAAACTCCCCAGGGCCACAATTTCTTAGTATGAGAAACATCATGTAAGGAATGCAACCTAGTTTCTTGTAAAAATATAACATCAGTTGTAACATCCTTGCAAAAGGATAAAACTGCAGCTCTTTTTTTAATGTTCTGAATACTGCGAACATTGAAGGATGTTATATGTAGAGAAGCCATAACACCAAGTAGTGAAAGTTATTCCTTATCCTTTTTCCTTTTTCTACCTACTTTCTTTTTAACCCCCCTACGAAGCAAAGTGGTTTCATTGTAACACTCCATTTCTGAGACAACCTCAGACCTGGATGAGACATCAGATTCAGACCCAACATCCCCATCCTGGAATAACTGAAAGGTGTTTTAGAGTGGGATCTGTACAGGTTGGGCTTTATTCTTACTCCCAGACCTAGTCCCTCTTTTAGGGAGTTGAAATTCAGCTCGGGGGGGGCATAGGTTGTTGAAGATCATGTGCTGTTTCAGAAGACTGTAAAGAAATGTTCCTCAGGTGTATTAGAAGGGGTACCATCCTTACCCTGGGAAGGGTCTTGGGCAGTCTGAGCAGGGTCAGGAGCATGAGCATCAGACTGGCTGGCTGCCCTAGGCCGGGACTCCTCCTCAGCTGGGGAAGAAGGCCTATGGGGCTTACACCTATCTTGGGCCTGATTAATAAGGGTATCCTTATCTGGGCCACCAGGTCTATTTTGACCTGCCCAGGGACATTGATGGTATGCATGACCCTGCTCGTCACACAAATTACAATGAAATGTATTCCTGCAGACAGCACTGTCATGATCATAGTCCCCAAATAAGGCACATCATACCCTATCACAGGTACTACTGAGGTGCCTACTACTCCCACATTTATAACAGGCTTTCGGCTGATCAGGATAAAAACAGACCCCTCTGTCTTTCCTCCCCAAAAAACTGTTCGGGCTATGACGAACTTCATTTTCAACCATCTGTAACTTCACCTTAAACCTCCAATTCTCAGTCCAGATACCTTCTGAATCCATTATGGCTTCAGGAGGGCCCAAAACATTACATTTTTTTCCCAGCCAGAAGAGAATATCCCTCACATTTACACCCTCACGTTGGACATGTCATTTCCGGCAGGACACTAGATAGAGATGTCTCTCTTCCCTCTGGAGATGCTGAGTTTGGTCTGTTGAGACCACCAGGGAATGTAGGGAAGAATAGTTTAGTTATAATTAGAAATGAACAATCTCCTCTGGACACTGGACAATGCCCTACCCAAATCATATTAATAATTTTCCCTGATACTAATGACTACTGCCCCAGTCAAATTTTTTCTTTGAATGTGAATGGGTTACATTTAAACGATATAAAATAATGTAACATCTGAGTAAACATGAAGACTTTATTCTTTGGGCACTTCTCCCAGAGTTGATTATTTTAATTACGGGGGGGGGTCATACTCAAGTCATGGCGCAACATTGTGACGTGCGCAGTAGGCCCGGCAGCATGCATGTGCACACTGCCAGCATGTATGCCACTGGTGCAGCCTATGCACACTGCACAATATGTGTTATAGTGCTTGGCCACTATTGGACATGTGGCGCTCGTGCGCTGTATGGCCTATGGTGCCCGGGTGCCATACTGCCAATGGCACTGTGGTGCCATGTGGCAGATGGCGCTCCTGTGCTATGGGTACTGTGGTGCCTGGGTGCTATTGGGCTGTGAACTATGGTGCCCACATGCCCCATTGAGCCCCATGAATGGTGGGCAGAATAGTGCAGTTGCGCATGGTGTGTGTGCTGACCCTTGACCCCATGGTTGCCCTTTGCCCCTCTGGGAGCCCTGCAGCACATGCCAGTGCTGCATTACCCGTATCGTGCATCTCCATGGCTGTGTGATTGGTGATGGCAGTGCATCTCCGTGCAAGGCATGCATCCCCAGCATGTGTGGCTCATGCGCTACTGGGCACCATTTTGGATTTACTAGTGTGATATAGCCATGCCATGCTGCAGCAGTGCCAGGGCACCTAACTGGTCGCAGGTCAAACTGGTGAACCTTGTGGAGCCACATGCAGGGTGTTTGTTGGGCAAGGTGCCCCTGAATAGGCCACAGATGGAGGTGTGGCAGCAGGTCGCTGATGGGCTGGAGGAGGTCACAGGTGCACAGCACAGCAGTGAGCTATGCTGCCACCGATAAGGGGACCTGCAGTGGAGAGACCTTGAGAGGCTCTAGTCACTACTAGCATGTGTCCGGAGGGGTGCCTTGTCACGGTCAGGTAAGTGCGCTACACCCATGTCCATGTCCAACCAGTATTCTGGTGGGGCAAGCAGGGTGGCACACCATGCTGCTGGGAGGGGTTGGGGCTGCATGTCCTGTTTGCCGGGGTGGTACACCATGGGTGCACTGTGCCACTGCGCTCCTGCTGCGCTGGGCTGGGGAGCACGCTGTGCTGGGGGGACATGTGGTGTTGCCAGGTACTAATGTGTCTTTCTCCATGTTTCCTTCCTAGGCCATGAGGATAGGAGGAGGGCCTGAATGGCTAGCGATGCGGGTGGGCCAGGGTGGGCCACCGCAGGGGCTCATGTGCAGGCTGCCAGTCACATGGGCGGTGCTGCTGGACAAGTGCAAGGTGTGCCGCAGCATGCAGGTAGGCACTGTGTCATGCTACGATGTTGTTCAGGGTGGGCAGCAGGGGTGGAGTGGGCCATGCCCCCATGTGTGCATGTCCTTTCCAGTTGTGCACTGCCCACATTGACAGTTGCACCATGCTGTGGCTATCACACATGTGTGTGGCTGCTGCAGGTGGGCTGTGGGTGCACCCAGATTCAAGCTGTGCCACTGCCATCCTGCCGCTTAGCCATGTCACCTGCCTGCCATGGTGGTGGTGTGTGGCACATGGGTGGTGTTGGTGTGCAGTGTTCTGCATGGCTGGGGATTGCCAGGTTGGCAGCACATGTGGGCACACACACTGCGGGTGGCTGGGTGCCATCCCAGGGGTGCATGTCACCGCTGTCCGCAGCGCATGGTGGGTGGGCTACAGTCTTCCAGACATGCACACATACCATGTTCTCTCCTTTGTCCTAGGTGTCCGTCACACTGATGTAAACACCAGGCTCCTGCGAAAGATCCTGTGGGTCACCACTGCCACGCTCCAGGTGGCACAGCTGCTGCAACGGATGATGCGCAGGCAGCCGTGCAGACGCTGGTGTCAGGCACCAGTGGGATGAGGACAGCCGTAGGACCCATTGGCCTGTAACTGTTACCCTTCCCTGTCACCCCTCCCTTGTCCCCTTGTATGGCCATGACCCCTGTCCTCCACCTCCCTTCCCCGGCATCCCATTTTGTATGTGGCCTCCCCATTCCTTGTTCCCTGTCCCCTGTTACCTGTAAATTTGTATATCATTATTTAATGTCTGTTGTAATACACTTTTATATGGTTAGCCATCTGTGTCCACGTCTGCTTTGCGGCTGGCGTGTGGAGCCATGCTGCAGTGGTGTGCATGGTGGCAGTGTGGCATGACTGGGGTGGCCAGGGGATTGTACCTGGTGGGGTACACCCATTGGATGGTGGTTGTGCCCTGGGGTGGCCGTGGGCTCTCTGTTTGAGTTGTGTGGCATGTGCATTGTGTGCTGTTTGCTTGTGTGTTGCCGGCTGTGGTCCGGGTGGCATGTCTCATGCCTTCCTGTGGGGGGTTGCAGGTGGCCATTTACCAGTGGCCATTGGTGCCACCCTGCCTCCGTGCACCACTGTGGTGCACATAGTCGGGGGCCTTCTGCTTCCCCATGCACACTGGGTGGTGTTCCATCGTGTGCCTACCATGCCTCACACCTGGCACCCTCTGCACCCTGGTTGTGGGACATCCCGCCCCAGTGGCCTGCTCCTTGCTGTGCCTGTTGCCGATCCATCTGTGTCCTAGTGCATGCACCTCTGCCCCTTACGTATCCCTGGTTTCTGCTGTTGTGCTTGTTGGCTTGCTCCCTGGTGCAGCCCTGGTTGCGCTAGGGTGCATCCCTCCAATATTCATCCATGTTACGCTGGTGCTTGTCATAATGTGCATCCTTTGAATATCATGCTCAGTGTGCCATGGCGCAGTGGACTTGCACTGCACAGCTCTTGCACCTGCCTCTGGTGCATCTCTGAATATCCCACCCTCTGTTTTCATCCAGATATGTAGCTTTTGAACCAGAGGCAGGAGAGGTCATCCAAGCCAATGCCCCTTAATTTTGGTGGTAGTAGTAGGTTATGATTGATCAAGTCAAATGCCTTCATCAGGTTAACAAAGATCACTCCGGTAGCCATACCTAAGTCCATGGCATTGAGAATGTCAGAGGTCACACTCACCAGGGGTGTGTCTGTGCCATGTTTTTTGCAGAGACCATGCTGGGCATTGGTCAAAGAGTGATTATGCTCAAGGAAGGCTTGGATTTCATCAAACAGTAGCCTCTCCTGGATTTTAGGAACTGTGCAGAGCAGACAGATTGGTCTATAGGCTTTTACCAAGTCTTTTTGGCCCCCTTGTGAATAGGGGTCACAAGTGCCACTTTCCATTTCTCTGGGACAGTGCCGAAGAGGAGAGATTTATTAATAAGGTGCATGATAGGGGTGGCAATTATGGGTGCAACAATTTTAAGGAACTTGGGTTCTACAGCACAAAATCCAGGGGAGCCATCACATTTTATGCCTTTGATAAGCATGAGAACGTCACTCCTGGTTACTAATTTAAAATGGAATTTATGCTGGGGTGCCGTTTCGGGTGGCTAATGAGGAGACACAGAGCTGCCAGAGTTGCCATTTGAGGGGGTATTAAACTTATCCAAGTCTGTGAAGAAGTCATTAAACCCAGAGACAATGGATAAGGGGTGGGAGAGAACTTGTCCGTTAGTGGACATTTCCCAGGAGGAAATGTTAGGCCAGCCTTTGAGTAACACGTTTATTTAGGACCAATAATTCTTAGGATTT
This sequence comes from Neoceratodus forsteri, assembly GCA_016271365.2. NCBI lineage: Eukaryota > Metazoa > Chordata > Ceratodontiformes > Ceratodontidae > Neoceratodus > Neoceratodus forsteri. The sequence goes on along the minus strand of JADMNL010000025.1, from coordinate 345,019,583 downwards.
GACAGATTTTTAATCTGTATAAACTTAAGGTAGGTCGTTTTAGCACTCTTAAGACTATTTTTACAGGCATTTCTTAGGCGTCTGTACAGTAGGTGTGCCAGTCAGATGACTGGCCAGTTTTGTTATATTGTACCCAGGCTATATACAGAAGTCTCATGGCTTTCCAGTGGTCACTTCTGATCCATTTCGCACAAATACCTTTGTCCCTGCGTCATTTTATGGGGGCCTGTTTGTTGCCAACACTGTTAAAGTTATTTATAAAGTAATCTAGGGCCTGATCCACATTGGGGAGGCCTTTTACTGGCCTCCAGTTAATAATTTTTAGGCAGTTGATAAAGCAACCTTATCAAAGTGTGACAAGTCTCTGGCTGTTATAAGTTTGGGGAGATTTTTTCCATATGCAACACAGAGGCGAGTGATCACTGAGGGAAACAGGAAGGATCCCAGCAGCTTTATTTCTGTCAGCTATATTAACAGTGACCCAGTCAAGGAGCGTATGGTTCCCAGATTTACAGTTAAGTCTGGTGGGTTCCTCAATTAACTGGGCAATGTGGGCATCTGAGACAGCAGACTTGTATTCTTTCTGATTTGGGCTAAGCTAATTTAAATTAAAGTCACCACAGACTGACTATACTGTGGGACAGATTAGCGAGACAGGTTGTGAGGGAGGGCAGTGCTTGGGCAGCACTGTTTGGGGGATGATATATGTAACCCCTAGGTGGCACTATCCCTAGAGTTACAACCCCTGCCTACTACCCAGGATGTAGGTTGAGGGGCCTGCGTTTCCAAGATTTACTTTAAAATGGTTCTTTTCCAAGATATTACATTGACATGGTGCCTCCACCCAGAGTTTAGCTTTAATTGGGCTGGAATGGGACCTGGTACAACCTCCTGGGATGCTGTACCCACCCATTGTAACTGTAAGCCACTCTGAAACATGACCCAGCAACATTTCTCCACATTTCAATACCTTTTACCATTCAGTGACTTGATCCCAATAATATGCTCTTGACACAGGTATCTGCAAAACAATAATGAATAATTTATTTACAGGGGGACAGGGCTTAGGAATAGGGGGAGCGAGAAGCAGCAGTTTTGCAGTACAGTATTTACAAAATTTACATTAGATTAATGGTTTTAAGTTTGTGCTGGTGAAACCCTCCAGCTGGGTAGATACTTTGCATTTCTAAATCAAATTGTAATCATATATTGTACCAACCATCTACGATGACCAGAACCCTGGCTATCTAGCTAAACTGCATAAATCAGATGACACAGAAACATTTACTTTTGTCCACACAGGTACCAGTCCCCAACAGTGGTATGAGACCATGCTATCCCAACCTTAAACCTGGGTACCCAGTAACCAAAGTCAATGTGAAGGTGCAGGCCTGATGGATGGTGCAGCTGTATGTTGGCCGGCTAAATTAGGAAGAGTCAAAGCTTGACTTGAAAACATTAGGCACATGAATGATGTACAGCATCTTTGAGGGGATGAGGGGGGGCCCGCATTCTGAAGGCTGAAAGCACTGCAGAGTAACCAGCCATTTACATTTGTTTAGCACAGTTATCATTTCCTAAACATCCAGCACATTTGTGATCCTGGCACATTCAGCACATTTACCATTCCTCCACATTCACCACATTTAATACTGTCAATTCTGCAAACATGGGCCAGATGGCCACCATGGTCCTTTTTAACTTAAATCTTGCAATGGGTACTTGTTCCCTAAGGCTAGGGTGACCCGGTTCTCCACGTCCCATATCCGAACAAAATGACTGTTACTAATACTATTTCTTTCACTTTAGCAAATTGAACAATTACTGCAGTCCTTGCAAACTCACACTTGATGCCGCAGTCCCACATAGCAAGTGGCTGAGGTTCACAGCTTCCACAGGACGTCTTGACAATAAACGAATAAAATACTGGAGATCCCAGGCAAAGTTAGGATGAGCCCTGGATCTGAGTGCTCTCCTTCCAGTCCTGTAGGCACTTTGGCAATTTAAACACAATTCAAACACATTTATGTGATCTGGGCCACTCCAGGCCCCTTAATCTATGTAGGTCCACCCATGCTCTGCAATGATTAAGCACTGCAGATGCAGGGTGCAGACCACACGAACCGTTCCAAACAATTAGCAAGTCTCTAAGGCATTGGCAGCCCCAATAAGCTTTCTCTTTCCCTTGCACCAGAGGTGGGTACAAGACTACCCACTCAGGCTCCTCATGGAATGGATCTCCGCCATCAAAGGTTCCTGAAGTCTTCAGTTCTTTCACCACTGAGGCAGAGTCAGCTCTCTCACAGCTGGCTTGACATCAAGTTGCAGGTCCACATTTTTCCCAAACATGGAAGGGATTTGCTAGCCCCTGGAGGACATTCTCTGGCAACCTCCAGGCTAGCAGGCTTTACATTAAACTAAACAAAATTATTTACTGGCAAAGAAGAACAAGTCCCCCTCCTTTGTGGAGAGGCTTACATTGGATCACTAGGCCCAGTAGCATTGCTGGGTGCCTGAGCCCCCAACCTCCATGGGAGACTCCCTCTTGAATCTGAAAAGTCTGCTGAAACACATTCTTTTATGGGGCTCTCTTGCGGCTCCCTATTAACTGAAGCTATTGGTTGCTTTGGCTCTGATTGGCTGGGAGGCTTGTCAATCACAAAAATGAATTATTCATTAAGCTTCCTTGAAGCACAGTTGGATTGCTGTTTTGGTGCCTGAATTTAAGTCCTTGCAGTTCCCCATGAGCATTTGGTAGTTTTCCATGAGCTTTGGCAAATGTTCCACAAGTCCTGGCTTTAAAATCCTAGCTTTCCGATTGGCTGTTGCTGCATTGTAATGGCTGCTGAACACACAGTCCCTTAGGCAGAATTACCAGTCTCAAAGTCCTGGTGCAACCAAAAATAATCATTTAATTTGCCCACATGCCCCATAGATCAATAGCCATCTGTGTGTCCTTAGGGTTGCTGCCCAGCACAAGTAATTCCCTCAGTCCATTTGCCTGTCGCTGCTGCCAATATTTTAAACCCGCCAACTGCAGCAGGCAAGCTGTCATTCTGAGTCCTGACATATCTGGTACAGCCAGTTTAATTATTCATTTATTTTAACATTTTCCCCTTTAAACAGATTTCCTTTACACATTTGCCCCCAAACATTTAAATAACAAATGCTACTTTATTTATTTTACATTCATTTCTTTGGACCAGGAGCCTCTACTGAGTGGCTCGACTGGCACTCCACAGGCCCGATCCACAGCATGGGAGGGTGTGGCTTGAGCCGTAAATCAACAGGGCATCCATCAATGGTCTGTGCAGGAGTGCAAGAAGAAGGAGGCAGATAAAGGAGAAGGTGGCAGCCATCCGGGCTGCACATGCTACCATGGGCGGTGGACAGCCTGACGTGCCACAGCTGATGCCGCAGGAGGAGTTGGTGGAAGCTACCATGTGGCGTAGCGCCGTCGAGGGGTTGCCCAGCAGTGGCTTCCAGACAGGTGGCAGCCCATCACTGCATGGTAGGTATGGCAGTGCCAGGGGCAAGGAGCAGGGGGAGCAGGGTGGGTGCGCCAGTGGCACTAATGCGACTGTTTTCCCTTTCAGCTCCTCAGTGCCTGCATGCAGCAGCAGAGGTGGCGGTGTCCGCCTTGGGTCAGTCCTGGACCCGGAGGACCGTACTTCCACCTCCACTGGTGTCTGGGAGCCGGACAGCATGCAGCCCAACACCGCTGTCCATCCGGAGGCTTGTGGCATGGTTGTGGACAATGCCCTGGCTGTGTTTCAGCATGATGCCAGGCATGACTTCCAGTATGCCAAGACAAAGATTGGGGCGGGGTCTGGGACCGATGAAGATGAGACCATCATCCTGGATAGTGATGTTGCCGTTGTGGGGCAGGCACCCATATCACACACCCGCCACAGCAGCGCAGACAGTGCCCTGGAGGTGGTTGTCCACCCACCAGCTACTGCCCCTGGCATCGCCAAATGCAGTACTGGCTGATGGTGGTGGTGCAGCTGCACCGACGCTGCTTGGCACACAGTGGCCAGAGGGGCGGCAGCGGGTTGGCGTCAAAGGGGGGCTGGGTGCAGCACCTGCCGATGGTGCACCACTGAACGAGTAGCCCCAGCAGGGCCCCATTGTGCAGCGCCCACCTGCGCAGGGGGCTGGGCTGCAGGGTCGAGCAGTACATGTGGGTCAGCACAATGCCCATGCACCCCAGGGTGCCGACCCCTTGGCCGAGCTCACCCGTCTGCTACGGGCCTCCATTGAGCAGCAGGTGCTGGTTGTGGCAGGGGTGCGTGCACTCCATGCAGAGCTGCGCCAGGCTGCAGTGTGGCATGACAGGGACTTTGAACAGCTCCTGGCTGAGAACACTCATGCAGAAGGATGCAACCGCAGCCCTGGATTGGCTTACTGCTTTGATCATGGCTAGCCTAGCACCACTGGCCACCGTGGTGTATGGCCACCCGTCGCAGACCCCAGACCACATTCTCCACCCTTCAGTCACAGCGTTGAGTGACTCCCACTGTGTGGATGCCAGGATCGTGGGCATTTCAGGCACGCCTGGAGTGGGCATGTTCAGGAGCCTACAGACACCTACGAGGACCCGGTCGTGTTCCCGCAGTAACACCCCTGGGGAACCATCACAGACACCCCCTGTGGCCATCACACAGCCTGTGTCTGCTGGGTGGTCTCAGTGGGGCTGTCAACATGTCTACAGTGGCCATGCAACCGTGTGGCAGTCCTGAAACACCCACCTTCCCATCTGCTGTCTATTGCTGCCCTGTGTGCACATTGGTGTGGCGTGTGCATGTGCGTTCCAGGGACATGGCATCCATGGTTGATGCTGCACACAGGCCTTGTGCACACCTGCCTGGCTGCTGGCCACTGTGGCGTGTGCATGATGATGCCAGCAAAGTGCTGACTGCTACTGTGCACTGGTGCTCAGCGTCTGACACATGCCTGGTGCCTGCCGCTGGGCACGGCATGATGGTTCCTGTGTGCATGTGCGTGTGTGTGCAGGAGTGTGTGGGTGGGGTGTGCAGTGCTGTGCTGAGTGCCTCCACAGTGTCCAGCCCCACACCTGTCCACGCTCCCCTCCAGCCGTTACTGTCACAGGTCCCTCCCATGCGTGCCTGTATGCTATGCCATAGTCCCCGGGACATGCATGTGGACTTGTTAACCTACCTGCATGCTCCATAGTTCTCTGCAATTGTGTCCTGGTGCTGCTGGGCCATCCTGTTCAGCCGGGGTTCCCTTCGCCCAGGGAGGCTGCCCACCACAGTCTGGCCCAGCAGCCGCGTCATCCCCACTGCTGTTCCCCTCTTTGACCTCGACAGCTATCCCACAGTCGGTGGCCATGATGTATAGTATACAGCAGGCTAGGAAGAGGCCACAGGCCTTTGAGGGGCTGTACTCTAGGGCACCGCCAGACCAGTCCAGGCAATGGAACCGTGCTTTTAGCAGCCCAAACTCAGGCTTGATGATGTTCTGTGTGCCTCATTGTATAGCTCCTGCACTGGGGTTGACGGGCACTGGTATGGGGTGAGCAGCCAGGGCCGGAGTAGGTAGCCACTGTCACCTGTGTGTAGAGATGTGTGGTTAGCATGGTGGGCTGTGTTGCTGCACCCCCAGCCTTCCCGGCCTCACCCTCTTGCGCACCTGCCCTAGCATCCCCACACCCTGCCCTGTTGTGTCAGGCTGCCCATTTCCACAGCATACTCACCTACTAGGTGGCCTGTGGGGATGTCCCCACTCTCGAACCTGTGGCACAGTGCCGACTGGTGCCAGATGTAGGTATCGTATGCTCCACCGGGGTGTGTGGCACAGACATTGATTATGCACCCCTGGCATCACACACCACCTGGCAGTTGACACTGGGGTAGCCCCTCCTGTTGATGTACGTTACCCCCTCCGGGCCATGTGGTGTGTGGATGCCAACATGGGTGCAGTCGATGGCCCCTAGCATGCCAGGCATATGTGCCACCCTGTGGAACTCCTGCACGTTTGTTGTACGCTCTGCCTGTGCACTGGGGAAATGGATGTATTCCGCAGCATGTGGCAGCAGTGTGTTGAGGAATTGTGTGAGGAGCTGTGACGCAGACAACTGGGTTATGCCTGTGGTGCCCCCTGTTGGTCTCTGGAAGGTAGCCGTGGCAAGCAGGCACATGATAGTTGTGACTTTTATCTCCATCAACAGGGCATGGCTCTGTCTTGTGGGTGCCTACATCTCCTCACTGCACAGCTCACAGAGCTGCCTCAGAATTGCCCAGTTCAGGTGGTACCAGCCCACAATCTCTGTATCACTGTACTGTTTGAAGGTGGTGTGGGCACAGTACCACCTGTTCCAGGCATACCACTGACAGGGCCCTTCCACAGCCGCACCACTCTGCCTCCTGCCTCCTCACACCCCTCATTACTGTCTCCATCTGGAAGATGGCACTGGCCACGGCCTGGGATATCCTGCCCCCCCTGGGTGGCTGTCTCCCCAGGCACCTCCAGCTGTGTGCTGCTGAGTGTGCCCCTGCGCTGGGTGCACACCTGTGTTTGTGGTTCCCAGCTGGTGGCCTGTGGGCTGTAGCCTCCATCTCCTACCTGTCTGGGCACGTGTGCTGCCCCTCCTGTGCTGGGTTTCACAGGCACACGCTCAGGATGTTGCCTCCGCACCTGTATCACACACGCAGACACACTCACTGTCACTCATCCAGTCCCATACTCTGTGACACTCCCTGCCTGCCTCTGTCTCTGTTTTGCACCCCTCCTGCTGTCCAGCCTGCCCACTCACTCTCCCTCTCTATAGCTCCCCAGTGGCACAAGCCTCCTTCCCTTGCTTGCTCCCTCTTTTTATGTGCTCAAATTTGCTCTGCGCAAGTCCCTTTTGCTCTGTGCTTGCACCGTTTGCCTGCTGTTGAATATCACACTGTGCCACTTTTTCATGGCTACGCCCCCTGCACTTGTGCATGCATGCATGCATTACCATTGTGCATTGGTGCATGGGGATTTGCACTGCGCAGCTGCTGCCACTGAATATCACTCTCCGACACATTGGCACAGTTGTGCTGGTGCAACCCTGTTGCGCATTGCGCAACTGCTTTGAATATCCCACCCAGAGTGTAAAGTGGCAGGGCTGCACCTCTGCTCTTAGGTTGATAATGGATGGGCTGCCCCATGGCTCTATTCTTGGCCCCCTCCTCTTTTCTCTATTTAAAAATGACATGCCCCTTAACTGTGGAGGGGGCCACAGTACAGCTGTATGCAGATAATGCTATTTTATATAGATCCTCTGCAGATATACACTGGATTAACAACCATCTGGGAAATGACTTCCACGTTCTCGAAAACTGGTTCCTAAAAAATAAACTTGTCCTAAATGCGTAAAAAAAAAATAAAAAACCTGGCCCAGAGAGACAACACCTTCTGAATCTTTCTACCATCAATGGTGCCAGCCTAAAAGTGATTCAGTCATTTAAATATCTGAGGGTAGTATTGGACCAAAATATGACCTTCGAATCTCATGCGGATGCCTTGATCAAAATACTTCATCAGAAACTCGGCTTCCTTTACAGGCTTGCTCCCTATCTCTCTAGTGTTGCTCACCTAGCAATTGCTAATAGCACCCTTATGCCTGTCATCCGCTGTGGTGCCCCAGTATTACAGTCTGCTCATAAATCTGTACTGTCCAGACTGCAGATTCTCTATAACAGAAGCGGGCATTTTGCAGCTGGTGCTCCCTCTACAGATCACCACTGTGGAGTGCTTGCATCATTGGGGTGGCTCTCTTTTGGATCAAGGCTGCATTATCCCCAGTACTGTCTAACTTTTAAGCTACTGAAACTCACTACTCCCCCAGTCTCACTGGAATACAGCACAAACAGCATGCAAGGCCTGCAGGATCTGCTGCTAGCCTATTGCTGGATATCCCCCTAGTACGATATGTAGTCAGAAGGAGATCCTTCTCCTTCATAGCTTCCACTCTGTGGAACTGTCTACCTCAAGAGATTCTTACCTGCCCCACCCTTATATAGTTCAATAAGAGTCTTGAAGGTACACCATGATGTGCATGACCGCGATTCAGCGACCCCCGAAAGGGCATCTCAATCGTGGCACACGGCACAGCGGCTACCGGGCAGCTACAGCAACTGGATGGGGTGGGTTGGCAACTGTAGTAACAGGAAGTCGCTACAGGTATGCACGCGGGGGGGGGTGGGAGTGAGCACACTCAGCAAGAGGTGGGAGGGGATTTGAGGGATGGCACTGCGGTAGGCTGCTAAGCTGGCCCCATGGTGTAACGGGTTGGTGTGCAGCTTTGTTGGCTAGGGTGCTAGGTTCAAGTCTGGACACAGGTTAGTTTTTGTTGTGCCTGGTCCAAATTTTATTTTTTTTATGTTTTGCCTCCCCAGACATGCACCCCCCTGGAGCTAAGAATTCTTAAGTAGGGGAGTGCGGGGGATGAAGCACCCCACGGGGGGTGCGGGGTGCACAGTCCCTCACATAAATGTAAAAAATGCAAGCCCCTGGCACTGTTTTGTTGTGGAGTCAGAGTGACGGAATTGATTTTTGGCACTCTGACTTCGCCATAACAGCGATCACCGTTTGGTGGTCACCGTTATCACATAGAACCATCTCGAAGCCTTCTCCGGGGTGTTAGTGCCCTGTAACCATAATCGCTGACCTACTGCTCCTTTGGTTTACCTTATGTGAATTGTTACTTGCTGAGTTATTTGTCTGCCTCTCTGTACACTCCATAATCTCTTGGTCCTTAGTTTACATTACACGTATTATACATACTACTTTACCTGTTTACTTCTCCGTAAATATTGTGCACCTTAATCACCTAATGTATGTAACTAATGCCATTGTACCCTGTACATATTTATTTGATATGCTTTCTGTAATTGTTGAATATTTTATTCTCCTTCTTTGTGTATCTAATTCTGGGTCACCCCTGAAAAAAGGGACTGTTTTGTCTCAGTGGGCCAACCCAGTCATCAAAATTCAAATAAATTAATATTTCTGCTAATGTTAGATTATACTTTCCTGCAATTAGGAAGGGTGATGGACACTGAGAAAGATTTTAAAAATTTATAAAAAAAGATGCATCTTCATCAGGGGCAACTATGCACGCTAAAGTAGACATTTGTTGTTTGAAATACAATTGTACAATGACCAGTCTGCCATCTGGCACTAGGTCATGTCAGCACCTGTATGGACATCAATGTCAAAAACAGTGCCATCCATACAGCACTGACAAGACAAGCGGCAGAAGACAATGCTGCCAACAAAATCACTGCCAGTGGTAGTGATCGCAAGTGTGGTTCATGATCGCTACCACTAGAAAATGTTATTTTTGCGGGGGGTCCACCCCCCCCCCGTAATTAAAATAATCAACTCCGAGTTGGAGTACAGGAAAGTACAGTTGTGGAGACCAGGATTAAAACCGTGGTCTCCACCACCTTTCTGACTGAGCTGGTCCTACATTACCACTTTATGTCATGGGAGCAGCTCAGTCAGCCAGCCAGCCACCTCCATTCCTCTGCCCTTGTCTTGTTCTGTAGCACTACAGACAGAAACCAGGGGAGCACTTATTATATGGTGCGTAATTCCCCTGTTGCTGTCCATGGTAGCATGGCATAGACTGTGCTGTGTTAGCGTGCGCTATTCTTGTAACGTTATTCTGACTGAGTAGGTTGCCATTTATATCGGTTCATGGCTTACAACAGTTATATATCATGGTGAATTTTTTTTAATTAAAACTGACACTCCCCTTGCATGAGAATCATAAAATGAAAACAAAACTCCCTTAACTTTAGATAAATTTGCACAATACATGCCATCCTTTTCCAAAAAGTGGGTTTCCCGCAAAATACCATAAGTTCCTCTGTCCCTTTGGATTTACAGTAGTCCACAACTATCCTAACTTAAAGAGCAGCTGACGCCTTTGGCAAAACTGTGGAAAACATAATATTTAGACACAATTTAGATTGTATTTCACGTATCTTCTATAGATTTCTGCACTCCATTATTTTTTCGCTGAAGGAATGACCACAAAATGTCAGTCTGTATCCCTTACAGTTCATCTGCCTCTATAGCTTATTCCCAACTTGAAATTATAATGCTGTGTTGTGACATCACAGTCTGTTGCCATGGGAATAACTGTGATGTCACGAGCAGAATATTATGCCATCGTGTTGGAAAGTAGTAATAGGAGCTGAGGAACTCTCAAGGCACAACTCTCCTGTTTTCATGCATATGACATCAATCAATGATAAATACTGGGGATAAGAAATACAGAGCTAATGAGAAATAGGAGCTGCTTTGTGTCCAAATATTATGTTTTTCAAAGCTCTTCTTGAGGCATTGGTAGTTCTTTAACTTAGTCTCTCGCACTCGGAGAACAGTCAGCACTAAGAGCCCCACACTCAAGTATAGGACTGGTCCCAATTTGCACTTTGTGTGAAAAAAAAAAAAATGTTTTACTTCTGTTTATTGCAGCATAGCAGATTGTATCAAACTGATTCTGTTGACTTCCAAGTGACATTTGCAGTAACCAGACATCCCAGAATCCCTTGCAGCTGACATCAGAGCACGGCTGCAGCAGTGGTAGATTCAATAGCCTCCAGTGCATATTAGAGCTTGTATAAGCTCTGCTCTTTTGTTTGCAGGTCCCACAGTCCTGCTGGGGTTAAGTACACTCACAGAGGACTGTACTTAGTCCTGGAAGAGCAGCAGGACCAGCAAACATCTGCTCTAAGCTTGTGAAATTTTTAACATGCTCTGAGGCTATTGAATCTCCCACTGCTACAGCTCTGCCCCAGTGTCCACTGCAGGGGGATCTGGGATTTCTGGTTACAGAAACTGTCACCTTGGAAGTCAACAGAATCAGTCTGATACTGTTTACTGCATTATAGTAGATGTAAGTAATAAAAAAAAAAAATATTGCCGACAAAGTGCAAATTGGGACCAGACCCACACATAGGTATGGAATACTGGGCAGGATTCTCAAAGCACTTACGCTCAGCGCGTCTCAGATGCCCCAGCGCAAATGAGATGCACCAAGCACCAACTGTGGTATTCAGAAGATGCACCAGGGGATGCTCCACCCAGCCCAGGATGCACCAGCACAACCCCATGGTAGGGCTGGGAATCCAATGAGGCAGAGCATCTCAGATGCGTTGTGCCCAAAGTTGTCATTCAGAGCCATAAACACACAAGTGGGGCCACTAGGCATGCAAGGCTCATTGGGGCTATTTGCATGTCATTATGGCTCCATTTGCATAAGTATTGCAGGGATACACCTGTCGGAATGTGCTGGGCGCCCTGCAAGTGCAGCTGTACAGTCACATACCCAACACCCCTTGTAGACTAATGCCCCCCCGCCCTGCTCAGACCCCGATAGTGTAATATGTGCCCTGTAACAAGCTCTGGTGATATAGTGGTAACCCCTTCCTGCTCAGAACCCCAGTAGGGTACAACATCCACTGTAACTTGCCCTGGTGGCTTAGTGGTACTCCCCCTCCCTGCCCTGACCCAATCGCATAGTGAATTGATTTGCAGAAATATCCCTGGTGGTCCAGTGGACCCCTCCCATCCCCGAACCCCATCTGTACATTAATCCAACATCGAAATACCTTAGTAGTCTAGTGGTGCTCCCCTCCCAGCCCTGATCATAACACAGAAATAAATCCCACATTACCCTGGTAGTCCAGTGGACCCCCCAACCACTCAAGCACCCCCAACCCACCCTGATCCCCCCTGTCCCAGCATGGGTAGAAGGCCGGTGGGCAGCTCAACCCACCCACACACCACCATGGCTGCCCGCTGACTGTGCTGTCCGTGAATGACAGTGTACTGTAAAATTGTGAGCACATTGGAAGACCTTGTCGACCAATGGGCTTGCAGCATGTACTGTATGCTGTCATTCACAACTTTGTCATACACAAAGTTGTGAATGACAGCGTACAGTACATGCTGCAAGCCCATTGGTCAACAAGGTCTTCCAGTGTGCTTACAGTTGTACAGAACGCTGTCATTCATGGACAGCACAGTCGGCGGGCAGCCATGGTGGTGTGCGGGTGGGTTGAGTTGCCCTGCGGCCTTCTACCCATGTTGGGACAGGGATAGCAGGGTGGGGGGGGTGCCTGAGGGATGGGGGTCCACTGGACCACCAGGGTTATTTCAGATGTACTATTCACAATGCAATTGGGCCGGGGATGGGAAGGGGTACCACTATACCACCAGGCATCATACTGGGGTCTTTTAATAAAGGATTGGTGTTACAGGCAGGGAAGGGGGAACACTATAACACTATACCACCTGGGATCATACCAGGGATTTCCTAATGGATCAGTGATATGGGAAGGGGGGGCTACAAATGCCTACATTGGCTGAGGGCTCCTTTTGCCACTATACGGGGCTATGGGCAAGGGGGGACCTGGACAGTTAGGGTATGCAGGCTGCCATGCTGCTGTCTGCAATATGGCAGCCTGCCTGTGGGTGGACACCCACTTAACTCTACTTGTTGTAGACTTATCTTTTGGAGGTGCACCTCCGGACTTGCTCCGGGGATGCGCCTCCAAGTTGGGTTGTGAATGGGGCTACACACCATGGCCCCTATGCACTAATAGGGTTGGGGTATGTAGAATCCTCATGTACCCCACCCATGTAGCAGCACACCCATGGACAGGTGCGCACCAGTGGTATTCACGACCGCCAGACACCTGTCCGCGGCCCCACCCCCCAAGCGTATGGCAGCGCAGATGATTTGTGGACTGGGCGGGCATCCAATGGGATGCCTGACTAGGTCTACCAGTGGATCCCTTGCACCAGTGGGTACGGAGATATGGCTGCCGCCATGCAGCATGCAGAAACAAAGAATCGGGCTGGTGCCCGATCAGCCGTCCATGGTCTGGGACAGCATGGAGCGGGGGACGGCAGTCCCCACCTGTCATTCCATGAGCAGGGAGCTGACATCCCAGGGGGTGCACAGACTTTATGGCAGGGGGTCCCCCTGTGAACTGTGTGTCCCCTGCACCCAGCGCTCTGCGACTCTGTGAATTTCGCAGAATGCAGGCATGTCCCTGGTATGCCCCCTGCTCAGCTTGATCACTTTGCCCTCCACACAGTCTGGTGGTGGGGCTGTGTGCCTGGTAGGTGAATCCCGCAGCTGGCTGCACAGGGGGTGCAATGGATGTGGAGTGGTTGCGCACCCCAGATACGCATGTGTAGCCAGTCTGCCCCATTAGTGCATAGGGCCCCATATGCATGGGCACACCCTCTGTACAACCCCTCCAGATGCACCACATATAATTATGGGCTGTGTGCGGTGCATCTGCAATGCATTGGCGCAGTGGCGATGCGCCGGTGCATCAGTCCCCTTCCAGAATCGTGCCAGTGTGCAAGTCGGGGATGCACTGGGCACATCTCTTTTGTAAGCCCACTTAGTGCTAACTGTTCCCCTTTAATGTTCCAGGAGGAAAACTTTTTTATCAGAGTCACACTCACATATTTTGTTTTCTTTTATATTCATAGCATGGGTACTGATTAAAGTATTCCTACCAGTATTCCTGCTTACATATTTGTAGAAAAAAAAACTTTTTTTTTCTTTAGTCTATCCTAACTGGATAATATAAATATATTATTTTTTGGAGAGGGTCACGTGATGCAGTGCAGCTAGAGGCAGCATTTTAGTGGAGCTCCCATTACCCGCCTGTCTTCTAACTATTTTAAGCCTACAAATCCGATATCTAAAGCTATATTTTACATCTAGTGTATAGGTAATGCTCTTCGGCACTTGGCAGTATCTTGCGTTGTGCATATTAATGCACTTGGAAGCAGATTGAGATGGAAGCGGAGATGAGGCCTGCTGGCATGAAGCATACCCCGCCCTCTACACCGGAGAAATCTTCAAAAAAATCTAAAAACCAGAAATCGGAGCCTGCAATAAAACCACCCCCTTCCAATACTTCTCCAACTCCTCTTACCGAGGACCGTTTCTTGCAAGAGCTAATTCCTTTCAAGGAAACATTAGATGATATCTCTGCTGAGCTAAAATCACTAAGGGGAGATCTCATTGCCCTAACCACCAGAATGGGAGATTCGGAAGCCAGAACTTCCTCCTTGGAGATCTGGAGGGAAAAAATAGACCCAGAAATCTTTCATCTTAGACAACAGATCAGTAAACTGCAACTCAAAATGGAGGATTTAGAAGGAAGGAGCCGAAGAAACAACTTGGTGATCCTGGGCCTCCCCGAGTCTGAGGAGGGCCCTGATATTAATCTCTTTCTCCAGAAGTTTCTAAACAAAGTTGTTGGGCCTTCCCCTCTTAATCCACAATATCATATTGAATGTGCTCATTGCTCTCTTAGACCAAAACCTGCTGCAGGAGCCCCACCAAGACCTATCATTATTAAATTTCTAAGCTTCTTGGAAAAACAACATGTTCTATCAAAGGCAAGAGAATTACAGGCACTTCTATGGAGTGGTTCCAAGCTGCGTATTACCCAGGATCTTTCCTACAAGATGAGGCAAAAGCGCTCAGCATTTCATTCTACAGTTAGCAAGCTGATTGCAGCAGGCATTCGCTACAAAATGATCTACCCTGCCAAGCTTCAAGTTGCCAATGATGGTTCCTGGCTCTCCTATGAATCCCCAGACAAAGCGGCATCAGATCTCTCAATCAAATTACCTAACCTGTTTAAACCGGGCTGAATCGCTGAGGCAGAGCTAAGAAGTTACCTCGTATTACATGCTGCATTTTTGGACTTTCTTTTTTGGTTTTTGATTCCTCATTTCTCTCTCGTCTGGACTTTCTGGTGTAGATCTCTCAATCAAGTTGCCTAACCTGTTTAAACCAAGCCGAATCACTGAGACAACGCCTAGAAGCTACCTCTTGCTACATGCTGCATTTTTGGACTCTCACCTTTTGTTTCTGGCTTTTCTTCAGTCTTTCATCTGGATTGTCTGGTGGTGGGGGGTGGCGGCTTTGGAGCGGTCTGTTGAGAGGTTGAGTGGGCTCGGTTGTGCGGTGGTTCGTGGGGCCAGTTCACTGAGGAGGTGGGAACTTGGGGTGCAGAGGTGGTTTCCACACGACGCGAGTCCGGTGGGACCTTTTGGTCCCCCTAGTAAATATCGCTCCCTTTGTTCCTCTTGCCCTTCCCCGGCCCAGGTAATTAGGCTTGCTTAATTTCACAGCAAATTGGACAGAAGTGCTCATTAAAATATCCTGGGGTATTTTTCAGGTGTATACTACTTACATACTAAGATTCATACTAAGATACTGTCAGAGGCACAAAAGCAAAAATTGCCAATATAGGCCTCACAACTATGGCTGACTTTTTGAGAACTTGTTCTCATTTCTCAAAGCATCGTCTATTTTTGAAGGTTAATTTATTATCACTAATTACAATTTTAGTTGGTAATTTATTCCATGATGATACCACTCTTTGGGAAAAAAGTTAGCTCTTTTATTAGTATGACATTTATTGCTAGATAATTGAAGCGGATGACCTCTAGTTTCAATCTTGATTTGTTTATGTTCAAGACCGCTATGCATAAATAGATATTCATCATTATGTAAATCCCATACGAGCAATAAGTCACCTCTCACTCTTCTTTCTTCAAGAGACATTAAGTTAAATTTTGTCAATCTATCCTCATATGAAATTGTTTTACATGATACTAAATGTTTAGTGATCCTTCTCTGAACTTTCTCCAGTCTGGCTACATCCTTCTTTTTATATGGACTCCACAACTGGGAGCCAAAATCTAAATGAGGTCTGACATAAGCACGATATAAAGGCAAAAGTACCTCTGGATTTTTTAAGAACATATTATGACGAATAGCCCACCAAATCTTATTTGCTTTTTTAATCATGTTGGAAATATGAGAATCAAAGGTCAGTTCGACATTAATAGTTATTCCAAGATCCCTTTCACTATCTTTACTAGTTAATAACTCATCATATAAATGGTACCGATATCTCAGATTTTTCTTACCAAAGTGTAAAACACAACACTTTGATATATTAAAGATAAGGTTCCATTGTTTTGACCAAATTTCAAGTGTTTTTAAATCATTCTGAATGACTGCCCTATCATCTTCATTTTCACAAACGTAGATTTTACAATCATCTGCATATTTAATAATGGCACTATTAATATTAATAGATAAATCCGATATAGGAAAATATTTATATATATATATATATATATATATATATATATATATATATAATATAATATAGGAGGTGTAGTTGGTGGGTTGGAGAGGTTCATTGAGTAAAGGGATGAGCTAGGCCAATATTAGGCAACGAGGATTGCTGTTGTTGGGGTGAGCACTTTGGAGGAGGGGTGGCAGGACATTAGTCTGATCCTGCTTGTGCCCTAACACACTTCTATATTTGAGAACATAACTTTTACCGCTGATGGTTTTGATGGCGGTGAAGCCTGTAGTTGGCCCCCTGGGCTGGGGGGGGCTGACTCTGATTCTTAGCATCATCATTGGGGTCTCAGGGTTAGTATTCCCTACCCTAT
Organism: Neoceratodus forsteri; assembly: GCA_016271365.2. NCBI lineage: Eukaryota > Metazoa > Chordata > Ceratodontiformes > Ceratodontidae > Neoceratodus > Neoceratodus forsteri. The sequence continues at coordinate 345,003,059 of JADMNL010000025.1, read as the reverse complement.
TCAGTTTGGAACCTATGTGGGTAATGTAATTCGGTTATTTCTTTTGAGGGTTTAAGGAGTTCAGATGGCAGTTGGGGGGCTGGTGGCAGGTGATGAACCAGCCGGTCAGCAATTTGTTCAAGGCTATTTTCTCATGGCATTGACTGGAATCCAGGAGACCCAGGTGGGCTCTCATTTTCTAGTGAGCTCTGGTTTTATCTAACCCAGGTTAATGGGGCTTTTTCCGTACAACCCCGAGATTTTGGTTGGATTCTCATCTTCCCCAGTATTTTTGTAGGCTTAATCTGATTTATCTGTCTTGGGGGGGGGCTCCGTGGGAGGGTCGGCCCTGGTGGGACTGCTAAACGCACTAAAGAGAGGTGGGGAGAGCAGCCCAGATGGGTTTTTGTTCAGCCAGGAAGTTCTCAGTACTTATGAGGGAATTACTCTCTACTTATTAGCCGACACTGCCTCAGGTTACTGGTTCATGTTTACCTCCCAGTACACCCATCTAGTGGTGGCTTTTGGGGTTTTGTTCCCCATACTAAACACTATTACTTTCAGTTTTTCTCAAGAAATAGTCGAGGGAACAGTTGTATATAGTTTCAGAGATGCGGAGGGGGTAGGGAAGGGAGGGGTCTCTCTTTCCTAGTTCAGGATTTGGTAAAGGTTGTAACACTATGTCTGAATTTTATACTGCTTCAGTTCGTCTTTACTGGTCTCAAGGGGAGGGAGGGTGGAGGGGTAGGATTTGGTTGATGGTGGGTTTGTGGGGTGTGGGGGGAGGGCAGGATGTGCCTTCTAGAGTGGTCTGCTTTTTCACATTTTCATAGTCCGTTGCTGCACTGTATATTAGACAATGACTGTTACAGCGCTTAAAATTGCTACGTGGAATGTAAGAGGTGTCAGAGATCTAACTAAAAGGTACCAGGTTTTCAAAAAATGTGCTTTACTGAATGTTGATATTCTCTTGATGCAAGAAACCCATTTGCTCTCATCAGAAGTCAAAGGGCTTCGTTGTCAAGGTTACGCTCAGGTTTTTGCCTCAGGGGGGTCGTCCTCTAATAGGGGGGTGGCCATTCCGATTAAGAAACATATTCCCTTTCTGGCAGAAGAGCTTTTATCGAACCATGAAGGTAGACTCATTATTGTGAAAGGTTCGCTCTACAATGTGAAGATAACACTAGGGGCGATCTACGCCCCAGTAGGGGGAACCCAGACTTCCTCATGACTTTGGCTGAAAAGTTGAGTGGACTCTTATAGCTCCTTCACAAGATCTGGATAAATCTTATAGACCCCTGAAACCACTCTCCTCTTCGCAACTAGCCTTGAGGAACTTTATGGACTTACTGGGCCTGTGTGACCCTTGGCGTTTACTTAACCCCACAAAACAACTCTTTTCTTATTACTCCCAAGTACACAAGGCCTGGTCCAGAATTGACCTAATATTAGTCAGCAATAACCTTCTGTTGGGAGTACTCCAGTCTAGTATTGAGCCCATAGTGGTGTCAGACCACTCGGTGGCTTGGATTTTAGTCTCCCCAAACCCACAGGTGCAAAGAGATACCGCCTGGAAACTAAACACCCAGCTTTTTAAAAAAAAGACAAGGGCATAGTCTCCCAGATCAGATCCCTAATCACTTCATTTGTTGAGACCAATACAGGTTCAATCGAGAGGGAGGATCTGCTTTGGTGCTCCCTTAAATGCTTAATTGGGGCAAATTTATTAAACTCGCATCTAGGAGGAAAAAGCAAAGGGAGGCCAAGATCATGTTATTGTCGAACCAAATTAGGTTGGCAGAGAATAAGTTATCCTCCTCCTCTTCCCAAGCTGATCTAGAAACCCTAATGAAACTCAGAAATGAATACTCAGATTGGATAAGGGACAAAGCAGAGTATGCTCTCCTGAAAACAAAGGCCCTCTATCTCGATCAAGGGGAGAAATCGGGTAAAATGCTAGCTCTACAGTTGAGGGAAATTGAGGGATCAAGATGGATTCCCTCATTATTATCTTCCGATGGGTCCCTTAAAACTTCTCCTAAGGATATTTCACGAATTTTTGAGTCATTTTATAAGGAACTTTACGGTAGTGGTACCTTCCACCTCTCTCATTCCCTTGTGGACCAGTTCCTGGAGGGCCTCCCCCTCCCTACCCTGCAAACTCACCTAGGAGAAGCTCTGACTACTCCTATCATGGCAATGGAAGTGGAGGAGGTGATCAAGGAATTTGCTCCGGACAAAGCTCTGGGACCTGATGGCTTCCCCTCCAATTTTTATAAAACTTTTGGGAAGGAACTAGCCCCTCTCCTCACCAAATTATTTGAATACATGTTTAACGCTACCGCTCTGGACCCTGCCTTGCTGGAAGCCACTATTGTTCTGATACTGAAACCAGACAAATCCCCGACTGACCCTGCTAGTTACTGCCCAATTTCACTTCTTAATTATGATATTAAAATCCTAATGAAAATCCTATCCCTTAGAATCAAAAGGGTCTGGCTTAACTTGTTGAGTCCCGAACAAGTAGGTTTTGTGCAGGGCAGGTCCTCTATAGACCACCTGCGTACTCTCTCACATATTTTTAAAGCCACCCAGAACTCTCAAATCCCTATGGCTCTGATATCATTAGATGCAGAGAAAGCCTTTGATAGAGTCCATTGGGAATTTCTCTGGATTATATTAAAGAGAATGGGCTTCCCAGAAGTCTTTGTTCAATGGATTAAATCGGTCTACCAATCCCCTACTGCCAGAATTTATTGTAACAGGGTTTTTTCTTCTCAATTTTCGCTATTTACAGGCACCCGGCAGGGCTGCCCCCTGTCACCTTTCTTGTTTAACCTTTATCTGGAGCCCCTCCTTCTCAGAATCAAAAATTCTCCACTGGTCACAGGATGTTTCATTCAACAGCAGTCTCTGGTTCTCTCTGCCTATGCTGATGATATTCTCTTACACTTGACTAACCCTGAAGTGTCCCTAACACATATAGTATATTACACATTATAGCCAAGTTTGGCCAGGTGGCTAATTACAAGTTGAATCTAGCTAAATCAATCATATTTCCACTGAACGTCAACACGTTTCAGGTCAACTTTTCCCAGTTTGGTATGAAATGGGCCCCCTCCTCTCTCAAATATTTAGGCATCTTCCTTACTAAAGACCCTGACCTTTTCAGGAAGCTTAACCTAGACAATCTATTGATTAAAATTCAACAAGACCTTCAGAGATGATCTGCCCTCCCTTTATCGCTGTGGGGTCATATTAATATTAAGATGAATGTGTTGCCTTGGGTTTTCTATCCACTTAGCCTAATGAACATTTTCCTACCGATGTCCTATTTTCATCACTTCCACAGGTCCATTTCCAAGTTTATTTGGCAGGGTAAACAGCCCAGGAAAGCCTTCTTAAAACTTAATTTACCCAAAGCGAAGGGAGGGCTCCATCTTCCCAACTTTATGCTCTATTACTGGGCAAGCCACATGGCAAAAATTGGGAGGCGGTACGACCAGAGGGTGGATGAGTTTCTACCAATTTGGGTACAACTTGAGAAAAAGATTCTAACCGAGTTTGGCCTTCCCCCATCCAGACTCCTTTATTATAACCTATCCACTTTGCCTCCACTTTTACAGGGGAGCATCATTGGCACTTCTATCAAAGTGTTGAATCAATGCTGGCACTTTTTCAAACTCTCTCCCAGGAAAGACACTTCCCAACCTCTTACCCTAAATTTAAATATTAGGATTGGGGGTCTCCCGCTTTCTCTAGACTGGCTTCCCCAGCTGAGAGATTGTTGTGTCGATGATTTATTCCTGAACAACTCTCTTTTATCTTCAGGGGAGGTTCTGACCAAGTATAATATTCCTCAGAAGCACATTTTTTAAATTTTCCAGTTACAACACCTAGTGGCTTCCCGCTTCGGCTCCAATCCTACACCGTCTCAAATTAAACCCTTCCTAAACCAGATACAGGAACAAGCAACTAAGGCCCATAGCATTTCTAAGCTTTATTCTTTCCTTTTGGACACTAAATTCCCGGACTACCTAACTGGTTCCAAATGCTGGTCTTCTCTTCTGCCAGATACCCTTCTAGATTGGGAACAAATTTGGGTAGATACATATGTATATCTCTCAAGACAGACATAGACTCACTCAATACCACATATTGAACAACATGTATTATACCCCAGTTAAACTGGTTAAATTAAACAGACTATCTTCAACCCTATGCACAAGGTGTGGCACAGTGGAAGGAATCTGGTACAATTTTCTGGTATTGAGAGGTGGCTCCTTATGGCAGTCCATCCAATCTAACTTAGACCCTCTTTTGGGCCTGGATGATTTATTCACTATAGAAGTTTGTATCCTAGGGAAGCTTTACAATATACAAGTGATGGAGCGCAGATTCGACATGGCCTTAATCTCGATGGTTGTCAAAAGATTGGTCCTTAGGCATTGGATGGACCAATTGGTTATATTGTATACAGAATGGATCAGTGAACTTCCTCTCTGTTTTCGGACTGAAAAGTTAATAGCAAGTTCTTGGAATTGTTTGGTTTCGTTTGAGCGGAAATGGGGAAAATTGTATGCTCTTTATTTGAATTAATGTCCTGTTGGGTACACCTCTAGCTACCTTAGCAGCCGATATACCTTTATGTATTTAATATGTATCAGTATCAGCTCCCTTTCTTCCTTTTCTTCTCCTTTCTTTTTTCTTTCTTTTCCTTTATAGAAGGCACATCCTGGGGGTTGGGGGATGGGGGCCTGGGATTTGGGTGAGGGGGTAGGGGGGTATTTCTCATTGCTTTTCCAGATTCAGGGATTTCTGTAAAATGCTGTATATTGTCACTCTGCTGCTGCTATACAGTTTATGTCATTGGTCATGATGTGTAATCCCTGTACTGTTCTCTCAGGTACATTACCTTTATATAAAATAAAAAAAACTAAAATTTCAAAAAAATATATTATTTTTTCTTTATTAATATTAGTTATCCCCTCCCTGTAATCACCTTTTCCTAGCCTTCTTCCTGACTCTCCTTTATTCTTTCCCACTATGTTAATTACACTTTTAATACACAGTGATAAAGGAAGACTAAACACAACTAGCAATGCTCCAAGACTCCCAGCCCCCTTCTATTTTTTCATTGTAATCTTTGGTAATTGGGTAAGGCTCACTAGGCAAAAGTGCCTGTTTTCACGGGCAACCTGGGAGCACTGGGGAGGTTAAGCAACTTGCTTGGAGTCACACAGAATGCAAGTGGAGGTTGTGAGAATCAATCTCAGGTCTGCCGGATGTACCAAGCTCATTCGCAGCTCATTACTCTAACCTCTAGGCTATACTGCAGGCCTCACTACCATCAATCCTTCCTATTTCCCCTATCACTCCTACCCCTCCTCCTTTTTTCTTTACATCAAATGTGATCCTAATTCTAAAAAAGGAGACAATTAAAACAGAAAGCTGCAGCATTCAACATTTTACTCCTCCCTATTATTGACGTGGAACCTTTGTAAATGAGCTCCACTGTATTTTCTAATCCTAGATTAAAATAAATAAAATAAACTCCTCCCCTTCCTTCCCTTTAGTCCCCTTACCTCCTCACAGTATCCCCCTTCCTATCCATACTGTGTGATCCTGAGCAAGTCACTTAACTTCCTTGTGCTCCCAGGTCACATCTGGAAACAAGCTTCGGCTTAGTGTGCTACTCCTGGTTAAACAATGTTCCCTTTCCCTTTCCATATCCCTAATCCCATCAGGATGGTACTGTAGGTGGACACATTCATGCCTATCAAAGCTATGTCCAAATAACATTCCCATTACCGGTTCCCTGTTGCCTTCTGTTTCTTCTCATTTGTGCATATTTTTCCTCCTTAGTATATGAAATCTCTTAACAGTCTAAAGATTCAGCATTAAAGTGTCAAACACCACATTCCACTTTCTTCCCATCTTTTACTTTCTATTCATTCCTCTTCATCTTCTGTATCTTCTATATTTTCCTTTTGCATCTCTTTCTCAGAGACTTTGTTAAGGTTCATTTGGGCTTGTGCTGACACTTCTGATGGATGTGGTACATTTTCCTTACTAGGGTCTAAAACATTGGCTGTATCTCTCTCTACAGTACTTACCTAATTAGCATCTTCTGGTTCTGTGAGGTCAGTAGAATCTGCCCAATTATCAATCTTTGACTCGGGGGGGGGGGTAAGTAAACTTTTTCCTTTGACATGGTCTTTTCTGAAAAGTTTTTATTTGCAAGTGGGGCCGGGTTATGTTCTTCATATAAATCCATTTGTATATTGGTTTCCACTTCCATTGGTGAAATACCAATTTATATCCTGCCTTGCAGGGTAACTATCAGTTTGGCTGGAGTTAACATTTTAAGTTTAACAATTTTCTTTCACAGCATTTCTTTACCCTAACAAAAGGCCTCTGGGAGAGGTCTGGAAAAAACTGTATTACCAAGCCTCTCAAACACATGACTTTTTCCATTCTTGCCTTATGCAGTACTGCTTTTCTATTCTGGATAGAAACACAAAGAGAATCTTTTTGTAGGGTAAAGGTAATGGACCTGATTCTAGAAAGCAAATGTGCCATGCATTTAACGCAATTGCGAAAAGTACACCAAAGCAATTTCAACATGCGATATACGCTGCATTCTAGAACATGCAAGACATACTGTATGCCAAACGCAACTGTGACATAAAAGGGCACAACATGCATCAGTGGCATAAGATACACCAGCAGAAATGCCAGAGCCATGGCAGACACTGCAGCAGAGAGGCAAAGATGGAAGAGAAACTTCAACCATGAGGAGGTGCAAACACTAGTGGAGGAGATTGAGAAGCACTATGCACTCTTCATGAGTCGAGGAGGGGAGATCAAGAAGAGGAAAAAAGGAGGAAGGCATGGGACCATGTCACATGCAAGATGAATGCCATAGTGGCACAATGCCGGACAGTGCGTGACATACAAAAAAAGTACAATGACTTGAAGCGCATGGTGAAGCACAAGCTGGCCCAGAACAGGTGGAGTGCACAGAGCCCAGGGGGTGGACCCACCCAGCAGCAGCCACTCAGCAGCCTTGAGAAAAGGATAGCAGCACACCTGAGCCAGCAGAGCATCGGCGGTGTCACAGAGCTGGACACCTTCAGACAGCAATCTGGCACAGGTAGGGACAATTAATACCAATGCATGTGACAGGCCTGACATGGCAACAGCACTGCATCCAACAGCAATGGTGGTGTGGGTGGGGTGACACTGTGTAGGCAGATGCAGTAGTGAGGTGGTGTGCCACAGCAATGCCATATGGCCACAGCCAGCCACAGAGTGGGCCCAGGGAACCATAACATGGCCAGGGGCGGCCCAGGGACAAGCACGTGTGCAGCCGACATGTGGTGCCATGCAAAGGAATGTGCCATGCTGATCTGTGGAGGGGTAGGCACATGCACATGAAACCGGTGGGGGGGCCGTGCACAGGCATGTGCCATGTTGAGCACAGGGGTGCTGGGACATGCACTGTGTACTGTTAGAGGGACTGTGCTGAACAGGGGGTGCTGTGACATGCACTGTGTACTGGTAGGGGCTGTGCTGAACAGGGGTACTGTGACATGCACTGTGTACTGGTAGGGGGCTGTGCTGAACAGGGGGTGCTGTGACATGCACTGTGTGCTGGTAGGGGCTGTGCTGAACAGGGTGCTGTGACATGCACTGTGTACTGGTAGGGGGCTGTGCTGAACAGGGGGTACTATGACATGCACTGTGTACTGGTGGGGGCTGTGCTGAACGAAGTACTGTGACATGCACTGTGTACTAGTAGGGGGCTGTGCTGAACAGGGAGTACTGTGGCATGCACTGTGTACTGTTGGGGTGCTATGCTGAACAGGGGTGCTGTGACATGCACTGTGTACTGAGTGAGGGGCTGTGCTGAACAGGGAGGTGCTGTGACATGCACTGTGTACTGGTGGGGGCTGTGCTGAACAGAGTACTGTGACATGCACTGTGTACTAGTAGGGGGCTGTGCTGAACAGGGGGGTACTGTGACATGCACTGTATACTGGTGGGGGGGCTGTGCTGAACGGGGGTACTGCCACAGTGCTCGCAGATGGAGGGCGAGGGCTGATGGGCATGTGCATGGATGGCAGGGCCAACGTACTCACCCAGGAAGCCGTCCCTTGCAGCACAGTGTCCCCAATGACCGTGGCCATGCATAGTGTCACTGTGCAATGGGGAGCCGAACAGGGCAGCAGTGTGACAGCTGGAATAGACATACCAGGGTGGACAGCACAGGATGGGCAGCAACAGTGGAGGGACCACACCAACAGTGAAGGATGCAGGTACAGAGGTGGCATACACCCGGTGGGACTGTACACAAGTGAGGCAGGTGCAATGCCATAGCACAGTGCTGAAGCACACCTGTGAAGGCAGCATGAAGCAGGCAAGAGAGTGCACACAATGTTGTGGAGACTTACTAACATGTCCATCCAACAGGTGCTGTGGCAGCTGGCGATGGTGGGCCGAGTGGAGCTGGAAAGTGGGAGCAGCAGCAGTGGCATGGCCAGGATGATGCCAGCACAGACCAGGCCAGTGGCACAGTATCAGGAGACAGCAGCAGCACACCGACAAGCAGTGGCAGCCCAGATGCCAGCACAACTGCGTCCGGCACACCAGAACCCATGGCGGAGCCTGATGGGAATGGGGATGGTGACAGCCCCACGGGTGAGGAGGGGGTGGCCAGCAGTAAGGATGATGCAGCAGGCCAGCAACATGAGCAGCAGGGGACCACTGAGGACACCAGCAGTGATGCCACACTAGTAGAGGTGGTGCGGATGCCTGGGGCCATCCAGGAGGTGACTGAGCATGTGCAACCGGCAGCACAGGACACAGCAGTAGGGTCGCTGATCCCTGTGAGCACCCGTGGACTGGAGGAGGCCATCTGGGAGCTGCAGGACCAGCTGTTCCCACCGACCTAGATAGGGGACTACTGCCAGTCAGTGCTGGCCAGGCAGGGGGATGTTAGGTAGGAGCTGAGGAACATCCGGCAAGCTATGCAGGAGCACCACAACAGTGTTGAGCTGCAGCTGCCTGGCATTGACAGCAGTTTGCAGGTGTGCGCCAGGGAGACAACATTATGCATGGGCAGCCTAGGGGATGCTATACAGGGCATACGGCACTGTGCCGAAAACCAGGTCGTGTTCATGGACCACCTCAACACAGGCATGGAACACATGCTGGCACAGCAACAGCACCATGGCTACGGCCATGCAGGCCATAGTGTATACACGGCAGCCTCTGCGACACATACAGTACCTGGACCAGCATATAGCACTCCCAGCCACTGCACAGGCAAGCACACAGACACAGACACCGGAACCTGTGCTACCCCCAACCCCACCCTCAGGCCAGGTGGTGGTGTCGCCACCCCATGCAGTTGTGCTGCCCTAGCTGCAGGCCCAGCTGTGCAAGGCCCACACAGACCTGGGCACAGGCCAGCACCATGGTGCACCCACTGTGACCCATGAAGCCATGCCAGCACCACAGGTGCAGGACAGGACATCAGACACAGACATGCCCTCCGGAACAGGGACACGTACAGGGCCCACACAGGGCCTACACAGGGATTCGTGCACACAGAGGCTGGTGCATTACAGGCTGCACAGGTACTGAGAAGGTCCACATGGGATGGGGGAACACATGATGTAGTGCCGACACAGCTGCCACCACATGTGACAATGAGGCATGTTGGCCTGAGGGGGCGGAGACACAGCAGAGCCACTGTGGTGGCACACACATGCCAATGGGGCACGATGCCAGGGGAGGTCCACCAGGGCACCGCACAATCCACCAGCACAGCAGGGTCCCCCACAGCCCAGCACCCAGCACCAGAGGGGTCCATGCGAGCACAGCATGGCCATGGCAGACAGCTGTAGTACGCCCAGCAGTGTGTGCAGATGGGGGATGGTTGGGTGCAGCTGCAATGGTGAGGTGGGGCCAATAGCATGGCAAGGAGGGACCTGTATTTGGGGGGACATTGTGCAGTACATAAGAGTGTGAGTGTGTGTATGTGTGACTGTGTGCATGGGTGAGTGTGGTAGCATGCATGATGGGAAAGACAGGGGAGCACTGTGTCAAGTGCACCTGATGTTGACTGCACGATGTAAATAAACCACTGCACCTGAACACTATGAGCTCACCTGTGTTTCCTCAGGTACCATGTGATGTCCACCAGTGCTGGTTGCAGCCCTGGAAGGACAAGTGCTAGTAGAAAGGTGATAGCCATTGTGGGTCATGGGTCAGGCCATCGATAGGACAAGGCATCGTAGCACTGGAGCAGTGGCGTCAGGCAACAGGCTCAGGGTACAGGTCAGCTGAGGCCAGCCATTGTCCATGGGGACTGGTGCGTGGGGTATGGCTGAACACCAAGATGGCACATGTCATGGCATTTGGAGGCCACGGGAGGGGTACCACAATGGCCAGTGGCGGCAGGGGTGCCACAGGCAGAGGCATGTCCAGACAGGTAGCCCAGGCAGGCCACATGCCATGTGTACTGTGATACACAGCAGGACAGCAGCAACATCTGGCACAGCCACAGGGTATGACTGTGGCCTGGGTCTCAATGCCCATGTGCTACTGGTGCCACACCCAGGAACAGGGGTGCACCTGGGTGGTGCCTCGCCGGGTGTGGCCATAGCCAGCACAGCAGTTGGCGGTGCTGGACGGGGGGGGTTGGGAACACTGCACACTGCTGTACACAGGCGACACAGGTGTCATGCACAACATGTGCATGTCACACTAACATACTAAACTGCCAGCAAAATAAGCCCAGCGGTCACTCGAGTCTGCTCAATTAACAGCACCCGCACTGAGGGTCATATATTGAGTTTCCCCTTCCCTCTTGGGTCATACTGTCCCCAGTCCCAGATGATCCACCTGTATTGGGCCTGGTCAGATGTACCCTCCCCTTGTACCTGTCCCATCCCCTCTTTAACCCGTCCACAGTCTCCACTCCTATCAGCTGCCTGGGCACTGCATTCCATGGCTCCACCACCCATTCAGTGCAATAACATCTCCTCCTCTCCCCTCTGCACCATTCCCCTTCCATTCTCCTTCCAGCTTACACTCATGACCTCTCATTGCCCCACCCTCCATCATTTGGTGCACTCTGACTGGGCCTCCTTTATGGATCCCTGTCATGTACCTACAGACCTCTATCATGTCCCCCCTGTCCCTACTCTCCTCCAGGGTGTACATGTCGAGCTTCTTGAGCCTCTCATCATAGGTCCTCTCCCCCAGGCCCCAGATCATTGTGGTTGCCCTACTTCGGATACTCTGTTGGAGTGTAATGTCCCTCTTAAAATGATGTCTCCAAAACTGTACACATTACTTGAGGTGTGGCCTAACCAAGCAGTTGTACAGTGGAAGGTTCACTTCCACCTTTCTGGAGGTAATCCCACTGGTGATGCATCCCAGCATCCTATCTGCCCTTTCCGCTGTCCTCCCACAGGTCTCTGAATTGTCCATTTTGACGACTACCACTGTGTCCAATGTCCCCTGTGAGGTGTCAGCACTGGGCACTGTGCATGCCATACAGCCATACCATGTGCCTGCAGCAACACACAGTGGAGTACACAATGGGGTGGTGTGTCCACATGGAGTTGCACACACAGCAAACAAGTGCCAGGTCATTGCCAGCACACAGTACCATGGTGATTATTGCCAGCTGACTTGGTACAGTGTGGTGACAACTGGCACCCAGACAGCACTGCACAGCATGACAAGCTGTGGCCTTACTGCCACTGTGTTGTACAGGCATGCATCCCACCCTTGCCATCCACTGGTGCAGTGCACCCATAGGATCACAAGCACTCTGGCAGTGGCCCATGCTGCCAGTCATCCCATGGCACAGTGCCACCTCCCCCCCCACACGTCTGCAGGTGATGCAGCCCTGCTGCTAGCAGGGTAGGTGCCCATGTGCAATGACTGTGCCAGTGCCACACCATGGATGTGCACAGTGCTGTGCAGTCCCACCTGTGGGTGGACTGATAGTGGTTGGCAGCAACCTGCCAATGACCACCACTGGGCACATACACACAGCTGTGCCTTTACACATGCTGCACATGTGTGACATCCTTTACCCATATGACAGATGCGTAGCATGCCGCAGCAGGCAAACACAGTTGCGAGATGAATACCACAGGCCGCAAATGCACATCGCAGGTGCTATGCCGCAAGCCGCATATGCGATCTGCAATGCACGTGCGGCATGTACGTGCGCCATGTGTGGTAGTGAGCCATGTGGTATAGCTAGGCCGTGACACCATGTAGAGGGTCAGAAGCTGGTGTGCTAGGTCCAGTACAGGGAGACAGCAGTGCCACGGCCAAGCAGTGCAGGACAGGAACAGACAGCAGACTGGTGAGTACTGGGACACAACAGGCCACACCACCCCCATACCTGTCAGCCTCTCAGCAGTACTACTACCCAATGCACAGGCCATACCTCTCAACTGTCCCTGACTTACAGGGCAGTCCCTGATGTTGCCTCAGTTACTTCTTCTGTCCCTCATTTATGTTGCATTGTTGTCACTGAAGGGTAGGGATTTGAATCACAGTGTATTGCCAGCCATGGGTGTTACAGTGTAGTTATCATTAGGGGAATGCCATTCACACCTTGAAGCATGTTGCACACAGCTCCTGGAACTAATATTACTATTGTAACAGTTGTGTACCAGATATTGGTCATTAGTGCCTAAGCAATGTAAGCCCAGTCCCTGAGTTGTGCTCAGTGGGTTGAGAGGTATGGGCCAGACTGTGTAGCACACCCTTACTGTGAGCATTACTCTGTCCACCATGGGTGGGCCCCACAATGTTAGTGGCAAGGGATGTTTGTACCAACGCAGGTCGGTATTGTGATAGAGTGTGGGTTCTGCACTGGCTTTAACATGCTGAGATACTTCAGTACAGCAATGTGGTGCAAGGGTAAATGTGAGTAGGACTATCATAGTGCTATGAAAATAGCATAGCAGGTGAGGGGTGTGTGTCCCCCCATACAGCCCAGGTCAGGCCACATACAGGGTCACCATCATGTAGGAGGCCCACGGTCAGGGGTGCAGCCAGGCATGTAGGCATATACACAGGTCGGTATTTGATGCCTCTGTTGGCGTGTACAGTACAGTACTGTTTCCCATGGCCATACCTGTCATCCATTGGTCCCCAGATGTGGGACATGGCCTATCACATTGTGTGACTACTGCTCAATCTGTGGTACGCCCAACCACATCAATACCTAGGGGGCACAGAACACTGTCATAATGTGTGTGGTTCTGTTCACATGGTCTGGTGTTAGGTGATTACTCTGGCTATGTCATCATCTACCGTAGACATGTGCATTCCAATGATAATACTGACTGTGGGACAGGTCCACACATTGTGGAACAGGGTGCATCTGTGCTGTAGGCTGTGGATGGTTCCTCATACTGTAGTACGGTCATAAGGTATGCACATGACACTGGCTGCTGCCCCCCAATGCATGGCTGACCACAGATGCACTGCAGTGCACCCCGGACACCCACACAGCAGCCCAGGGGCTGTATGACTTACCTGTCCATGGGGTGCAGAGACAGGAACAGTGATCTATCATCATGGTAATGGCCCCTAGGCCTAACGGTACAGGGGGAGCCTGATGGCAATGTTGGGATACGTGGCCATTGGGAGCACAACAGCACCATTGTGCTTACATTTGTACACCATGGTGTACATGGGCCATGCCCGCCTACACCCATGCCCAGGGTGGTACTTGGCTTGTTGTGACATGGGCACCACCAGGACGGTGCACATCCTCACACAATGCCTCTTACATGTGCACTCCTCATAATCAGGGTCATGGCCTTGTCTCGTGGTCACTGTGCCACTGCATATGTGTTTCATGTTTATTTGGTGGGATTGCATCAATGCATTGGTGGGCTGCAACACATGCTGGCCTATGTGCCATTACTGTTCCTGATGTTGTTCAGGCCATGTATCACCATATGTCCCAGATGTCCCGCGCCTCACAGGTCAGGTGTTGCCACACGTCCCTTCGGACAGTTCAGAGGGGGGTGACACAGCCCATTGCCAGCAACTGACACACAGGTGCATGGCTGGCTGTGTACCAGTGTCCCTGTACCACGTCCCACATGGTATGCCTGTCAGGTACACAATGGCGGCTTGTCTGCAATGCCACCTGCTGTCTTTGCAGGCATGCTCCCGGCACCACCACTCCCCTGTGCTGGGTCTGTCATGGCAGGGTGACCTGGGGACATTCCTGGGCCATGTTCAGGGATATACCTGTGGGTTGGTGACAGATGGAGGGGTATGCAGCACCCACAGGCAGCAGGCCACAGTGGCACATACAGCAGTGTACTAACCCATGTCCATTCCCTCCCTAGCACCACAGTGAACACGACTGGGTCTTAGGTGAGTATTAGCCATTGCATGGCATGCACTGTTCCATTGCATGAACAGCACCATGTACCTGACATTGTTGTTCACTGTCCCCTGTGTAGGATACAACACCACCGCACAGGACCAGGTAGGATCACACTGCCACACCACTGCAGCTGTGATGGTCACTGACTGTGCCACTCGCTAATGATGCCCTGCTCTTTCTCCATCCATGTGTACCACCGGATGCATCAGTGCCACCCACTCCTGTCACTGCAGTGCACAGTCCAGGTAGGTATCTGTCATTCTATGGCATGTTGGCCACGGTTGGCCATGGGACTGCCCCATGGGCGGCTGCCGGTTGGGGTCGCATGCTGCTCCACATGGGGCAGGTGGTGCAGACGTGTGGCAGTGCTGCATGCAGAGCTCCATGCCCACACTGTGCAGGGTCAGGCTGTGTCATGCCTCTACAGGGGACAGGTGGCCTGTTGGTGCACTGTGGGCACAGTGTGCAGCGCTGTGTGCCCGTCCACCTGCATGGCACTGCTCAGCCTGTCCACGCCTCCTGCTGTGCATGTTGATAGTGCGTGGTGCACCACCTGTGGTGGGGGCCTGTGGCTACATTCCTGTGACCTTGTCCCTGTCCCATGCACCATGGCTGGAGGCCAGTGTTACACATGGTGGGGGGGGGTGTCAACACATCTGCGGCGGCATTGTGTAGTGACACGTAAGCCATTCCTTCCCCCTCATACAGGTCTCACACCGGCAAGCTGGGATGTCATCAGGGTCCTCATTCAGCCTCAGCGAGTGGGCACTTAACTTCACGTCACTGGAGACGGCCATGCTGGTCAACTGTGTACAGCAGTGGGGCAGGACGCTACTGCCGCCTGGGTGCTGGAGACACACTGCAGCAGAGCAGGAATGTGCATGGCATGCCATCAGTGCATACACATAGCCGAGACCAGTGGCACTGGAAGGACTGTCCACCAGCTTATGCACTGCTGGCAGGACCTGTCGTGGAGGGAGCCCGGGATCCTGTACCGCATGATTAGCATTGTGTGGCGCAGGGATGCGGACGTGTGGTCTGGGCAACACATGGGTGCAGGTATGTATACCTATGGCTGTTCACCTGTTGGGGCACTGCTGGCATAGTAGCCATGGTGTGTCATGCCACACACACACTCACCTGTCCCTACACCCCACAGGTTCATCTGGCACATCCCAGGGCATGCAGCAGGGCTGCATCAGCAGCCTCAGGCAGGAGCCTCTTCACTGGAGGTCTGGTAAGTGCATGCAGTGGTCACCTTGCGCCATGGCCATGGTGGACTGCTGCATGGTGGCTCATGCTGCACCCTTACATTGCCTATGTGTGTGTGCCACCTGACTGGGCCCAGCACTGACCACATCTCTTGCATCCCTACAGGTGTCCATAGCAGACTTCCACAACAGCAGAGGGCCATGCTGAGGGCAATGGCAGAGGTCAAGGTCAATGATGCTGTAGAATATCAAAGGCACACACAGCACAGGCAGCAGAAGGCCAGGGTCCTTCCACCAACCTCCTCCTTGGCAGCAGTGTCTGCTGTGGACATGGGCAACGTGGCACCAGGGGTGGTACCAACAGACCCCCCCCAGATGTTGGGCGCCAGGGGCCTGTCACGTAGCCTGCTCCCAGCCTGGCCACAGAGGGCAATATTGCAGCAGAGGAGGACCAGACCATGGCTGCATCACCATCAGGGACTGCGGCAGAGGCTGGTGCAGCATGGGCAGCCAAGGATACCCCACCACCTGACACTGCGCCATGTGTTGATGCACCTGTGGCAGAGGACAGTGGACCACAGCCAATGGATGACATGCCAGGGCTGTAGCGGGGGGTGCCCATTGATGTTGCGGCTGCAGACCCTGGTGCTGTTCCTGTGCGAGGGGCGGCCTGGATTGGGAGCGCCTTGTATCAGCTATTCTACAGGATGTTGGGCACCTCCATGGATCGGTGGGCGCCCTGTTGGCTGAACTCCAGTGGACCTAGAGACAGTGGGTCTGCACATTACATCCATGGGTGGGTCTGTGTCTGTGGGTGGGTATGTATATAGGGGTGGTTGGCTTGTTTGGGTGGCTTTGTCCTTCTGGGTGTGGTGGGCTGACTTTGGGTGGGCATTTCTACCTGTTTGTATAACTTGTTCTGGATGGGTTTGGGTTGTTGTTGTGGGGACCAGTATTCTGTTGTTTGTAGGTTGTTGTGGATTGGGGCTTGGATGTGGGCACTATATTTTGTTACCTTGTTGTGCCATTGCCTGTTGTTCAGACCCATCCCCTTTTCATTGTTTATATGTATCCCTGTTGCTGTTCATTGTCATTAAACTGTTTACCTTCATCACTGTGTCTGTGTGTCTGTTCCAGATGTGCATGGCCATGTGAGTGTGTGTCACCATGCACATGGGTACTTACTGGTGGCGGTGCCTGCTGTCCCTGGTGTTTCCTCACTGTGCATCTGGTCAGTGTGCCAGTTGTGCTGCTCACGGCCCATGGCACTGTCCACTGGCCACATCTGCATGGTGTTGTGTGTGCTGCGGATCACCGTGCATGGTGTGGCATCCTTGTCACCTCACATTGTACTTCCCAGCTGTGTGGTGGCACGGTGCCTGTGCTGCACCCTTCCACCTTGGGGAACCATTGTTCCCTGCAGGTGGCACCACTGGTGCAAGCATTGGTGTGTCTCACCACCATATGTCTACAGGCCTGTGCCACGCGGTGCTGTGTCCCTGTCGTGGTTGCACTGTTTACATGTATCAGTGGCCTTGGCAGGGGCATTGTGCCTGGTGGCACAATCATCCCAGCATTGTGCCTGTGGCCTCTGTGCACTCTTTGTACCCCCTGCCACACTGTAGCTGTGTGCCTGCATTGCTCACACTATCTGTCTGTCATGTCTTCCATGGTGTGTTGCTGTGTGCTGCATGCATGGCCTACTGCATGGCACTGGTTCTGCCCTGTTCATGTGTGTCAATGACTACTAGTTGTGCTGTGTGTCTGCAGGCCTCACAGGTGTGTGCCCCCACAAGGTGTGCTGCCTGCCCCCACTCATTGACCTACCCTACTGTGTGCCTTGTAGTGTGGTGCCATGCATATTCTGTACTGCCCTCTGCATGGCCATTCCCCCCATTAGGCTGTGCTGTGCCTATCACCACCTACCTGTTGTGCTGGCCTTCTTACATTGCTCCATTCTGTCTCTCAGGTCCCACACTGTACCATGCCCACAGCTGTGTGTGCACCACCCAATGTGGTCACATTCCATGGGACCTGTTGCCATAATCCAGTGTCACCATGGCCTGTGGGCTGCACCAGGCAGCACGCCCATGTGTTGTTTTGTTTTATGTCTGCACCTGGCATTTGGTGGTTGTTACTATGGTTCCATGGCATCTCTCAGGTGAAGTACCTCTCTATCAGGTCACGTCGTGCATGTTGGCCTACCTGTGCAAGCGCTGCATCTATCTGGTGGTGTCTCTCATGTCTGTGTGTCCTGCCATTCCACTCCTGGTCCTCCTCATCCATGTCCTCCAGCTGGTCCGGTGGTGGCACATGGTATTGCACTCTGAAGTTGTGCAGTACGCAGCAGACAATAAATATCTTGCAGGTTGTCTCTGCAGTGTACTGTAGAGCCCCCGATGATCTATCAATGCACCTGAATCATGCCTTCAGGACCCCAAAGGTGCGATCAATGACACCCCAATGTGGCTGTGTGCCTCGTTGTAGCGTGTCTGTGCTGCTGTGCATGTGTGATGCAGTGTTGTCATCACCCATGGCAGCTGTGGATTCCCGCTGTCCCCTGTTGGATAGATGGTACATCATCAGTATCTGTGGTCTATGCTCCTGTGTGTGCATGGTGTGCAGGTGTTCAGGTATGCAGTGCTCGCTGCTGTGTTCACTTACCTACTAGCCATCCTCCCATGAACTGGCCCCTCTGGTAGCCCTCTTGTAGCCCACTGTTGCACAGCATGTAGGCATCATGCATGGAACCAGGGTACTGGGAAACCACATCCAGTATGCGGCCATGACTGTCACACACCACCTTCTGGTCCACATACACATCCCCATTGACTGATGGTGCCCGTATGGCAACATGGGTTCAGTCTATTGCACCCGTGACATGTGGGAACAAGGCAACGGTGTAGAAGCCCTGCATCACTGCCTGCTGCTGCCATGCTTCCCGGGGGGAAGGTGATGTACTGGTCCATGCGGGCCACCATGGCATTCAGGAGCTGGTGTAGGCACCTGGACGTGGCCGGCTGTGATATTGCCACAGTGTCACCTGTTGGTGTCTGGAACATCCCTGTTGCCAGGAAGCATACTGCTGCTGTCACCTTCACCTCCACAGGGACTGGCTGCCCCCTGCGGGTGGCACTCTGCAGGTCTGTGCAGAGGTCATCGCATATCCCATTTATGATAGCCTGGGGCAGTCGATAGCGTGCAATGCACTGTTCCTCTATCAGGTCCTGGTTTGTCTTCCTCACCCAGTACAGCCATGGTGCATAGCATCTGCCAGGTCTGTGCCATCCTGGTTGCTGCCTGTTCCTCTGGTTCCAGGCATTGTTTCACCTCCTGTGCCTGTCCCAGTGCTCCAGTAGTAGCACACCTAGCATTGCTACTGGTCCTTCCATTTTGTCTCTCCCCTCTTTCTGTCTGTCACAGTGCTGTGCTGCTGTGTCTCCAGCCTGTCTGTCTGTCTGTGCTCCTTTCCATACTGTGTAAGCTGCACCTGCTCCTACCTAGTGTCTGTTACACCGGTTGGTCTTGGTGTAAGCTGTGGCACTGCAGCTTCTAGAATCTCGCCCTTGCGTATCTCTTCCATTTTACTGGCATATGTTCAGTCACACAATGGCATACCTGCGGGTATGTCGCAACAGCGGAGTAAGTCACTTTTGGCATACTGCATTGCGTCATGGCACCTGTCGCATTGTAGAATTGCGTTTGTCACATTTGCTTGACGTATTTGCGACTTGCACCACTTTCTTTGGTGCATCTGTGTTGCGCTGTGGCGTATTCTTCATAGAATCAGGCCCAATACCTTTATTACACTAATGAAAAATTAAAGATGCAAGCTTTTGTGGCCTGAATGCCTCTTCTTCAGGTATCCGTATAAAAAAAGGTAGGCTGAAGTGACCACCCTTTGTAGAAGCTTGGTTTTGATTAACAGTGCAAGAAAAAAATAAAGAAAAAATACAAAGGCTTGAGAAAACTTTAAAGTGCTCATTAACACCAAAGCAGCAGGAATAGTGTCGCTATTTACATTGTAGCTGTTGTCACACTGTACACAGGAAGTTTTTTTTTTTAAAGATATACAGTATAGACAAAAGCTACAGAGATTTTAAAACATTAGGGCTAAACCAAACTTAGTAATGCTGATTTACATCAAACAGGGTTTGAAGAAGGCATTAAGAAACTGTTTATATATGGCCTTCTGTTATGTAGCAGTCCAGTTGCTGTTTGTGTAATAGCAAGGGCAATGCTGGGTTGAAGAATATGTTAAGTAGTAGGATATGAAACCTCTGTCTCCATTCAGGCCACAATCTAGGGTGTTAAAAGTTTGCATAAATGTGAACTCTGAGGTTCTTCTCTCCCTTTATTTTCTGAAACTGACCTACAAGACTGTGACTTTCAAGTAATCTAAACCATGTCTCAAGCTGGAGAAATGATCACCCGCTGATGTGTTCATGATCTGGTATTTGATATTGTAGCAGTGCAGGTTAATACACTTCCTAAGAGTCTGTCCAGTTTTCCCTCACATAAAGATTTTGTATTGGAGCATTTTGAGCATATGATCAGATATATAACTTTATCGAGCAGCAGTTAAATGATCCCTGTATTTTGTAGTCCTGTTTCTTGTAAGGAATGGGGATTGTATCTGTTGAAATGATGTGAGGGTGTGCTTGGCATCTTCTCTGCTGGCAGCAGAATGTCCCTGGTATATTCTTATCTGCTGGCATCTTGCTTTGGCCAATAAGTTGTCATTGATTATGGGATTGCCTGTATGCCAAGAATGGGGGTTGTGGAAAGACAGCTTTCATCCTTTCATCCTCTTGGAGAATAGCATTTAAATCTTTAAAGGAGTACTACAGTCAAAATTTGCAAAGACGTGTTGTGCAAGAGTGTTTTGATTTGTGTGTTTAGTGCTGGTGTGTCCTTCCCTTTGTCATCTATTAGGAGTGCTTTTCTAAATTTGCCTACTAGTTTTATGGCCCCAGGGGATCTCCATGCTACAATGGTGTGTTGCTCTTCTTTGTCCCACAATGCCTCCTGTCTCATGTGACACTGATGTGCCCAGGACCACTGATTCAGTGAGGGAAAGTACTGCACCAGTAATGTGAAGCTAGAAACCTGATGTTCCAGCCTCAGTATTTTTGTTTTCTATATGTTTGTCTAGGTCTTGCCAACAGAAGTAAATGTTTTGCTTTTAAAGCTTTTAATTTCATCAAACTACACCCAGCCATAAAAAGTACATAAATCACCCCGCTCATCAGTGCTATAATTAGTAAAGACTCTAGTTGTTTTCTTATAGAATACCCATTCAATTACACCTCAAGTGATTGCTGAGCTATAAATACAGTCTTCAGTGCCCATTGGATAGGAAAAGTGATTTAAAATCATAGCTGTCTGCTGTAAAATTGACTGTAAACCAGAACTTGCTGAATCGATGGTCCCGGATGCATCATTGTCACATGGGACAGGAGACATTGTAGGAAAAAGAAGAGCAATAAAGCATGGTAATATACAAGGGTGGTTCAAAAAGTTCTGAGCTTAATATAGAAGGAAACACCAGAGACCATTGATGTTGCAGCTAGTTATAGTCCATGTGGAGCAGAACTCAGAAAGCATGGGCAGAACATTTTAGATTGATATGTTGATTAATATATGCTTTGTCAAATGTAAGTAGACCAAGACGGATGCTGAAAATCAGAAAATCAAGCATCATGTTGTGATCAAATTTTTGATGCTAGATAACATGGTTCCATGTCATTTCAGCTACAGAAAAAACAGCAAGCGCAATTTCAGTGATGCAATCATAGCGACGCACATTTCAGCGACCAGCAACTTCAGTGAAGTGCATTTCAGCAAATATAGTCAGATCTTATTTTTGCTGCTAGTTATTGCAGGGGGCTACACCCCCCCCCCAAACACTCCCATTTCTAAATTAACATCCTCTGAGTCGCTCATTGACATCGGAGGATCGCTCAAATGTCGCAGTTGCTGTAATGCTGCAGTCACTGTAATTGTAGTCGCCGATTTTGCTTCTCTGTAATTGACTCGCTGTAATTGAGTAGCTGAATTGACGTGCTACCAGATAACACTGAACCAAAAGAAATTTATGAACTCATGTTTAAAGTGTATGGAGACCATGC
The DNA here is from genome assembly GCA_016271365.2 of Neoceratodus forsteri. Lineage (NCBI taxonomy): Eukaryota > Metazoa > Chordata > Ceratodontiformes > Ceratodontidae > Neoceratodus > Neoceratodus forsteri. The sequence continues at coordinate 344,981,289 of JADMNL010000025.1, read as the reverse complement.
ACCATCATATGCAACAGTTAAAAGGTGGGCTGCAGAATTTCATCATGGCAGAAAGACCCTCGAAGAGTATCCTAGGTCAGGACAGCCCGTGATTGCAGTGACCGAGGAAAACATCAAGGCTGTGCAAGACATGGTTTTGGAAGACCGCTGTGCTACTGTTGCACAGTTAGCTGACACTTTGGGCATTAGTGTGAGTTCAGTGGAAACAATCTTGTATGATCATTTAGGAATGAATAAGGTGTGTGCCCATTGGCTCCCCAGAATGCTGACATGTGACATGAATAGGGAGCATCTGATGACTGCTCATGACAATCTTGACCTGATGAGGCAGACTGGAAGAAGTTTAAGAGTCGATTTATTACAAATGTCAAGACTTGGATTTACCGTTACAATCCCAGGTCCAAACCACAGTCCATGCAGTGGAAACATCCACATTCTCCAATACCCAAGAAATTCAAATCACAGCACCCTGCAGGCAAGATCATGTGCACCATTTTCTGGGATGCTAAAGGTATGGTGCATATTGACTTCATGCCATGCAAGGAGATGATCACAGATCAGTATTATACAGATTTGATCCATCGACTGCCTGCATGAGTCAATCAAAGAAAAGTGGCATGGCAAGATAAGAGCCTCACCATTGCTTCTGCATGACAATGCTCCAGCACACACTTCAAGAACTGCATAGGCCGCTGTCATGGAATATCACTTCGAAGAACTCCTGTATCTTGCCTATTCTCCAGATCTGACACCCAGTGATTTTCACCTGTTTCCCAAATTGAAGGAGAATCTATGTGGAAAGTGTTTTGAGGATGACAATGAGTTGAAGGAGGCTGTGCAGGGGTACCTGATGGGGCTGGAAGAAAAGTTATTTCTGGAGGGAATCGAATAGCTTCAGGAATGATATGAGAGGTGCATTGTTAAAGAGGGTGACTATGTTGAGAAATAATGTAGTTCTTCTTGGTATCTGTAGTTGTTACGTATGTTAGGCTCAGAACTTTTTGTACACACCCGTAGAGATCCCCACAGGTCATAAAACTAGTAGGCAAACTGAGAAAAAAAATCTCCTAATAGCAAACAAAGGTAAGGACACACCAGGATTAAACACACAAATCAAAACACTCTACACAGCATATTTTGTTTTACAAATTTTGACTGTAGTCCTCCTTTAATGATCTTGCATGGGTGTTCAGTGTAGGGGCTGTATGTGACAACCAGTGGTGTGTGGTCATTTTTCTGTTTTTTCTTATATTTCAGTATGTTCTTTCTGGGTATTTGTGTTGCCCTGCAGATCTGATTTTCTCTGACCGTGGGTGGGTGGGTGGTATCCTTGATTTGCAAAAGCTTCTCTTAGGGTGCTGATATGGCTGTCTCTGTCTTCTGTGTCAGAGCATATTCGACTGTACCATATGGCTTGACTGTTGATGACCGAATGTTTTGTGTGCTTGGGGTGGAAGCTCTTATTATGCAAGTAGCTGCAAAGGTCAGTGGGTTTGCAGTAAATGAATGTCTGTATTTTCCCATCTTTTACGATAGTATTCCAGAAAGCTGACCTGTATGAATAGGTAACTGAGTTTAAATGTTAGGATGGGATGGAACAAGTTGAAGTTAAGGTGAAACTGTATGAAGTCATGTTCACTGGTGGGTCAGATAAGGAATAAATAATCAATGTATTGAAAATATATTAGGGTTTCATGTGGTAAGTGGACAAGTAGGTTTCTTTTAGCTTAGCCATGAGTAGGATGGCATACTGAGGTGCCATTCTTGTGTTCATTGCTGTGCCCATGGCCTGCAAGTATGTGTCATTTCCAAATGAGAAGTAGTTGTGCGTGAGTATACATTGGATGAGCTGAGTAACTGCTTCTGTTGGTAGTCTGTTGTTTTGCCTACATGCTGATAGACCATCACTGTGGGGGACATTAGTGTATAGGTCTTCAACGTCCATGGCTGCTAGAATCATTCCCTGTGGAAAAGGACTAAGAGTGTTAAGTTTGTTAAGTAAGTTTGTTGTGTCTCATATGTAACTGTGTGTACTCTTCGCCAGTGGCTAAAGGATGTTTTCTACTCAGCCCAAGGTATTCTCAGCAAGTGTTCCAGTTCCTGAGATAATTGGATGGCCTCGGTTTCCCTCTTTATATGTTTTTGGGAGCAGATAGAAGGTGCCAGATTCGGGGTCCTCAGGAATCAGTGTTTGAAACAGTTTTTTGTCTGTGGCAGGGAGTTGTCTGATGATACCTTTCAGCAAGGCCCCAATTTTTCTGTGGCACTTTGGGTCCAAAGTACAGACTGCCCCAAAATGCACTATTATTGTAAACTTACTTGAAATTAATTTCAAATAACCAAATAAAATATTGAAGGAGCTTCTTTTCTGATCAGCATGTCCAGAATTACTAGTGTGTCAGAATGTCTCGGCTGGAAGTCAACAACAAACAGTGTGTCAGCATCTACGAGCGTGGAGACAGCATGGCAGAACTGACAGCCGATACAATAGGGTAAAAGTAAAAAAGACAACTCAGACTGATTGAAATTGTCACCAAAGTGGCATAACACTACAACATCAAAATATCAAACACCACAAGGCCTTCTGATCATTTCTTGCCTACTGGTACTGCACATCCCTTAAGAGAGTTATTCACATAACTAAAAAAAAGGTCTTTTTATTGTCATTTGCTTTTGTTGCTAGAAGAAACTTATGTTTCTTTTTTGCTTTTCTGATATTACTTTTACACATTTTACATTTCACTTTATAGTTTTTAAGATTATTTGGTGTAGGGTTCTTTTTGTACTTAAAATAAGCTTTTTGGTGTTGTTTTATCAGATTTTTGGTAGGTTTATTTAACCAAGTCCAAAGTTTTCCATTTTTATTGTATTTATTTTTGATAGGGATATAGTTCTCTAAGCAGTGGTTTAATTCTGCAACTAATGTATCCCATTTGGATTCAACTGTCTCTCCTCTGAACTCATATTTTCAATCCCAATTTTGTATATGATGTCTGATACTGATTAAGTCAGCTTTATCATAACACCTGACTTGTGTAACATTCCTACGAGGGGCCCACTCATTTGAGATATCCAATTGTATTGTAACCCCCCTGTTACTGGGGTTACTAGAATCCCAGTTAGACCTAGTGGCAGGCAGGGACAGGCAGCTTGTGAAACGCCAGTTAAATGGATTTCAAACTGTCTCACTGTGTTCTCAGTCTCGGCTGAGACTGAGGGATGACATAATTTTAGAACTGTCGCAGCTGCATAAGCCACACTGGAATGTTGCAGTTGGAGGTTAGAGTAGAACGTTGGGGAATTTGAAGTCAGTCTGTTGCAGTCTGTAGTAGAGGAAGGAGGTGCTCTGCTGTAAGCAGGCCCTCAGAGTCCTAAGCTCTGTCAAAGAGCTATTTTTTTTGTAGAGGTGTGTGTTCTCACCTGGAGAGGAACACAAGAAGTGTCAAATGAAGTGGTAGAGACCACTTTCAGTGGTTCAGGGCTCCATCCCTGCGGGGATGGGGGAAGGAATCAGCCTGTTTTCCAGGGGCAAACCCCCTGGTCCGGCTAGGGAACAAGAAGCTGCCTGAGTTTAAGTTCATGCTGAGGCACAAGAAGTTCTATACGAGATTTCTTTGTGAGAGAAAATGCCTGTGGGGCACCTGCAACCAAGGGGTGAGTTCACTCTGCTAAAGGGCCAATGTGTTTTCACCTGAGACAAGATGAAACTAAAGTGACTGTTACTGTGGGATCAGGAAAAGACAGCCAAGTACAGTTTGGAAGATGTGGGGATTGGACTGCTTAACTCTGTGGGGGGTCTAGAGTAATGGACACAGCCACTTTTTAAGTATGTTCAAGTTCAGCACAAATGGGATGGAAAAACAGTAGATTGGATGTGACATACATTTAAAGAGAATCTACGTAGCAAAGTGTTTTTAAGGATGAGGTGTTACAGTCCAGAGAAATGGCCGGATTTGAATTATGGGAGCGAGAGGTGGGAGACCCCCATCAATAGTAACCAAAGTCACCTCTACAGGTTTGCTTTGGGACACCTGTTGCTTTCTCTCAGGTACTTGGCCAGTGCCTGAGGAAGGTACCCAGATGTGGGATTTGTGAGGAAGATTCCATGATGGAGCCAGAAGTGCTAATAGGTGGTTTAGGAAGCCACCAGTAAATGTTCCATGCTATATCGAAATTGTCCAAAGGGCTGGCAATGGAGCTGAGCCAGGGAAACCAGAAAAGAGTTGAGTTAGGGCAGAGTGCCCAGAGTGTTTAGAGACCTGAGGGTTTCAGTGTAAAGAGGATGTGTTCTGATCTCCATAAATCTACATAACCAGGAGTGTAGCTCCGTGGGGGTCCATCTATGCTTTGTTATTCTGTTGGATGTGAATAAAAGTCACACTTTAGAATCCCAACTTCTGGTATTGGACATTACAGTTATTGCTTCCTGTGTCCGGAGTTACTTGGGTGCCCCTGACTAGAAGTCAAACCTAGCCAAAATACCGAGCAACAGTTTTCTCCCTGAGCCCAGGTCCCAGGTTGGGGGTTACATATGGAGGCACTGCACAGCGCTAATAATACAAAAATTCCACCAACCTGACCCCTGGGGTAATCCACCAGCTACAGTATCATGTTATGATCACTATTTGAGAAGGGTTCCCTTACTTGGCACTTAATTGCCATATCTTTGATATTAGTCAGTATCACATCTAAGATATTGTTATCTCTTGTAGGTTCTGTTACCAGCTGCCTTAAATTGTTAATAATAGAGAAATCTAAGAGTCTCTTTCCATACTTGGATGTTGTAAAACAGCTGCTCCACTGAATGTCAGGGAGAGTAGAGTCACCCATTATTATTATGTTAGAGGCCAGATCTATCTTGTCTAGTCCTTTAAAGAAGTTTCCATTTTCATTGTGCGTTGACCCTGGTGGTCTATAACCAGCACATAGTGTGTTTTTTTCCCCTAGTTGTAGGATAAATATTAACCCACACTTGTTCTGAGAGGCTTTCTACCCTATTGTTATTTATTTCACTACAGTCTATCTCGTTACTGACATGTACCTCCACATCTCCCCTCTTTTATTACCTCTGTTCACTTGATATGCCTTAAAACCAGGTATTGAGAGGCTCCAATTGTTATCAGACCACCAGGTCTTATTAACTCCACAAATGTGGGTGTTTCCAGTTTTCAGTATGTGCTCCAATTCATCCTTTTTATTAATTAGGCTCCACACATTTATGAGTGAAATTTCTAAACTATTATAATTTGTGTGTGACAACCTCCCTTGCTAAATCAGTTTAAATAACTGCCTGGAATGTTTGCATTCTTTTTAAGGACGCTAAATATAGTTCTTGCTAACGTGTTCTTTCCTGCTTTGCTAAGATGTAACCCATCTTTTGCATATAATAATGGCCTTTCACTGAAGTCCTTCCAGTTGTTCAAATAAGTAAAACCCAAACGTCTAGACTGATATTCTAACCAAGCAGTAATTCTTTGAATTGTTAAGTTTTTTTCTGGAGGACAGTTTTTTATGGGGAGGATTCCTGATATCATGGCATGAGCACCTTTATTTTTAATAGGCAATGCCATAGATACGATTTCAGATGCAATATATTTTTCATGCTCTTTGCCTAGGTTGTTAACACCAGCGTGTACTACAACTGTCTTGTAGTCAGTACCAATATTTTCTGTGAGTTCTGCGGCTGACCATCACTTCCATGGGCACGGCACAATTCCGCAATTTGCTGTGATTAGCTTTGCAGCTGTGGAACAATGGGAAACCATGGAGCATTGCCTTTCAGTGAAGCAACATCTTCTTTGGTGGATTCCCCCTGCAATTTCCTATAGTACTTTGTATCTGAGAGCTGTCTGCTTGCTTCCTGCAGGTAATCTGTTGCGTTCATGATGCCCACAGCATTTCTCTTACCATTTGGCATGATACAGAACATATTTCCATTTTGTTCTTCAGTGTCCCTATGGTCCTCCTTTCAAGGGGGACATATTGTACACCAGATTTCTCTGTTTCCCCAGTATGGGGGATGTGACCCTATATCTGATGCTCTCAATATACTTGTCCAGTTTTGGTTTAAGTCCTGGGGAGAGAACCAGTTTGTGTTTTTCTTTCTTTTGTCCAACTGATCCTGGTTACTTATGTTCCATTGGTCCTCTTGCTTGTTGTGGAGGAAGTCCTTGAAGCGTAATTTCCTGAATAAATCCTCCAGGTCACCACACAGTTCCACTTCATCCATTGGTTTTGTTGGGCAGAAAGAAAGTCCCTTGTATAGGGATCCATGACTGTTGGTCGACAATTTAGTTGTTGACTAATCTTACAATGACTCCCTTATGCAGACCGCATTTGCGGTTGACATAAAGTGAGTCAATGGACACATTGTTTTCTTCAGGGACTTGACCCCTGAACCCCCCATGTGGGGGCTCTGCCCCCCACAGCACCCCCTGCTACTAAAATAATCAACTCTGAGTCAGAGTTGTTTTGGGGAGGGGGTGCAATACCCCAGGAAAGCAGTGCCAGGGTGCCACACCAACACTACAGCGACCTGGCGCTGTTGTCGCTGTAGTGTTGGGCACTGTAGAATTATCGCGGTAACGTAGGTATACCCTTGTATAGTACTGAGGGCACTAAGTACAGAGTCTGACAGTTTTGTTAATCAAAACCAAGCTTCTACACAGGATGGTCACATCAACCTTCATTGTAATATACCTGAAGAAGACGTGTTCAGGCCTCAAAAGTTTGTACCTTTAACTTTTTGATAGCCTAATAAAGGTATTGTCTTTATCCAGCATTAGTCAGATTAATTCAACAAATCTGAACCTAAAATTTACCTGCAGTTATGATCCTAACAGGATCAATTTTCTGGACCTAGAAATTTCAAGAGAGGAACAAGGAAGGGTAGAAACAAATATCTTTTGAAAACCCACCGACAAAAACACCTTGCTATTATCATCTAGCTGTCATCTATGCCACACAGTAACCAATATCCCCAAGGGAAAATTTCTACATCTTCGCTGAAATTGTAGTTCAGAGGCAGCATTTGAAGAGGGAGTAGTGTCAATGAGACACAGATTTGAAGAACGGAGGGATTCCCACAATGTGACTGAAAATGAAGAAAGGCATGACAGAGACCAAAATAGAGAGGAACAGCTTTTCAGGGAAAGAACACTGACACAAACACAGGAGAGGTTTACTTTTGTTATGACCTTCTCCACACACTCAAAACTAGTGGAGGAAATAGTCAGGAAACACTGACATGTTCTGAGAGGGGACAAGGCCTTAGAACAACATATTACCCTCCCCCTCCAGAAGGATATACAGAAGAGCAGTCATTTTACATGACAAACTAGTTCATAGCAGGCAAACTAGGGAAGAAAGAACTTAAACCTGGCTACCACAATGCAGCAAAGGTTGCTGTCCTCTTAGCAGGTGTTCTTATTGCAATGCTATCTCACAAAGTAAAGAATTTATTAATCTGAAAACAGGAAAAGTATTGGAAATAAAGGAGTTGATAACCTGCAATACAAGTCAGATATTATACCTAGCCATGTGTGACTGGTGGCATACTATGTGGGTAAGATGATCAGAAAGTTGTGTGTAAGTGTGAGTGAGCCATTCGTAAGGCCAAGGCTCACCACTATAGATTAACACTTGCCTCCTCCTGAGGGTTCACCCATAATTTCTGGGATAACATTAAAGAACTAAATGGGAAGTCTCGTACCCCCCCCCATCATCTCAACTTAACATCAACAGCACTACCTCCACAAACCCTCAATGCATCACTGACTACCTCAATGCTGCTTTCACTGACCTCAACACAATTCTACCCAACAACTTCTTTGACCTGATAGCTGCCTCCCTGCCACCCACCTTCCCTTGATTCCACTTCTACCTTCACACCATCTCTCCGCAGGAAGCCCGGCCATACCTGATTAAAGCCCTGAATGGCTCCAGCCACAGTAATGACCAACTTGACCTAAGGCTCCTTTGCCTGGCCCTTGACGTAATGCTACAACCACTCACAGACCTGCTCAGTCGATCCTTATGCCTTGGCCAATTTCCCCAAGCGTGGAAAACAGCAGTCATTACTCCCATTCTAAAAAGTGGTGACAGCTTCTCCCCTGGTAACTATTAACCAGTTTCCATTCTCCCCCATCTCTAAAGCCCTGGAAAAAATAGTAGCAGACCAACTCATTGACTACCTTGCCACCCATGACCTATTCTGCCGGGAGCAGCATGGCTTCAGGTCAGGCCATAGCACAACTACTGCTCTCCTTGAGTTCTCTAACTTCCTCCACTCTGCCCTTGACAAAGGTCATTTAGCGGGCGGCTTCTTCATTGGCTTGTCAAAGGCCTTTGACACGGTCAACAACTCACTCCTCCTGTACGCGCTCCTACAATCTGGCTTCTCCCAAGGAACCATTGCCTGGTTCACCAGCTACCTAACTTCCAGGTCCCAATGCATCAAAATGAACAGCACCCTCTCCAGCAGCTGCCCTGTCCACTCTGGAGTACCACAGGGCTCCATTCTTGGACCTCTTCTTTTCAGCCTTTATCTCAACTCCCTACCCAGCTCCTGCCCTTGTAAGGTTCTTCTCTATGCCGACAATGCAGTCCACTTTGCCTCGCACCCAAGCCCCACCACCCTCCAGTCTTCCCTCCAACACTCTTTCAATCACGCCAAGAGCTGGTTCACGGACAGAAGACTGGTCATAAGCCTTAAAAAAAACAAGCCAATGCTCTTTGTCCATGACCAAAGCAAACTTAAAGACTCCCCCCTGCAGGTCCTCTCTAGCTTTCTCCATCCCCTGGAACAAGTATAATCCTATAAATATCTGGGCATCCACTTTGACTCTGCCCTCACATTCCACTCCCACATCAGTGCCCTCTCAACTGCCACCAGCACACATATTGGTCTCTTCTATTGGCACAAAGACTGTTTTACACCCGAAGTGCTTAGCCTGGCCATCACCTCATCAGTCCTTTCCTTAATCGACTATGGCCTACTCATCTATGGTGCAGCTGACAGTACTGCCCTCAGCAAAATTAAATTGTCCATTAATAAGGCCTGTAGGCTCTTGACCGGTGCTGATCAGTGCACCCACATCTGCGCACTTTATTCCTTCACATATGTGCTTAATTTTGAAGAGAGGCTCGAATATCTGTCCTGCCTTATGGCCAAAAAAATACTCCTCTGTCTTACACCCCCAGGAGTTGCCTCTGTTCTTCACCCAGTCACCCCCTCAGTCTACACTTGCAGTGCCTCCAAGTCCTCTCTCGTAGTCCCAAGGGTCAGAATCTCCCTAGCCCAAAGGACCTTCTGCTACAGGGGCCGAACATGGATCAACTCCCTACCTAATTCGATAAGCAGTTTCCCTAAGTTATAACAGTTTAAAGAGGCCCTCAGGAACCACATTTTCTCCACTCGCTCATGCATGTGTACCTTGCAGTGAGTCCCCATCCCCGCAGGGCCTCCCTCCTTCTTGCTACAGTCTGGTCTAGGCCCAAGCCAATGCCAATGACAATGGCTATCTAACCAGCATTACTCAGTCCATTTAGTCTATTCTTGGACCAAGTCAGCTCACCTTGTATAATCACCAAAGCTACACCACTGTACTTTGTCCTCTCCAGTGACAAGATCTATCCAGACCGTCTTTAATTAACTCAATTCCAGGACACAGATGGTTAAATTTGACTAATTACCTTAGCTACCTTAAAGTATAGGTCCACATTTTCACCTGTATAGAATTTATTCCACCAGAGGGTGTAGACAGAATGAGAAGGGACCTGCAGAAACTTGAAGAATGGTCAGGGGTTTGGCAGTTGAAATTCAATGCAAGGAAGTGCAAGATAATGCATATGGGGCACAAAAACCCTGGCACAATATATCAGTTGGGGGGTGAGGATATAGCATGCACCAAGCAGGAAAGGGATCTTGGAGTTATCATCTCTGATGACCTCAAGGCAGGGAAACAGTGTGACAAGGCAGCAGGTAAAGCAAATAGGATGCTGGGATGCATAGGCAGGGGCATCACCAGCAGGAAAAGGGAGGTCATAATTCCACTATACAAGACACTAGTGAGGCCGCACCTGGAGTACACTGTGCAGTTCTGGAGACCTTACCTACGTAGGACATAGACAGGGTAGAGAAGGTTCAGAGGAGGGCAACAAAGATGGTGCATGGATTGCATCACAAGTCCTATGAGGACAGGTTGAAGGCACTGAACATGTACTCCCTGGAGGAGAGGAGGGAGAGAGGGGATATGATAGAGACATACAAGTATCTTACAGGGAGGAACAGTGTGCAGGAATGCACTATTTTTAAGCGAAAAAGATGTTCCAGAACTAGAGGGCATGGGATGAAGTTAGAGGAGGGCGATTCAGAGGAAAGCGTGAGGAAGAATTTCTTCACAGAGCGGGTGGTGGACAAATTGAACACCCTGCCAGAGGAAGTGGTGGGGCTGAAACAATCACAGGATTTAAGAATGCATGGGATAGACATAAAGGAATTCTGGAGGTCAGGGGTAAGGGGCAACAGACTTCCTGGAAAACATAAACTGAACTTACAAACTTAAATGGGCAGACTGGGTGGGCCATAGGCCCTTATCTGCCGACACTGTCTATGTATCTATGTATCTATGTATTGTAGGTGCCCAGTGTATAATTTCTGACTGTGTCCTGCTGTGCTCATATTGTAAATTGTACCTTGTATATTAGTTCCTTGTATCTGTCTGTAACTACACTCATGTGCACTTGCTTGTACTTTCTGTAATTATGATGTGGAGCCTTTGAAAACGAGTCCCTGACTCAAAGGGTTGTAATTCCGATGTTTACAATAAATAAATAAATAAATAAATAAATAAATAAAACATAGTCATGCTATTCAGAACAAAAATCTGACTGCCCAACATGTTGATAGTGCAAGGGACCCATGCTGACACAAATATGCATTTAAGGGGATAGAAAAAGTCTACCCAAATCCCAGGGTGGGGGAGATTTTGATCAAAAAGCCCTGCAGGGGGAAGCATTCTGGATCTCTTTCTTGGGGGCAACTGAATATCTGGATTGAACTCAAGGTTCAACCTGGCACCTTTTCTGACAAAGTGACTGTAATGTAAATAATTGATACAGTGTATGAATATTAACCAGGTTTCTCTGCTTGTTTCCTCTCACCACCCTTCATTTGTCTATCTAGTGAGGTTCAAAAAGGACCCAGCCAAGGAAAGCCAAAAAGAGGGACTCCTAAACCGCATATAGCAGTGTCTCTATCACACTGTGACTGTTTTTTTCTGAGCTATCATACTTATCTATAAATAATAGTCATAGCATAATTTAAACGAGAACAGGATTTATAATAGCTTCAGAACAGTTTTTTAAATCATGTATGTTTTAACCAGATACATTTTTTTTAATTGTGTTTTTTGCATTTGTACATGATCCTGCGCTAGTCACAGTAGCACTACAGGCACCATAGTCCAACATCTGCACGTATTAGTAAAATACTAAATATTGGGCTGTCTCTTTAAGAGGACCACTATTTATGATGTCATCAACAAGGTGCCGGGCCTTTGATAAAGCAGCAATGTGTGAAATGTGTGATCTCTTTCTCTAGTGGAGCCTTATTAAATTTTTGTACCTCTGTCCCTGATATCAGGGCAATCTTCCCTTAACAGCTCTTACTTAGCTACAGGCCTTCTTTGAAGATGTATATCTGGTGATTCTGTTATGAGGGTCAAAGTCTCAGCTACTGCCTTTACTTTAGTGCATGACTGCTGCAGGAGAAAGAGCTTTGTTTTCTTTTATTAATAATAACAATTTAATAATTCAGTGGCTTTTACCAGATTTATACCAAGCTGCTGCTTCAAATACTCAATGTAACCTTTAAAGAGCCCCTGACACCATTCGAAACACTTGAAAGAAATGTGAGATTCAGACACAATTCAGTTTATATTTCATATATTTTCTATAATTCTTTTCCACTTTTTCTTTATTACTGAGAACAGTTATACGTAAAAGGATTATAATCCCTGAGGCTTTATCTGCTCTTTCGACTTGCCTACATCTAACATCATAATCCCCTGATTATTTATTTATTTGCTTTTGTTAACCGGGTAGGGCACACTAGACACCAAGTGCCTATTTTCAGGCGTGACCCGGGAGGGTTACAGTGGTGGAGGCATACAGAAATCAGTTACATACAGTTGGTGGTAAACCGGAGTCAGTTACATACAATAGAGCAAACAACGGGATTGACAGAATAAGCTAGCGGTAAAGTACAAGTATGGTAATCAAGAAAAAACAATGAACATTACCTGAAAAGAAAGAGGAAGCAATGCATCATTAGAAATTGAGGTTGGGAGACACAGGTACACACAATTGGGGAGTAAGGCTAAGAGAATTTAAAGGTAAAAACAAGATGTATTCTGTACACTTTGTGAGGTTAATTGGTGCTAGCAGTAGTAAGTGCATTGGATGGGGGAAAAGGACGGGGGTGAGGGGAGGGTGGGAGAGGAGAGGCCAAGTTGGGAGGGAGGAGAGAGGGGAGGAGGTGGGAGGAGTGAGGACAATAAGTGTTACCAGGTATGGAGGGGTACAGAGCAGAGAGGCCCTGGGAGCTCAAGAGACTCGAGTGGGAGGGGTAGAGCTAGGAAGTACAGGAACAGGCAGAGGAGGGTTTCAGGTAGTGCCAGAGTGAGGTTTTGAAGCGGGAATGAGAGGGGGTGGTCCGGGTAAGGATTGGGAACGAGTTCCAGAGTTTGGGGGTAAATGAGGAGAAGGAATGGTCTATCATGAGAGAGTGAGTTCTAGGAACGAGCCGATCGAGGGCCTCTCTCGATCTAAGCTGATAGGAGTGGGGGCCAGGGTTAACGGGAGGGGTGAGGGAGGGGGGTGTGGCTGACCTTATAATGCTGTCAAGGAAATTACCAAGCACGAAGGTGCAATGTCGTTCAGGAGGGAGCCACTCAAGTCGGGAGTAGAGGTCGCACCGGTGAGTGAGGGGTGGAGCAGAAAGGGCAAAGCGGCAGATGTTATTTTAAGCTGAGTCCCATTTCTGGAGGCTGGAAGGGGGCATTGGAGCGAAGGTAACCAGTCCGTAGCAGACAGTAGGGAGGAGAACCCCTCTGGCTAGCGCCAAGCGAGCTGCAGGGGTAAGGCGGTTTTTTGCCTTGTAGGCAAGCCGAGTTTAACATTTGTGGTCCTGCAAACGTTCTGAATATGCTGGGCAAGATCAAGCTGTGGGTCAAGAGTGACGCCCAGGTACTTGAATGAGGTTGCGATCTGTAGGGGGGAGCCATCTCTGTCCAGTATTTGGAGGGGGGAGGGGCAGAACTTTAGCTTGTGCCGTGAGCCGAACAGCATGGCTTGGTTTTTTTTGAGGTTGATGGAGAGCCTGTGATCCACTAGCCAGGACTGGATGCGATGGAAGTCGGCATTAAGCTGGGCATTGATAGTGGCAATGTCATGGGCACTGGTCAGAAGGACCAGGTCATCCGCGTAGAGAGTGGCATGCCCATGGATGGCGGAGGACGGGAGATCATTGATGAAGAGGGAGAAGATGGTGGGACCAAGAACGGAGCCCTGGGGGAACCCGCAGTGGACGAGAGAGGGGGAGGAGTGAGTACGATTGAAGTTAGTGAACTGCTGCCTGCCAGAGAGGTAGTCAAGGAACCACGCGTGGGCAGAGGAGGAGAAGCCAAGGGAGTGAAGGGTGGAGCAGAGAAGGGAGTGGTCCACTTTGTCGAATGCTTTGGAAAGATCCACAAAGATGGCACCAGTGAGGTTCCCCTGGTCAGCAGCTGCTCTGATAGTCGAGGTGACAACAGCGAGGGTGGTGGACATGCTGTGTCCTTTCCTGAATCCGTGTTGAGCCGGGGAGAGGAGATTATGGTCCTGAATGTAAAGGGATAGCCGGGAGGCCACGATTTTCTCTAGGATCTTGGAGGCTGCAGACAAGATTGCAATAGGGCGATAGTTCTGGGGGTCCTTGGGGTTGCCTTGCTTTAGGACTGGGACCACTTTTGCCACTTTCCAGATGGGCGGGATAGACCCGAGCTGAGGGAGGAATTGAAAATGTGTGAGAGGCCTGGCAAGAAGGTGGGCCTCTAGCCTGAGCAGTTTAGGCTGAGCAGTCATGACCAGCCCTGTGAGAAGGCTGGTGAGAGCTTCTGGGTCTCATAACATGTGGCTTTTGGAGGAAGAGAGGAGGGGGGGTTAGAACCAGGAGGAGGAGAGACAGGGGCTCAGGGGCAGAGCGGAGGAGGGCGGGGTTCGGAGAACAGCAAATTAAAAGTGTTAGAGATGGTGTGGGGTTGTTGCAGCTGACCCGCCAATAAGTAGAGTCGGTGACCTGCTCTCTGGCCGACCCGACAGCGTTTCTGATATTTTGCCAGAAATTTCTCGGATTGGAGGCAGAGGAGAGCAGGGCGGACTTACAGAATTTGCTTTTTGCAGAGCGGATGGCTTTTTTGCATGTGTTTCTGATGGTCCTGTAGGCAAGGAGATCGGTAATGCTTTGGGAGGCCTTGTAGGTCATCATGACATCATAACTATTTCCACAGTAACAAACTGTGATGCCATAAACAGAACTGTGATGTCAGGTGCAGGCAAGCAACCAGAACAGAGATGGCAGCAATCCTGTTCACAAGCAAATGTCCTTAGTAATAAAGAAGTAAGGGTGAGAATAACAGAAAAAAATAGTAAATATAAACTGAACTGTGTCAAAACATTAAATGTTTTCAAAGTTGCCACACCAGTGTCAGGGGCTCTTTGAGACATGCCCTGTTTCTCTCCCCCATTTTTTTTTTTTTTTGCATTCTTTGTTTTTGTTTCCCTGTTTAATTAATTCTCTTAGACTTTTAGAATCTCTTATGATTACCTCCCAAACCAAGTCTTTCATTTAATAATTTACTCCCATCGGAGTTACCGGGCCGTTACCTCAATTTGCCCCTCTCTAAACAGTAAGAATAGTAATACTTATTTCTCTCTGTATCTCCAGATTCATACCATTTCATTTTCTTCTAGACATTCATCTTCTCCCCTGTATGAATGCAGCCCTATTGACAGGTTTCGTGAATACCGAGCAGCACCTTTCAGCATCTCTCCTTCCCCAATGGCATTTTCCTCTCTGCTCCTCTAAGCTGTTGGTTAGAGGCTGTCATTTCTGTTAACCTCCTGGCTTGCTAACCAGGGATAGGGCTTAAAGAGAAAATCCCCTCAACCTATTTCCCTTATACTTGTGTAGATTGTAGGCATGAACAATGATTCCCTCTCTTGCATCCCCCTAATTTAATCCTAATTTAAATTCAATGGGTTTATGCAATTTACTGAGGAGCTATGCTTGTGCAACTTTGTTGATAGACTGAAGGTATTGGAACGAATGTGTTGTTGATTGTCATAGGTGAATACTTTGGCTGTTCAAACTCTCTGTTCCACGGGGAACTACCACCCTGATGGGGGAACCATGAAGGCAAAGGAACCCTCTTGTGGAGGGTTCCAGCCCTAGAGGTGCCGTGGGAACATAATTTCTTTATGCTAAATGTACCTTAGGAAGGAGCCCCAAGAAGAGAGGCATGCTGCTGGAGGAAGAGGGGAGGATGGTTGAGCAAAAAAACAGTACTTCTGGGTGAGGCTGGAAGTAGCTGACTTAAATAGCTCAGACAGGGGGAATGGCTGGTTGCTTCCACCTATTGAACTGCAGGCATAGCCTTTGAATTCAATCTGTTTATGCAATTCAGTGAGGAGCAATGCTTGTGCAACTTTGTTGGTAGTCTGAAGGTATTTGAATGAACGTATTGTTGACTGTCATAGGTGAATACTTTGGTTGTTCACACTGTCGTCAAGGCACAGGTCAGGAAGCATAGGAAAACCAGGAGCAGTTATAACATTCATAATGAGCATTTTCTTATTATCAATAACATATAGAATAAAATAGGGGTCTGTGTGTGTAACAAGAAGTTTACACACACCCAAGGGGATAGGTGCTACATATTTATTTACTTATTTAGTTTTTGTTTACCGGCTAAGGTGTCGTAGCCACAAAATATGACTATTTTCAGACACAACCCAGGAGATTACAATACAAAATTGGCAGACAAAACAAATAACAGGTATAGTTCAGAGGTAATCAACCATATAAGGAAAAATCTACATAAACACCGAGAGCAAAGCTTGAGGGGTTTATGAATAGCATCTAACCCCGAGGGTGTGTGAAAACTTCAAGTTTACACACACCGACCCATATTTTATTTTATATACAGTAATTGCTAGGTTTTCCTTTTTCACCTCAGCAATTGTATAAAATAAAGATACATTCCTGGCGGCCACAATCCGGCTAGGTTTTACTGAGCGGTCTGTGGTGAGACGTATTTATTTAGAGGTTTAGGTTTTTTTGCAAGTCACAGGCTTTTTAAATAAAGAAGAAGGGATTTTGTGTTTTAAAAATAACTTACTGCCACATTCCAGTGGTGGTTTACTGTCCAGGGAAGAGAAGCGGTCAGCTGCGAGTGGTCAGGAACACAGGAGGTACGGAGTATGCATGCCCAGAATAAGAGAAACCATGCGCATGTTTGCCATAATAAACACTCCTTTATTACAGCAAATTATGCTACAGTTTCCCTACGGGTAAAAGGAAAACCCAGTAGTTATAGCAAAATAAAAAATAAAAATTGTTCAATATAACTATTTACAAAGGCAGTACAAACAGAGAAAACAAAGTCCTTCATCTGAGGGTATCTCTAATTCCAAGTTTCAGTCTCTCAGTCTCCCTCTAGCAGAAGTATTGCTGCTCTTTTATAAGTCTTTGCCTGGGAACTCGTTAAGAAACCAGACCTTTGTAAGTTTCTTTCCTTGCAGGTGCAGCAAAACAGAACATGATGGCCCAGAACTGGCCTCTTGTTGATAACTCTACAAAAGAATTTGTGCTGCATGTCAAGGTTAACCCCCTAAATTCCAAATAGCTTTATGCAATCATTTCAACAGTATAATTAAATACTGTACATTTCAAACCAATGGAACCTCAGTATCACTTATGGTTTCACACAGAGATTCACATACAGTATATTTTTATAACCATAGATATTCAAGGGGGAGAAAAGATAGAAACAGGAAGTGAAGGTAGAGAGATAGCGAGAGGCGGAGAATCGCAAGACCATCAGAGTGATCAGTTCCTAGGTCTCACAAGAACATTTGGTTGCGCAACGAGACAGACAAGAGACAGAAAAGGAGAGGCTAGAACAGATCCTTGCATCTAACTCTTTCTGCATAACAAATGGGACAGGGCTTTATTCAACTCTGTCACATGCACTCTCTGTTCCATGGGGAACTACCATCCTGTAGGATACCTTGAAGGCAAAGGAACCCTCTTGAGGAGGGTTGCACCCCTAGAGATACCACAGGAACATATTGTATATACTGGCATATAAGTCAAGTTTTCAGTGCCAAAAATAGGCACTGAAGAAAGGGGACTTAACTTATATGTGAGGTTGACTTATGTGCAGAGCTATTGTTAGTGTTTGAGAGCCCATTACTATTACAGTATATTTACCGGTAGCTGCAACAGATTTCATTTGTGCCTGTTTTCCAGCCACTCTTCTGACATCCTGGCACTTAATTCACTGGTGTTTGAGAGTCTTTTATTACACTATAAAACAAATCATTTTGTGTACCTTTAATTTCTTGCAATGAACCCTGCTGTCTTATTTGCACAAATTCATGTTTGCGCTCACAAGAGAGTGAAGGCAATGATGGAATGTTTGTTCAACATTCAGTATTTGGGGGATGCAGCAACACTTGGCATCAAAGGTACAGCAGTGGACTTTTTTGCAGTAGGATTTTGCACATACAGCAGTTTATCCAAGAGGTACATGGCAATTTGTGCAAGACTTGTGTTGGTAAGGTTGGGTTAGGGATGGTCAGGGACGCTGATCAGGGAGGCTGATCAGTGTATCAGCACCATGTCCTTTCAGTGTTTGTGGATCGGTGTCTTGGAGCCCTCGGTCAAACAGTACTGTAGATAAAAAATGACAAAATAAATAAATATGAGATATGGACACAGAATTTCAGTGACTTGTGCTGGTGGGGGTGGGTTAGGGAAAGTGGTACCATTAGCACAAGTGTGTTTTGATGGCGAGAGTGGGTTAGGGAGAGTATACATGCTCACACAGAACAGCATCACAACAGCACTGTACATGGATTCAACCTTTCCTTCTGGATGTCAGCTAGGCAGTGGGCATTACTGGAGCCCAGGGAGACACTCAAGGTGAGCCCCCCAATTTGCAGGGGGGGTTACTACCATATGTACACCCATACTTGTTTTTCCCAGCACCCACTTTATATATTTTATTGTTTCAGATACAGTGACTGGTCTGAAACAAAACAGGGGGTTGCTAGGATTGCTGGAGGTGGACGAGGTTGGTGGATTTACAAGGGGGTCGGTGGCACCTGTCCCACGGGAGGTATTTGAGGTGAGGATAGATATATATATATAAATGCAGTTGCTTCACTCTGTTTTGCCCAGGAGTGAAAACCTGTTTGTCTCCATTCCAAAGGTCATGACCCCACTCATGCAAGGCATCATGGGAGTTGATGCATACGTGCACAAGCCAGCAGAAGTTATACTTTTATTCAGTTCTGTTACATGTCATATGAAGTCCCTGTATTTTCTAAAAGTATTTTATTTGTCTAACTCAGATACACTTTAAACTACAGAAAACTGCACAGCATTTACTATGTCTTGAAAAGTTTCATGGCTAGCATAAGACAAGAACAGGGACTACAGAGGACAGCAACAGCACTGACTAATACAGTGTTAACTACTGCAGGCTTTCGCATCAAAATATCATAAAATTCCGGATGATTTACACGAATCAGGTCATGACCTTTGCAATGGAGTAAAGCAGGTTTTCACACCATACATAAGTACTTTCATTTACATTTAAACCATGATGCAATTAGGAGGGTGCAATAGAGGCAATCATTGTGTGTGCCTACAAACTACACAGGAAAAGACAATAAAAGGCTGAGGGGACCTTCCCTTTAAAAAAATCAGGGAAAAATGACCAATATCAGGGACACAACTTACATAACTGAAATATCAGCTTAAAACCTGCATTATAGTGCTGCTTAATGCAAAAGTAATTTTCTGAAGGAGAACCAGACTGTATAATTAATGCCTGGCAATAGTTTATGCTTCAATTGTCCACTTTCAGTGGCCAAAATGCCAGATTTATGAGGGAATGAGGAAGGTTCTGAATCAAAATCAGGGATGTCCATAAAAATCAGGGACAGTTGAGATGTATGGGTACAATTACCACGGTACTAAAATGCTGACACTTGTGTTCCCAGTGTCACCCCTTCTGATCTCTTTTTTAACTTGCTCTTTATAATCCCCACCCTTGCTCCCTAAGCCCCGCACCATTGAGAGTCGCCTATGGTGTCTGCCCCTATGTTCTCCACCTTATCTGGAACCTGTGGGTGATCTCCCATGGAGCCATGGATATACCCCCAGGCAGGTACAAGATGGGGCCCATACACCCCGAGATCCTTCTTGTTTCATCAGGCACCCAGCAGGACGGGCAGAAGGAAGTATTGGGGTCCGCACCAGGCGTTCTGTCTCCCAGCGCTCAGGGAACTGGTTTTCCACTGTTCTTGGGGGCGTGACATGTGTCCAGACATCAAGGCACAGTTGCCAGCATCTGTCATGCCCAACCCCTCAGACTGGCTCTGGTGCCTGCTGTGCATCCGGCTTCCATCAGAGGCCAGTCATGCACCGAGCTTCAACCCCCCCCCTTCCCAAAGAAGGCAAGCAGATCTCGGATGCTCGAGCCTCCTCCCCCCCCCACCCGGCTGGCCTTCAGCTCCCCAGGCACATTCCCAAACCATGTCAATGGCATTGTGAGCGGTAGCGCTACCACAGCACTGGCGGGCCGGCTCCCTTCTGTTCTTAAAGGCCCCCTCTCCAGCAGCAAACAGCCAAGGAGAGTAAAAAAAAAAGTAAAAGAAACAGTTTTGCTAAAAATGTAACAATTTACACATTTTTGTTTTAAACTAGAGAGCCATAGTGGAGCCATACCAAAGCTCCCTCTCACACTCCCAGTCCATCTGCCATCTTGCGCCTCGTCCTGGTTCATCACTTTGCTATTTATTAATTTAGGCAGATTTAGGAATGTTTCTAAGTCAGAATTAGAATAATGAATTATTACATGATATTGGTTATCTGTGTCAGCACTACAAAGTTGTCCATGTCTCAGAAGCTACACAGCCAGCCGGCATCAGCACCCTCTCCCTCCCATAGGTTTCCACAGGCTGTCTGGTTTGGGCATTTAGCTGAACTTACCATCCATTTGTAAGTCCCTGGCATGGCAAATGTGGGGTGAGATAGGAGGTCAGAACACACAACCCCCCCTTCTGGTAAACTTAACTGCTTGCAGGTAAAGGGAATGCTTAGATAGCTTCTGGGTGGCTTTATATCCTGTAGGGACTCACTACTGAGGGAAGAACCATGTTGCAGTGGTAGTTTGAAAAAACTAATACCTTAGCTGATAGAGATGTAATACTGTACAAGTACGTGCTCAGGCACCCAGTTTTAGTGCAGCCCAGTATCATAAACATAGAAACATAGAATCTGACGGCAGATAAAGACCGCTTGGCACATCCAGTCTGCCCATTTCTCCCTACCTACACTATTACATCAGACCGTACCTGATCTACAGCTCTTTCTCCCTTCCCCTTCCTTTCCACTATGATTCCTTTGTGCTTAGCCCATGCATTATTGGACCCACCACTGTTTTTGCACCCATCACCTCTGTTGGAAGACTGTTCCAGGAATCCACTACTCTTTCTGTGAAGAACATATTAAAATACAAAACTGGCAGCAGAAAAAAAACATTTGGTCTATCGAGTCTGCTCAATTTTGCAGCTAGCACCCCTACTCTGCAGCTGCCCTTCCTACTGTATCCCCCCATGACCCTCCCTTTTGCCCTATCCCAGCCTCTCTTGAAGCTCCCCACTGTTTTACAGACCACCACCTCTGCCAGTAGTGCATTCCACTCTGCTACTACCCTTTCTGTAAATAAATGCCTCCTCATTTTCCTCCCAAACCTTCCACCCTCCAATCTCATGTCATGACCCCGAGTGTCTCTCCCCACCATCCCCTTGAACAGTCCCTCGGTGCCTGTCCCGTTTATTCCTCTCATGTGCTTAAAGGTCTCAATCATATCCCCCCATCCCTCCTCTCCTCCAGAGAGTACATGTTCAGCTCCTTCAGTCTAACCTTATATGGTAACTCCCCAGACCCTGGATCATCTTTGTCTTTGTTTGGAAAAGACAGCCAACTCGGTTAAGAAGGGGGATAAAACCTTTTATAGGTGTATCAGGGAGCATAGAAAGACAAAGGGAGGGATTGTGAGGCTGAATAGAATGGATGGTGGGTGAGCAGAGAGTGACAGTGAAAAAGCAGGGATACTGAATGAATACTTCTGTTCAGTATTCACAAAAGAGGAAGTGGGGGAGGTGCCCAATCCAATTAACAGAAGCACTCTGGAGAGAGGGGTCGATCCCAGTCCTTTCACAGAAGAAAGGGTTCTGAAAGAACTCCTAAAACTGAAGGTGGACAAAGCAATGGGGCCAGATGGAATTCACCATAGAATTCTAAAAGAATTAAGCAGAGAACTAGTGACATCACTGACTACCCTTTGTAACAAATCATGGGAGGATGGTGTGGTACCTGAGGACTGGAAGAAGGCGGATGTGATTCCCCTTCACAAAAGTGGGACCAAGACAGAGGCAGGAAACTACAGACCTGTCAGTTTGACCTCTGTGGTAAGGAAAGTGATGGAATCACTTCTGAAGGAAAGAATTGTTGAGTACCTAGAGGCCAGTGGGGCACAGGACCCAAGACAGCATGGGTTCACAGCGGGAAGGTCATGTCAGACAAATCTAATTGATTTCTTTGACTGGGTGATCAAAGTAGTAGACCAGGAAGGGGTTGTGGACATGGCCTACCTAGACTTTAGCAAGGCATTTGACATAGTCCCACACAAAGATTAGTAGTCAAATTAACCAGCCTTGGAGTGGGTCCCAGGGTGGTAGCCTGGGTAAAACATTGGCTGAACAACAGGACACAGAAGGCAATTGTAAATGGAGTCCACTCTGAAGAAAGAGGGGTTACTAGTGGGGTACTGCAGGGTTCAGTACTGGGTCCAGTCCTTTTTAATGTCTTTATAAGTGACATTGCAGAGGGACTGGAAGGAAAAGTAGGCCTCTCTGCAGATGACACAAAGATCTGCAATAGGGTTGACACACAAGGAGGCGTGAAAAGGATGAGAAGGGACTTGGCAAGGTTGGAGGAATGGTCAGAAGTATGGCAGCTTGGATTCAATGCAAAGAAGTGCAAAGTAATGCACCTGGGAAACAAAAACCCAGGGAAAAATTACACAATGGGGGTAGTAACAACAACAAAATGGAAAGGACCTGGGGTAATCATATCAGATGACCTAAAGGTTGGCAAGCAATGTGAGAAGGCGTAGGGAGGGCTAGGGGATACTGGGATGTATAGGAGAGGCATCACCAGCAGAAAACAGGAAGTTGTTATCCCTCTGTACAGACAGCTGGTGAGACCCCATCTGGAGTACTGCGTCCAGTTCTGGAGACCCCATCTCCACAAGGACATACACAGGATGGAGACAGTTCAGAGGAGGACAACTAAAATGGTTCAGGGCCTGCAAGAGAAGCCATACGAGGAGAGGCTAAAGGAGCTTAATATGTATACCCTTGAGGAAAGGAGGGAGAGGGGGGACATGATAGAAACGTTTAAGTACCTCAGTGGAATCAACAAAGTCCAAGAAGGTAGCATCTTTCAGAAAAAGAGATGTGCAAGAACAAGGGACACAATTTGAAGATAGAGGGGATGGCTCAGGAGCAATGTGAGAAGTATTTTTCACAGAGAGGGTGGTAGATGCATGGAACAGCCTTCCTGAGGAGGTTGTGGGGTCTAAAGCTGTGGGAGAATTCAAGAATGCGTGGGACAGACATAAGGCAATTTTTGTGGGGGGTAGGAAGAAATAGGCTGTTGGTTAAATAGGATCTGCAGCTTATCCTCTAGGTAGGGAAATGGGCAGACTAGGTAGGCCAAGCGGTCCTTATCTGCCGTCAAAGTCTATGTTTCTATGTTGCTCTAAGTTGCACCTCTTCCAGCAATCAAATGTCCCTCTTTAGGTAAGGGCGCCAAAACTGAACGCAGTACTCCAGGTGGGGTCTGACCAGACATCTGTATAACAGCAGAATTACCTCCCTCCTACTAGAGGTTATACCCCTAGCAATACAACCCAGCATCTTGTTGGCCACTGCTGCTGCTTTCCTACACTGTGCCATGTTGTTCATTGCTCCCGTTATGAGCACTCCTAGATCTTTCTCCTTCTCCATCACAGATAGCTGCACCCCCCCCAATGGTAGCTCCTCTTTGGATTCTTTGCCCCAAAATGCAGCACCTTGCATTTTTTGGCATTGAAACCAAGTTGTCAGGTGTCAGACCATATCTCCAGCCTTGTCAGATCTTCCTGCAATCCCTGCCCCCCCCTTGGTCATCCACCACTGCTCCCATCTTGGTGTCATCTGCAAATAGACTGATCTTGCTATTTATGCCTACCAAGATGTCGGCACTAAATACCCCAAATAAGACCAGCCCCAGCACTGACCCCTGTGGGACCCCGCTCGTCACTGCCCTTGGGGATAATTCTTCTCCCACCACCACCCTCTGCTGCCATCCCTGCAGCCAGTTCTCCACCCATCCCACCAATTTTGGCCCTGCCCCTTAGCTTGTATGCTAGTATTCCATGTGACACTGAGTCGAATGCCTTACTGAAATCCTGATACAGGACATCCACTGCATGCACTTTGTCCATTTCCTTAGTCACCCAGCCATAGTACTCCACTAGGCTGGTCTGGTAGGATCTGCCCTTGACAAAGCCATGCTGACGACTGTCCTGCCCCCCACTGCCCTCCAGCAGGGTCAGCAGCCTCTCTTTCAGGATTGTTTCCATCAGTTTCCCAACTATGGATGTGAAACTCACTGGCCTATAGTTCCATGGTTCATATTTGGGACCACTCTTATGGAGTGGAACCATGTGAGCCATCCTCCAATCCGGAGATACACACCCTGAGTCCAGAGGGGCATTAAATAGGCCTGCCAATGGGCTTGCAAGGACCTCTGCCAACTCTTTCAGTACCCTGGAGTGTATGCCATCCAGTCCCGGTGCCTTGTCCACCCTCAGTGCCCTTAACCCCTCTAGCACTCTACCTTCTGTGATTTCCCCATCCATCACCCCCTTCCCTTCTGATCCTATCCTCCCCCAACCATAGGTATTCCCCCCTTTCTGTTTAATAAAAACTGAGCAGAAGTAATCATTAAGCACTTCTGCCTTTTTGCCTCCTATTTCCACCCATTCCCTGTCCTCCTTAATCCTTACTATTTGGTCTTTACAACCCCTTTTTTCCCTGATGTACCTGAAGAAGTCTTTTTCTCCCTCCTTAATTCCCTTTGCCAGCCTGAGCTCCCTTGGTGCCTTTGCTGCCCTTACTTTCCTGGTCGCCTCCTTTGCTTCCTTTAGGTACTCCTGCCTGTCCTCCCCCTCCCAATTCTCCTGTATCTCCTATAGGCAACTCTTTTTCTCCTCACCCTGTCTATGACACCCTTGCTCATCCAGTTAGGTTTCTTCACCCTAGCCTTTTTATGTTGTCTTACACATGTGCAAGCAACATCTTGCGGTAGTAGCACATTCAGAGGTGTGTCAGTGTTGGCAAATGCAGGGAACGCTTTAGTGGATGCGTCCCTCAGCCACCAATTAGCGAGCATGCCAGCGATGACAGCAGTTTCAAAGAGAGCCACGGAGTTGAAAGAAATCTGCCACTCCAATGAGGTGCAGTTTCCTCACTGGAGCATCAGATGACAAGGCTCCATTACGTGCCTTTCCTGGTGAAACATTCCAATAAATATGGCAGCTCCTGCTGCCCTCCACACAATCCCCACAAAGCCGACTTCAGGGATGCCCAGTCCCCGTGTTGGCATGCCCCCCCATTCAATTTGTTTGCCAACAGGGGTGCCCAATGCCCATCGGCATCATGTTCGTCTCCCCCACACACACACACTTTCTTTGCCAATGGGGATGCCCAATCCCAGTTGGCATCATGTCCCCCCAAACTCATGGCACACTGGGAGCCCACCCCAGTGTGCTCCAAATTATTTTTTTCTTAGTTGTAAATAAAGAAAATCATCCCCCAAAGTCAGATTTCTTTTTTTTTTACCTGTAAAAAAAAAATGGTCCCTTGTCATCCTGCCATGCCCCCTTCCTCAATCCGCACCCACCTTCTGTGCACCCCACATTCCCACACACCCCCTCACACCATACTTACCTCTGGAGGGCCAGCGCTACGATCTTCTGTGGCGCGGGAACACATCTGAACTATATCTCAGCCATTTTGGGGAATTTTGGTACCAGATTTTCAACATGAGGTTCTTGGGACCCCACCTGATGAACACATGCACTCTCATCTCGTTACTTGGTCCTGAAAGGTGATTTCGTGGTCACTGCATGGAATAACCTTTTGGGACTGATTAACAAAATGACAGTGCCACTGTTCATAAGATGGGGTTGCAAAAAGCCCATGTTACAAATTTGGTGAAAAAATTCAAAAAATGACTTTTACATTCTGACATGCATGGCACAGTTTCCATAGCTCAAAACTTCAACATTTTTAATATTTTCACTCCAGATTTTCAACTTTGCCATTTTTTCACACCTCCTTATGAACAGTACAGCTGTCATTTTTCACATCCTGCCCAAAATGTGTTTTCGTACCTGAGGCACACAATGGCGTGGTCACTGTGGGAAGTCAACTTGCAGGACAGATTAACAAAATCACAGTGCCACTGTTCATGAGGGGAGGTTCCAAAATGCCAATGTTGAAAATGTGGTTAAAAAAATTCCCAAAATAATTGCATTACGGGCATGCGTTGCACAGTTTTTACGCATGCTCATGACTTCAACTTTTCAGATTTTCACTTCAGATTTTCAACATTGCCATTTTTTTAAACCTCCTCACGAACAGTACAGCTGTCATTTTTCATATCCTGCCTGAAATGTGTTTTCGCACCTGTGGCGCCAAATGGCGCAGTCACTGTGCAAAATCCGCTTTCGACTAACGAACTGATAGCACCACTGTTCATGAGATGTGGTCACAAAAAGCCCATGTTGAAATTTGGAGTGAAAATATCAACAAACGCCTGGGGCAGTAGGGTTTCCAACTGTAATGCCCCACTCTGTAGAAACTGACAGGCATCGGGGTGTGACTTGGGATCGTCGACTGTAATGCTCACACCATTCCACCTCCACCCCCACCCTGCAGCCAGTGACAGGCATTGAGGTGTGCCTTGGAGTCTTTGGCCCCAAAGTTCACCTCATTCTCCTATACTGCACCCATCTCAGTGTATTTCCTTATGGAATGGGGTGAGCATAAGGCCCAAAGACCCCAAGGCACATTGCAACGCTTGTCAATCTCTGCAGGGTAGGGGTGGGGTTGGCGTTAGTTCAATACCTCACTGCCATTCCTATTATGTGTAACCCCTAGGTGGTGCTATTCTATGGGCTACTACCCCTGCCTGCATGACTAGGCACAGGTTGAGGGTCCTGAGCTCTTTGAACAGGTGTCTCCACCAGGCGGAATGGTTCAGGGGTAGCGTAATTGATGTTGGTATAGCCCTCCAGGATGCTATAGCCCCCCACCAACCCTTCTAGTGGCCTAAACAGATCAACAAATAAACAATCACATATACCATATGATAGCAATACTGAACCCACACTCTGTGCACTTACCACCAAGGCTGGATCAGCTGCAGTGCCCTGGAGACCCCCTGTAAAATAAGACCTATATTGCAACAGTTCAATGGCCGTACAATACCCCCACCAAAAAAGGTACACATTAACCAGATTAAATGCAAAAACAACACAATCTGATTTATTCGGGGGAATGTGAACAGGGGTGGGGCAGGAATCTAGCAGATGATTAATAGATCTGATTATTTCAGGCTGAAAATGCATGCACAAAGAGTCCCTTCTTTACAGTCACACAACCCTGGGTACCCAGTTGGAATAATAGGCTAGCCTGAAGCATTGCCCGGGGTAGGCCGGCATAGCAGCTGTTGTTGGGGCCCTTAGGAAAGAAAACAATTACATGTACATCAACCCAGAATTTGTAATCCGGAGCCGGATGGCTCAGTCCATTTGCAAATAACCCAAGCAAGAAAAACTGGATGGCACACACAAGTGATTTGTAGCTTTGTTGCAGGGAGCTACCCTGTTTGTACTTACTCTACCCAGACCAGGTGATGATCCGATGAAATGAGACCTGTTGCAGATGGCTGGATGAAGCAGGAGGAGAATTCCCTTGTGGTCCTCATCAAAATGCTGGTCTTCAGGATGCAGGAGCAATTTAACACTGGCCAAGAACATGCAAACCGAATGTCTGAAACTACTCGGCCATGCAAACCCTTTGGCAAATGAAACACATTTATATGTAAGGCTCTGTCCTTCTCTGGTCCTTCCAGCCAACTTGCAGGCTGATCTTGATTTCTTCAGCTTGGATGCTGCTTGAATCCCCTGCTGCTGTGACCCCAAATGTGGGCCAACTAGACACTTGGACCCGTGGACTGATGGCCAGAAAATCTAGGCCTGACAGGCCTAACCCCTAAGTGCTAGCAAGCTCTCCAGAGGCACATACTGAACTCTTGGGCTTTGTCTCCAAAGCTGCCTAAAATGAGCCGTTACCCCCTTTTATATGGGGCTAAGTTCCAGAGTTTCCATTGGCTGCCAAAACTGTCTTAAACAGTCCCCAGATGCTAAATGACTCCCTTTTTGGCACCTAGAAATTGTCCCAGTAAATTCCCCATAAGTTTCTGGCATTACCCCAAGAGCCCCTTTGTTAAATCTTGGCTTCCGATAGGTGGAAAAGCACAAAAATGATGGCTGCAGTTTAAGCCTAAGCAATCTATCTTAATGTCCCCCGCACACATAAAGTTCTGGTGCAGCTTGGAGCAACACTATTTTGATTTGCTTTCCCCATTATTTTGTAGCCCCAAGAGTCCTCTCTTGGATGAGTCTACTTCTGATAAAAAATACAATTCCCTGTGGAGTCACAGCTCCCATAACATACTACCCCTAGGAAACACACTGGGAACTAATGAATATTAATGAGGGCATCCCTTGCCCTAACCTTGCCCCTTAGCCTTTGTCTGGTGCCCTGGAGGCAGCACTTTAGGTGGCTGCTTATTTATTTATTTTAAAAATACTTTTCCCCCTACTTTTGCTTTGATTTGTCCCCGGTGCCTCTTTTAAACTTAGGCATGGCACTGGGAACCAGCGAAGACACATCTTTTGTTAATTTGACTGCTACAAGCAGTCAGACGCACATGGTGCCTTCACGAATGTGCGAGCGGTGGCTCTGCAACATGCCACCTGCTTGCAAACTGGATTTACGAGCCCCACAGGGCTCAATTAAACAGGGGCACCTGGGGACCAAGATTAGCGGCAGAGGAACCACAGAGGATTGGGCGGATGCTGAGGGACAGAAGAAGAAAGCTCAGATGCACATTAAAGGTAAGTCCCCCAAATAGTGGGGCGCTACACTCTCCCCTGCCTTGGAAAGCTTGGAGTCTGCACCAGATCTGTAATAAATTGGCAACTAATAGTCTTACTAATACTCTGTTACAACAGATATAGCAGAACAACCTAGTCAGGCACATAACTATGTACAGGTAGCATACTATCAGTTTGATTTTGCTTAACATTTGGAACACCTTACACTTTAAGCATTGACATGATATTTTAAATTCACTTGTTATACCTTAGCAGTGTAAAACCCACACTTCTAACATTTGACAGTTTCACATAGTACAGTTGTTATCTACCGAATTTTGTTATAGCATTTCACCTTATTCCTATCTTTTTATATCCCTTGTTACACTGAGAGGGCACCTTAACTTGAGTGGAGGCTTTGAACACTATTTTGGGCAAGGACTTGGGTGTGACATAGACTCCTTTGTGCACAACATTCATGGGCAAGTTAACAGGTTGTCCTGGGGTGTCATATGTGAGCTTTAAGACTGTTTTCACCGATCTTTCCGAGTGATGTGGCAACATTGGCACTGGCACTTCTTGTTGTTGAGGCTCACTGTTATTTGTCAGAGATTTTTCCGCAAAGTCGGAATCATCCAGGACACATCTCTCTGGCTCTTGAATGATACTTTCATTAGCATGAAACAGTTCACTTAGCCCACTTAGTTCATTAGCACTTGTATGGTCGCCTGTAGGTTCACTACTTGCCTCATTGTGTTCAGGTTCACTGATTGCCATGAATTCCACCATGCAAAGGGATTCTGCCTCTTCCAGATCCATGCTGTGAGCATCACTTCCTGGAGGTTCAGGCACAATGGATGAATTGAGATCTGTTAACACAGTTGGAGGTTCAGAATCATCACCATAGTTAATGGAGAGAATTTCCTGGAATACTCTCTCAAGTTCAAAAGATGGGTAATAGGCAGTACAAAACTCACTTTCATCATCACTCTCAGCATTTTCAATCTCTGAAATGTCTGCAGGATTGGAGACACTGTTAGGAGCAACAGGCTGGGAAGCAGGAGTTTGCTGATTTTGTTGCTTGGCCCGAGCAGTAGACCTAGTAACAGGGCACCGAGGAGCTTCAGTCTCTTGCACATTATTGATTACTATATGGCCGATAGGTAACAGGTGGTTTCTGCGAATGGTTTTGACAGCACGAGGGTCCCCCTCTGGATGTACTTTATACACTGGCAGATCATGCAGCTTACCAACTACTATGTATGGAACGTGACTCCGATGGTCTGCTATTTTGGGTTTACCTGGAAGTCTAGAGTTTCCTATTAGTACTCTGTCACCTGGTTGGAGTTCTGGGGCCTTGACACATTTGTCATGACTGGTTTTATTGGCCAGGTTTCTCTTTGCTGCCATGGTATTTGCAAGTTGATAGGCATGGTCTAGTTGGGCTTTTATATTTTTAACATACTGCAGGTTTCTGACTGAACACCAACAGGAGACACTCCAAAGCATACATCAACTGGAAGGAGAGCTTCTCTGCCAAACATAAGGTGGTACGGCGAAAAACCAGTAGCATCATTCTTAGTGCAATTATAGGCATGTACAAGTCTGTCTATTTGTTGGCTCCAATTTGGCTTATCTTTAGGTTGCAAGGTGCCCAGCATATCAAGTAGGGTTCTATTAAACCTTTCTGGTTGCAGATCTCCTTGTGGATGATAAGGGGTTGTTCTGGATTTCCTTACACCCCGTAGGGACAACAGTTCTTTGATAAGTCTGCTTTTGAAATTCCAGCCTTGATCCGAATGAATATGCTGGGGGGCACCGTAATGTACAAAAAACTTCTCAACAAGTACTTTGGCTACAGTTGAGGCCTTTTGGTCCTTAGTTGGGTAGGACTGCACATATCTCGTGAAGTGATCCATGACTACCAGTACATTTGCAATGCCTTTTGAATCTGGCTCCAAACTAAGAAAATTGATACACACAAGTTCCGTTGTTGCACTTGTGATAATGTTGACCAAAGAGGCTGCTCTCTGTGGTGGAGCTTTGCTCTGAAGACACCTATTGCAGGTCTTAACATGGTACTTGATATCTAGGCCCATTTTAGGCCAGAAGAAGCGTGAACGGGCTAGAACCAGGGTTCTTTCATTACCCAGATGTCTCATTTGGTCATGCAAGGCTTTTAAGACAATATTTTTGAACTTAGCTGGTGGTACTAGCTGTTTTCTTACAATTTCACCTTGGCTGTCAGTAAGCTCTCTGTACAATAACTGTTCTCAAAGCTTGAGCTTGGGCTCCTCTCAAAGAAGTAAAGCAGTCTTGGGGTCTCTGGACCACATCTTAGAGATATCTTTCCCTTTTCTTAAAGCATCCACTACTGGTCTGATCATTGGATCATAGCACTGCTCTTTACAAAGATCAACTGGAATTAGCTGTGGTAAAGAACTCAAGTCCAAAGCTGCAAAACTACAGTAGGCAACAGGTATACAAGTCTCTGGAGGTCCCAAGCAATCTGTCAGCCAGTTTGCAGTTTCAGAGAATAAAGTTTCTTCCCTGTCGAACTTGTGGCATAAAGCTTTTACAGATTGCTCAGGGATATGAATACACTGTTGGTCAGAAACAGGTCTTTATGAAAAAGCAGCAGCATCTACGTGGTTTAGACCTGGTCAGTACTCCACTGCATAACCATAGGTTACTAGAGCAGAAAGCCATCTGTAAACGTGGGGGTGGGGTTGCAATTCTATATAAACCCGACCTCTTGGTGCACCTGAATACATCCCTCACTCTCTCACACTGTGAAGCTATTCATGCTACTCTCCAACTTGGATCTAAGTGGCTACATATCATATGTGCTTACAACCCTCCCAGGTGTGGTACCCCAGGCTTAGCTGAACTCCTCTCCCAGACGAGTCTAGCTACTGGTCGAAAAGAAGTCCTCATTCTTGGGGATCTGAATCTAAACTGGCTAGGTTACACCGGTGAAAACCTCCTTACTATTGTACAAGACTATGGCCTCCATCAGTTGATCAAAGACCCTACCAGGATCACGGCCCCACCCTCCCGATCCATTTCCTTACTTGACAGGGCCCTCACAAACCGTCTTGACCACATTGTCTCAGCTGGTACCCTTGCTGACTCAATTAGCGACCACTCCCCAATTTTTTGCACCTGGCATGCAGCCAGACAATCATCTCCCCCTCCGAAATTAATCACCTTTCGTAATATGGCTAACTTTAATCCATCTCAGTTCCTGTACGATCTCTCACTCATTGACTGGTCACCTATCTTTTCCTCTCTTAATGCTCAATCAGCCTTAGACCACTTCCTTGAAAAATTTATTGGTTCTCAGGACCTACACACGCCTCATGTCACTCGCCGAATAAGAGGCACACAAACTAAGTGGCTAACTAAGGATCTCGTAGCTCAGCTTCGAAACAGAGACAAATGCTGGCATCATTTTAAGGTCTCAGGTCTGCCAGCAGATCTCAGTCACTACAGGGCACTGAGAAACTGCTGTAAAAGAGACATCCGTCTAGCAAAAAGCTTGTTTTGTAAAGAATCACTTGTTAATGCTGGAGGAGACTCGCGTAAATTTTGGTCTGTCATCAAAACTCTCCTTGGCTCTGATAAACCTTCCGCCTCCAATGATATGCTGCTGAACGGAGTACACTTTAACAACCCTGTGACTATCGCCAACTCTTTTAACCAACATTTTTTGGACCTGTCACGCTACCTAGACTCCTTCCCCCCTAGCCACCTAGTATCCTCTCCTGTGGACAAGGATCCGTTGCTTTCCCATCCACTTCTCAGGTTCTGGACTGTTACTAAATCCGAAGTCCTAAAGTTACTGTTGACTATCCCTGACAAAACCAGCCCAGGTGCTGATAGTCTTGAACCTAGGCTTCTGAAGATTGCTGCCCCGCTTATAGCTTCACCCCTAACTAAAATTTTTAACCTGTCACTATGTCAGGGTGTAGTTCCAAATGTTTGGAAGATAGCCAGGATAACACCAATTCTAAAGAAAGGTGATCCTAAAGTAATGGCCATCTACCGACCTATCGCCATTCTCTCAGTGCTCAGTAAAATTCTGGAAAAGCTAGTCGCTAGGCAAACTATTGAATATCTCCATAAATACAACCTCCTCTAGGGATCCCAGCATGGATTTCGAAAAGGTCATAGTACCTCCACTGCTCTTCTGACACTCACAAATGATATCTACACAGCCATGGATTCTGGTGTCCTGACTGGTACCGCCTTCATTGATCTCACCAAGGCTTTTGACCTTGTTGACCACACCCTCCTCCTTTCAAAGCTTACCTCCCTGGGTTTCTCAGTGGAATCAGTGAGCTGGTTTCGGAGTTATCTATCAAATCGGCAGCAGGCTGTTGCTTTTAACTCTGCCCTATCTGACCTATCGTTCGTACAAACTGGTGTCCCACAGGGATCCATACTTGGTCCTCTGCTTTTCTCGATCTTCATAAATGACCTCCCTCAACAAGTATCTACTTGCTCTACCTTGCTCTATGCAGACGACCTTGTACTCTACCATAGTGCTAGTAATGTACTGGACTTAACTAACTCCCTATCTAAAGAGTTCCAAAACATTCAATCCTGGATTACTGCAAATCGTCTCATTCTCAATGAAGTGAAAACTCAGGCAATGCTCTTTGGCTCTCCTGCTAAACTAAAAGTAAATCGGAACTACTTCAAAATATCTTGTTCCGACAATTCCCAGTTAGTAAACACCTCATCTTTTAGATACCTTGGCATTCTTCTTGATGATTCCTTGGACTTTGATCTCCACATTACCATGACTTGCAAATCAGTCAATGCAAAGATCAGAGGAGCATACCGCACTAACTATGCCCTTACCCCATCAGCTAGGCTTGCTGTGGCACAAGGCCTTCTTCTCCCATACTTGGCTTATGGCTCTGTCATCTATTTAGGTGCTACTAAGACCTCCCTCCATGCATGGGACACTACATATAATAACATCTGCCATTATGCGTCTGCCTCTCCGTGGCTCAAACATCGCTGTCTGCTTTATGCGGATCTTGAATGTCCTAGTCCTGTGGCCCATCGCCTCCAAGCTTATGGCACCTTGATTGATGGTACGATACAAGCAGGCCTCCCTAATTCTCTTGCCTTGCTACTACACCCTTAAACCCCTTCCTGTGGTCTCCGTTCACTTGACCAGACACCTCTATACATCCCTAGAAGTAGGACCTCAATGGGTACACGAGCTTTCTCCCATTCTGCTCCAAATACTGGAATACTATGCCTCTAGCTATTAACTGCCGTGCCCCAACGCATACCTGTTTTAAGAAGCTCCACCGTCAATACCTACTCACAGCAAGTCCCTACACCTGCTTCCAGCCACCATAAACCAATACCCGGCTCTGCCTGCCCTTTCCTTTTTCCACACTACCTGCTACTCTCTCTAATCTATCCTCTCCTACTCTACCCCCTCCTCTCTGACTCCCCCAGTCACTGCGTTATTCTTGGACTTGCCAACTAGCTACTTGCTAAGGATCCACAGGAATCTCCTGACCTTAGTGGCACTTATCTCATTTTTTCTCTATGATCCTGTTATCCATGTCTCCATACAACCTATTTTGTTTGCTCATGTATTATCATAATCGTATTAAGGTTTGAGATGTTTTGTACTCTTCTGGCTAACTATTTATTGTATGATTTATGTTGTGCTGCGTCACACTGATGTTTTGTATGTCATTTGTATCCTCCCGGGTCGTACCTGAAAATAGGCATTCCTATGTCTAGTGTACCCACCTGGTCAACAAAAGCAAATAAATAAATAAATGTGTCCGGTAGCATCTAGTTTAGCTGTGGTTTGGACATATGATAATGGATCGTTATCCTTTTTGACCAAGATTTTAGCATCATACAAGTATTCATGAAATTGATCAACTATGGCCCACTTGAGAGCAAGAAACTCTAATTTATGCACCAGATAGTTTTTCTCTGAAGATGTCAGACTTCTGCTAGCAAAGGTTACGAGATGCAGTCCCTCCAGATATTCTTGATAGAGTACTGCGCTGAGACCACTCAAGCTGGCATCTGTATGTAATACATAGGGCTTTGATGGATCAGCATGAGCAAGTATGGGAGCGTGTGCCAGTCTGTATATTATTTCTTTGAAAGCAGCGTCACAATCAAGAGTCCATCTCTGTCCAAACAGCTCATTGGGTCTGAAATAGGTTTTCTCAGTGTCTCTGCCAGGTCCCTTTTTAAACTTTTTGTGAGTAGGTGGATACTCTTGCGTTAAGTTTAGTAGGGGCCGGATCACCTTGGTATAGTCCTTGACAAATCAGCGATAATAGCCGCAGAATCCAAGAAACTGTTGGAATTCTTTCAAGTTGTTGAGCTTTGGTCAGTTGGTTAATGCTTCCACTTTACGGGGTCGCTTTGTATGCCCTCTGATAACACAATGTGGCCCACATATTTGACAGAACTCTGGAAAAATTGCCATTTGTCAATGGATAACTTAAGTCTGAACTCTTCAAGTCTGTCCAACACTTTGAATAAGCAAGCCTCATGCTCCTCGAGAGTTTTTCCAAAAACTATGATGTCATGAAGGTAGACAAGACATTCCAAGAGATTCATATCTCCTGCTGCATGCTCTGTTAGATGTTGAAATGTTGCTGGTGCACCTGATATGCCTTGGGGCATGTGGAGGAACTCATAGAAGCCCAAGGGACAAATGAATGCAGTTTTTTCCCGGTCCCCAGGAGCCATTGGGATCTGATAGTATCCGCTTCGGAGGTCAAGAACAGAAAACCCTTTACTCCCATTTAAACAGTCCAGAGCATCCTGTATATGTGGCATTGTATACTGATCAGGAAAAGTCCTTTTGTTGAGGGTCCTGTAATCAACACACATGAGGATGAGCCATTCTTTTTCTGTACCGCAACAACTGGAGATGCGTATGGGCTGCGTGACTCTTGTATGATGCCAGCTGCTAACAAATCTTGTAGGTGATGTGTGACATTGTTGATGTCAGCAGGAGCTAGACATCTAGACCTCTCCCTGAAGGGTCTCTCATCATGCAGCTGAATGTGGTGTTCAGCACCTGTGACACAGCCAACATCCTATTCCTTGAAGGAGAATACCTGAGTTTTCTGAGCCAGCTTGTTACTGATCCTGGTTCTCCAGCTGTTTAGAAGAGGTGAATCCACAAAATCAAACATTTCAG
The DNA here is from genome assembly GCA_016271365.2 of Neoceratodus forsteri. NCBI lineage: Eukaryota > Metazoa > Chordata > Ceratodontiformes > Ceratodontidae > Neoceratodus > Neoceratodus forsteri. The sequence goes on along the minus strand of JADMNL010000025.1, from coordinate 344,945,466 downwards.
GTGATACCTCACATCCTTCTTCAGTTCTGCACTGGGATGGGAGCACAACAGTGTAAGCACAATAGACTTTAGCCAGGGTGCATCCTCTAGGTACCGTGATGACTCGGCCTGTAACATTCTGTATTAGTACCGCCACTCGTTGAGCGTAAGCAAAGCATGAGCCCTGGCCGTAAGCACACTGGGTTTAATCAGCAGTCCTTTGGGTAATTTTCCCATGTCTGGGGCATCCAGCATCAAAACTTCATTAGTCACATCTTTTCTCAGCCGTACTTCACCACTGATACTACATTCTGTATTGGGAGGCAACGTGACAATAGCAGGATCTTTCTTCCAAACTATCCCAACGGGCTAGTCTTTGTCACGTTCCTTGAGGTGCATGTGTTTCTCGTAGGCCTTTTGGATCATGGCGTGAACACGCAACGCTTTTCCTGTCCTTCTCTTTTGCCTTTCTTCACATAGCTGGGCCAAGCGCCCAAACATGTGTGCATTGGTGCCAGTCAGTACAGGAATACCATTATAAAGCCCGATGGACGGGCAGACCAGGGCTAGCATCTCCACAGAATCTCCTACACCAACCACAGAGGATGGAAAAGAATGGCATACCTTTAGATAGCCAAGCTATGGCTACGACGATTCACTTAACCCCCACACATGTGGTCCATCAAGAGGTTGTAATGGGTGGTCAGACAAATGCTGCTCAAACCAGTCTCAGAAGATTATTGTGACTTGAGATCCGCTGTCTAAAACTGCTTGGGCCGGAATCCCATCTATGCGTACAGTAGTGTCCATGGAAGGGCCCACCAATTTAGACCAGTCTGGAGGGACTTTAGTAGGAACCTGGACAGACGATTTAGCCACAAAGAAATTAGATCTTGGATCTCCTGAACCTCCACTATAATCATTTCTTGCACTCCTCTGCAATTGGTTTGCTTTTTGGAGCTCCCCTTGAAGTCTGTTGACCACTTTCTCTAGGTCCTTTTGAGACCAGCATTCTTTCTTCATATGCCCATCCTTTCCACAATTGTGACAAATTACAGGTTCTTGAGTCCGTCTTGGCTGAAACATGGCATTAGGAGCTGGTCTCCGTTCGCAATTAGGGAGTTGGGCAGAGTACACATTTGGTGCTGGAGCAGGAGCACTAACAGAAAATCAGGGATCAACCTCTGTCTGAGGCATTGAAGGTGGTGCAATAAGTCTCAATAGTTCTTTTATAGTAGCAGTCAATTCACTGATCTCAGTTTTGAAACTGCCCTCGGCAGAGCGTGCCTGTGTGTGCACCCCCAACCCCATAGAAGACCCGTTCTGTGAGGAACGAGGGTCTCTGTCTGTGGGAGGGGCCTTAGTAAAGGCACCAGCCTTCATTTCCCTGACTTTTCACAGTAATTCGGCCCATGGCAGAACATCCTTAGCAGTCTCTGAGTGCTCGTCAGGTGCTAGATTCCTACCTTGAACTTCACTCACCTGATCACCCTCTGTCACCTGGGCAGCAGCAGCCGATATGTGAGGGCCTCCCCCCCTGCCGCATGGCAGTCTTTACTCGATCACCCTCAATTTTTTTCATTAGTTTGTCGGAGGAGGGAGGCAAATCCAGCCGGATTGTACGTCGTAACTGAAGCAGCAATAATTCAGAGAATGAGGCAGACTTAAGGATCTGGTCCAAACTCATCCGATCTAACTTGTCTGAGGTCACACTGCTCTTCTGGAGGCATTCCCGTAGCACCTTTTCAAGCCGAGGTATATACACTGATAAGGGCTCCCCTTGGGACTGCTGAGTGTTTCTCACCCTCCACCACAGATCCTCATCTGAATCCGGACTCCCATACACATTCTACAACACAGCCAAATAGTCCTGTGCAGTTGCTTCTGGGTTATTAGCCCGGTTGGCACAGATAGTAGCCAGTGCAGGACCTCTGACACTTTCACTCAATCTTCTTCTCTTCTCTGCCTCAGAACATTGCCATTCAGGTACTTGGGGGCAACATAATCTATCCAGGTCTCCCAATCATCCTCCCCCTGTGAGGGGTGGGGAGAGTGCCCAAAAACATCTTCAGCCTGCGGTAAGAGTCATGGCTAACTGTGGGCACAGGTATGGGTGCTGGCACGGGTGTGGGCACAGGAGCTGGTGAAGGGGCAGATACTGGAACTGGTGTGGGCATCAGGGGACAAACACCCCCAGATGGCATGAATAACTGTTTAAAGTTCTCGATGGTTTTACCCTCCTCCAATAATAACTTGGAAAACTTCTCCTCAAAGGTCTCAGATAAAGGTGGGAGCTCATTTCCTGAGAGATCCTCGCTGTCTTTAGTTACCACCCTCCAGGAAGCTGGGGACCCATCAACAGCAATAGTTCTGGGCACCTTAGTACTGTCCACGGGATTGCCATACTTCACCTTCGCCATTAGAGTTTGGGCAGTCAAGTCAGCATGTCGGCTTATCACTATAGTTTTTCCCAGGCATTCGATTTTTGAAAGTGCCCCTTCTATAGTGTCTTTACTAGTGCTCAGGGGTATATATAGTATTAACAAGGCATTGTGGGAGTCAATTTCATGCCCTGTACACCATCCGACCAACTGATGCACAGCCATTTCTTCAGTGGTACCCATTAAATTTTTAGTTGTACTTTTCGGTTTTGATCATTAGGGGTGCTGATCCCAGCGGTGCCAACAAGATGTAACCCCTAGGTGGCACTATCCTATGGGCTACTACCCCTGCCTGCATGACTAGGCACAGGTTGAGGGACCTGAGCTCTGGGGACTGGGAATAGCGGCAGAGGAGCCGTGGAGGATTGGGCAGACACCCAGGGTCAGTGGGAGAAGGCCAGGAGGCACATTTAAGGTAAGCCCCCCAAATGGGGTTTGGGGCGCGCTACATTTGTATCTCTCTGTCTCCTGCAGTATCAATGCCAATGCCAACAAGTCAACATTCGGCATTGACAAATGCCTGTTACTTTGGGCCTTGCTGTAGGAATTAGTTGCCTCTACTATCCCTGGCTTAAGCGGACCACTAAAGCAGTAGGTAAGGCTAGGGGGATGCTAGGGTGTATTAGCAGGGGTATCACAAGACGGAGGTAATAATCCCTCTTTACTAGACACTGGTTAGGCCCCATCTAGAGTACTGCATGCAGTACTGGAGGCCACACCTTCACAAGGACATTAATCAAATTGAGGCAGTCCAGAGAAGGGCAACCAAAATGGTGCAGGGACTGCATCAGAAAACATATGAGGACAGATTAACGGAGCTCAATATGTATACCCTAGAGCAAAGGAGGGAGAGAGGTGATATGATCGAAACATTCAAACACCTTAAGGGCATTAACAGGGTGAAAGAGTCTAACATGTTTCAATATAAGAAAAATAGCAAAACAAGAAGACTCAGCATGATATTAGAGGGAGGCCGATTAAGGGGTAATGTGAGGAAGTTCTTTTTCACAGAAAGGGTGGCGGATGCATGGAACGGCCTACCTCAGGAAGTGGTGGATATGAATACAGTGCAGGGCTTCAAACAGGCATGGGATAGACATAAGGGAGCAATACAGATGAATGAGAATAGATAGGCCATTGACAGAGCAAAGGCCGATGGCACATTTATAAGGTAGAAGAAAAAATGGGCAGACTGGATGAGCCTTGAGGTCCTTATCTGCCATCAACTTCTATGTTTCTATGTTTCTAATGAGTTCCCACCTCTGATTCATGTCCATATTAAGCTGAATTCTGTCCAGGAACCCTTGCACCACTTCACCCATCTTTTTGAAGTCAGTCTTTCTAAAGTCTAGCACCTTTGTGCCAGATGCCTCCCTGTCCCTGCCCAGCTGCAACTGGAACCATACTGTCCAGTGGTCACTAACCCCCCCTCAGTGGTTTCTCCAGTGGTTCTTCCACCCTCAGATCCCTCACCCACTCCCTGTTAGACAGTACTTCCTCACATCTCTCCTGAATCTACCCCCTCCAGCTTCATATCACATCCCCTTGTTCTTGAGCACCTTTTCTTTTGAAAAATACTCCCCTCCTGTACCTTATTTACACTCATGAGGTGGTTAAAAGTCTCTATCATATCTCCCCTCTCCCTCCTGTGTTCCAGGGTGTATATATTGAGGTCCTTTAGTCTCTCCTCATAGGGATTTTGATGCAGACCTTGTACCATTTTAGTTGCCCTCCTCCACTCTATGTCCTTCTGGAGATGTGGTCTCCAGAACTGGACCCAATACTCTAGGTGGGGTCTTACCAACAATCTATACAGAGGCAACACCACCTGCCTCTTTCTGCTGGTGATCCCCCTCCCTATGCACCCCAGCATCCCACTTTCCCTCCCTACTGCCTTGTCGCACTGCTTGGCCACCTTTAGATCATCTGATATGATTACCCCCCAGGTCTCTTTCTTGCTTGGTGGTCATCAGTACTACTCCACCCATTTTGTAATCCACTCCTGGGTTTCTGTACCCTAAGTGCATTATTTTGCACTTTTTCACATTGAAACCCAGCTGCCATACCCTTGATCACTACTCTAGTTTTCTCAGGTCTCTACTCATCCTTTCCACCCCCTTCCCAAGTGTCCACCCTATTGTAGATTTTGATGTCATCCGCAAAGAGGCAGACCTTCCCTTCCAACTCCTCTGCAATGTCACTTATAAAAATATTATAGAAGACTGGTCCCAGCACTGATCCCTGAGGCAACCCATTGGTTACCCTCCCTTCCTTGGAGTGAACTCCATTTACCACCATCCCCTGTCACCTATCCCCTAACCAGTTTCTTACCCAGTTTACTACCTTTGTATCTACTTGCTTCTCAGCTTGCTTATTAGTCTTCTACGTGGAATGGTGTTGAAAGCCTTACTAAAATCTAGGTAGGCCATGCCCACTGCTCCACCCTGATCTTGTTCCTTGGTCACCTAGTCAAAAAAATCTATCAGATTCATTTGACATGACCACCTTGTGAAACCATGCTGCCTTGGGACTTGTAACCCACTGGATTCAAGATATATATATTTTTTTATTTATTTGAAATCTCGGAAATTACAACCTTTGAGTCAGAGACTCATTTTCAAAGGTTCCACATCAATTCACAATACAGACATAGGTAACACAGTAGACAATAAGATACAGGATACAATGCCAGGACAATTTGATGGCAAGGTTACAACTTGAAAATGTATACAGTGGTGCCTAAGACAGTGTTGAGGCTGTAGGCTGTAGGCGACACAGTAAACAGTAAGATACAGGGTACAGTGCCAGGACAATTTGACGGCAGTTTATAGCATGATCTGTTTACAAGGATGTCTAATACATTGTTGAGGCTGTAGACAGTGCATAGGATATATCTGACAGCAAGAGGTAGACTTGCAATGGACAGTGAGTGATACAGGGGACAGTGTGCATGCCTTCTATGCTTCGCTGGAGCTGAGTAACTAGGTAAGTGAGGGGAGGTAGGTAGTGTAAGTTCTACAGCAGTCTGTTGGGAGACTTTGTCAGAGTGCCTGAGTAAGACTGTAGGCCACTGACTGGGAATAGGTCGGGTGGCAGGTCTGAGCGGCTGGTGCAGATATGGATGGTGACCTAGTGCGTGGAGGTGCAAGTGCGGGTGGCAAGGAGGTGGGTCTTCAGTGTCTTTTTAAAGGGGCCAAGTTTTTGATGGTTAGAGACCGATGGGGGGAAGGCGATGAAGTAGGAGGGAGCCCTGGCCAGAGATGACCTCTGGGCGAATGTGGTTCTGACTCTGGGAATGGCCAATGCAGCTTTGGTCAAGCTGCGTGTGTTCACTTTGGGGATATAGGAGGTTAGGGAGGCAGATAGGCCTGGGGGGGGGGTCAAGCCAAGAAGGGATTTTTTGATCAAGAGGCAGGACTGGTAATGGACTCTCTCATCAAAGTTCAGGATCTGGGCGAGGGAATAAAGTGTGCATGTGAGTGTCATACAGTCTGCAGCAGTTAAGAGCCTGCAGGCTTTGTTAATGACCACTTTTATTTTACCGATAGCTGTGGCATCTGCGGCAGCATAGACCACCAACCCATGATCAATCAGAGACATTACTGAGGAGGTTATGGCTAGTCTCAGGGCTTCTGGCAGAAGGCAGTCCTAAGTTCTAAGCTAAAACTGAACACCATTAAAACTAAATCTATGCTGTTTGGGCCGGCTTCTAAATTGAAATTGAGTGAGAAATTGATAATTTTAGATGATGCTGGAACTGCTCTGGAGTGCGTGGATACATAAAAGAATTTGAGTTATTGGCTAGAACAAACTGGATCTAGAAACAAACGTAGATAAATTAATCACGCAAGTTGGTAGGTGGGTAGGTTTTTTGTATAGAAATTGTGACTGTTTGGATCCCGAAGTTTTAACAACTATTGTTCGGGTCCAGATTTTGCCTCTGCTCGATTATGCTGATATTTTGTTGTTAATACTACTAAGGATCAACACCATAAATTAAATGTATTGTATAATCATCTAGCTAGATTAATTTTGAAATGTTCTAAAAATGTACATCATTGTGAACTGTATCAATCAATCAATATCTTTATTTATCCAGGCGGGCACCATTGAGCAAGCTCATTTACGAGGTGGTCCTGCAGTCCTACAGTAATAATCCAGAAAGACAAGTTACAATAGTACAAACAGTAAAAATAGCTGCTATTATAGTAAAAATGCACATTTACAGGTAATATACATTGAATACAGAACTACAAGGAGTCGTGGATAATGAACTTGTGTTGGATCCAAGCCCCAAACTGTGCATTTTGTAGTGGGAAATGTTAGGGAGAGGGTAGGCATACCAGATAGAAGATATCAAGCGCATAATGTAAGGAGAGGTAGGAAATAGGGGCGCAAGCAAAGAGGACCCAATTGTTAGAGCAGAGTGAGGGACTGGGAGGGCGGAGGACCGTACGAAAGGTGACGAAACAATTTTTGCCCCAAAACGCGGTGACATATGGAAGAGAAAAGCTGCCGTTGTACTAAGTGCAAGAGGAGGAATATAGTAGATATAGTAGCAGGGGCATAACTGGGAGGGTACTGGAGGTTGGGGCAGAGGGAGGTGTTGGATGGACGAGGGACCAAATATTTTTTGGGACAAAAGACGATAATTATCCCCAAGTGCGGTAGCATGTGCTAGAATCAGGCTGCAGCTGTTCAGAGTGCCAAAGAATAAGATATGGGAGTTCGGCAATAAGTCCTGTGGATCTGTTGGTGGGCGTGCTAGAGGCAGAGGCCCACATTTCAGCTGGGGGGCTGCCATTTGTGAGCCGCCGTTTGAGGGAGAGAGGTTAGTTAGTGTCTAGTAAAGCAGCTGCAAATGTCCGTAACGCCATCACGGTAAAGCCTTTTGAACAAAAGGGTACTTACTGGGGTATTCAGCTTAAGTATTTTTTGGGGTTTTATTCCATATTGATGGGAGTGAGAATCCAAAGGCGGCTCTCCCGACTCGTGTGAGTGCCCTGGGTATATTTAGCAGGAGTTGTGAGCAGCTTCTAGGGGAATAATTCCTGGTCACAATCGGAGACAGACAGTCGACGATGTATTGAGGGAGTTTGCCACTGAGGGCTCTAAGTGTCCAGAGTGCTGCATTATCAGCAGCTTGGGTGGACTTCTTTATCTAGTAGGCGGGAAATGCATATTTTTTCCTATAAGAGTGGCCTGGATCTTGTCCCTAAGTTTTTAAGTAACAGGCTCTCTTTCAGAAAAATTGACTCTCTTCAATGAGAAATTCTCATATACAGGAATTATCGGTTCTGTGTACCAAAACGAAAAGATCTTTATACTTTTTCAGACAATTTGTTCCCATTTATTGTAACAAACTTCCTTTTGAATTTCGATTACTTCATAGTAAACCACCATCTGTTTCAGTATTGAAACATTATCTCATATCTACTCAGAGAGCCTGTAATTGTTTTAATTGATTGTAATTTAGTAAGATGTCTGTATGTATCTGTCATGTAACTTAAGGAGGTAATTATGTGTATTATGTTGTCATTTGTGTATATATTGTATGTGTTTTGATAAGTTCACCACTGTGAATACGAATGTAACCCCTAGATGGCGCTATCCCAGGGGCTACTACCCCTGCCTGATTTGCCACTAACAGGTTGAGGGGCCTGGATCCAATGGCGGGTGCCTCCACCCAGAGGTCAGGGTTTGCAATAGTTAAACTAACTTGGTCACAGCCCTCTGGGACACTGCAACCCCCCTTTCTTCCCACTAGTGGCCCACACAATATATCAGAATTACCTTCACAGTATACACTTACCCCAGGTCTGGTTCCGCACTGGGACCTCCTGTGAAATGAGATACAGTGCAACAATCACAGTACAGTACTTTAACATAGACAAATACCTCAGGCAGTATAACTTTGCTGAAACAAGCAGCTCTGATTTATTTAGGGGATATAACAAGGACAGGGGAAATCAGGTTAATTAGCTTATCACTCTAATAATCTACCTTATGGCTCTGTGCACAGGCCTATCCCTATCAGTTACTGTCCCTGGGTACCCAAGCCCTAGTGGCTAGTCCAAACCGTGGCAGCTGGTAGGGCCCTTTCACACAGAGAAAAGGAGAATTAAACTGTCAGCAGTACAGTAATTCCATTTGGATTTAATGTGGCAATTCAACAGGAGCAACCCTGAATTAGTACTCACGACCTCCAAATAAGATAGGGTCCTTCAATGTCAGCAGGGCTCACTTGAGGTACACAAACCTCTTCACACATCCATATAAAAGAAAGTACTATACCAGGCAGGCTGCATCTGTATCCCGATCGCACTACTGCACAATACCCGGAGAACACACAGCAGATTCAGTTCCTGACAGACCGAGTGCAATTTTCAGCAATTCTTCCAGTCTTCTACAGGGTGAGCCTGGTTTCTACTCTTCAGAGATCCTTTGATTCTTTTCACAGGACGGATTCAGTCCTAACAAGCTGTTACACAAGCTGCAGACCGAACTCTGGGCCTTACACACGTTTTTGGCTAAAACTGCACACTGAAAAGCACAGGGCTCCTTCCTTCTTCACTGCCAAAGCTCAACTGAAGCTCCAACCGACAAAACTGGGCACTTCCTTTGAGTTCCTCCCAGTTCTTGACTGGATTGGCTGTCACACAATAGACTGCTGCTGTTGGTCCAAAAGGCACTGAAGTCTAAACTACATCTCCCAGAGTCACTGCCCATACAATCCTCTTGTGGCTGGCTCAGATTATGAGTCCAAGTTCTGATTCGTCCAAGGCACCATTTTAGAGCTAGCTTACCCCACACTGATTGGTCCAGTTCAGCAGTTCAAAACTAGAATGGGGAACTAGCAGACACAGTTCTGACTGCAAAGAAAGCAGGTTAGACAAACTGTAATTTCATTATTACTCTAAATAATTTCTGGCAAACAGTTACATCTTTCAGATAGGTTCCTTGCACTCCTAGTGACTGCAAAATGAAGTGAATTGGCAGCAGCTCAAGTGGTACTCAGAGAAGCACACAGTCCCCCATACAACTAATTATGTCTGCAAGCAGACAGCTCTTAAAGAGACAGTACCAGAGGCTCTAAAAACACTCACTGATAAATGGCTTAAATGCCAAACACCATTCAGGCTTGGAGCATTCAAGCAAGCTCCTGGAAGTCTTTTGGGAACCCCCATTTGCAGGGGGGTTACACGAACATATGAATGTGCCAGCAGAAACAGACCACCCAGTCTAAGTCTGCTCGAGTGTGTAGCCAACACCCCTAGTTTGCAGCTGCCCCAACCCCCCTCCCTTTTGTCATCCCACTGCCACCCCCACCCTCACTCTCCCCTATTCCCTGCCCCATGCTCTTTTGAAGCTGTTCACAGATTTACATGATACCACCCATTCTGGCTGGGCGTTCCATTTTGCTACCACCCTTTCTGTGAAATAGTGTCTCCTCATTTCCTTCCTAAATCTTCCGCCCTCCATTCTTAGCCCGTGCCCCCTGGTGACCCTCCACTTCCTTAACTTAAAGACCCATCTGACCCATCCTTATCGATTCCCCTCAGACACTTGAATGTCTCTATCATGTCCCCCCTGTCCTTCCTATCCTCAAGGTTGTACATATTGAAGTCTCACAGCCTGCTGTCATAGTCTCTCCCCTCCATTCCACATATCATCTTTGTTGTCCTCCTCTGCACCCCCTCCAGCAGCCTGATATCACGCTTTAGGTATGGCCTCCAAAACTGCACACAATACTCTAAGTGCGACCTTACCAGTGACCTGTAGAGAGGCAAGATCACCTCACTTCGCCTGGACAAAAACCCCCTCGCTATGCACCCCAGCATTTCGTTCACTTTTGCAAGCATCTCCTGCACCGGGCAGTGTTGTCCATGGTCCCCATTATCATTACCCCAAGGTCTTTCTCCTCCTTAGCGATCCCCAGCTTAACCCCTCCAGACAATATTCTCTCCTTGGGTTCTTCACCCCAAAGAGCATAACCTTACACTTCTTTGCATTGAACCCCAGCTTCCACCTCTCTGACCACTTCTCTAGCTTGCTTAGGTCCCCTTGCAGCTGCTTCCACCCCTCCTCTCCATCTACCACTGCTCCGATTTTAGTGTCATCAGCAAATAGACTTACCCTGCTCACCACCCCATGTCCAATGTCTGATATGAAGAGCCCAAACAATACTGGCCCCAAAACAGAGCCCTGGGGCACCCCACTTGTCACCGGCCTTGGAGTTGAGAGCTCCCCTCTCACCACCACCCGTTGCAGCCTCCCACTCAGCCAGCTTGTAATTCAGTTTATCATTTTTGCCCCTACTCCTACACCAGTTAGCTTCCCCCCAAGCCGCCCATGAGGCACCAAATCGAAGGCCTTGCTGAAGCCCAAGTAAAGAACACCCACCGCATGACCCTTATGCAGTTCACCTGTCACCCAGTCATAATATTGTATTAGGCTGATTTGACAAGACTTCCCTGAAACAAACCCATGCTGCCTCACATCCTAGAGGCCATTGTCCTCCAGGTATGACACCAGTCTTTCCTTTAGTATCATTTCCATGAGTTTGAACACTATGGATGTGAGACTTACCAGACGATAATTACCCAGTTCATCGCTTGGCCCACTCTTGTGTAATGAATGGCACTACATGAGCTTTAGCGCAATGGTTATAACCTTAAATTAAAGAAACAAACAAACAAAAGTAACAGTGTTGAATTGTATGTGAACAGATTTGAAGGGCAAGAACTGTTTCATTCCAAAGCTGCTCATTTGAAGGGACAGTACCCAATGTTCATGCATGCTCCAAGACTGTAAAACTGCCCTGCATGCCCCAAATTTGCCCTGTTGGTCCTAAAATTGCCTTGCTTTGCTCTGAGACTGTTTAAATTGCCTTCAGTTGCATTGTATGGTCATTGCATGCTCAAGATAGAAGTGAAAACACCAGGAGAAAGGACTGCTGTGTGACTGAACTTCTCTGCTGGGACTAAAGTAGAAGAACTTTTGTATTTGGACCTTTAATTTAGGGTAAAAAAACTAACATACAAAACAAACAAAAAAAAGTGTGTGTTTGGGTTAACTGAACTGAATGGGTAACTGAAAAGTCATCTAGGTGTAAATCTCAGGTGACTGAAAGGACTTAACTGCTGTGAGGTTTAAATTACTTGTAGAAAGATCTGGTAAGTAGGGGAGTGGCTTAGCTAGAAGGAAGCTACATTTAAAGACTGCCTTAGAAAGATTCTGCTAATAGCTCGCAGAAAACACCAGGAGAAAGGACTGCTGTGTGACTGAACTTCTACTGGGACTATATTGCCCTGCTTCCTCCCTCCACCCCCCACCCAAAGCTAGTTCTATTTTTATAGGCACAGGATTTGACTGACAACAGGAACTTCCTGTTTAGGGGCAGGAAGTGAGTGATCACAGAACCACCAAGGACCCACCATCCTAGAAGGGCAAGAGTAGCTCTCCGGCCCCTCTAGCTCCTGGAGGTCTGCCTCTGAACAAGTAAGTGGTCTACTGAGAAATATAGGATATTCTTGTCTCAGAACAGGACAATCAGGAGCTTAAGGAACACAGGCAGAAAGTAAGGAGAGAGAGAAAAAACAGAGGAAAGAGTAAGGATTGCAAACAGTTAAGGGGCCAGAAATAAGACATGATTGGAGTGGCAGTGCAGTGGCTGTGGAGCAGCAGTCTTCCGGGAGATGTTCTGAGGATGCGTGTTGTCCCATCTGCAGGCACCTCTCTGGGCTGAGGGAGGAGGTTGCTCATCTCCAGGCTGAGTTGGCCAGGATTTGTGGGACCTCCTCTTCCATCCAGGGACCACCAGTGCCACTGCCATTGCCTCAGAGGTTGCCAAGAAGGAGGAGCGTTGGACCACAGTGGGCTCAGGGAGGGTGAGGTGGTGGAACAGAGGCACATCCCTCCAGTTGTACCTTCCACAATTCCTATGCTATTCTGGCAAAGTGTGGTTCCTCTATGGAGGCACCTACAGTGGAGACCAAGGAGGATGTTGGGAACTCCACAAAGGAGACCCACAGGAGGGTGGCAGGGGACCCTGCAGGGAAGGAAACAACTCCTGGTGGGGACTCCATTGTTAGGAAGGTAGAACTGGGCAAGGAAGGGGAGAGGGAGGTGGCAGCCTGCCTGCGCCATGGCTTGAGGGACAGGGAGCGAATCCTCAGGATTGCCAGAGCAGCTGCACAGGGAGGGAGCTGGATGTCATTGTCCACCTAGGACAAATGACCTGGCTAAGAAAGGGATTAGAGAAGTGCAGGAAGAGTTTGTGGAATTGGGGAGGGGCCTTTAGCTTAGCACACACGGTAACCTTTCTCTTGAGGTGCTACTCATCTATGGCATAGGAGAGGCTAGGGTGTTCCGTACCATGGGATTCAATCAGTGGTTGAAAACTGGTGTGGAGCTCAGGATTTGGCTTCATTGGGGACTGGGGTCCACTGGAGTGATGCAAGCCTATACTGGCATGATGGGCTGCATCTGTCTGGGAGGGGAACCAGGATCCTAGGTGATAGGTTTAAATGCTTCATTGGCAAGCTTTTAACTAGCCAAGGGGGGACTGGAAAGGAGCAGGAAAATCCTAGCCCCCAAACAATCATGGTAGTAAGTGTGGCAAACACCAACATGGAGGTGTCGATAGGAGAAGGGCAGTGGTAAATGGAGAAAGTGACAAAGGCAAGAAGGACAGGGATGGGGCAAAAGGGGTAAGGCCATCAGGAAATGGAGAGTAATGAGTACCAATGCTCGTAGTCTGGGCAACAAGCTCCTGAGCTGGTGGCCTTAATGGAAGAGGGATGCCTGGATATCGTAGCAGTCACAGAAACATGGTACACAGAGAACCATGACTGGGATGTTAACATACCAGGGTACATAACCTACAGGAGAGACAGGCAGGGGAGAAGAGGGGAGGAGTAGCTCTCTATGTAAAGGAAGGGATAAAAGCAACTGAACAAAAGAGTAAACAGGGAGGAGAGGAGGCACTGTGGGTCACATTGGAGACTGGAAAGGGCACCACAATCCACACAGGGGTTGTGTACAGACCCCCATGTCAGGGGGAAGGAATGGACAAGGATATGATGGAAGGCATTCTTAGAATGGCAGAGAAAGGGGAGATACTGTTGATGGGAGACCTGAATATGCCAGATGTTAACTGAGCACATTTGCTGCAGCCACATCCAAGAGCAGGGCCATTCTTGACGCCCTACAGGTGGCAGGCATTAGACAGCTAGTTTCGGAACCCACTCGTGAGGGAGCAATCTTAGACCTCGTACTCTCAAACGGGGGCAGTGAGAGGATCTCAGATCTAGAAGTGGGTTGCCATCTGGGGACAAGTGACCATCAAACAGTGTGGTTCACGTTAAACTCAGCTACAGAGTCAAGCCATACAAAAGTGAGGGTACTGGACTTTAGGAGGGCTGACTTTGGCAAGATGGAGAGTGCCTCAGAAAAGCACTAGCAAACAGGCTAGAAGGAGGTGGAGCAACAATGGGGAATTATCAAAACTGCCATCACAGAGGCAACAAGCCTTTGTGTGAAGCAAATAAACAAATCAAACGAAAAAAAAAGCCACTATGGTTCTCAAGAGGTGGCTGTGAAAGTCAGGAAGAAAAAGATAGCATTCTGGAAGTATAAGGAAACACAGAAGGAGCAGGACAGAGAGCTGTACCAGTTAAGGCAGAAAGAAGCAGGGAGGGAAGTCAGAATAGCAAAGGCCCAAACTGAGGAAAAGATAGCCAACTCAGTTAAGAAGGGGGATAAAACCTTTTATAGGTACATCAGCGAGCGTAGAAAGACAAAGGGAAGGATAGTGAGGCTGAATAGAATGAACGGTGGGTGGGCAGAGGGGGACAGTGAAAAAGCAGGAATACTGAACGAATATTTCTGCTCAGTATTCTAAAAGAGGAGGGGAAGTGCCTAATCCAATTAACAGAAGCACTCTTGATAGGGGGTCGATCCCAGTCCTTTCACAGAAGAAAGGGTTCTGCAAGAACTCCTAAAACTGAAGGTGGACAAAGCAATGGGTCCTGATGGAATTCACCCCAGAATTCTAAAAGAATTAAGGTAGGAACTAGTGAAACCACTGGCTACTCTTTTTAATAAATCATGGGAGGATGGTGTGGTACCCGAGGACTGGAGGAAGGCGGATGTGATTCCCTTCACAAAAGTGGGACCAAGACAGAGGCAGGAAACTACAGACCTGTCAGTCTGACCTCTGTGGTAGGGAAAGTGATGGAGTCACTTCTGAAGGAAAGAATAGTTGAGTACCTAGAGGTCAGTGGAGCACAGGATCCAAGGCAGCATGGGTTCACAGTAGGAAGGTCATGTCAGACAAATCTAATAGATTTCTTTGACTGGGTGACCAAAGTAGTAGAACAGGGAGGGGCTGTGGACATGGCCTACCTAGACTTTAGCAAGGCATTTGACACAGTCCCACACAAAAGATTATTAGTCAAATTAACCAGCCTGGGAGTGGGTCCCAGGGTGGTAGCCTGAGTAAAACATTGGCTGGACAACAGGACACAGAAGGTAATTGTAAATGGAGTCCACTCTGAAGAAAGGGCGGTTACTAGTGGTTACCACAGGGTTCAGTATTGGGTCCAGTCCTTTTAATGTCTTCATCAGTGACATTGCAGAGGGACTGGAAGGAAAAGTATGACTTTTTGCAGATGACACAAAGATCTGCAACAGGGTTGATACACAAGGAGGCGTGGAAAGGATGAAAAGGGACTTGGCAAGGTTGGAGGAATGGTCAGACGATGGCAGCTAGGATTCAATGCAAAAGTGCAAAATAATGCACCTGGGAAACAAGAACCCAGGGAAGAATACACAATGGGTGGGGAGGTAGTAACAACAACAAAACAGGAAAGGGACCTGGGGTAATCATATCAGATGACCTTAAGGTTAGCAAGCAATGTGAGAAGGCAGTAGGAGGGCTGGGGGTATACTGGGATGTATAGGAGAGGCATCAGCAGCAGAAAACAGGAAGTTGTTATCCCTCTGTACAGACAGTTGGTGAGACCCCATCTGGAATACTGTGTCCAGTTCTGGAGACCCCATCTCCCAAGGACATAGACAGGATAGAGGCAGTCCAGAGGAGGGCAACTAAAATGGTGCAGGGTCTGCAAGAGAAGCCGATGAGGAGAGACTAAAGGAGCTTAATATGTATACCCTTGAGGAAAGAAGGAGAGGGGACATGATAGAAACTTCAAGCACCTCAAGGGAATCAACAAAGTCTAAGAGGGTAGCATCTTTCAGAAAAAGAGACTTGCAAGAACAAGGGGACACAATTTAAAGATAGAAGGAGGGCTGTTCAGGGGCAATGTGAGGAAGTATTATTTCACAGAGAGGGTAGTGGATGCATGGAACAGCCTTCCTGAGGAAGTTGTGGTGTCTAAAACTGTGGGAGAATTCAAGAATGCATGGGACAGACATAAGGCAATTCTTGTGGGGGGCAGGAAGATATAGGCAGTTGGTTAACTAGGATCTGCGGCCTATCCTGTAGGTAGGGAAATGGGCAGACTAGATGGGCCTAGCGGTCCTTATCTGCCGTCAAAGTCTATGTTTCTATGTTTCTATGTACTGGCCTTGCATGCAGAGAACCCTTTAAAAAACTGATTGCACTTGATCCAAAAATTATTTGCCCTGCATGATCTTGAATTTCCCTGCATGTTCTTTAATTACTTGGTAATAGTTGCTTGATCCAAAGACTGACAAAACCAGCAACCCCCAAACAAAGAGAGTATACTTTGGAGACTCAGCTTTATTTCTGCCCATTGCATATTAGCAATTTCTCCTGCATAATCCAGAGACTGTTCCATCCAATTGCATCTTGACAAATTGCAGCTGATCATCAGGTTAGTAACAGTGTAGTCAGCTAAGGAACTCCTTGTTACCTGCTTTCAGCAGATTCTTCAGTCCAGCCCCTCCCTAACAGCCAGCTAGGCAGTGCAGGGAACCATGCTCTTTTTCACAGATAGGGATCCGATGCCCAGTAGGGTTGGGGTTTTTGTTTCAGGTTCTTCAGTGATTCTCTGAGGTCAACAGCCTGGAGCTGTTCCAGATCTTCAGCTTTGTCCAGGTCCAGTCTTCAGATCCTTCCCGGGGTCCATGTTGACGGCCCAGAGATTCTTCAAGGTTTCATCCATTGCTTCGGTTTGCACCGCCTAGTTCTTAAAATTTCTTCCTGGACTAGGTGGTGATGGCCTGAATGTTCTTCAAATTTTAAATGCCAGTTCTTCAGATTGCTTCCTACAGTCCATGGTGATGGCCCGAAAGCTCTTCATTTTGCTAAAATTCTTTGGAATTACAAGTGTTCTGTTCCTTCCCAAGAGTCCATTGTGATGGCCTGGAGGTTCTGCTGTATAGTACAAGTCTGTGTGGTTTTCGCCCCTGGGTTTTGTCAACATCCTTTTGTTCATTGGTAATAGTCAGTTCTTCAAGCTGGCTAATGGAAAGCACGTGTTCAGATGTTCCTGTGTTTGCCTTCTCTTGGACTGCATTATCTACGGCACCCATTGGATCCATCTCAACTCTGGGGTGACATTGTACAATTTTAAAGCTATAGCATACAGTACAGTGATAAAGTGCTGTTGTACAGTTACATTTACAGAAGTGATGTTATAAAATTAGTAATAATATTAGTATTGGGGTTGGCAGTATAGCCTAGAGGTTAGAGTAATGAGCTGTGAACGAGGTTGATACATCTTGCAGACCTCGGTTTGATTCCCACTACCTTCATTTGCATACTGTGTGTAATCCCCCCCCCCCTTTGGGGTGGTACTGTAAAGTCCCCAGTTTTGTGGCTTAATTTGGCCCAGAAGAAAACTGGTTAAATCCCTTTGCTTCCTGGGTGGCGCTGCTGCAGCTCAGGAGGTCACCGCAGGTGAACGGGGGGAATTAAGAAGAAGAAGAAAAAGAATAATCCGCATTTATATGGTGCTTTTCATACACAATGTATCCCAAAGTGCTTTACAAGCAATGCCAGATGGGTAATGAAGTGACTGAATAAG
The DNA here is from genome assembly GCA_016271365.2 of Neoceratodus forsteri. Classification (NCBI taxonomy): domain Eukaryota; kingdom Metazoa; phylum Chordata; order Ceratodontiformes; family Ceratodontidae; genus Neoceratodus; species Neoceratodus forsteri. Next base: position 344,928,029 of record JADMNL010000025.1, on the reverse strand, counting down.
TAGTGGCGGCCATATCGCACATCAGCACCCACACACAGCCTAGACAATTGCATGAACTAGTTTTATGGGAAGGGGAATATTGGCCAGGACACCAGGAAAGTCCCCTACTCTTTGCAAAGAATGCCTTGGGTTCTTTTACTTCCACCTGGATACCCACCAGGGCAGCACCAGGATGGGTAGAAGGGACCTTGGTTTAACATCTCATCCAAAGGACGGCACTTCCCAACAGTACATTACCCCCAATACTGCACTCGGGTGCCAGTGTTTAGGTACGAGTCCAATCCCGTTGAGGGACGAGGACCCATGACCTTCTGGTCCAGAGGCGGATGTGCTACCAACTGAGCCATGCTGTTTAAGGTCTGGATTTGGTGGGAGAAGGAGTTCTGGTGGATGGCATCAGGGAGAGAAGAGAGAGATCGGGAGGGCATGCTGGGGCTGGGTGAGGGCAATAGCCTGCTTGGCCCCTGGCTCTGGTAGCCTTGGTTCAGCCCTGTGGATGGGAGACTGTATCCCGCTATTGAGTAGAGGGTGAAGACCATTGGAGTGTCATGACAGTTGCTGGGAGGAGAGCGGCAGGGAATTCGTGGTGCTTGGTCTTGAATCTTGGACTGGGCTAGTCACTTGGATTTTCTGTCAAGATTGAAAATAGCTTGAATATGTTTAAAGTACTGGAGTGCTGGGACGCTTCTCCCATGGTTGTTTGCTGGGGATGGTCACTTGTTGGGATCAGCAGTCTGGCTGGGAGGTCAATGGACCAGCAATCCCTGATTTGTGTGGCCCACTGTTCAGAGGACTCTCGAGCTGTGGCAGGGGTACCTAGAGAACTGAGATACATGGGAGACCCATCTGAGAGAGAATCTGGTGCTGCCACATATTGGGCTTGTCAGGGGGATATGGACTGCCCTGCTAAGCATGTTGTCACTTGGTCCTGTTTAGAGCTGCCTTAGAGTGTGAGACCATCCTGGTCCAGGATTTAACTTTACAATGAGGTGATTTCAGCCATGTCTGCAAGCTGAACTGAAACCCCACTGATTAACTTTGCTCCTTTCAGCTGTATGTTTTCTAATAAAATTTGTGATCCTCTCACTGGTTACTCAAGTTTGTGTGGACAGCGAGTTTTGTACATTAAGTGTTATTTGGGACTAACTCACACATTTCTTCTAGCATCAGGACTGTGAGGGCACCCTGTGTGTCAGGAATGCCTGGGAATTGTGCCTGTCTTGCAGAAGTTTCTGCTGCTGCAAGTGCCCCCTCCCCACGGACTTAACACCCACACCCCTAGACACAGGGAGGAGGACTGGATGTGTGACTCTCAGCAAGTCAATTAGCCACCCCAGTGCTCCCAGATCACCCCTGAAAACAGGCACTTATGCCTAGTGGACCTTACCTGGTTACCAAAGAAGTAAAAAAAAAAAATTGTTATGGTTTGACTGTGAAATGTTATTGTTTACACCAATTTCTGTGGTTCGGTTGCTCAAGAAACGGCTCCCTTTTTGAGTTGTGTCTCCAGCCTCTTTTCATGAAACTTCCATTGTGTAGCCAAATAGTCAAAGAACTACTATACCCACAACTGACCAAGACAGCACACGTTAATCAAAGACCTGACAGGCTGGCAAATATCATTCGACTTAGAAATTTTTGCACACTTCACCTGTCATAGTTGGAATTCAGGTTTATTGGTTGGTTTAGAGTCCATGATTTTCAGCTCACTTCAGAGAGGCCATGAAAAAGAACCCTTTCACTGACCTCTATTCATGATCACGGTCATTTACACTCAGATTGAGCGTAGTGGTGGGTACGCAGGTGCACACCCATGGAGGTGCGCCCATCACGCAGAATTCACCAACGTCCCTATGTGTGGATGGTATGGTGCACAGGGATGCATTGGAGCATGCAGAGCAGGGCATGGGAGGAACCACTCGAGGCAGGAAAGACCCTTGACCCCACCACATATGGTGATCCACACCAGCAAGGATGCATGGTACCCCAGTGCGTATGCACATATGTGCATGTGGAGGTGTCGACATGGCAACAGTGCCATATAATGTACAGGGCCACAGTCAAGGGTGCAATGCTGGTGATGTGACATCCACGTCAATGTCCCAAGGCCTGCTGGTGTAGGAGTTGTGTGGCCATAGACCGTACATGCAGTAGTGTATGAACCTGTCCAGTATGGGCACAGTAGGTGTATGGAGGGACAGGATGTGCATTGCACAGCACCGTTTGCCACTACTGTCCATTTTCTTACCCATGCACCCTGGCCCTGGGCATGGCATCACTGCCACCATGCCCACCATGTCTAGAGATCACTGGCCTGTATGTGAGTGACATGGACCCTGACACACGAACCACTCTGACAGGGCCCATCTGTGATTGGATGGAAGTGTGAATCATCTCCAGGTGTGTGCCATACCCCATCAGTATGCATGGCGTGTCACCAACAACCCATGTTCCCTGCCTGTGATTAGCCAACCCATCCAATGTACAGTGGGCGTGAAAAAGTATTTGCCCCCTTCCTGATTTTCTCTATTATTGCATATTTGTCACACTGGATGTTTTCAGGTCTTTAGAGAAAATGTAATATTAGATAAAGGGAACCTGAGTGAACAAATAACACTTGTTTTTTTTTTAATTTCACTTATTTAATGAAAAAAAGTTAACCAACACCAACTGGCACTGTGTGAAAAAGTAATTGCCCCCCTTACACTTAATAACTGGTTATGCCACATTTAGCTGCAATGACTGCAACCAAACACTTCCTATAATTCAATATCAGTCTTTCACATCGCTGTGGAGGAATTTTAACCCACTCTTCCTCGCAGAACTGCTTTAATTCAGTAACATTTGGTAGGTTTTCGAGCATGAACTGCTCGTTTCAGGTCCTGCCACAGCATCTCTATTGGGTTTAAGTCTGGACTTTGACTAGGCCACTCCAAAACTTTAATTTTACTTCTTTTTAGCCATTCTGATGTGGACTTGCTTTTGTGTTTTGATCATTGTCTTGCTGCATGACCCAACTACGCTTCAGCTTCAGCTGACGGAAGGATGACTGGACATTCTCCTTAAGAATTTTCTGGTACAGAGCAGAATTCATGGTTCCTTTAATTATGGCAAGTCATCCAGGTCCTTAGGGCAGCAGCATCCCACACCATCACACTACCACCACCATGTTTGACTGTTGGTATGGTGTTCTTACTGTGGAATGCTGTGTTTGCTTTTACGTGAGACATTATGGGATCCATGTTGTCCAAAAGTTCCACTTTGGACTCATCTGTCCATAGAACATTTTCCCAAAAGGCTTGTGGATCATCCAGGTGCTTTTGCAAATGAGAGACGAGCATTTATGTTCTTCTTGGTTAGCAGTGGTTTCCGCTTGCTACTCTCACATGAAGCCCATTTTTGCCCAGTCTCTTTCTGATTGTGGAGTCATGAACACTGACCTTAGCTGAGGCAAGAGAAGCCTGCAGTTCTTGGATGTTGTTTTAGGATCCTTTGAGACTTCTTGGATGATTTTACACTGCGCCTTTGGAGTAATTTTGGCAGGCCGCCCACTCCTGGGAAGGTTCACTGCTGTTCCAAGTGTTCTCCATTTGGAGATTATAGCTCTCACTGTGGTTTGATGATCCCAGAGCCTTAGAAATAGCTTTGTAGCCCTTTCCAGACTGATAGAGGGCAACAAATTTTTTCTGATCTTTTCAGGAACTTCCTTTGATCATGGCATAATGTGCTTGTTGAATCTTTGTGCTGGCAACGTGACTCTGATGGTAAGGGCCAAAATAAGTGAGTTTATATTGAGCAGGGCTGGCTGTAATCAAGCCTGGCTGTGTTCAATCAGCTGACTCTAATTATCCCTTTAATTGGGTTGATTTAACTAGGGGCAATTACTTTTTCACACAGTGCCAGTTGGTGTTGGTTAACTTTTTTCATTAAATAAATGAAATAAGTAAAAAAAAAAAAGTGTTATTTGTTCACTCAGGTTCCCTTTATCTAATATTATATGTTGTCTAAAGACCTGAAAACATCCAGTGTGACAAATATGCAATAATAGAGAAAATCAGGAAGGGGGCCAATACTTTTTCACGCCACTGTAGGTGTGGCATGCACAGGGACACCGCAGACTCATACTGCTGGGCAGACATATTCAGTGCAAGCAGAGAGACGAATGGAGCCAGGAATTAGGAGCTGTACAGTTGCCACCATCTCAATACGATATACACAGTTGAATGAACCCTTGTGGCAGCAGTCCATTTACCTTGGGGTGAGCCCAATACCATGAGTACCATGGATGCAAAACACAGAGCTGTGCCTGCAATGGATACCTGTCGATGAGTACTATGTCCAACACAGGACTGGTCTGGACAGTAAGGGATAGTGCCTGCTGTATAGGTACTGCGATGTGACTGCACATTGGAGAGGAAGAGACAGAGAGAGACCAGTGTGTGCATGCCATGCAGAGGCATCATAAGGATAGAGTGCACAGGATAGCCACCCCAACAGGAGGTCACTAGACAGATGCAGAGTACAGTGCACACTGGAATGTTTACGTGCCGTAACACACAGATGTGCATGCTTATGGGACTCAGCAGCCCTGTCCTGCTAATGAAACAGTATAGGGGCTGATGCTGTGCAGGTGTGTTAAGGCACCATAAGATATACATTGGGATGGGAACAAATCTGTGTGTCTTGTTCACAGGGTGTCAACATGGCTGGGAGCAGAGACACACAGGATGTTACTGTCCCCCTGGCAATGCTGGAATGGCTGATACCGAGGTATTCATGCACCGATCCTGCCACCCAGGTGCATGCCTGCTGCATTGTGTGTAGCCACAGGGGCTCTGATGTCATGACGAGAAGTCTATGCAAGGGGTGCCATGAACCCTCCAGGGAAATAGCGATGACAGAAGCTGTGTCCGGTGTAGGTCCTATCGGGGAACATGGTGCATCAGAGGCAGATGACTGGGGCCTGTGGCTCCATGCAACGCAGATGGCGTCTACACTGCTTCTGCCACCACCTGGGCCAGCCAACATGGAACTGGCATGGTGGCTACTGTCATGGAGCAGAACGGCACTGGGGCCTGCCCCACCCAAGCAACACTGGCATGAGGGCCACATTGACACACAGGTAACCCCCAAGCCTCGGCAGAGACAGCATGCCCCAGGATTGCTGGGATTGTTGCAGTGGCACAGCCTCCTGCAGAGCTATCTAGGTGAGCATGGATCAGGAAACACAGTGCATCGAGGGCAGGAAGATGTGGCACTGCAGCACCACCACAAGCAATGGCCACCAGTAGTGACATGGACATTGGAAAATCCTCTCTTACCCAGTACCAGAAGAGACAGTGGCTACAGCCAAGACAGGCACAGCAAGGGTCATGTATGTACTATGCCTGAGTGATTCCAGGCTGAGAGGTTAATTCAGCATTATGTGAAGGTAGAGTACCCCACATACAATCATCTGTACCTCCTAGTGGTGCTCTGAGAAAGATACAGGGATGACTGAGTGCACAAGGCAGTCCTGGACAAGATCCACACCAAACACAGTCTGAGGAAGGACAGTGCACTACCATATCTCCTGGAAGCCTGGGTGCATGCCAGGGCCCTCATGGATGCAGTCTATGAGAGACTGACCATCATGAAGCACCGTCCTGTTCATGGACATTGTGAGCAACAGAACAGAGAACTCAGTGGATGCCATGGACTCCTATGGAAAGCTCTGCACCAAGCTGGACCCCTGTTGTTACTTCTAGATGGCCATGAGGGGACACTGAACTCCATGAGGGGTGACCTACAATGCTGGTGTTGTCCGGGTCACTAGATGGCATGCCGGGATGCTGTGAGGCAGGACACTGGTTGAATGGTGGAACATGACCACATTCCTTAGTTGTCTCCCTGCTATACCCCTAGATGGACTATTAAGGATACCTCCCTTTTGTGCAATATAATGTGCATACATTTCTGTTTTGTGTTCCTGCTGTTGTTATGCCCCTGCTGGTTCCTTTGTGTTATTTATATGAAATAAAGTTTTTACTTTTCAGAAGCCTACTGGGTCATCTGCTTTCTCTGTGGGTATGGGGGTGGCCAGGACACTTGGGCAGTGAAATATATGGATGCCCTGTTCAAGGGACGTGCTTGGGGTACATTTTTGTGCACAGAATCATAGGGTGGATATGTCAGATGATGATACAGAAGATCATACTACAGGGTACCAGGGACACCTGGCATGCACTGGGGACACTGCATACTGTGTGGTATGGAGTGTTTGCTGCAACTACCTCATGTGCCATGCTCCAGCAGGCATGCTCACAGGGGATGTTGACCAAGCCACTGGCACATGGGGAACATTGTCCACTATGGGTCCAAAACTGACAGCAACCAACCTCTGCGGAATGTATGCGCCACCAGGGGGCCAGTCATGGTTAGCACTTTTGGGTATGTCCCTATGGAACACCTGTATATAGGGCAGCGGGTCAAAGTTTATGAGAGGGGTCTGCCTGGCATAAATGTGTTGCAGACTATGCAAGCACCTTTTCAGCATAAACTGGTTGGTACAGCCACATTATGCTGTGCATGCAGCAAATAGCGTTTGACACCCCCCTGAACGGAGCCTCTCTGGGGTGTGTGCATGCCATGCTTACGCACACTGCATGCCCTGGCAGTGCATCCCAGGTAGACACAATGTGCATGCAGTACATGTGTATGACCCTCCATGGGACACTTACATGATAAATAGCATGCTACGTACATTGCTGAATAGAGGTCACTGTGCAGATAACTGAAGTGCGCTCTCTTGCTGATTCATCAACATGAGTGTGCCTTAATCAAAGCTGTCAGCTGTTGTTTGTGTCTCAATTATATGCCCAGAATTAAGAAGACAGCAGTGAAAAAGACACCACCAAAACAGCTGTGAAAAGAGCAGAGAATGAATTAGACAGGAAACCCAGAGTATCCCCGAAGCACTCGTGAAATTGCACCAAAAGGAAAATGAACATTATGGTAATGTGCCCTAGAGTCATTTGGATTGTTGACATGCCCACAAGCCCTTGTAGAACATTACTAGCAACATTTGTTCTCTCTTTGTCTTGGAAGATAGCTTTACTCAGTGGTTAGAGTGCAGTGCTGTTAACTTGGAGACATGGGTTTGAATCCCACAGCTGCTACATACTCACTGTGTGACCCTGAGCAAGTCAACTAACCTCTCTGAATCTTACTTCTCTCTAATTTCTTTCTTATCCATCACTGTGGTGTATGAATCTCCCTGTGTGCTGAAAATGGCAGCAAAATTATCTCCCAGTCCCTCTCCTGGATTGTAAAGGGCTTTGGGATACAGGCCATATGAAAGGTGCTATATAAAACCAAATTCCTTCTTTCATTCCTTTCTCATTCCTGTGGGTCTCCAACCTGCAGGAACAGCCACTATGACTCAAGCAGTGAATCCCCCACCTGCTGAAAAAGCCCTCTGAGTGAAGAACTGGCCACCCAAACACCAGACTGCCACCCTAGGACTGGACTGTCCTCCTTGAAGGAAGGAAGGAAGGAATGCTCATACTAAGGAAAAGGAATGGCCATCCTGAGGGGCGGAATGCACACCATGAAGACCAGAATGGCCTCCCTTATTGCCTGAATACACACCCTTGGAGCAGGAATGCCCACCCTGTGTGCCAGAATGACTACCCTGGGTGCCATAATGCCCACTTTGGATGCTGGACTGCCCACCCAGGGACAGAATACCCACACTTGGTTTGGAATGTCCACCCTTTTTTGCCACAATGCCCACTTTGAAGTCCAGAATATTGCCCTCCCTGGGAGCAAGAATGCCAATACTGGGGGCCAGAATGCCCACCCTGGGAGACCAGAATGCCTAGCTTGAAGACTGGAAGAGCCACCTTGATAGATTGAATAGCCACTGTCTGGCCAGAACAGCCACCCTGAGGGCCAGACTGCCCACCAACTGACCAGAATGCCCACCCTAATACGGGAAAGTCCTCCTGCTCCCATGATCACCCCCTGCCACCAGAATGGCCTTCTGCCCAAATAAATGCCCCCTCTGCACTCAAAATGGTCTTCTACTCCCCCCACAGAATGCCCAGCCTGCTGCCAAGATGGCCTCCTGCACCCACAGAATGCCCACTCTACTGCTGGAACAGAATGGCCTACTGTCCCAATGGACCCTCACATTGCCTCAGGAATGGACTCCCTCCCCATGGAATGCCCATCTTGTTGGAAAGGCTTCTTGCCCCAAATGCCCATCTGACTGTTGAAATGGACTCACTACCCACAGGGAACACCCACTCTCCTGCCAAAATGACCCTGCCCCCACAGAGAATGGCCTTCTTCCCCCAGTGGAACACCCACACTGGCCCTGGAACGTCATCCTAGTTCCACACAATACCAGCCCTGGGTGCCAGAATACCCATCCTGGGGAATGGAATGCCCAACCAATGTGGTGGATTAGCCACCAACAGGCAGGAAAGCCCACCCTAGGGCCAGAATACCCATCTTAGGAATGCCCACCCGGAGGGATGGAATACCCACCGTAAGACTGGAATGCCTACCATAGGACTGGAATGCCCCTCCTACAGCTGGAATACCCACCCTGGTGGATGGAATGTCCATCCTAGGGTCAGAATACCCACACAGATGGACAGAATGCACAACCAGTGGCCAGAATGCGCACGTTAAGGGCTGGTATGGCCACCCTGAGGGCCGGAATTATGTTCCACTGGCCAGAATGGCCACCATGCTGGCCAGAATTTATTTAGTTATTGAGAAACTTCTACCAAGAAAGGTCTACTGAACTGTAAACAACTAATTTCCAGAGACAGCTTGTGGTTGGGGTACATGGGGAGTACATAAACCCTAAAGGATAGGCTGACCACTCAGTTGCTGTAATGGTCACTCTGGGGATCAGAGTGACCACCCTGATGGCAATAATGACCACTTACTGTATGAAATTACCACCCTGAAGACAGAAATGGTCACCTTGAAGTCCAGAATGCCCACCTTAAGGCTGAAATGCCCCTAACCTAACTAGTGCTGCTAGAACCAACAGAACTACCACCATGATCCACCAGAATAGCCCAAGAGTAGGCATTCTGGCCCCAAGGTGTCCAGTCCTCTACTCAGTGTGGGCATTTTTGGTCCCCAGGCTGGCAATTGAGGTGCTAGGGTCAGTGCCTGAGCCCGGGGGGGGGATTCTGGTGGACATTTCAGTACCCAGGGCCAGGGTGGGCAATTCAGCATTAGGGTGGCCACTTCATTGGAGGCAGTGTGATCTAGTGGTTAGAGTGCCAAGATGTGAACTTAAAGACCCAGAAGACCTGGGTTTGAATCCCACAACCATCACTTGCATACTGTGTGACTGTGAGCATGCCACTTAACCTCCTTGTGCTCCCAGGATGCACCTGGAAATTAGCTTTGGCTCAGTGTGCCTTTCTGGGCAAAAGGTCTAAAGTTCCAGTATGCAGGGGGGCTATTCCAGCAAATTGAAACCTATTCTGGCCCTCAGGATAGTGATGCCAGCCAGTGAATAATCATTCTGACCTTTAGGGTGGCCATTCTAGATACATAGATAACTATGTACTGTATCTATGTATTTATTCTGGTCCCCAATGTGGCCATTCAGGTCACAGAGTGGCCATTTTGGTCCTAGGTAGGCCATTCCGGCAATAGGGTGGCCATGCTCCTCCATCATTAAATTTTGGTTTGGGTCCCTTTCCTCCTACCTCTTCTAACTCCTCTCCCCATGCCTTCCTCCTACACCCTCCACTGCAGGAATACCCACACCTTCTCCATTCCCCACCCTCACCTTTCTGCTGGGCAGGCTGCCTTCTAACGTCTCCCTTCCCACTGGAACTACTCCCCTCCTCCATCTGCCTCTCCTCCTCCTCCCTCCCAGCCCTTAGCTACCAGCTAAGGTGCCTCCCTGCTCCCTCCTACCTCTGTCAACCCCCTACCTGCCCCTCCCCCCAGCCTCCCCTCCTGCAAATGCCCCCATCATGATTTAGAATGTGCCAGTGGATGAATTCTACACCCCTACGGCACTCTCACTTTCTCCAACAGGCCCTATCCACTTTATTTAATAGTTGTATGCTTGACTACAAGTTAGTGTTATGTTCCATGGGGTTATTTCCCTGCTGTTCATCATTCTGCTTTAGCAGTTGTAAATTGTCACTATAACCGATTTTGTTACTTGTTCTAATTTTAATATTTATTGCTCCCCTTTCCCTCTCCCCGGGTCACTTCTAAAAATGAGCTTTCATTCAGTGTGCCTTTCTCGGTTACCAATTTTTCAATGAATAAATGTTGGTTCTCAGGATAGGACTTCTCGTTGTCAGGATGGCAACTGTGACCCTCAGTGTGGGTATTCAGGTCCTAAGTGGGCATTCTGGCCTTTGGATGGCCAGTCCTCCACTGAGAGGGGCCAATCTAGTGGAGAAGTCTGGGAATAAGGATGACCACTCTTGTGTGGGGGAATCATTCTGGCAGTCAGGGGGTTCTGGCAAGGGGCAGTCATTTTGGGAGGCAGGGTAGCCATTCTGGTGGGTTGGTGTTATTCTGGGAGGCTGGGTGGCTGTTCCGGTGGGTGGGTGGGTCATTCCAAGAGTCAGGCAGCTGTTCAGGGGCAAAAGTGGGCCCAGTTGAGGTAGGTAAACTGGAGGTGTTATGGCATTAGAGTAGGGTCAGAGGGTAGGAAAAGTCATTCCAGCATCATTCCCACTATTCTGGCAGTGGATCCAGTGAAAAGCATTTTGCATATTTCAACATTATGACTGAGTTACAGGTTTTACTGCAACCCTGCAGGTGACCATTCCAGTAGCAGGGTAAGTGTTCTATGGGAGTTGGAGGTAATTTCTGCACAAGGTGGGCATTCTGGATGCAGAAAGCTGTTCTGGGGAGGGGTAGGCATTCTGTGGGTGGCAGGAGGCCATTCTAATTACAGATAGGGTATTTTGTGGGGAATGGCAGACCATTCTTGGGTTTGACTGACCATTTCGACACACAGGGTTGGCACTGTGCCCCTCAGGTGGGGATTCAGGCCCACATGGTGTCCATTCTGACCCTAGGGCTGGCATTAAGGTCCTCAGGGTGGGCATTTCAGCCCTCAGGGGGGAATTCCAGCCCTTGGATGGGTATTCTGGTCCTAGGGTGGGCATTATGCCTTTGGGTTACTAGGCCTCCACTGAATGGGACTGCTCAAGCAAATGGGTGAGCTCATTGCATGAGTCAGGGTGGCCATTCTTGCAAGTGGGGGTCATTCCTTGAGTATGGGTGGCAGTTGCAGCTCTGTTCTGGCTCCCCTTCCCGCACCTGTACAGGTTCTGGCATTCCCGCAATTACCAAGCTGCACTCACCCCCACTCACTAATGCTCATAACTCTGTTCTGGCCCTGATTTTGCCTCAAGAAATGCTTCAGACCCATACATATCAACCCACTGCCCCACAGGTCAGGAACAAAGTTAAACAAATCAGGGACACAGGAACAAATCTTGTCAATGGCAAACGATTTCTTACAGTGTAACAGGGCCTTAAAGAGCCCCTGATGTTGTTGGAGCAGCTCTGAAATATATAATATCTAGACACAATTCATCTTGTATTTCACCTTTTTTTGTAATTGTTACCCTTATCTGTTTATTACACAGAGGATCGTGTATGAGCAGGCATACACAACAAGGGTATGCTTGCATCGAGAGGTTTCCTTGGTGACAGTAGACCTCGAGAGCGCAGCTTGAGAGTCTCCTGTCACCAAGGAAACCTTGAGATTTCAAGCATACCCTTTTCCTTGTATGCCTGCTCATACACAATCTTTTATAGTGTATGAGAAGGCACTCACATACAGCAGCATCGCGATTAGGGAGAATGCTTTTTTTTTCAAATAAACAAGCAGCCTAGGGAGAGAGACACGTAAAATGGTCTTATCTGTTGCTGTTTTCAGGGCATCCACTCGGAGGTCTGCTTACTAGGTGACAGCTCTGGCAACGGTCGGCATGACTGAGAGACTTCAGCGCGAGCACTGACTCAATGTTGTTGTGCGTTAGTAGTGACGTCTTCAGTGAAGCACAACAGGAGTCTGACGTCACTACTAATACACAACAGACTGATTCCAGTCATCGATTTCTATACACAACAGCACTCTCTCATACACTATAAAAGACATTTGAATGGAAACAGGATCGCTATCCTATTTACTCTGTCTGCTTGTCTACTTCTGCAGTCACAATTCGGTTTATGACATCCCAGACTGCTGCTGTGGAGATAATTATGTCATAAACAGGGCATTATGATGTCATGTGTAGACAAGCAGCCAAAGCTAATAAGGTTCAAGGAACAGTAATCCTGTTTTTATGTCACATCCCTTAGTAATAAAGAAAAAGGGAAAAGAATTGTAAAAACATAGTTCTGACTGAATGGTACAGAGGATAAAAGCACAGAACTGTAAAACAGTGGCTTGTAGGTTCACCCCCTCAGGGCCACAAACAATATTGTCTAAGGAAATCTGAGCTACAGTAAACTTGTAGCCAGGCCAGTAACATGGAGGGCTGAGGCGCTGGACACCTCATCTCCTGCCACACCAGTGACTTGGGTTCAGGAAAGGACCACGGTCCCTCGGGTGCTGGCGGGAAAGGGAGGATTTAGCATCCAACAATGGATCTTCTGCTGCTTGGCTGCCACCTAGTGGAGGGTAGGTGGCACAGCAGCGGTCACCAGAATTGAAAATCGGAGGTGGGTGTTGAAAGTGTGCATCGTCTTCACAGTCTACATGTGTGCCATTCATGCTGCCAGCTCTGACTCAAGGGGAGTGATGTGCGGAAAAGAACACCTATCTGCAGGATGCTGCTGCTGTGACTCTGAAGGCACCATAATACCACCATCCATGGTAGCCACTCACACAGTGAGGTAAGAAATAGATGGGCTGGACTTCCTGTTCCGCCTTGGACCCATGCAGATGTGAATCACTGGCTCTCACCCCCCCCCCCGAGCACTTTAATCTATCTAAATCTATCCCGATCCTGTTCTCTCTGCAACCCAAAAAGGCTCAATATACATCACAGATAGGCATGCCTGCAAAACTGTGGCTGGAAGATACATTGATAGACTACCTGCAGAGGAACAAAACCACTGAAGCTCCAGACACTAGGTCTCACAGTAGGAGCCACTCAGCATCCACAGCACTGGGTCAAAACTGCAACCTAAGTGACAAGGAAGGAGACAGAAAATTTACAATTATCTCCAAGAGACTTTTTTATGAGCTAAAAAAAGTTGGCTCCAACATGGGCAGGTTAGAGGAGGTTGTAGAGGATGTGGCTAAAGGCTTGATGGAAATAATGCAATGCACCACAGACCTCGAGACAGGTCTTACAGAAACCACTGAGACACTTGAGCAGCATGACTCAGCCATCAGAGTATTGCAAAGGTGGGAGTGGGAGCTAACAGAAAAAACAGATGCCTTAGAGCTGTGCTCCCACCGAGATAACCTCTGGATATACTGTCTGCCCAAGGGCACCAAAACAGTCCCAATGGAAGATTTTCTAGAATTGTTTTTGAAAATAATGTTCAATTTTTCTCCAGCTGAGCCACCAAACGTTGTGCGGGCACACAGATCCCTGGGTAAAAAAATCAGCAGACCCCAAAGCAGATTTTTGGACTTCAGAGCTAAAACAAAAATGTTTAACTTAGCCTGGAGCAAAAAAGAAGTACTGTTTGGGGGCCAACGACTGTTCTTCAATCATAACTTTTCTCCCCGACACTACAAAAAAAAAAAAAAAAACTCTTAGCTATCAGAAAGTTCCTCTAACAAAAATGGTGCATAAGCTGGACTGACTAGGGTGGACCACAGGATCACCAGGTGGGTGGAAAACTGGTTGAAGGGAAGGAGTCAGACAGTGGTGGTAAATGGGACACATTCCAGGGAATGGGCAGTGACCAGTGGGGTGCCACAGGGGTCAGCGCTAGGACCAATACTCTTTAACATCTATGTTAGTGACTTAGAAGAGGGTCTGGAGGGATGGGTGTGCCTGTTCACAGATGATACAAAGGTCTGCAATAGGGTGGATTCACCTAGTGGGGTGTAAGCCATGAGGCGGGACCTGGAGAGGCTGGAGAGGTGGTCTGACACCTGGAAATTGAAGTTTAATGCACAAAAGTGCTCACTGATGCACCTGGGGAGGAGCAATAGGAGGGAAACTTACTTCCTTGGGGGGGGTGATTAAGGAGAAGGAAACAGAATGGGACCTGGGGATTATGGTATTGCGTGTGTAACCCCCTTGTTACCCGGGGTTACTAGAATCCCAGTAAGACCTAGTGGTAGGCAGGGAAGGCAGCTTGAGAAACTCCAGTTAAATGGGTTTCACACTGTCTCACTCTGTTCTCAGTCTCAGCTGAGACTGAGGGATGACATCACCAATAGAACTTTCACAGCTGCATAAGCCACATTGGAATCTGCAGCAAAGGGAGTTAGATAGAACGTTGGGAGTTTTGAGGTGAGAGTCTGCAGTTTGGCTGGAGAGAGTGAAGTTTGTACTCAAGTGGTGGAGACCGCTGTTTTTGGGTCTCAGTGCCCCCTCCCTCCGGGGATGTAAAGATTCCCAGCAGATTCCTGGGGCAATCCCCTTAATTCTGCTAGTGGAGGAAAAGCTGCCTGTTTAGTCCAGGATTTATTTTGGAAGATGGAAGATTTGTGAGTCGCCTCTGGGGCACCTGCAACTTAAGGGTGAGTGTCTGCTCTGGCTAAAAGGGCATATGTTTTCTTCACCCTGGGACTTGTGTGAAAATCTAGGGATTGAACTACATTTTGGGAAGCCTAGAGAAATGGGCCAAGCAAGTAAAAGTAGTGTCAAATCCCAGAGTTTTGTGAGATGCAAATAATATGTAGAGGAGATGTGACAGACGTCTACCCTTAATCTACATTTAGAAGTTCAGCAAAGGAATTGTTCACTTTTCAGAGAAATGGCGGGTATGGGCTGTGGGAGCTGGAGGTGGGTGCCCCCATCTTTAGTGACCAGGTCCACCTCTGTGATTTCTTCTGTGGTTTCTACTTTGCCTCTCAGGCACTTGGCCAGTGATGGAAGTACCCAGGCGTGGGGTTGTCAGGAAAATTCTCTCTGATGCAGACTCTAGTGTGGTGTGAGGGAACCACGACAGGATAATTGGTTCATTCCTCAAATGGACTGCGGGGTCAAGTGGGCGGCAGAGGCAGCCAGTGGGAAAACCCAAGTGTGCATAAGTCGGGCTGTGTACCCAAAGCTGCGACATGTCCAGGATGTGTGCTCAGGGTTCAGAGCCTGAGGGCTGGAAATGGTGATAAAGTGTTCTGTAGTCTCTAATCTGCATTACCAGGAAATGTAGCCCGTGGGGTCCGTCTATGCTTTGTTTGTTCAGCTAGTATGTGAATAAAAGCCACACTGAAGAATCCATTCCTGGTTCTGGACATTACAGTTATTGCTTCCTGTGTTCGGATTTACTTGGGTGCCCCTGTGCAGAGTAGCCAAACCTAGGTCCCCCTGTGCCAAGTAACCTCATCCTCTCCGAACCCAGGTCCCCACCAGGTACTGCTGTCAGCTTCAACAGCATGCCACCTGTCGTTTTGGCAAAAAGGCAGGGGTGAGGGGTTACACGTGACCTCAAGGTGGGCAGCCAGTGTAGCAGGGCAGTGGGAAAGGCAAATGGAATGTTGGACTGCATTGCGAGGGGTTTCAATAGCAAGAAGAGGGAGGTGCTAATGCCATTATACAGAACTATGGTCAGGCCGAATCTGGAGTATGAGGTGCAGTTCTGGAGGCCTCACCTATGAAAAGATGTTGAGTTGATGGAGAGGGTACAGAGAAGGGCACCCAAAATGGTACCAGGGATGCAGGATGCACCCTGTGAGAGAAGATTGAGAGGGCTGAATTTGTACCCTCTGGAAACTAGAAGTGAGAAGGGGACATGATTGAGACCTTTAAATATCTGAAGGGAATAAATAAGGTGGAGGGTGATAGCTTGTTCAAATTGAAGAAGGGAGTGAACTTGAGGGGACATAGCCTCAAACTGGAAGGTGGGCAATACAGAGGTAATGTCAGGGACAGTTTTTCACAGAGGTGGAGGCATGGAACAAGCTGCCAGAGGAGGTAGTGGCAGCTGAAACGGTGGAGGGGTTCAAGAGGGCTTGGGGATAGATTTAAGGGTTTGGGAAAAGAGGGTGGAAGCATAACAGAAAGGGGGAGGTAGGGTGTTGGGCAGACTAGGTGGGCTGTGGGGCCTCACTCTGCCATCACATTTCTGTGTATCTGTGTATCTCCTGGACCCAGCCCAATTTAAGATATTTTTGCCAGACAGCTCTCAATTCTTCAAGAAACTGGCAGAAGCCAAGCCAAGGCTGAAAAAGCTAAGGCTACCTGCCAACCTAGTCACATCTGGTCTCAAAGACAGACCCACCAAGTGGCCCAGCTCCATGGAAAAAGGCCTCCTGCTCACATAGAAAAAAATGCCAGGCAAGTCATCCCTTAACCTCCGAAGAAACTAGGCACAAGGAATGCTCCAACAACACGTCTAAATCCCAATCCCCCACCAAGTCGCCTGTTAAATGACTTTACTGAACTTACCAAGTTGAACACACAAGGCAATAAGGCAACTCCTCTGTGGGATGAGATGGGTCTGAAGACACTTAAATGGAGAGACTCATATCCTTTGTTTGAATTTGTATAGCGCTACTTGCTTGGTGGTTCTTTCCAGCTTTGGCTGGGAATGAGTGGTCACATCGTCTAGGTTTGGGTGAATGTAAGTAGCAGGGTGTGATCGGCTTTATTTTGAGCTTGAGAGCATTGGGTTCACTGGGTCCAAGTCCTCACCCAATTCTAAAAATTTATGTTACTGTGTATTGCTCTTGGCTGTGGCCTTCTCCCTCCCCTGAATTCAGTGGGACAGCCATTTGGTCTGACCCAATACACGGTAAACATGGTCAATCAAGGAGGGACCAATCAGGGCTGGTTCTGGTAGGGCATGGGCTGGCATGGAAATCGGAACCGAGCAGGACCGGAGTGCACTTGGAAGTTGGAGCGTGTGAGCGGGGGGCAGCAGACAAGTGTGATGTGGCCACGTGAGCTCACCCTGAAATCTGCCTGAGAGGAACATGGAGAAACAGATGGTACTGCGACTCCACACCAACAAATTGGTCCAGGGGAAAATAATGTAGGTGACATGTAGCCAACCTATTATGAATTGGTGGGGGCAAAACCAAGAAAAATGGAGACTAGGTATACAAATTCCAATTTCTAAATAACTGATGACTGTGCAGCACAGAAGTGGTTAACCACTGCGGCCCAGTTGGTGGCTGTCAACCTGAAGGCACATGAGAAGTCACCACTTACTCACTGTTGATGCTACCAGTTAGGCAGCAGCCATAAAGCAGAACAAGTTCTGCCTCCTTAAGTAAAATTACCACAGCAATTGACTGAATGATGGGCTAGGGGATGCACGGCATGGAAGTCGACTGAAGTTAGCCCTGGCATGGCTTCTGACCAGTGCATTCTGGCTGATTAAAGACTAAAAGCATATCTCAGATGGCCTCTTCTCCTGGAAGAGTCCTGACCTGGTCTGGCCTGGTGTGGCAGACCCCAAAAATTGAGGGAAGGGGGGATGGGAATCTGCAGAACAAAGGCACATCATAGATGGCAACAGGGGGAAACATGGGCTGGGGCTGGATCCTCAATCCAGTAGTAGTCTGGGAAATTAACGTGAGAAGAACAAGGCTCACATTCAGTGTGCCCCACCCCCTGGTGTGTCAAAATTCATCTAGCAGGCAGAAGGGGTGCCATGACAATCTTTTGAAGCTGTTATCTCCACCTGAAGTAGTTTTCTGTTGGTTCATATGGTTACTGTTTTCAGATTGTGACACTAAGGAGGGAACTATACAGAAAGACCACCCTGAAGGCTTTGAGAAGGGTGTGGGATACTCTCCTCAGAGGCCTAACAAGAGTAACATAGTTAAAGTAAACTTAGCAAATGTCAAAAATTAATATGAATTCCGGAAGGGTTGTGACTTATAATGTCACAGAGTTGAATAACCCTGTAAAACAAGCTAGAGTGCTAAACGAGCTTAGGAAATTTACAGCCGAAATGGCCTTTCTCCAAGAGACACATTTGACTCCAAATGAAAGTACAAAACGTAAACGTTCATGCCACAGGATAGCACATCAAGTCCTCGTGGACAAAACGAGCATGGTCAGTAGCGCATGGTCAAAGTGCCTCAAGACAAAAAACATACCGTGTACAAAATAGCCAGGTGCCTCACTCACAGGACCTCAAATTTCAAAGGAGTGGTGATCCATGGCAGTGTGGTGTTGGAATAATAAATCTGAACTTCCCTTTAAGTGCACTGGAGTGGTGATCCATGATGGTGTAGTGTTGGAATAGTAAATTTGCACTTGACGGAGTCATGTGCTGCTTTTGCCATGGCTGTTTTTGACACACGTGTTTTTCTCTTGAGGCATTTTGACCGCGCTGTATCTTACCACTTTGAACTAAATTTCGGTCATTTGATGTGGAGCCTAGGCACAGTATACCATTCAGCTTTCCAGGCTCACACACAGAAGGGGGGTGGCAACATTGTTACACAGGGATCATCCAATGGAAGTGGAGGAATGCATACAGAATCCAGAAGAGAGATCTGTCTCACTGAAGGGGAAATACAAGACTGTCCCATGCACACTTTTAAACATCTAATCCCCTAACGCAGACAAAGAAAATGCTGAACTTCTAAGAAAGGTTATACTGAAAGTGGCCCCTAACCCGAGAGAAATTATGGCAATGGGAGTGAGTTCAACATTCAGCATGGTCCTAAACCCCCAGTTGGACAGGTAAAGGAACAGATCTGACCCCTACAACTCAGCCACACTGAGCATACGAAGGCAGATTAAAGAGCTGGGCCTGGTGGAAGCATGGTGACATTTGAACCCAAAAGTCAGAGTTTACACTTATTGGTCAGCATCACACCAGGCCTACTCGTGACTAAACCTCATGTTGATCTTAGCAGAGTGACCGCACTGTGTAGAACACAGCTCGATTAAGCCCAAAACATTTTCTGATCATGCGGCAGTAACTATGGGCTTACTCATTAACCCTAGGACAAAAACCTCCAGTTGGAGACTGAACCTCTCCCTCCTGGACAATCCAGAATACTGTACAAGGATTTTGTTGAACAATGCCTGAGAGAGTATATGGCCACCAACCCACCAAGTGATACGTCTGCTGCAATATGGTGGGATGGTTTTAAAGCCATTGTCACAGGCAAAACAATCAGCTTTACTTCCAACCTTAATTCAATTTCAATTCAATTTAATTCAAGTTTGTTGCAGGAAAGACTCCATTGAGCAAGCTCATTCACAAGGAGGTCCTGAGGCACATACACATACAGTTTGCAATTACATAGACAGGACATATAAAATGTAGAACAACAAAAAAATATATATATAATACAAGAGGTATACACAGTAGAAGTCCTTATGCTATATATGCAGTACATTCCAGCTTTAACCTCGCCCTAAATTATGCAGCACATTTCAGCTTAATAAGTAGAGGGCCAGTTGGTACCTAGGAAGTTGACTTACGTTAAGGCCTAGTAGCACCTACATATGTCTTTTAATTTAGAGACAGCTAGTGTTTTGTAGGAGTTAATTGATATGATGCTGGTTAGCTTCAGCATGGCTTGTAGTTGGTTCCAAATGTTTGGGAGGCGTATGAGACAGCTCTTGGCCAGCTGTGGCACGTGTCCTGGGAACATCTAGTAGGATAAGGTCAGATTTCCTTAGGGAGTAGGCACTATGCGAGATGTGATGAGAGGCGTTAAATAGACAGGCAGTTTGTGGAGTAGTAATTTGAGGGTCCAAATGCCAGCATGCAAGAGGCGTCTGGTGGCAAGAGAGGTCCACCCAACTGCTGCATAAAGATCACAGTGGTGGGTCCTGTATGCAGAGTTAGTAATGAAGCGAAAAGCACGGTGATAGAGTACGTCCAGTTTAGATAGGCTCAAGGTTGGGGAGGAGATAAAAATAATGTCTCTGTAGTCAAGCAAGGGAAGGAATGTTGCTTGGACAAGTCTTTTGCGGATCGCGAGAGAAAAGAGGGTCCTATTTCTAAAGAAGAAATCCAAGCATGCTTTAAGCCTCTTTGATAGAGCCTCGATGTGGTCATTGAAAGAAAGCTTGTTGTCTATCCACATACCTAGATATTTAAATTTAGGTACAACTTCCAAGGGTTCACCTAGGGAGGTAACTATGAAGTTTTTAGGTGGGGTAGGTAGGGCACCAGACAAGGCAAGTCTCGAGAAAATCTTTGTCTTGGTTTTTTGGCATTTAAGAGAAGCTTGGCATTGATAAGGTTGCTTTCTAACTGGATAAAGTCAGCTTGGAGTGCTTCCCTGACTTCAGTTAAGGACGAGCCTGATGCGTACAAAACCATATCGTTCGCAAAGAAATGTATGCTACAGTTCTTTATGTGGTAGTCAAGGTTGTTGATGTACAGGGAAAAAAGGATTGGTCCTAGGATGGAGCCTTGAGAGACTCCTCTGGCAATTGGAAGGGTGGCATATAGTAGGCCATCAGCTTTGACTTTTTGTATCCTTCCCGTCAGATAACTGTTAAACCACTGTAAGGTAAGTGGAGTGGCACCTATGTAGGCAAGACAGATGATTAGGAGGTGATGGTCTACAGTGTTGAAGGCCTTACTGAGGTCTAGAAAGACTGCACCAGTAACCTTCTTGGTGTCCATAGCATGGATCCAGTCATTAGAGACTTTAGCCAAGGCTAAGATGGTATTGTGCTTCGACCTGAAGCCAGATCGGGCCGGGTTTAGGAGTGAGTGTGCTTTAAGGTGATTTTTTAGTTGGTTGTATATAAGTTTTTCTAGCACTTTGGAGAGAACGGGCAAGATAGAGATAGGATGGTAGTTGTTTAAGTCACAAGGATCTCCTGATTTGAAGAGAGGAAGAACATGGGCAGATTTCCAGCAGGATGGAACAGTGGCTGTGGTAATAGAGAGGTTGAAGATGTGAAGGATGGGGGATGTGAGCTGGGCATAGTCTAACCACAGTAAAAATGATTCAAGGCCATCATCCCCTGCACTTTTCTTGGTGTCAGCTAAGAATTATGTCGACTTCTTTGTAGCTAAACAGGCACAACTGGAAGGATGAGGTGGAGTAGTATGTGTAGTATCTGGGCTAGTGTTGCTATTCACCGGCTAGCATATGGGAGGAGTCGAATGCCAACCGGCAGGTGGCAAAGTGAAGGTTAAGTTCTTCGAGGATTCATGAGTTTATTTTCCACCATCCTGTCCTTGGCCAGAATCTTGGTGGGAAGGGAGGAAGCAGCAGGATGGCCTTCAATGGATCTCAGTGTCTTCAGATTTTTGGGGAGTTCCTTTGGCCTGCTCCAGAGTGGAGATGGAAGTTTGCTTTAATGGCATTGCACTTTTAACACAGGCATTTTCTGGCAGTTCTAAGCTCTGCCAGTCTGCTGGAGTTCTTTGTGTGCCTGGCCTAGCCCATAGCTTGTCTCTATTGGTAAGTGCAGATTTGAGCTCTTGGGTGAACCCACGGATCCGAGATTTTCACACCCTCATTTTAACAAGAGGAGCATGCTTGTTAATTAGGGTGGTGAGGTTGTCATTTAGGACAGAGCGCCAGCATCAGCAGATTTGGCAAGATATGGGTCTTGCCACCTGATCGTAAGCTAGATCTGTTAGAAGTTTACTGAGTTGAATTCTACGAACGAGCATTTGATTCTGAATTTAGGGTGCTGCTGGGTTTTAGATTGGAATCTTGTACATACAACGATACTGTGGTTGCTCATGTCGTTATGGAAAACTGCAGAATGTGAGATTTTATGGGGATGCGAAGTTAAGATGACATCTAAGAGTAAGCTGTTGGCAGAGTTAGAAGCATTGATTCTTGTGGGTTCAGTTACTACCTGTGTAAGACCCAGCTCATCACAGATGGCTTTTAGGGAGTGGGATTTAGCAATGAGCCAATCCATATTTGAAGTTCCCTAAGATTATTGTTTCTGCGTTAGCAGCCAAAGTTATGGATTTCAACACATTAAGAATTTCTGTGCCTCCTGACGGGGGTCTATAGCCACCAATGATTGTGATGCACTCGGAGGATGGAAGGTGAAGTTTAAGCGAGACAATCTCGTATTCCTTGGGCTTAGTTTTACAGGAATGCTGCTAACATCAAAATTTGATTTGGCATATACAACCCTCCCCAATCCCTATCAGCCCTAAAGAGCTTGAAGCCGGTATAGTAATTTGCGGATCAGTGTTGGTCTTTTTAGCCATGACTCGGTAATTATAATCAGATCTGGGTCAGTATGGGCTGCCCAAACTTGAAGATGATCAAGTTTTTGAGCAGGCTTAGAATATTGACCATCATCAGTTTCATCCAGGAGCAGCTGCAAACTCCGACGGAGAGTGATTTGAGTTGGGGGACCTGGATTTAGTTCGACATTGCCTGAACAGAAAGGAGAATTAGAAACATTTTCTTGAGGCATTTATCAGGTAGAAGTGGTCTCTTTTCATATGGGTTCTTGCGTGGTGTTCAGTCATTGAGGTCGTCTAGCCAGAACATAGGAGATGCTGACACATGAGCGTTCAAGGCTAGCAGGGAAGTGCTGGAAAGACATCGGTGAAGGAGGAGGGCCAGAGGAGAGGATGAGAATTGAAATGAAAACCTGACAGATTAAGAGTAGGGAAGCAATATGAAGATGCAGCAGGAACTATGATTGTGGGTTCCCAGGCTGGGATGACTTCTGACTTAGCATGGATCAGTGCTTTATGAGTCATACTTTTTGCCAGGATTAGAAGTAGAATGATAATGCAGGCCATATTGCCCACAATTGAGTACAGTGATTTGTGTAGAACGACCAAGAATCCCTCTAGTGGCCAGTGGCTTAAGAAAATAAAGCAGAGGGAACAGTTAGAATTGGAGGCAAAGCCCTTTGACCTCGAAGCAGAACACAAAATTGTTTTGAAGGAGGAGGTCAAAAAGTAGTTGGATGAGTGTAGGAGGAAACTTAATAACTTGCTGAGCAGCAATATTGAAGGGGCCTTAACATATTCTCATCAGAGATTCTACAAGAGCAGCAGTAGGGCTGGTAGAATGCTAGTATGACATTTAGACAAGGAAGCAGCTAGAAGAGTAGTGCTATGCATCTGCAAAAAGACATCCTCCCAACAGTTAAAAACAGAACCAGACAAAACAGCTTGTGAAGTCGCCGAATTCTATAAGAAGCAATAACTGTAACATAACATCACTAACTGCCAAGAGAAACTAAATGTTTTCTTTAACTGAATCAGAATCAGGAAAGTGAACCAAGAGGCAGTGGAACTTTTTGAGGCACCAATCTCCATTGAAGAGGTACAGGTTGCTGGGGGTGGGGGAGGATTAAAAACTGGTAACGTTCTAGGTCCGGAGTGGAATATCTCTGGAGTTCTACAAGAAATTTCAAGAGGTTTCTTCATCGACTGTGCTGAAATTTCAGGGTGGTGCAGGAAGGAGGGGGGCTCCCCCAGCCTGGTAGTATGCCCAAATGCCAGTGCTCCCAAAACCAGGTAAAGACTCCTCTTTATGTAGCTCATACAGGCCCATCTCTCTCTAATAAATGCTGATCAGAAACTATTCACTCCTATTTTGGCCAAAGGACTCCAGGACTGTGTGGGGAGCCCTGGTCCACCCAGATCAAACAGGCTTCATTAATGAAAGGATAATACACAGTGACATCAGGTGCCTACTGAACTTAATTTCTTGGCAGCATACTGTAAGTTTCCTGACATAGCATTGCCCATAGTTATAGATGCCGAAAAGGCCTTTGACTGGGTAGACCGGAGGTTCGTACACAGAACCCTGGAAGAGATGGGTATGGGCCCAAAATTTTGTGACAGCATCAAATCCCTTTATGCCTCCATGCAATTCACTGTTAGGGTCAGTGGCAGAAAGACCAATCATTTCTACTTGACCAGGGGCAGAAGACAGGGCTTCCCCCTCTCCCCCTTATTCTTTGCACTTTGCATGGAACCTCTGGCAGAAGCGGTTTGCAGGAATAACAAGATACAGGGCATTACAGCAGGGGATAGGAGCCACAAAATTTTGCTATATGTGGATGACTCTCTCTTCTTTGTCATCTCTCCAGAGACATCAGTTTCTGCTCTTCTAGATGAGCTAAGATTGTATGGGGAAGTCTTAGGATATTAAATTAACCTTGATAAATCAGAGGTGATTAGTTTGGGGGGATCCTGCTCTGCAGAATTTATCGCAAAATTCCCTTTTAAATGGGCGGTAACTAACACAGTGAGATATCTGGGTGTGAGGGTATCTCCCAACCTTTCCTCATTCTTTAAACTTAAGTATGAAAAGCTGCTGGGTGAGACCAAAGCTGATATAACTAGATGGGACATACTACCCCTATCACTAGGGGGCAGGACAGCCACAGTAAAGATGACTATCCTGTCTAGATTTCTTTTCTTCTTCCAAACCCTTCCAATAAAAATACCCAAGAATTCCTGGAAGCAAGTCCAAAAAACCATAATGACATGTATATGGGCCAAAGAGAAGCATACGGTCAGTAAAAGGGTGTTGTTCACTCCTAGGGAAAAGGGGGGTCTGATAATGCCAGACCTCAAGCTCTACTATTTGGTAGCACAATTAGCCTCAATCATCTCTTGGGCTAAACAACAAAATGACAGGGGCTGGCTTGAGATGAAGATTCAGCAGTCACACTCCCTCCCACTCTTTCTCTTACCCGCATGTCAACCTCTCCCCTAGGGTCTGGCAAAAATCTAACTAATGTTTGGACTAAACACACACTCCAGATACTGCTTCAAGCCAGGAAAATTACCCAAACTCCAAATGAGGTTGGGCCTCTCATAGAGTCAGGTTCTTATGGGAGGTAGAGGGAGGGAGGGTGACTATAACAGAGAAGAACAGGCATGGATGTGAGAAAAAGGATGGAGGGTTACAGCATTCCCAGGGTGGAGACAATGTAACTGGAAGTGTGTGACTCAATTCTTTCAATGATTCCAACGATTACCCAACACTTCAAAGCAGGGAACACAAACCTCTGTTGGAGGGGATGTGGAGGGTAGGTTCTTACTACCATATTTTCTGGAATTGCTCAAAGCTCTCTTGGCTTTAGTCCCAAATACATAATGAGTTCCAAAAGGTGTGGAATGTGAACATTCCCTTTGATCTTAAGCACTTAATACTGGGGTCACAGTTAAAGAACTGGGGAACATTCAGCAGCAAAGCCTATTTCAGGCCCCTTGTACAGCTGCCCAAAAGAAGATCACTGTTAACTGGTTGCAGGCCTCAATTCCATCATTTGATTCCTGGACAAGCAGGGTGGAGGAGATCAGGAGAATGGAACACATCACTGCCAAGCTGAGGCTTACCTAATGGAAGGACACACAGAACTTTGGGCAAGATAGGATTCCAGGGGAGTAGAGACTATACGAGATGCTCCATATGGGAGGGGTGAAATAGATACAGAATTGAGCTGATTCTATGTGTTCTCTCAAGAAAGGTGTTATGATAGTACATTGCAAGGTACTTGCTTACTGACTCAAGGGGCAAACATTTTAGGCAGAACTATAAGTTCACAGAAGTTAGACCACTATTGGCACTGTTGTATTCTTTTCCTGCAGTGTTGAGAGTTGTTTTAGAGCTTGTGAGGAAGTCATTCATTTATGAAGAACTCTTATGGGACTCAAAGTACAAGTTATAAGATATATTAGATGGTGAAATAGGTGATCATCGGTACAACTGAATTGTGCTAAAAAATACTGTGATGCACTAGAATGCCCTCTTAACATGTGATGCATTGTAATTTGTAATACCATGTTATCTCACAATAAAGCGTGCACCCCAGGGTCCAAAAGGAACTAAGAGAAATGGTGGCTGAACCTTTGGCAATCCTGTTTTAGCCATTCACTGGAAACAGTGGAGGTACCCAAAGACTAGAGGACAGCAGATGCAGTCCCCTAATGCAAAAGCGGGCACAAAGAGGAAGAGAGGAACTACAGACCAGTCAGCCTGACCTCGGTAGTGGGGAAGATCATGGAAGCACTACTGAAGGAAAGATTGGTGGAACATCTGGTTGCCAACGGACTACAGGATCCAAGGCAGCATGGTTTCACTGGGGGAGGTCATGCCAGACCAACCTCATTGAATTTTTCAACTGGGTGACAAGGGAGGTGGATCAGAGGAGGGCAGTGGACATGGCCTATCTGGACTTCAGCAAGGCCTTTGACACTGTGCCACATAGGCTATTAAAAAAAACTGGGGAATATGTGAGTGGGCAGGACAGCAGCGTGGTGGGCAGGTAATTGGCTGGGTGGCAGGGCACAGAGGGTGATGGTAAATGGCTGTCACTCCACAGGGGGAAGAGTGAACAGTGGGGCACCATAGGGATCAGTGCTGGGTCTGGTCCTATTCAACGTCTTCATCAGTGACATTGCACAGGACCTAGAAGGCACAATGTTCCTGCTTGCTGATGACACAAAGCTCTGTAACAGAGTGGACAAGTCAGAGGGTGTAGACAGAATGAGGAGGGACCTACAAAAGCTTGAAGAATGGTCAAGGGTTTGGTAGTTGAAATTCAATGCAAAGAAGTGCAAGATAATGCATACAGGGCACAAAATCCTTGGAACAACATATCAGTTGGGGAGTAAGGATATAGCATGCACCAAGCAGGAAAGAGACCTTGGGATTATCATCTCTGATGACCTCAAGGTAGGGAAACAGTGCGACAAGACAGCAGGTAAAGCAAATAGGATGCTGGGATGCATAGGCAGGGGCATCACCAGCAGGAAAAGGAAGGTCATAATTCCACTATACAAGACACTAGTGAGACCCCACCTGGAGTACAGTGTACAGTTCTGGAGACCTTACCTTTATAAGGACATAGACAGGGTAGAGAAGGTTCAGAGGAGGGCAACAAAGATGGCACAGGGATTGCATCACAAGTCCTATGAGGACAGGCTGAAGGACTTGATTATGTACTCCCTGAAGGAGAGGAGAGGAGGGAGATAGGGGATATGATAGAGACATACAAGTACTTACAGGGAGGAACAGGGTGCAGGAATACACTATCTTCCAGTGAAAAAGATGTTCCAGGACAGGAGGGCATGGGATGAAGTTGGAGGGAGGGCAATTCAGAGGAAACATGAGGAAGAATTTCTTCACAGAAAGGGTGGTGGACAAGTGGAACACCCTGGCAGAGGAAGTGGTGGGGACTGAAACAATCACAGGATTTAAGAATGCATGGGACAGACATAAGGAAATTCTGGACATCGGGGTAAGGGGCAACAGACTTCTAGAAAAACATAAAGGGAACTTACAAGCTCAAATGGGCAGACTGGGTGGGTGGGCCATAGGTCCTTATCTGCGGACAGTGTCTACGTATCTAAGCAAACTTTTAAAAAAAGAAGTAGATGGGGTACGTGCTGGAGGTGGGGTGAAAGACCTGGAGATTTACAGCAAAAGTGGGCCAATAGGGAGGGGCAAGAGGATAAAGTCCATATGAAAAAAAGGATTGCAAATATATTTGAATGATTAACTGAATTGTGTCTAACTCTTGTAGTTTTCAAGCTATCCAACCGGTATCTGGGGCTCTTTAAATGGAACATAAACAATATGTAATTTAAATCAACTATTGCTGGTGTTTTCTGTTCATTATTGATATTTCGTTAACATAACTGAAGCTATCATATTTGCATTCTGCATGCTGTTTTTCCCCAGCTCTGTTTAGTACTTCCAGATAAGCGATTCCTGTCTGTAATGGGGGGGGGTACACGCACACACAGTGTGAGGCTTGAGAAAACCACTGTGATTGGTGGGGCTTTATCCTTTGAACTACAAGAAATTTACACCCAACAACCAGCTGAACACTGTCATCTTCAGCCTTCTCAGCACTGGCTTTTGAGAGGCAAGCCTCCTACATTTCTACATCCATTGGCTTGTACAGTACATACCTACACAGATCCAACACTATAGTAACAATATATTTGCTAACATAAAAATGGTACAAGTTCAAGAGGCTGTTACAACATGTGGTTGAGTGTGATAATCATTTTATGAAAACTAGATTATACCACTGATGTTTGACATAATTTTACTGTGCACAGTGTTTTGATTTGTGTGTCTACAGGTCATCAGTGCTAATACACAGGGAGACTAGCTGTTTCCTTAAATAATAGCCCACTCCGTTTTCCCTTAAGTGTTTGCCAAACTGTGAATGTAGCCTTTATTAGTGCTCTTTGTATAAGGAGAGGCACTGAAAAGCACAGTTTCACTGCTGCAGGTAGAACAGTAAGCCAGCACTCACTGAATCAATGGTCTCCATCCATCACTGTCACATAGGACAAGAGGCATTGTGGGAAAAGGAACAACATTAAAAAAATGCATGGAGATTCCCAGGGGCCATAAAACAAATTTAGAAACAGTTCCTAACAGCAAATAAAGGAAAGAATGTACTAGGGCTACACACACAAATCAAAACACCTTGCACAACTTTTTTTTATTTATATGTTTATTTTTTGTTGTTTGTTTTTTGTTTTTTTTTTCTAATCAGAGCATTCTCATCTGTGGAAAAGGGAGTATTAAAATTACCTGACTGCACAAATTTGCCTTTAGAATTACTAAAATAGGGTATATGCAACAAAGCAGTGCTGGGTCATTTTTTTATTTTATTTACTTTTCCATACCAGTTGTGGAGCTCTTGTGCGACCCATTACAAGTGACAGAGGGAAGCACAGCCACCGGCGAAGTGTTTCTGAAGTTCCCACGAGTATAGATGAATAATGTGTCCAAACACAGCCCTTATTGCATATTCGATTTATACACTGTAGTTTGTTTTTAGTATTGGTGGATTGATTTAAGTATATGTACTCTTGATAATTTTAAACAAAATCGGTGGAACCATGCTATTAATTTGTCAGTGTTGCGCTGCTGTTTACACCAGTTATTGAGTGAGAGGAATGCAGCAGAGCTTTATGTTTGGTCCACATAATGCTGGAATGATTGTGATCTAGCAGCTGCTTCAGGGAGGGGAAGGGTGACATTTAGAGTGTGTGGATAAATCCACACTGAGAGAATAAGTTATTCTTATTTAGAATGCAGGGCCAGCTAAATTATTTATCCTGTCCCATGTGACAGTGATGTGTCAGAGAGCTGTGCATTCTTTGTCTCACATATTTCGTGCAAGTGTTCTAGCTGTCCAAAGGTAGAGGGCTACCACTGTATATTTAAGAGTACCCCCACCGGGATTCAGTCCCCAAATTTGGCATTTCAGGCACTAAAGAATGAGGATTTGAAACATGCACTGAAACAGAGCAAGGCTGTCACTGCTATTACAGTCAGTTCTCCTTCATAAACATCCTTTATATACACAGTTACATACCGTTCTTATAGAAAATTGCATGCACTAACGCGTGTGCCCGATTTCTGCTTATTTGTCCATGTTTTTCTCCCAGTCTTGAACTGCAGGGTGAAGATGTGCGCTGCCAGCTGCCCGTAGCCCCGCCCCATTCACCAAAGCCTAGCCTCCTCCTGGCCCCGCCCCTCCCAATATATAGTTCTGCAGGCTACTCTTCTAGTTCCTGCCTCTCATCATGACGGCTCTCCGGCTACTGCTTCTCTGCTGCTGCCTGGCACCACGGGCGCTTCTCGGGACCGCCGCAGGTAGGGAGATCGGGATCATGGGAGGGACCGCAAGTACGGGAGTTGGGACTTGGGCATGGACCGCAGGTACATGGTGAACAGCGTTCCCTCGGGAGGTGTTTACTTGCGGTAGTATTGGGGAGACGGGTAAAAGTCGAGGGGGCACCACAGGTACATGAGACCAGGGGGCATAGCGCCGCCTTCTCCGCCCGCCTGGTAGCGACCGCGGCGCCAGGGTCTTGATCGTTAGTTTACCTGCAGTAATCGCACTTCTCGGCTGGCAGTTGGACACCTGCAGCCCGGGGGCACCGCATTTCATTTCTTCACCTGTGGAAGGACCGGGAGTGGGGGCCACAGCCGAGCCGGCCCTCCTCTCCTGAACTCGGCAGAGACTGAGATGGGATGGGGTGATTACCCTAGTTGAAGTGTCTGTGTGTGTATATATATATGTGTGTGTGTGTGTGTGCGTGCTCATTGTTTGTGTCAGAATGGCGAGGCATCAATGAAAACTTGAGCAAACAATATCTGTGATAAGAACTTAATTCAGATAAAAGTTCGCAAAATCTAGTGGCATTCTACATGACACCTTGTCTGAAGCCAGTGTGTAACCACTTGATGTGATCCAGTGTGTATCAAGGGATTTCTATACTGTAACATACACCACTGTGTGGGACGGTTGATGTTTATCTTTTTTTTTTTGAGGATACACACACACACACACACACACACACACACACACACTAGATAATTGGTCCCTGACCCAGCGAGGCCAGGATATTGATGTTCTCACCCCAAGCTGTTGGTGGGGTTGATTGATGGATGCTTTGAGGGGCCATCGCTGTCTATGGAGGAAGGGCTTTACATGAATGTACTGGTTTGTCTGCCTCTCTGCTGTCTGTGAGCAACTTCTGTCCCTGACCCCAATCTGAAGGCTCTCAGAATGAAAAGGAGTATCAATGAGAAGGCGCTACTGCGGCTAGTGTCCCTAGTGAAGGACTGCTTAACAGGATGATGAACATCTGATCATTACCTTTCACTAGAAGTTAGGAGCTGCTCTTGAAATATTCAGGATAAAGTCCATAATGCTCACACTAAAAGCAAAGTAAACCCTGGTTAGTGTCCAGGTATGAGTGTGTGTGTGTGTGTGTGGGGGGGGGGGGGGAGCTTGGGACCACAAAAGAGCCTGTTCTGGATGTGTGCCATGTAGTACCTCTTAACTGTCCCTGGTTTTGTCACACAAAAGTCCTCAGTCCCGCATAAATTTTGCAATTTGGTCTTGGAAAATAGAAAATTGAAACAAAATATTACCATACATTAATGCAACAGTCTAAGTCATCAGAAAATGTTTTTCACACTACAATATATCAGGTTCCTTGAGCTTATTATTTCAAGTTTGTAAGATGTGTCTATCATTTTGGTCATTTGTCCCTGATTATTTTTAAGCCCTGTCCTGAACTGTGTGCTGAGAAAGCATGGTGCGGTGTGAAGGCTGTTGAGGGGGTGTGGCTATACTGGGGTATAGTGTGGGAGGGCTCCTTTGCTGGTTGTGCATGTGAATTATCCTTGGCCGTCCTTGGGGTTAATTTGGTCACCTATTCCTGCCCTGGCTGTGCTCTGTATTCCAAGCGGCTGTCAGGGAGCTAAGTTTGGAAACAGTGCTGTAACTGAACACCAGGCTGCAGCTTTGAGTGCCCCCCACCTCCCTTCCCCCAGTGCTGGCCACAGCTGCTGCCTTCCTGCAGTGTCACACAGGAGGATCACCCTCACTTTTCTCCTTTTAAGGGTATCCTTTATCACGGAGAAGAACAAAGGTGCACCAGCAGGCTGGACCTTCTGATCACAAATGTCAAATGAGCACCAAGATATGGAGACTTGTTGTCACCTGTAGTTACTGACCAAGTGAAAAGCTGCAGGCATCTGCATACCCACTCTGACCCCCTTAGATAGTTCAGGCATTGCTGTTAGTTTATTAGCATTACTAACTTGCACTACTTCTGAAAAAATTCCACTAGCCAGTGGATGTGACTGGTAGCCAGGTGCAGAAGTTGAATATGGGTCACTTTCTCTGTTAACTGCTTGCACTACAAACATATCTTACTCATTTACTGTGAGCATCTTTATCAACTGCTGAATTCTAAATCATGTTGTTTGTGATTTTAAGTAGAAGCATACATGATACCCAGAGTGCTGTTTGGCATACTTTTTTAACAGCAGTTTTCCCTCCCTTAGTTAGGCTGTGTTCCTATCCTGACCAGTGCTGGAATTATGCATTAAGAGCTCTGTGAACTGGGGGGCCCATAAGGGTCCTATCTTTAAACTGAGCCCCCTTGCCATTGTAAGTCAATGGCAGTGATGCGTGAGCTGCTGGTGCTCACTTCAGAATTGGCGAGCCCTGGCAAGCCCCCCTGTAATTCCAACACTGAGACTCCAGACCATTTCTGAGCAACCACCCAGCTTATCAAATCCTGTCCCTGCCAGACCATCTCCACAACATACCCTCATGGTGGGACCGGAGGTGGGGGTGGCACCAACCAGAGTTATTTGGTTAGCAGTGGGGTGTGCAGGGTCTGAGACGGTCCTGGGTCCACCATGCTGATTCACTTTGGCTGTTTTTCCTGGCTGTAACTCCTCTTTGACGTGGGCGCCAGTGCTCTTACTCCAAAGCATCTGTACTTTGAACATGCCTGTACAGAGTCGGTCAGCATCCTACCCTACCTCTCTCTATGCAGGCATCTAGATGCACGGCCACATGTGTGCACTAGGTAGTGTAGTGGAAGCCTGATGATGTCCCCTGAGGCTGAAAACATCCTTTGGGATGTTAGATCTTCCTCCCCTCAGTGGGTAACCCCAGTGCCCTGAACTCCTTCCTGAACCCATGTCACAGGCATTGCGAACAGCTGCACCATCACTGCACCAACGGGCTGGCTTGGCTGTTCAGCTTTCTTAGGCTTTTGTACTAGGAGGCCAAATTATTCTGCTTCACAAAGCCATGGGGAAGTCAAGACCTTGGAGGTTTTCTGGAGTGGGATGGGATAAGTTCTGCAGGTTATGTCTCGGAGGAGAGGAATGACACAGAAGTATGACTGGATACCTGAGTGCTAAAGAGCTGGGCAATGCTACAACAGTCACAGACAGAATAGCTGGGTCTCACTGCACAGGCCTGTGGGGATGCTTGCAGTAAAGTACACAGCCGAGCCTCACTGTGCAGCTGTGTAGAACACACAGCTGGGCCCACCTGCAAAGCGCTTTGGGGCAGTTTGAAGCTGCACAGACCTGGAACTCGCTGTGCAGTGCTTTGAGGAATTCTTTAGTAGAACACAGATATCTTGGTGTCACTGTGCAGTGCTGGGGGAAGCCTGCAGCAGAATACAAAGCTGGGTAATCAGTCAATATAAAATGTTATTGTTTGGCTACAAATGCATGAGACCATTCTCAGATCAAAAACTGCAGTCAGGGGATGTGTTAATATATAACAAGTACCAGTTAGGCAACAACTCCCAGGACACAGACAGCACAGTGATGCACAGGTACTCTAAGGCCCCACTCTCCTACCTGATTATGTCCCTTGGTGATTGTAAGTTGGATGTTGGGGCTGGAAGGTAGCTGGTATCTGTGGGGGACAATTAACTGACTCTGGGGTAAAAACAAGTTAGAGAAAAAAGAACACCTAGCTGAACCTTGCTGTACTGTGGATATTCTAAGGGCTACAGCCATGTTTTGGGAGGATCATATTATACTGTATCTGTTGTGTGTATATATACTGTGTTGGACTCAAGCCATGTTGTGGTTAGAGTGTGTATCTGTTATGCACACTCCACGCAACTTTGAGCTTGAGCCATGCTGACACTGGATCATATATCTGTTGGATGCCTACAGTCACTGGCTCCAGCTACAGTATGTTGTAGTTAGACTGTATATTTGTTGTTGACACACAGCTATGGGCTACAGTTATGTTGTGGTTGGATTGTATATCTGTTGATAGAGACATTTAAATGGATCCAGGGAAATGCATAGTTGACACTAGTGAACCGTTCACTTATAGTGGCAACAGTAGGAAATTAGTGGTGGTGGCAGGTTTAAGAATGTCCAAAATAACTTTTCACAGAGTGGGGATGGAGAAATGGAACACCATGTCCGCTGAGGTGGTCAGTGCAAGTACAGTGGGCGATTTAAAAGGGAATGGGACAGGCACCCAATACTGGTTAAATGCACTGTGGAAGATGGAGTGGAGGGGAGGACTGGCATGGACCATTACAGTCCATGGAACTGCCTCACCAAGGTGAACAACTGGACAAACTGGAGAGTCCTTGGGGTCTTCTTTTGCCCTCAGTTTTTAGGTTTCTGTGTTTCTGCTTAGATCTGACCACATGCCCCTTGAGGTGGGGTCAGCGCCAAGCACTATTTTGTACTTTCATAATGATTTTTCCCAAGGTGCTGGGTTTATATATACTGATGATGCTGTTCTTTGACTGTAAATTCTCTATAGCTGTTGAGGAAAAAACTAGCAGAAGGCAAGTTAAAATGCCTCAGTGATGGCTACTGTCTTTGAACTAACAGTAGCTGATGTAATAGTGTGTTAAAGTGGTTCCACAACAATTAGTAGAAAGGCATTTAGCATAACAATATTTTACCTAATCCATTCAGCATAACAACATTTCGCCTAAAGCGACAACTGGTGAAAGCAACCTCAACATCCACTGGCAGTGGGACAGGAAGTGTGCTACAAGGCGGTTGAGCAATAAATGAGGCTACCTTGTAGTCATTAGCCGCCACATTAGAGCAAACATCTTTTAGGCCAAACAAGTATTAGGCCTAATGTCACAGGCAAAATGTTGTAAGGTCAAATGTCTTTTGTCTATCTGTTGTGCTACCATGTTAAAGCAGCAGTGTTGGTTAATTGGCAGAAACTGTCATCCTGCCTTTTGTTAGCAGTAACATATTCCTGCTATTCTCAGATTCTTCATTGGGGTATTTGAAATTAATTCAGCTATTTTTGAGATGGTGTTACATTAAAAATGTTGTAATTTGTGTGGATCTACTATAAAGATGACAGCCCCAGCATTTTTCAAATATCTCCTTCCTGGAGGTGACAGTTTAACTGCACCCCACTGTACTTGTAATGCAGATCTGTCAGGGTGTTAGCAAATGTTTGTTTTGGACAAAAGCACAACACTACCCTGATCTGCTTACATCCGCGGTGTTGGACCTGGCAAAGGAGCAAAGACTTTTTAAGAACTTCAAAATAATATCTTGCCTCACGAATGAAATTATGCAAGATGATAACCTCAAAATCAGATATAATTATATTTTTATTTGTTAACAAGATCATTTAACATTTTGCTAAATAGTACTACAACTTTAAGCACTTTGAGCTGCAATGTGAATGAAGGGCACCCTATAAAACTGAACTCTACTGTAGTGTATTCTAACCTAAAGAGATGCTGTTTTGTATAACTCTTCCGACTGACACACAGCTCCTGCCATCACAGGTTCGTCATAGAATTATTTATTTATAGTTGATAATTAGCCCATTTGCTGGTGGTTTCTGCAAGCCCTTCTTCATATAGAACTGTGCAGAACCATGCAAAATGACTTTTTCAGATTACAGACCGAGGGAGCCTGTAAAGAGTGTCTCATACGCAGGTGCCTTGGAAACGGGCATGTTTGGAGGAGTTTTTAAAATTTTAATATTGACCAAGCTCACTCAGTAGTACATTAATGCAGGGAAATCACCAGGCTGTAACTTGAAGACCTGGGCATTCATTTCGAGTGAGCTGGTTGAGAAGATGAATTGGGGGGGAGGGGCAAACAAGTGAGCGATCAAGCGAGGGTGTGAGTGGGAGGTCAGGATCCTGAAGCCAAACTGCAAAAATTAACAAAAAAAAAAGGCAGTGCAGTATCTGTGTGAACAATAATTCCATTAACTACTTTTTTATTCAAAACAGTTAAGAATAAAGATAGAGCAGTTGATGGAATAATTGTTCACACAGGGACTGGACTGCAAGTGCAGTAACAAAGAGTTTTTTTTTTTAAACTTTTGTGTCACTGCTTCAGAGGAACAGAGCCTGGCAGTTATCATAAATGATTCCCTAAAACAATCTAGCTAATGTAACATGGTCTACAGCAAGGCAACCAGGATGTTTGGGGGGTATTGGGTGGAGGGTTGCTAGCAGGAGGAAGGCAGTAATACTACGTGTCTTTAAGAAAATGGGCAAGTGAAATACCATATTTTAACTGGCTGTTGCCATTCCATGGGTGTATGTTTATGTGCCAGTACCGCTCTGTAAAGTAAAAGGTCTAGCCATGTGACCTGGAATTTGGACAGATCATATATAGAATTTATTAGCCACTTCACTCCTTCCTGGTTTCCGTCACAAATATGACTGCCACCATTACGCTTACATACAAACCTTCAACTAGACCCTAAAAACCTTTAACTAGACCCTAAAAATAAAACTTCCTTAAATTAAAATGTAGCCCCCCGTGGGGGCTTACTGAAGTTGCCCTATGATTTCCCCTGGTTTTCTCCCATTTGTTCCCTTCCTCTGGTGCTCCCAGGTTCATGAATAGCCCCATAGTTTGTTTAGCCCATTTGGGCTCAAAATCCTTAACCGCGAGCTGCCGGCATTGGTCCCTGTTAGCCAACGCTCGTGCATGTGCGGGGAAAGCGCTTTCAAGTTTCCGACCGCCGTTATGATCGAAGAAATTTCATTCGTGGTCCCGTCCCCCTTCCCAGCCTATTTGGGGCCGTGACCAGTGCAAGGCAAGTCAGAGGTCGTGCCATCTTTTAAAATTAGAGTTGAAAACGGGGCATGTCTCGAGGATTCATGAATATTAATGAGCCCTCGTGAATATTAATGAGGGTGTTGCTTGCAGGGACTGTATTCTGGTGGGAGGTTAATACTATTCCATGTGTGCATGCAAGGAATGCTCAGTTAAGGCATACATGGGGAGGGCAGTGGCACATGACAAAGCATCCCAAATATCCTGATTGGTTGGTACCCTGTGTCTTAAGGACGCCATGGACCCGCGGCAGCGGCGACACGC
The DNA here is from genome assembly GCA_016271365.2 of Neoceratodus forsteri. Classification (NCBI taxonomy): domain Eukaryota; kingdom Metazoa; phylum Chordata; order Ceratodontiformes; family Ceratodontidae; genus Neoceratodus; species Neoceratodus forsteri. Next base: position 344,891,305 of record JADMNL010000025.1, on the reverse strand, counting down.
GCAGTTGGCTGCCAATGGTCAGGTCGCGCGCTGTCGTCCCACTTTGGGCTTCTGAAAAGGTGGTAACCCTAGTGGGAGCAACAGCCGAAGTATTAGGCACAAAGATTTGCAAGTGGGCTCCATTGCAAGGGCACTAAAAGGGCTGCATGTTGTTGGAGTTGTTGTAAATAAATAATGTTTCTGCTGGCTGCAACAAAGCTTGTAATGTGGGACCGCATGAGGACTGCTGTGGGGGTGACATGTTAATGATACTTTAACCCCATACAGCAGCCAATCTCTTGTCTATGCACCCAAATCAGAGCCAGAGGACTTCTGGGAGAGGGAGTTTAACTAATTCAGGTACCTAAATCATGCTTCAGTGAGCAATTAGAAAATATTGATCACCACAGTTATTGATGATTGATTGGCTTGAACAGTCAGCCAGGAGGCTGGATTCCCGAGAGAAAAGCCCAGGACTTTTGGGTTCGAGTCAGTCTGTTCCCAGGCTAGGAGGTTTCTGTGTGGAAGGAATTGGACTGTCAGAGGTCTTGCTCAGGTCTCAGTTGTGGACTGTGCTACGGAAAGTGAATTAGAGCAGCGGCAGAGAGAGAAACCGGACTGGATTGAGAAATTTTCCAGGTACTGTGAACTGTGCTGCTTTAATGGGAGAAAATAACTGTTGCATAAACCCTGCACTGGCAAACTGACTATGCTGCTAGCTCTGCGCTGTCTTGTTTGAAGTTTAATTAGTGGCTTCAAAGGAGTTGATTTGCAGACTGGGATTTTGAAAGTAATTCTGATGAGGCAATTCGTCTCCGGTTGGGGTGCTAGCCCAGCCCTGTGACTTTGCTGTGTGGACTGAACTGAGTAACTAAGAGCTTTGTCCCAGCTGAAGCTAAAAGTAACCTTTTGTGGACAGTTGAGCTGCAAACACTGAAGGGAACAGGTCTGACTAGTCTTGGACCACCCCCTGCAGAGTTTTGTAGTCTGAGTGCAAATCAGAAGGCTAGCACCTGTTAGGCACACTGGTACTGCTGTTTGATTGGAAGCACTGCCTAGTTATCACCTCAGTGCAGGGACTGCAGAGGGCTCCTACTTCTCCGGGGTTCTCACCCAGAGCCAGAGAGGGAACCAGTTAACCCCTTCCAAGTGGGACCCACTGTTTCTGGAGGTCACCAGCATTTGCTGGGGTGCTAGGGCACCTACAACCCTTGTGGGGAGGCAGGCTGTGGAGCCACTCCCAGGTCTGGGCCTTCTAGGGCTGGTGTGGACCTACCATTGAGCTCTGCAATGGGCCAGAAGAAGCTGAAGATGACAAGCAGCCAGACCTTCAATCAAGGGGACAAGCTGTAGGACCTTCAAGCAAGATCCAACCTGTCAGGGGAACCGAGACCATCCTCCCTTCTGCCTATTGCTGTGCGAATTGAGTGGAGCTCCACACTCCAGGACAGCTGGAAATTGTTATGCCAACTGTTGTTGAGGTCTACAAACCATGAGTACCTAGTACCTGGTTCCTGGATTCTGAAATGGGTGTGATTCTAAATTTAAACATTTTCTCAATCTTCCAGTGCCCCAACAGCTGACCAACCTGCGGCAGCATCCAGGCCTGCACCAAGTGGGTACCCCAAGGATTTCTTAGGGTAACACTGGTACCAGTGAGGGTGGGCAGCTGGGGGTTAGACTGGCCCTTGGGCCCTTATGTTGTTGCTTATCACTCTGTTACTAACTCTCCCTTCATTCCACAACCTTTCCTCTTCCTGGTGTCCCCTATCGTAACCCCCACCCCCAAAATAAAACTGTGAGTTAACTTGTTGAAATTGCTGTGTCAGAAGAGATTTATTGCAATTTGCTTTTGAACTGTCTTATGGTATCTGGTGGGAAAAGGTGGTGGGGAATTCCGTGTGCCGGGTGGCTGGTCAGGGAGGTGAGTAGGTGCAGTATCCCAGGGGGTTGTTCCGATCAGTCACCTGACCCACTTACAACTCACTCGGTGGAGGCTCTATAACTTCGGGAAAGAACCCCCAATTGTTACTGTAGCAGGACCCAGGCCCCCATAACCTGTACATAGGGCAACAGGCAGGGGTAGTAGCCCACTGGCACACTGCGCCTGGGCTACAAAAAAAATATTTGAATGTTCTTTTCATTTATGATCCCCTCCTTACACAAACATTTTTTTTAAATCAAGCCCTATTCAGAGTTTTCATTTCTGGTGTTTCTTTGATACCATGAAAAATCACCCTCATAGCCTAACCAGCTTGACAGACAAATCTCTGCTGCTAACCCTGCCCCAGATAAAATTAAGGCTCTGGCTTCATATGAGGGCTGTGTGTTTGTGGGTATGTGTGCCAGTGGAATATTGCAGTGTTTTGAATTAATACATTCCATGGTTTTTTTTTTTTTTTTTGGAGTGAGCATTCTACTAGAGGAATACTGCAGGTAAAAAAAATCTGTTGCTGGACTATTTGAAATTTTCTAAGCAATTGTTTATTATATTTTTGTTATATTTTTTTAATCTTTTAGAGAGTTTTTGTAATTTGTTCTACCCATTTTCTAAGCACAAGACCCTTCAGGGTGTGGGGTATTAGTGGATACCTAAACTGCCAGGGGCTGTAAGCCCCTCCGCCTGCGAAGTCTGGCCTCATCACACGCCTAGGCATGTGAGTATCCACCAATACTCTACACCCTGTTGGGTCTTATTGCTTATAAAGATCACTGGTGGGGCCCCATCTGGAATGATGTGCCTAGTTCTCGAATCGCCACCTAAGGAAAGGGCACCGAACATGTACTCGTTTGATGCCAGAAGGGAGAGGGGCGATATGATAATGGCCTTCAAGTTCCTGAAAGGGATGAACACAGTAAACTGTGAGGAACTATTCAGCAGGACTAGCATGCTAAAAACACTGGGAAATTTGTGGTAGCTGGTGTCGGGGGGTGGGGGAGATGCAGGAGAGATGTGAAAACGTTTTATTTTATAGAGAGAGTGGTTGAGCCATGGAGCAGCCTGCCGGCAGACGTGATCGGCACAAAACCATTAATGGTTTCAAGCACGGCTGGGAGAGAGTGAAGGGCTTAACAGTTACTTGGGGGACGAGGTAGTGGTAAGACAAGGGGGGAGAAGGAGGGAAAAACACCATCTAGACAACATTTGCATGAAAACAGTATTTTTGTCATTCCATGTTTCCATGGTTTTTTTTTATGCTGCCCTCTCACCATGCAAAATCATAATCCTGTTTATGCCATCACATTTTCTTGCCAGTCATATGATTCTGATCTCTCTAATGGAGGATTGACTGATTATTTATTCTTTCATTCATTCTTTGTTGACCAGGTGTGTGCACTGGCACCACGTGCCTTTTCAAACAGTAATGTGATACAACGGAATAATAAATACTGTACATCATGTGGCACAGTGACATGATACGACATTGCAAGCTTACATAGTGCAGGCGAGGTATTCAGGGTGAAGTGTATATCAAAACGTTATGTGTGGTAAGTTGCACAGTGGTAACTGCGCTAGCTGGAGTTTAGTACAGAAAGTAAAGTCTACTTGGAGCAAGAGCATACATTAATGTTTTGCAGTTGGGACTTCATCTTGAGTGCAGAAACTTTAGGAGTGGAGGATAGTCTTAGTAAATTGTTCGCTGTGGAGCGGGAGTATGGGATGTTAACAGGTGCGAACAACTCACTGAGACACTGAGGCTTGTTTCCATGCAGAGTCTGGTATACAAAGTTGGCTAATGTAAGCTGGGCTCTTACGTCCTAGTTGTAACTAGCCAAGCTGCTCAAGAGTGGAATAGTGGTGGGACCCAGGGCCATGGGAGGAGGCAGCTGTGGCCACTTTGTGGTATTGTACTTTTTTCTTTACCCAGACAGTTTTGCGGGCAGTGTGCTTTACAGTGGCTCCATAATCTATAAGTGGAAGAAGGTTGCTTTGTGCAATTCTTACTCTAGTGTCTGATGTTAGGTGCTTTAGGATGCCATAATGTAGGTTTCAGTTTCTGAGAAATGGCCTTGATAGTGCTGTTTAAATGGCTGTTGAATGAGAGGCAGCACTTGAGAGAGTTAGTAGAACTGAAACTAGTAGACAGAAAAATGTTAACAAATTTTAAGCGGTCCTCAGTTGTACCTTTTTTTTCCTGAAGTATTTTTCCTGTGCCTTGTGCTCATAAGAAGTTTTCATATGTGATAGTATCATGCTAGATGTGTGGAATAGCTCTCTGCCAGGCAACTGACATATCTAGTTCTATTCCTCCTCCTACATCTTCAGCACTGTGATCTCACTGACTGCGACATCACAGGTGACTGACCTAGCAGCTACTGAGTGGCTCTTACTGAGCAGCTGCGATGTCACAGTCAGTGAGGTGATGATGTAGTAGGAGGAACAGAGTTAGATATACAGTATCAGCTTCCAGGCGTCTCACCTACTAATATCAGATAACTAACGTCATAATTAACCAAAGGGAAAAAAATAACCTCAAATATAAAAAGTAATAGTTAACTGCTTTTAAAAACTAGAATTAGTTTTACTGTTAGACAGGACACTTGCCCCCTTAAATTTGGCTACCAATTAAAGCTGGGTGGTGTCCAGAGTGGAGATGTTGAGGTCCTGAGAGTGGCATTTGATTTTAGGAGCTGAATCGAGGAGCATGACTTTCATTTTGGGAATGTGTAGGAGCAGTTTTTCTTCAGGGAACCAACATTACAGAGAGTGGGAATTGTGCTCTAAGGCTTTATTTCAGCCATCTCTCTGCCATGAACATGAACAACTGCATCACCTGCATAAAGCAGGGATTCAGCAGATGTGCAGGTCCTCAGTAGGTCATTGATGAAGATCGTAAATCAGAGGGTTTGTACTGTGGATCCCTGTGGGATGCAACAATTGATGGTAATAGTCCTGGAGCTGACTTTGTCCAGCTTGACTGCTTGAGACCTGTTATGTAGGTAGCTCAAGAACCACTGAGTCACTGCTGGGCCCAGCCCCAGGATGTTAAGTTTTTGTATTAGTAGACTGTGGTCTACCAGGTCAGAATTACTTAGTAAGTACTACCTGATTACCTTTTTGAGTTTCGGTAACCCAGAGCGGATTTGGAGGTCGGGAGGAAAGCGGTGGCCATCTTGCAAAATGGCTGTGAGGGCACATGCATGAAGGATCGTGTGACCTCCTACAGCCTATATGGGGCTACCAGGAGGCAGAAAGCAGGGAGATAAAAGGCAACACATCAGCATATCCCATCATGCACATGTCCCAGGGCACGTGTGGAACAGTGTAGGAGTGGAGCAGGCAACCTAAGGCATTGGCAGACATCCGCAGGTCTGCTGCAGTCAGCAGGAGATTCTGCAGGAGGGACAAAAGGCTAGGTAAGGTAAATCCAAGCTATGGGTAAACTTACTCTTGAAGAAGCAAAATGAGTACCTATAGGAGGTGGGTTAAGGGCAAAGTGAAAATAGTGTGTTGCTTAGGTACAGGTAGTTACTAACAGGTAAAATGGGAGACACCCCATCTGAGGTAAGGTGACTTAGCAAGTTCAAGTAAGAAAAAGAAAGGATAGTTGTCAAAAAAGCAGGGCAGGGAGGCAGTGGAGTACTGGGAAAGGTTTGTCTACCAAGGATACTGATAGAAGGGAAAGCAGGTAACACCCTATCTAGGGTAGGGTGATAAACCAAACCCAAATAGAGATATAAAGGAAGCAAGAAAACAGGAAAAGGAAGGCAGTAGAAGGGGAGAGGCTAGATTTAGAAGTAATAAAGAGTAAAACGGGTTAACAGATATGGAAAAGGTGTAGTGTAATGGGTGTGGAATCAGTCTTTTGGGACACAATCTGAAGACTGAGTACGCCACACCTGCACACACCTCTCTGGGTTGAGGGAAGAGGTCACTGGACTCTGAGCCGAGATGACAAGGATCCAGGAGACCTCTTGCCCCACCCAGGGGCCAACAAGTCTGCTGCCACTGCCTCAGAGGACACATAGGCAGAGGAGGGATGACTGGACCTTGGGGGGGCTCCAGGAGAGGAGGAGGGGTGGCAGGTAGGGTACACAATCCTCAGCTTATGCCACTACAAAATTCCTTTGCTGTTCTGGCAGGACAAGAAAGCTGGGAGGAGGCATCCAATGTGGTGGCCAGGGAGGATGTGGGGTCCCTCAGAAGGTGAGGCCCCAAGGCAGGAGGAAGAGGCCCCCAGCAGAGGAGGAAGCTGCTGGTGGGGGACTTGACTGTGAGGAGGGCTAGACTAGGAAGCAGGGAGGAGAGGGAGGTTAAGTGCCTTTGTGGTGCTTTGGCCCAGAGAGATGGAGAGCGGATCCCGAGGGTCGTTAGGGTGGCAGGTCATGGGGGGAGCTCGTTGTCCACCTGGGACTAATGACCTAGTGAGGGATGGAGTAGGGATAGTGCAGGGTAAGTTCAGGGAACTAGAATGGGGCCTAAAAGAAGGTAGTACGAATGGTGGTATTTGCCGATATGCTACTTGTCTACGGTCGAGGGGAGGATAGGGCAATCCACACCAGGAAATCCAACAGTTGATAGTGGCATGGTGCATGGAGGAGGGTTTCATCTTCATTTGGGACTTGGGGCCAGCCTGGAATGATATGCCCTCTACAGAGGTGACAGCCTGCATCCTTCTGGGAAGGGGTGAACAGTCATCAGTGGGAGTTACAGTACTAGCAATTAAAGTCTAAACCACAAGGATAAATATAAATAAATAGTCAGCAGCAGATTACCTTTGAATGTTTAAGTTATATGCATAATTACTGTGGTATTTACTGTACAGTAGTCCTCATAATGGCTGTGTATGGCAGCACACTATGGCATGCATACAAAAGAGAGCAAGTGGGTGTGGCATAGTGAGAAAAGTGATGCGGTGTCAAGGTATCAATTATTGTTTAACTGCACAAGGCTTTCACCTTACCCAGAACGTACACAAATTTCATGTAATGACATACAAAAAAAGGAAAATATTTATAAAATAAGACATGTGATACATTCATAAAACTATTTAAAGTAACAATGAGTACAAGACTTCAGTAAACCCCTGAAACACACACACATATATGTGTATATATATATATATATATATATTTTTTTTTTTTTACCTTACACTCTCTTCATGGGATCCAGTGACCTTACTGCTGCAGCTGTGAACCTGGAAGTTTGGAGGAACATCAGGGTGACCTAGATGAGAGGAGTTATTCAGCCAGTCCCTGCAGAGCAGAATGTGGGCTGGGAGCAGAGTATGGTGCGAGTGTTCAAACGCTGCAGCCAGAATCGGTTGCCCGAGCCACCACAGAGGTTGTTGCAGCACGACAGTAGCAGCATGAACTGAGTGCTCTAAGACCCCATGTGCGCTGGCACAGGGTCAGAGGTGAGGAGAGAAAAGCCCTTCAAGGTTTACTTGATGGTTTTCAAGGCCCTGCGTGGGTTGGGTCGCACTACATATAAGACCTCCTGCTCCAGTACACTCTTGAGTCGGTCACTCCAACCAGCAGGAGAAAATCTGTTGGTTGTTCCACGGGCTTGCCTGAAGTCCTCTAGAGACAGAGCATCCTCTGTGGCAGCCCCATGTATGTGGAACTCTCTTCCAAACCAACCATAGCAGATCTCTACCATTTGTGCATTTAAAAGGGTCCTAAAGACTTATAATTTCTCCCAAGCATTTGAGGTCTCTTTTAATATAAAATGTTTTATCTGATGCATATAGGGCAAGATGGCTGCTGCACTCTGTGTTATATATGTTTTAAATTGTGAAGTGTTATGTTTTATGTAAAGCACTTTGAGCCTTCGGGATGAGGTGCTATATGCAATAAAAGTTGCTTGCCAATGAATGGGGAAGGCAGCCATTGTAGAGGATGGCTTTGTTTCAACCCCAGCCCAGGATCTACCAGCCAGTGAGTGACTGAATGAGGGAAAAGCTCGCAAAAGGGCAGAAGCAGTGCACACCCACCTCCAGTGGAAAAAGCAGGCTGGGAGGGAGCTGCAAGGCTGAGTAAAGAGGACATACTGCCAACGGGAGAAGGCAGGGGAGAGCAGTCTGAGGGAGAGAGGAGCTCCAGAAAGCTGCAGCACATCAACTTGACAGCAGAGGTGAGAGAGAGAGAGAGAGAGAGAGAGAGATGAGAATGGAGAGAGCCTGAAAAAGGCTGAGGGAGAGGAAGTCTGTAAGCTTTGACAGAGGCAGAGATAGTGAATGTCTTACAACTAGTGGGACAGAGACAGCTGAGAAAGAGAGAGAGATAGGTCCCAAGAAACTACTCAGGAAGTAGAAAGATTGCAGCAGTACAGCGAGTCTGAGCTACCCAGACAGAGTATGAGAGCCAAACTGCTGCAGGTTTTACCTGCCCTCAGGTATCCCTGTTTCTGCCTACTAGGGCTCCAGCTAGGTAAAAGGGAAAAAATCCGCACACACTCGCAGTTTGGCTGCGTAGGAATGATTCATTTAAAGAGACTTACCAGTCTCAGCAGGTGCACCCAATATATGGGTGCCTTACCTCAGGAAAATATTGTAACTGCATAGATGCCCCCAAATAATCCAGTAGATAAAATGCTGTAATACTTGTAAAAATAGTTCTACCGGGTGCCCAGAACTTTCCGGTCTGAAGAGCAGCCCACACTCCACCCCAGTGCTCAGCCAAGTTGTGACGTGATGCTAGGGAGAACACGGGGACATGCTCCATTATAGTCAATGGGCGGCAGCTTTTTGATCTTTTTTTATACTGTAATGGTCACTTGGTAATGAAACATGGGCACTGGTCAACTAACAAGGCTTGTTAAGTGACCAGTGCCCACGTTTCATAGTATATGGTAGAATGCTGTTCAGCATGGAAATCCATGCCTAGAACAGCTTTGTTGAGCTGCAGTAGTGACGTTTAAATGGTGTTGTGCTGCAGTACTGTAGCACAGCAATGTAGAATGTTGTTGCATGGCTGCCTTTCTGTCAGAATATGTTGGTGATCCTGATTGAAGTTGTCATCCATTCTTTTTTTGTGGATCTCAGAGCGGCAGAAGACAACCCAAAGTAAGACTTTATTTTTACCTAATGTTGAGAGCGGTACCACAGAAAAAATTAACTGTTTTTAGTGAAAGTGACTAAAACATTTCTATCTCAAATGTCAAGTGTTCACCTGTGATGTTTATTTCTATCTCAAATGCTGAGTGTTCACCTGTGATATTTATTTTCTTAAAATAAATGTCATTCACTACTCAACCAGCCAACACAGTCTTTCTGCGTATAGAAAACCATATGCTATAAAAGACTGTGTATGGTCATCCCTACACAGACAAGCCTGTGTCTAAAGCTTTGAGGTTGCCATGGCAACCAGGGGCCTCTCAAGCTGCTCGCTTGAGATCTCTGTTTGCAACAGCAACCTTTCGTTTCAGGCACAGTCTTGTTGTGTAAGGATGACCATACACAATCCTCTATCACTTTGATACAGCAGCATGGAAAGCAGTCTTCTTAGGCAGACAGAAACTTGTTCTGTGCTAGGCCAGTCCTGCTAACCACTGAAAAGTGAGTGAAAGTCCTACAGTACACCTTGGGTGACAAGGAGAGTTGGAAGATTCAGAGAACAGTAGCACCAGTGCCTATATGCCACCAGGAAAGTTAGGGTACCACTGGGGACAACACAACCAGACCTCATTTCCAGTGACCCATGACCTGCTGGAAAGTCCCCCTCAGCCTGTATCCTTCAATGTCCCAGGATCCAGAGGAGAGCCCTGCCTGACCAGAGACTGACCTTGGAAGAGATGAGGGCAGCAGCTGTTGGTATTTAACAGAGTAACCCAGTACAGTGGTTTTCAAGTCCTGGGTAGGTGGACTGTGCTAAAACAGGCAGCCCAGGTGAAGATCCGTGGATCAGTTTTACTGTTTGAAGACTCACTCTCATGACCTTGTTATTTGAGGACTTTGATTGTTGACCTTCTTTGTGGATTACAAATATCCTAGCACTGGTACCACAGTATATTGCCTGCATTTCTTCAGCACTTTGTTCTCACTAAAACAGGCAGCAGTATGCGGTTTGAGGACAATTCAGGAACTCCTTGGGACATGGAGTAGGTCGTTAGTCTGATGTACCAGCTAGGTAAGCCATTGTTGCTAGGTTGGTGAGGGCTTGCACTGCTTATTTGCACGTCTCTAATCTTTTGCATTTTATCCAGAGCTCTCTGAGCCTTCCAGCAATATAAGCCTATTTCCTCTAGTGCTTGCACAAGTGGGTTGTTTGTTATATTTCTGAGTACTGCCTGTGTTATTCTGAGTTCTGTGTGTACCGTGGAATATAATTGTTAAAGGGAATCTGTACCATTAGGGGTCACTTTAGAAATATGTGACCCTTAACTGCCGCGCTATCCCTACATGGAAAAATGCTTTTGGTACAAGTGCCCTACATACATTTTTTTAAACATTTACAACCCTCATTGTACCCCAAAGCACAGCGCCATAGTTGTTTTGTGCAGTGCACATTGCACAAATTCTGGCCCCTTTGAAGACATCCATTCCTCCCCACCTGCTGAGAGCATGGGACATATATCTAGTAGCCTCTATGGGTGTTAGAGCACAAGTGCACTTTACAGTCCTCAAAATACAATCGTCACATACTGGTGTAGAAGTATCCAGTGTCCTCCGGTAATATCTATTCCAAACGGGTTAAGAAAATATCCCAGATTGCCTTGTAATGCTCCGTTTGTTGCTACTGTATAGCCGCACTTCCACATGCTGCTGGTCTCAGCATGCTCTGCAATGAACGTTCACGCCTATTCATGTTAGCAGTAATCAGTATAATACACTCTGAATGGGGCCAAGTATAAACAGTTTGCAATTCCTGTATGTCCTGGTAAAGGAAAATTACAGAAACCCGGTAGAAAGTGGTGTGGTTTGTAAAAGCAAGCATTACAAAGTGTACTATAGCTGTCTTAATCTCAGTACCATGAGCACATGTCATTTATAAGTAGAGACTGGTGGGATGGGGAAGCACGGCTATAAAATAGAATCTAATAGAGCATTACAAGTGAATTCAGGATAGTTTCTTTACTGGTTTGGAATGGATACTACAGGAGGACCTTGGACACTTGCATGCTGATAATCATTAATTGCATGCGACGAGGTAATTACACTTTAGTTACATGTTTGTTGCATGCAACTATATTGCAAATACAGTGTAGTTACACTGTAACTCCATTGTAGTTAAGTGACACTTAAAGTGTAACCGAGAGTTGTATTTTGAGGATTGTAAAGTGCACACTGTGCACATAAACCCATAGGGGCTACTAGATATACATCTATGCTGTCACCAGGTGGTGAGAGCATGGACATCACAGGAGCCAGAATGTGTACAATGTGTGACTATACATAGCAAGTATGGCACTGTGCTTTGGGGATTGACAAAGGTGAAATAAAAGCATTAGGGCACTAGTATCACCAGCTTTTCACCATGTAGTGATAGATTGGCTGGTAAGAGTCACATAGTTATAAGGTGACCATGTATGGTACAGATCCCCTTTACTGCACAAAGAATAGCATCAAGCCCGAGGCCATTCATCCAAACGCTGAACTCCTAAGCCATGCACCATCTGCGACTTGACATGCAGGAGGATTATGTAAACAGGCTCGTGCCTAGTGGTCCTGTCCTGTTGAATCTAAAATAAAATTCACTGAGTGATGGTGGTAACAGTAGGGATCAGAGTAGAGGCCCGGACAGTACAGACAGGCAGGAGAATGTTGCTGGTTGTGAAGGCAGGCTGCACTGAAGGATATGTAAGTTGCTCTGGCATCACTCGTACAGTATGTACTGTACCCTTATTTGCTTTGACCCTTGCCTATTCTTTCCCATAGGGCCTTGTTCCTGTTCCTTCAATAAGACCTTTCATACTTGTTTAAATGACTGCCTCTTTAGCCTGTTATTAGAGAGGTTAAGTTACTGTGGGGAATGACTGCCGCTGCAGTGTGCTGGAGTTGGGTAGTGTGTGTCGGTGGGTTGGTATTGTTTCCTGGGGGGTAGCACTGTACTATTTGTGACCTAACCTACTTAAATATTTGGGTGGAGGTGCTGTGCAGTCAGTTTTTCATTTTGACATCTTCCAGCATGAATCCCCAGTCTGTCAAGGAGTTAATGACCCAGGCCCCTTATTCTTATTTGAGCCCATATGCAGGGGTAGTACACTGACACCTATGGTGATCTTGTGTGCACACTAGTAATAAGGATTCCTTCAGCACTCTTCTAGTGTTTGTGGTTAGGCAGACTCTGACATGATAGCACCATGTTTTTGCTGGATTACTAGTCTCATGTACATAGGGCAACATTTGTAACATGGTATACTGCAGAAGTTGTTTTAAGTCCTCTTGGTATCAATGCTTTACTGTTTGTTGTCCAGATTTTCAGTAGTCTGTGCACCACTTAGGGGTATGTGATTTATTCCGAGATACTCTGCTGATGCAGCCTACTGATAAGGAAACATAGCATCTACTTTCATTAAGTGGATGGAGTCTAGCCTATTGTAAAATAGCTTAAGTGTTTCCAGGTAGACTGAACCTTTTAGGGGCTACGAGTTGAGCACAAATCCTATAAAGAAGTACAGTGGGTGGACAGCTTAGCGTTCATCAAGAAGCAACACTTAAACCATGATGTGTCTTATTTATATTGTTCTGTGCATATTGATGGTACAAGACCTGGCCCATGTCTGGGTCAACATTTGTTCCAGTTTGACAGTGCTGGTAGATGTCTGGCTTTGTACTCTAATCGGGGGGGGGGGGCAATCAGGATGTCTGATTTTGTCATCTAATAATAGGGACATCTGTTGACCTTGATACCTTCGCCCAGCACTAGTCTGATTAGTGCACTACGAAGGTGGGCAATCAGTCAATTTGTTCTCCTTCCCCATGCAAGCCTGATGTACAGTACACTGGGACGGGACTCCCAAGGTCTCCACTGCAATAAAATATATTGTTCCTGCTTAAGCATCTAGCTGCATCTCGAAATGACAGGCCTGTCCCTTACCAAGCTACTACTTACTCTAGCAATACTTCTAACTTTTGAGCTGTCTTGTCCACAAGGGGGTGGAAAATAGGCAAATCACTGAAGCTAGCACTTTCACTATCCTGGTCCTGGAACACAGCCCTAAGATTGAAGGTGCCCTTAGTCTTAACACCTTCTGCTTAGACCTGAATCCTCCCAGTTGACCGTTAGCCATAGCGGGAGCTCCAAACCTATGGGGAACCTCATTACCACCCCAGCTACCCTACAACAAGTTAAAGACATAAAAGGACGCTCGCAATCCACAAAGGCCAGGAGGATAATGCATGTGAGGAGGGTTCGTAAAACACTGATATATATTCTCCTCCTCCACCTCCTCCTATCAGGAAATATCCACCCCACTCCAGTCCCACCTGGGAACAATAAGACCAGTAGGGATCACAAAGGAAACCTAAAGGTAGCCTCCCTAAATATTGGATGCCTGCTCTTGAAACTCCCTCAGTTAGAAGCATGGGTAGCTCTCGTTTAGCCGGACATAATTTTCCTTACAGAAACATGGCTCACCCCCAAAATACCACGTTCCACTATTACTTTACAGGGATGCAACCTATTTAGGGAAGCTCGACAGGGCAAAAGGGGTGGTGGCTGCCTTATATACCTACAAACCAATTTGATCAGCCACAAACTGACCATAGATAACTCCTCCAGTGAATGCCAGTCCCTGGCTATTAAAATTCAAATGAGGATTGGTAACAATTCTCTAAATATCCCATCAGTCTATATCCCACCTGGAAAACAACAAACGGGCATTGATACGTTTGCCAGATATCTTAACCAATCTTGCTTAAAGAGGAAACAATAGTCACTGGTGACTTTAATATTAATTAGGCAGCCAAATCCTGGTTCACCCACAAGGACCTGCTATCAAGTCTATTCCTCACTCAGGTGGTTAAAGGCTGTACCAGCGTTAACTATAAAACGGGGACCAAAACTCTTATAGATTGGATCCTAACCCACACACCCGGAAAGACTAGTCAAGGTTGAGATCCTATCTGATGCCACAAGTGATCACTCACCTGTCCTATGTGAATGGTCTGCCAGGTTATCTAAAACCCCTCCTAAAACAATCCCCAGCAGAGTCCTATGGAAAGGTTTAACTGGTACCTTCAAAGCACATCTGGCCCAGATAGACTGGAGCTTTTTGGACACCATCCCAGACATCAATACGGCAACTGACTACTTCATTACCGAATTTACAGAAGTATGCAACAAATTTGCCTCGCTAAAAAGACGCAAAATTAAAGGGACTTCAGCTGGATGGATTACCCCATCACTACTAGCCCAACTGCAAATCAGGGATAATCTCTGGAATAGAGCAAGGAATACCAGATTGCCTGTAGACCTGCAAAGATATAAGGAAACCTGCTACAGGTGCACCTGGGAAGTAAGAAAAGCTAAAGCAGACTTCTACAAGGAACAACAGAATAAAAACTGGAGCAATGTGAAGAAGTTTTGGGACAACCCAAAAGACCTCCTCGGGAGCAATGTTAAAACATCCCCGATGATGCTTAGCTCAAATGGGAATATCACAACAGCACCAATGGATATAGCAAATTCCTTCAATGAGGCCTTCACCGACCTGAGCTCAGTCTTCTCCCCTGACAAGTCACCTGGGTACAAAGATGGTGACTTCGCTGGACAAAGCAACCAACCCTGCCCCGAGGAATTCTGCAAATTTTACTTTAAGCATGTTACCATAACGGAAACCCTCGATTATGTAAAAAGTCTTGGGGAAAAACGAGCATGGGTTGGTTTATGGTCGACATGAAGCTACTGGCCCTAGCGCTTGATGAGTTAGCTGCTCCCCAACTAAGATTTATAACATGTCCCTTCAATACTCACAGTTCCCTGAAATATGGAAATCTGCTTTAGTTACCCCAGTACTTAAAAATGGTGACCGTACTGACGTGGCCCACTATAGGCCAGTCTCCATCCTCTCCCCTCTGTCAAAGCATTGGAAAAAGTTGTATCTGACCAACTAGTCACTTACCTAGACAAGTGTAACCTTGTGTGTAAACAACAACAACATGGCTTTAGGTAACTTCACAGCACCGGTACAGCCGTTAAATACCAATCATCTGCACGTCACCCTTGGCAAAGGACATCTGGTTGGAGTCACCTATAGTATATAGACCTAAAGGAAGCCTGTGATCTCATAAACCACCCTTTTCTGCTGGACAAGTTCTCCACCCTGGGCCTATCCTTAGAAACACTAGCATGGTTCGGGTGCTACCTCACTGGGAGGTCACAGAGGGTTAGGATTGATGGAGTGCTGTTGAATGCAAGGAGCATCACAGTTGGGGTTCCTCAGGGGTCTGTACTCGGCCCGCTCCTATTTGGGCTATTCAGTAACAGACTCCCAGAAGCATTCCCGCTATCAAATATGCTGCTGTATGCTGATGATGCGGTGATCTTCAACAGTACTTCTCCGTTTGGGGATCTCTCACCTGACCTGCAGAGTAGCTTTAAGACATTGGAGGATTGCTTTAAAAGGAATAAACTTGTCCTTTAATTAAAAAAAGACTAAGACCATGCTATTTGCTGGGCCTCACTTTAATAAAAAGGTCTCTCCCCGATTATCAAAAATACGCTTGGAGCTACCCTTGAACAGGTAGAATCTTTTAAATATCTGGGTGTCACTTTGGATGACGCCCTATCATATGTTGTACACATGGACTACCTTGCGAATCCGGCCAACATGAAACTAGGAGCTCTCTTCAGGCGCAGACTTAACCTTACAGCTGAGGCCAGACGCTTGGCAGTCTCCAACATGATCCTTCCGTTCTATGACTGTGGTCTCCTGATTTATGGAGCTGCCTGTGAATCAGTCCTTGGTAGAGTTAGAATGGTCCTCAACAAAGCATGTCGTTTTGCAGTGAAGCAGATAGACTGACACATACATGCTCCCTGTATGTGCTCACCAACTGTCTTCCACCACAGGACAGGCTAAAATATCAGTCCTGCCTGATGGCAAAAAAAGCCCTTATGGGCCTCACCCCTGAAGCCATCAGTGACCTTTGCTGACTGGTCGATAACAACTTACTCCACTAGAAGTATGACCAGACGAGCACTTGATGTCTCCTTTCATAAAACTAGCCTGGGTAGGCTCTCATTCACAGCACAAGCTGCCCAATGGATAAATGAACTTCTAGAATCCCTTCTGGGACTCCCCAAAATTACGCCATTTAAGAATTCCCTTAAAAATGACTGTCTAAGAAATCTGCCTATTGCTTTAAATGACTACATTCTCTTCTTTACAGTGATACTCCATGACTGACAGTCTGCTTAGCTTTTCCTCTGCAGTTCCTTGGTTGTAACCCTATTTGTCAGTACCTGACCAGGCTCCTCTTGAGCTGGTGAACATTTGTCATGTTAACTTGTCCTTTGTCCCATATTGATGTGGAACCTTTGGAAAAGAGCACTTGTGCATAAAGGTATTTTCCAAATTACAAATAAATAAAAAATTCTCCTGAAGAGTAGTTCTTGAAGTTCAGCTTTGAATCTAGCCACAGTCTAAGGAAATAAGTCTTATTAATATCTACTGGCTATAAAATGTTGCTTCGACTGTGGGGCAGGAAACAGAACTTGGCCTGTTTTATACCCCAACTATGGGACAGGGATCCACAGTGGGTGTGACATTTTGTGTGTATACTCTCACTGTTGGGGTAGGGAGTCACACTAGGTGTAATGTGGTTTGTTTATACTCCCCCATGGGACAGACACCCACACTAGGTGTAATATTATGTTAATAATCCCCTCATGGGGTAGGCTGGTGTGGGCATTTCCCTGTGTAATGTGTACTGTATGTGTAGTACATTGTGGACGGTGTAAGCATCTTCCTATGGAATGTCTATGTACTTTGGGATTTATGGGCAATTCCCTATGGAGCATGTACACGTAGTGCATTGTCAGAGTTGTAGATGTCTCCATGTAAAATGTGTACATGAAGTGCATTGTGGGAGGTGTGAGCATCTCCCTGCTGAATATGGTCATGTGCATTGTGGAAAGTGTGGGTGTCTCCCTGTGGAGCGTGTACATTTAGTGCATTGTGGACAGTGTGAGTGCCTCCGTGTGGAGCGTGTACATTTAGTACATTGTGGAAGGTGTGTGTGTGTGTCTCCCTGTGGAGTGTATACATTTAGTACATTGGGGAAGGTGTGGGTGTCTCCCTGTGGAGAGTGTACATTTAGTACACTGGGGCAGGTGTGGGTGTCTCCCTGTGCAGCCAGTACACCCAGCTTATTCTGGGAGGTGTTGGTGTCTCCCTGTGGAGCATGTACTGAATTATGGGACATGTAGGTGTTCCCCTATTAAAACATGTACATGCAGTGCATTTTAGAGAGGTGCCAGTATCTCCCTGCCCTAACTGTATTTATGTGTTGATATCGAATGTTTGTCCAACTTGTTTTGTATGCCATTGTATCAATACTACTGACGTGGAACCTCTGTAAAAGAGCCTCTGGCTCATAGGTACTGTAATCTGAGATATAAATAAAATAAATAAATAGTACATTTTAGAAAGGTGCAGGTACCTCCCTGTGGAGTGTGTACATGCAGTGCATTGTGGAAGGTGTGGGTGTTCCTCCTTACATATACTGCACTGTGGGAAGCGTGGGTGTCACTGTATTAAAACATGTACATGTAGTGCATTTTACAGAGGTGTAAGTATCTCCTTGTGGACTGTGTACATGTAGGGACACATTTTCAAAAGGTTAGCATGGTACACACCGAGTTTGTGCCGCGTTAACCTGGAATAGCACCAGCTGTCGGAGGCGTGCCCATATTCAACGGACGCAAATGCATGAAGCATCCCCAACAGCACTGTCATGCACAGTATTGTGCTGCGCCTATGCAAATGCGTGTTTCCTCATGCATATGCAGTGCAGCACAATATTGAAAGTTTTCAGAAGCGCTAAAATGGTTACCAGCAGTGGTGCAGTTTAACGCTTCTGAAACCCAACCCTTACCAGTGCGCAGACCCATCTGTGCACTGCCATGGGCTGGATATTCGTCCAGCGGTCTCTCCCCTGCCTCGATCCCTGTTCTCATATAGAAAAACATATCAGTGGTGGTCCCACCCCCTTCCCTATTCTCTGATCACAGTTCCTGTGTACAAATATAAATTCTCTGGTGGTCCAGTGGTCCCTTCCCTGTTCTCCAATGTACTGTAGTGCGGGAGGTGTGAGCATCTCCCTGTGCAGTGTGTACATGCCGTGCACTGTGAGTGGTGTGGACATCTCCTTCTGGAGCATGTGTATGCAACTGGACAATGAAGGAGGGGATTAGCAGCATGGAAAAGGGCATAAGGAAGCTGAAGCAGTGGTATAATGGCAATTAAAATTCAATGCTAGAAAATGTAAAGTGATGCACATTGGAAACAAAAGTCCACAGAGAGAATACTGAATTGCTCAGGTCAAGGCAGGTAGGAAACATACATACATTTGGGTTGACGTGAGAAACAGTTGGGAAGCCTCTTCCCAATGCCGTACGGTATACTGGGGAGCTCATAGGGTGCTGGAATGTATCAGGAGGGGGTCTCTCATGGCAGCAAGGAGTCGATACTGCTGCTGGCAGGTCATTTGTTCAACCACACCTGGAGTATTGCGCATAGTTTAAAACCCATATCTGAAGAACAGGTAGAGGATAGAGACTATCTACTGGATGACTATAAAAATTATTCAGGGGCACCCACTCGTGTCTGTTGCAAAAATACTTTTCACCGCCACCTGGCCAGAGTGGTAGTTATGCTACTCCTCCTGTCAGGTAACATACATCCCAACCCTGGCCCGGTTCACAACAGCTCAGCTACAGGCTCTCCTGGACTTTGCTTTGCCTCAATGAATATCTGTAGCCTCTTGAGAAAATTTGACTCACTCCAATGCTGGGTCACATCTCATAAACCAGATGTCATCACCCTGGTTGAGACCTGGCTGTCAAAATCTCCCTCCCAGGATACTCCCTCTACTGGGAAGACCGGGCTGGAAGAAGGGGTGGTGGCTGTGCTATCTACACTAAAGACTCCCTCACTGGACTTGCCCTCCCAGCACCTGTTCTTGATTTCGGGGAGCAGGTGCTAACCCTGAAACTGACTCCGGACCCCCTCAAGGGGCCCACTCTATCTAACTACAGCCTACATAACTCCTAAAAATCAAACACTGGTTCTGGCCTCACTAACAGAATACCTTTCTTCGCTACACCATTCCTCTGACCAAATACTAGTAGGCGATCTAAACATTAATTGGCTTAGCCCCTCTTCCTCCTCTACCCGTGACTCCTTTGCAGCATTCGATATGACTCAACTCGTTACCCATCCCACTTGGTCTAATCCAAAGAGAGGCACTAGTACTCTACTCGATGTGGTCCTCTCCAATCGCCTGAAACGGATCTTCGATATCCAAGTCCTTCCTGACTCACTTAGTGATCACTCTCCCATACTTTTTCGCAGGAATACCACAGTAACCAAACCCATAGCACAGTCCACACTTCGACGGCGCCTGAAACCAGGTGGTCTGAAAAACCTCAAGGAACTTCTGTCCCAAATTGATTGGTCTCCTATACAGTATGCCCCTGACATTGATACGGCACTAACCTTCTTTACCCAAACCTTCAATAAAGCCTGCGACATCTTCGCACCACTGACAGCCCTCTGTTCCAAAGTGCAGAATGCTCCCTGGGTGACCCCCGGCCTGCTCCAACAACTTAAGCACAGGGATAACTTATGGCACCTGGCTACTGAAACTGGCCGGCCCAGCGATAGACAGGTGTATGCTGCTGCTAGGAACAAGTGCACCTGGGCCATCAGAAAGGCCAAGACTGATCACTATCAGTCCTCACTCACCTCCTCCTGGGGGAATGCTAGAACTTTCTGGGACAATATCAAACAGTTAAATGGGAGCACACGTTCCCCCCCACCCTGCCAGATCAATATCAATGGCACTATCTCCACTGACCCAGCCCTTATAGCTAACTGCCTCAATGCTTCCTTCACGGCTCTTAGCCCAGTCCTCCCTAAAGATTTTTTTGACCCTCCCCCCCACCTGCCCCAGTCTTTACACGCCCTTACTTTCACCTACGCCGAGTCTCTGCCCAAGAACTCAGACCTCACCTAATCAATACCCTTAAGAGAAATAGTACTGGCAGTGACACCCTGGATTCCTGTATCCTTCAAAGGGTATTAGATCTGGTCCTCGCCCCAATCACCAGCCTCCTTAATAAATCCCTCTGCCTGGGGCAATTTACGTCGGCCCGGAAAATTGCCACAGTCACACCCATTCATAAAGGTGGAGACAGATCCCTGGCTGGAAACTACCAGCCTATTTCCATTCTGTCTCTCTCCGCTCTCCAAAGCCCTGGAAAAAGTAGTGGCCTCTCAAATCACAGATTACCTTGCCAACTACAACATTCTCTGCCCTGAACAGCATGGTTTCCGTGCTGGCCGTAGCACCAGTACTGCCCTCCTAGAGTTCTCAGATTTTCTCCACACCTCCCTGGACTCGGGCTCTCTGGCTGGCACAGTGTTTGTAGACCTATCAAAAGCATTCGACTCCTGTCTCCCATCCCCTCCTTCTGGATGCCCTTAGTCACTCTGGATTTGCCTCTGGGCCTGTCTCCTGGTGCGCCAGCTATCTGTCAGCCCACTCCCAATGTGTTAAAATTAGCAGGACTCACTCCGACATCTGTCCCATTCGTTCTGGTGTTCCCCAAGGCGCCATTCTGGGACCCTTACTCTTCTCACTATACCTCAACACCCTACCAGGTTCCTGTACTGGAAATATCTTACTGTATGCAGATGATGCCATCATCTTTGCCTCTGATCGTAACCCTATCGCCCTCCAGGACTCCTTGCAAAGATCATATAATGAAGCCGAAGGTTGGTTCACGGAGCATAGACTGGTGATAAATCTCAAAAAAACAAAAACCATGATCTTCGCCCACCCACAAAACAAGTCCAGCAACTTCAAACTCCACATACTCTCTAGCACCAAGTTCCCACTCAAACAAGTCTACTCCTATAAGTACCTTGGGATCTATTTTGACCCCACTCTCTCTCCTTCCATGATCACATCTCAGCCCTTGCCTCAGCTGCAAATATTCGGCTAGGCATCTTATACCGGTATAAAAACTGTCTCCCCCCTGAGGCCCTCTGACTTGCGGTCACATCATCCATACTGTCCCTTGTGGATTATGGCTGCCGGTGTATAGTGCTGCTGATCAGACCGCTCTCAACAAAATTCGCATTACACTAAGCAAGGCCTGTAGGCTAATTTCAGGGGTCCCTAGGTTAACGCACACCTGCCAGCTATATGCAGAGGCCATGCTGCTTGACCTAGATGAACGCCTTAGATATCAGACCTGTATCATAACAAAAAAAACTCTCCTTGGTCTATCCCCACTGGGTCTGACAGCCTCCATCCACCATGCAAAATCCCTAGTACAAACTCAAACCTCTAGCACAACCACCCTATCAATTCCCAGGGCTAGGACCTCGCATAGTCAAAGGGCCTATTGCTACAGAGCCTCATCCTGGTTCAACACGCTACCCCCCACTATCTCTGATGCTCCCTCGATATCCTGTTTCAAAACCTCCCTCCGAAATCACCTATTTAATACTCAAAGCTGTAATTGTTACTAGTTTGGTCTTGCTCAAACGCTATGACAAAGCCACCTGAGTGGCTTCATCCAACAATAGAAGATTGCCTGGCTTTAATAATTTATTGTATGCCTCATCCTGTTTGAACCAACTTGTTGTATATCTTATTATTGTAACATACTGTTGTATTGTGTTTGTCTTTTTTTGTGATGCTGTACCCTTTGTAAATGAGCCCTTGGCTCAAAGGTTTCAAACTGATGTACAAATAAATAAATAAAATAAATAAATAAATATCAGGAAACACTAGACAGTCTTAACTTGCCTCCACCAGAGGACACGTGGGAAAGTGAGCTCATGATGGAAACCTATAAATATATACCGGAATAATAGGGTGCATTCTGCTGAGTTATTTAAGTCAAGGAACACACAACCGCTAACCTATTGTGTACTGGAGGGGGAATCAAGAAGGACATTTGAATCTATTACTTCACTGAGCAGGTGGAACAGTTTACCCAGTAATGTGATCAAGGCTGAGACTGTTTCGAGGCTAAAAACCCAATGGGACATTTCAAGTGGATAATTAGGAATAGAAGGAAGGTAGGAGGTGGGGAGAGCTCTGAAAGTTTTTAGTAAATCAATGTAGTAACAACACTGCAGACTTGTTACACTAATAGTCTTTTTCTGTCATACCTTATATGTAGTGCATTTTGGGAGGTGGGGGTTTTTTCTTGTGGGGTTTGCATCAGAAAATATATGAGGACAGATTAAAAGACCTCAATATGTGTACACTGGAAGTAAGGAGGGGACGGGGGATATGATAGAGACCATCAGGTATCTTAAAGGCTTGAGCAGAGTGCAGGTGGGTGACATCTTTTGGTACAAGAGTTGTACAAGGACAAGGAGGCACTAAATGAGATTGGGGAGGGGCAGGATAAGGGGAAATGTGAGGACATTTTTCTTCATGGAACAGGTGGTAGATGCTTTGAATAGCCTGCCCCAGGAAGTGGTGGGTGCTAACACAGAGGGTGGGGGGATTCAAGCATGCATGTGATAGACATAAAGGAACCCTAGATGTGGGGAAGAGAGGCTAAAGCCAATCACCAAGTAGGGTCAGCGGCCGCTGATGCAGGCAGGGAATGCGGGCAGACTACGTGTGCCTAGTGGTCCTTATCTGCCATCAACTACTACATTACCTTGTTACTGTGTGACATGCATAAGCATGTAATGGATTGCAAAATATGTGTGGTCATCATCCTTGTAGAGTATGTATGCATGTAATGCATTGTGAGAGGTAATGGCATCTCTCCCTATGGAATCTGTACATATAGTGCACTGGGGGAGGTGTGGCTATCTCCCTGTGGAGCATATTTACAGTGTGCATTGTGAGGTGTGGGCATCTCCTCATGGAGCGTGTACACATAGTGCATTGTGAGGTGTGGGCATCTCCTCATGGAGCGTGTACACATAGTGCATTATGGAAGGTGTGGGCATCTCCTCATGGAGCATGTACGCATAGTGCATTGTGAGGTGTGGGCATCTCCTCATGGAGCGTGTACACATAGTGCATTGTGAGGTGTGGGCATCTCCTCATGGAGTGTGTACACATTGTGCATTGTGGAAGGTGTGGGCATCTCCTCATGGAGCATGTACAAATAGTGCATTGTGAGGTGTGGGCATCTCCTCATGGAGCGTGTACACATAGTGCATTATGGAAGGTATGGGCAACTCCTCATGGAGCGAGTCCACAAAATGCATTGTGGAGGATGTGGGCATCTCCTCATGGAGCATGTACACATAGTGCATCGTGGAGGGTGTGGGCAACTCCTCATGGAGCGTGTCCACATAGTGCATTGTGGAAGGTGTGGACATCTCCTCATAAAGTGTGTACACATAGTGCATTGTGGAGGGTGTGGGCATCTCCTCATGGAGCGTGTACACATAGTGCATTGTGGAAGGTGTGGGCATCTCCTCATGGAGCGTGTACACATAGTGCATTGTGGAAGGTGTGGGCATCTCCCTGTGGAATCCGTACACATTGTGCATTGAGAAGTTGTTGGTCTCTCCCTGTGGAGCATGATCATGTTGTGCATTGAGAGGTGTGGGCATCTCCTTATGGAGTGTATACATATAGTGCACTGTGGGAGGTGTGTGTGTGGGGGGGGGTTCCCTGTGGAACCTGTACATACAGTGCATTGTGAGAGGTGTGAGAGTCTGTCTGTGGAACTCGTACAGACAGTGCATTGGGGAAGGTGTAGGCATCTCTTTATACAGCGTGATCATGCAGTGCATTGTGAGAAGTGTGGGCATCTCCCTGTGGAATGTGTACATGTAATGCATTGCGAGAGTTTAGGCATCTCCCTGGGTACATGGGGTCTAAATATATAAAATTACCAAAGTTACGAGTGAGCGTAGAAAAGTTTAAATGCACGCACATAACTTTGTCATTTTTACATATTTTGACCCCACATTTTTAACATAGCCTTCTTATGGCCCCACCTCATGAGCAAGGGTGGTGAAAATGTTCAAATCCCACCCAAAAGGTGATTTCACGACACAACCACGAAATCACCTTTCAGGCCTGATTTGCATAATTCCACTGCCATTGATCATGAGGTGGGGTCCTAAAAAGGCCATGTTGAAAATTTGGGGACATAATATGCAAAAATGATGAAGTTATGCATCAAAGGTCAAAATCCCACTGAAATACATTGAACTGCAAGAAGTATTTTCGATCAGAGAGTTGATCTTCACCCTGAGAGATGTGCAGGTGCATGAGGGTGTGTGGGGGGTATGGGGTTGTGACTGCTGAGTGGGAGGTTGGGGTTGGATTGGTGGTGTGTGTGTGTGTGTGGGGGGGCACATCAGCTAGGGACAGTTTTCTGTTTTACAGGATAAATAAAAAAAAAACATTGAGGGACGGATTTCTTTATTTTAGGGATATTCAGACACTGGGATTGGGCACCCCAGTGTTGGGCTCGTTGAGAATGAGGCAGACAACCTAGAGGGGAAGTTGGGGTCAAGAGAAGCGGTAGCGGGGGTGAGCACCCCAGATCACTTATGTTTAAAAAAATATTTACAAAGATTGGGAAGGGTGGACGGTGACTTGGAAGGGACGTGAAGAAAAAGTGGTAGCGGGGGTGGGTACCCTGCTTTGCTTAACAGATAGTAAGTAAGAAAGAAAGAAAAAAGAGCAGCATCATGCAAGCTCCTGATATGTTGAAAGCCAATAAGCTGCTTGCTGACCGGCTTCATGCAAAAGAAAGGGCTGAAGCCCCCTCTGATAGTAGCGGCTTCGGTCCTTTCAACTACATGAAGTTTCTGCCCAGCAAGCAGCAAGTGGCATCAGGACCACAGTGCATGGTCATTAGGCTGGGCTGTCAAGCCCCTTCCAGTTTGAGATGCAATGGGCTCAGCAGTGACACACCTCTGAAATCCCGTTAAGTGTAACGATGTTTAATGCGCATGTGCAAGCAAACGTAAACACACTCGGACAAAAAACAAAAAAAGGCAAAACTGGAAATGATTGCAGATGCAGTCAAATGATAAAAATGACAATCCTTTAGGTACAGTATCATCTATAATAAACAATGGCTAAGTGCACTATACTCATGAAATAAACCCATCTCAAGGATAGTCACAAAATATTACCCTGACATCTTCCACTGCTCTGCAGTGTGATCCTATTGAAAATACAGGAAAATGTAAAACCTGTGTAACTCAACACCAAATTAATATATTTTCATGAAACCAACAAAAGGCACATCGGTAGGCAAGATCTTTGTAGCCTGAAAATTTCAGACCAAAATTATAAACCATTTGTTGTCTGTGAAGTGACAAAAAACAGCTATATAAACATTCTTTTTTCCACAAATTTGTGAAAAAGAATCCTTTTCCGCGGTTCCTGTACTACAATTTGTGGAAAAAAAATCCTTTTTCACAAATTGCAAAAAAGGATCCTGTTTCATAAATCATTTTTGGCAATTTGCGGTTTGCGAAAAAGGATCCTGTTTTGCTGAACTTTTTTCTGCGGTATGTGAAAAAAAGATTTGCCGCATGGTAAAAAAGCACATTTCTAAGTAGGTAATCAAAAAACTAACCCCAGAATCGGATTCTACAGGCCCTGATTAGGTAAGCACAACTGTTGGTGCTTACTAAGCCACTCAATTTTTTTAGTAATTTACTTTTGTTGTCACTGTCAATTGAAAACAAGATGGTGGCAGCCCGAGAAAAGATTTCGCATTTGCGGCACAAGATCCTACATTTGTGAAAAAGGATTCTGCATTTGTAATAAAGAATCCTTTTTCAAGGTGAACATCTAAAACTTTTTCCTATAGGAAATAATGGGAAACTTTGAAATTTAATAACTTTGGAATGGATTCATATTTCTTCACCAAATCTTCAAAAGGCACAACTGTGACCCAAGCCCTATATACCCTAAAAATTTCACACCAAAATTCAACAGTGGTTATGCGCAGTGGTGTGACAAAGAATTTGACAAAAACGGCAATTTACTCATTTGTTGACACTCCGTATCTCCGCACACACACACACCCGACTGCAATAAAACTTGCCACATCAAGAGATCTTTGGTCACAGGTGGCACATACAAACTTTCATACAAATCGCTTGAATGGTTGTGTTTAGGCTTTTCCTACAAATTAAAAATTTTTCTCCTGTTGGAACTTACTTTGTCTAAGTTTGCAGAAGTTTGCAATCTGCAAACATGGAGGTCGATGCATGGGCCCATTTGTTATGAAAGTGCGGCGCCACACCACTCGGCTCAGTACAAATATATTGAGTTGAGTGGTGCGGCGCTGCACTTTCATAGCAAATGGACCCTACTTAGTGACCGCCATGTTTGCAGAGATCGTGACTTCTACAAAACTTAGTAAGTTCCAACATGAGAAACATTTTATTTTGCAGGAAAAGCCTAATCGAGGGGTAAAGCTTTGGGGGGGGAGTTTCCCAATAATGACAGTTTTCCTTTAACATAGAACTGAAGACTGAACCCTAATATAGGGATGCTAGCATGCTCCTATAATATATATCCATATTTATATTCTTTGCAAAAAACTACAGTAATGCAGACATTATGGTTGTAGAACACAAAGTGCGCAAAGAAGGGAAAAGAAAGACATTAGGGATTTGGACCTCCAGAGTATTGTTGAATCAGTGGTGGGATTTTACTTGGGGTTGTCAGTCCTAATGCCCACCCCTCCCTTCAGCCTGTAGCATCCTGTCTAAAGCACAAGATACAGCTCCAACCTAGTACCTCATAGTGATACAGTATGGACAACATAATCTGTTGGACCCTTCTTCAGACAGGGCCCTATGGGCCCTGTGTGAAGACATCACATTTGACTTTGTCTGATCAGGGAAGGGGTGGGCTTTAGGGTTGACAACCATGCTGCACAGCCAAGCCAGGCCCCCCAGATACAGCTCATTGAGGATAAGAGCGAGGGTTTTCCCAATCCTCCTCGCCTAACACATGGCCACAAGGAAGAGCACCTTTAGATCCAATGGAGGATCCATCACAACTTCCAAGACAACATTCACTTTTCTGGAAAGGGAAACCTGTGTAATGTCTGGAGACAGAGTTTGTGGCAAGCTATAATGAAGCGGATAACATCTGGATAGGAATATAAGGGACTCCCCTGATGACAGAAAGTGCCACAACCGGGAGCTAACAGATAACCCCTTGTCTAGAATCTGGAACAGAAAATCTAAGACACTGCACAGAGAGGCAACAAGGGTCTGATCCCCAGAGGGGAGAACCAGGAGCAGAATGTATGACCATAGTCTACTGTTAGTCCTGTTCATAAAGTTCTTCCTGGACGGCATCAGGGTATGGATGATGCCATGTGAATATCTGGCCCTCGTGTGTTCTCTGCATTCAAGAACTAAGCTGACTGATGAAGAGCCTGAGGATCTGGGTGCAAGACTGGACTATTTTTTTTCCATAATAATGTTTATTATTTAGAGAAAATAAATTACAGTAATATGGTACAAGTAAGACAGCATATACATATGTAGTATACCAATGAACAGTTACAGAGTTAAGGATCTGTTACACATTAATAAACAGAAGATAAATACTCTAAGCAGATAAATATGAGCAAGTTCCAAAATAAGAGAAGGTATAGATATCACCACAACTGAATAAGTCGCATATTGAAAAAAAAAAAACAAGTACCATAATGACAGAGGCAAAATAACAAAAAAGGGATTCAGGAGCTATTCAACTGAAGAAAGGGGCCCACAACCTTATTGAATTTATCAATCTCATCTGAGAGTAAATAAGTAATTCTCTCATTATTCACAGTATAGCACATTTGGTTGCACCACACAGACAGAGAAGGGGTGCACATACCTTCTCAGTATTTTAGAATGAGTCCCTTAGGCGCAAGTGCAGTGGCTGAGACCCAGAGTTTGGGGTACAGGGGACGGGGACATGGGGTGAAAGATTCCCAGGATGTATGTAAGAGGTTAACCAGATTAGGACACTTCTAAAACATGCGGGATAAGGTTGCTCCGTGCTGATTACACTTCCAGCATTTGCTATCCTGCATGTATCCGAACTCAAGAAGCGTGTTAGGAGACAGGTAGAATTGATGTGATATTTTGTACTCAATGAGCTTACCTTGAGGCTCTCTGTTGCCACAGTAGGTATACTCCCAGGCAGAATTCCAGTCCTTGTCGGAGATAGTGGTGTGGAATTCAGCTTCCCACTTCCTTTTGGATGAGAGAGTTTGGATTAAGGTGGAGAGACATTGGGTAATAATTTTTAGTGAAGCTAGCACCTTTTTTGAAGGACATAACGTAATGACTTGATCCCACTCCTTATTGCTAAGGAGTGAATAATCGGGGAGAAGGATGGAGTTTTTTTAGAGTATCCCTTAGCTGTAGAAAATAGTGAAACTGGAATTTGTATAATTTAAACTTTTCCCTGCTCTCCATGCAGGACATTAGAGTATTAGAGTCAGGAGGTAGAAAATCATGCACTTTTTTTATTCCTGCACACGACCATTCAGCATTCTTCAGGGTAGAATGATTGTGGGTTATAATAAGGTTACATCATAAGGGGGCAAGCTGTAGGGGAGGTGATCCAGGTTAATGGTTAGGTTGACATTTTTTTTTTTTTAATCATGATATTCTTTACTCCCCTGTGGCTCAGTCTGCTATATTCAGAATGTCATCCTCTGCACTCCAGGTGACCTGGCAGCTCACTTGTACAGGGCTAGTATTCACAGTGCCTGCGGCAGGGACCCCCTAATCCTGGCTGCCAGGCCCAGAATCTAATACCCAGATGCGATTCCACATGGATCCAGAGGAGCGCAGAGACATGGCAATCAAGCTGCCACAACCGACCGCCCTTTTTCCGCCGTGTTTTCTCCCCAGGACTACAGACGTGCAATGATGTCAGCCCTCCCTTTAATTGCACCATGACTGTGGACCCCCCAATCTCCATCGGGGGATGCTACAGCACGGTGCAAACCCTGAACCCTCCCCAGGAAGCAGAGAGCAGCCCACAGGCACTTGATCTGATCCCTCCCCAGCCGACCCCCAACAACCCGTGCCCATTCCCGAACCCGGGTTGCCAGAGTGGTGCGAGGTGTAGCATCCAGTATCTCAAACCTCAGTGCCATCGGGCCAACAGGTTGACTTTTTTAAGTACTTTGATAGACTTATTTAAACAGGGATTATTCTTAACGCTGTGTGAGGTAGTAACATACAGAAAATCAGACAGGGAATGAGGGGCCGGGGTATTATCTTCCAAGGTAAGCCACAGGGGGGTTATTTTTGAAAATGTTTGTGTTGTGCTGAAGATGTAATGAAACCTGTTTAAAAATGAATGCCCATTGGTATTTCTCCCAGAGGGGAGGGCCATCCTGCCCACCATATGGGGAGCCCTTAACTTGTTAATGCTTATTTTAGAAGGTTTAGTGCCCCCGAGAAATTTCCATTTACGCATGTCTAATTTTTTTAAGCAGATTCTTACTTAGCAGGATGGGTATGTTTTGAAAAATATAAAATATTCTGGAACAATTATAATTTTAATGGATTTGAGGTAGGTCCATCTTACTAAGTCAGACTCAATGTCTTTCAACAGTGGTAGGAAATGAATTTACATCAGAGGTTCCAGCCTGGTGGTTATCTGTAACCCCAAATTAGATATCTGATTCTTTACCCAGGCATTTTCAACTAGCTCTTTTAGCCCCTTTTTTGACAGGATATATTAAAGCAGCAGCACTAGTTAACCAGGAAGCGTTCATCACCATCTACCTGTAGTTTAAAATTTCAGATTTAACTTTTGCTGTTTACTGCTGTTTTCTGATAATTGGTTCCCTTGATTTTTAATACATTTGTGATGTTGTGGGGATCCACAAGAAATATGGCAGACCCCATACCATTTCCTTGATTTCACCCTTTGTTTACATTGCTTGTCCTATAAACATTCAGTAGGCAAAAGAAGAGGTGGTACATTCCACGTACATCAGACAAAATAGCCAGTAAGAGAAAAGCAGCACTCCATTTCCCTCAGAATCCAGTATGGCGCTCCTGCCAAGGGTCTGTACGAAATAATCAGAAAAACTAAAAAATATAAAGAAAAAAAATTAAAAGGAAAAGATTCAAGTTTTGTCAGTTGTGGGGCTTGTTTGACATAGCTGTTGTAAAAACAACATTTTTATTAACTAGTACTGTTGCTTTAAGTTAGAACAAAGTGCCTGTGTTTTTGTCCCAGTTTACTTGGAGACCAGAAACAGACTCAAAATGAGAGCGGGCAGATTTTAGACAAGAATTTGATTGCACAAGCCTGGTCAGGGTTAAAAGGAGGTCATCTGTGAAGGAAAATGCCTTATGATTGTGGGAACTGACTCTGTCCCCAAAGATACCAGAATGTCATAAACAGATATGGGGATAGGGGGCAGCCCTGCCTGGTACCCCTTGACAGTGTAAGGGGTTTGGAGAGGATTCCATCTGTAAGGATTTGTGCTGTTGAGTTTGTATAAAGGAGGGAAACCCATTCATTAAAATTACCACCATGACCAAAATGGCCTAAAACCTTGTACATGTACCCTCCAGCAAGAGTGTCAAATGCTTTAAATAGATCTAGAAAAAGGACAGTGTAAGCTGCTGTGTTTTTGGATGCAGCCCACAAGACATTTAACAGCCTTTTAACACTGTCAGCAGCTGACCTGCCCTGCACAAAGCCTGCTTGCTCCTTTCCTATCAAGTCTTGAATGACATTCTGAATTCCTAGGATTAGGATCTTTGCCAATAGTTTGTAGTCGCCATTCACTAGCAAAATGGGCTGCTAGCTAGAGCAGCTGAGGGGGTCTTTTTTTATACCAACATACTAAAATGCTAGCAGAATAGGCCCCATGGTCTATCAAGTCTGCTTACGATTCAGTGCCCGTGGTGGGCACCATTTTCACCCTCCCCGCCCCAGGATCTCCCCGCCGCCCTAGAGTCCCCCTTGGTCGCGCCATTACTCAGCTTCACCTCCCCTATACCTGTCCCAGCCTCTCTTGAAACCCTTCACAGTAACCACCCCCACCAGCTCCTCGGGTAGTGCATTCCACAGTTCCACCACTCCCTCCGTGAAGTAACACCTCCTCCTCTCTCTCCCCATAGTCTCCCCCATCCAGCCTCCAACTGTGTCCCCTTGAGGCCCCTTCCTCCCTCCTCCTACTGGAAATCCTATTTTTATTTTATTTATTTTATTTTATTTCGGAAGAATCAGATATATACCTTTAAGTCATAGACTCCTTTACAAAGGTTCTACGTCACATAACAAATCTATTACACAAGTACAGCTAGTACAGTTACAGAATACAAATACAGTGATTAAGACAAAGACAGGTAAGTTACAACTGGAAAGTATAGGCTAGTATGAAGGATCTAAGCATAGTTTGAGACAGTTTAAAGGAGACTGGAAAACTTAACATCCCTGAAAAAGTGGGGCAGAGAGGAGTATGCAGAGGCAAGCCAGAGGCCATTGTCGGTAGTAGAGGGACAGGGCACTAGTTCATATGCAGCCACAGTCACTTGAGGAGTGAAGATGGGCCCTAAGGTGCGTTTTGAAGTGGCCAATTCTTTGATCAAGACGCAAGGAGGAGGGTAGGTTATTCATCCACAAGGGTGCCCTGTAGCAAAAGGATCTTTGAAATTGAGTGGTGCGACAGGGAGGGATGGAGAAACAAAGGGTGTCGGAGCTCTGGGTATGTTTAACTTTAGAGTCCAAGGTGAGTAAGGAGGTGAGGGATGCAGGGGAAAGGCCAAGGGTAATTTTTTTAGCAAAGACACAAGTATGGAATTTGATTCTGTTATCAAGGTTAAGCCAATTTGTGTCCTTATATAGCACACAGGTTAACCCCTTTTAGATACTTGAAGACCTCTGTCATGTCCCCCTGTCCCTCCTCTCTTCCAGTGAACACAGGTTGAGCTCCTAAAGCTTCTCCCCATAGGGCCTATTACCCAGACCCTGTATCATTTTAGTTGCCCTCCTCTGAACCCTCTCCAGGAGCGTGATGTCCCTTTTGTAAGTGCAGATGCCAAAACTGCACGTAGTATTCAAGGTGTGGTCTGACCAGGCCATTATACAGGGGGAGAATAACCTCCCTGCTTCTTGAGGTTATGCCCCAGCGATGCAACCCAGCATCTTATTTACCCTGGCTGCCACCCTCCTACATTGCTTGGAGTTGTTCATTTTGGCATCCACCCCCCCCCCCAGATACTTCTCCCCATTCGAAACCTGCAGTGTATCTCCCCCAGGGTGCATTCATGACCCGGGTTCCTAAGCCTCAGGTGAAGAACCCTGCATTTCCCTGTGTTAAAGTTTAGCCTCCTGGTATGGGCCCACCTCTCCAGGGCCTCCAGGTCCCCTTGCAGGGCTACTCTACCCTCTTCTCCATCCACCACCGCCCTCAGCCTTGAGTCATCTGCAGAGAGGCTCATTTCATTCCTGACACCTCTTCTGATGTTAGAGACGTAGACGTTAAACAGGAGCAGGCCCAGAACCAATCCCTGCAGGACCCCGCTAATGACCCTCCTAGGAGATGAGACCTCTCCCCCCAACCACCACCCTCTGAATGTGTCCAGATAGCCAGTTCCCAATCCACCTGACCATGTGTACCCCCATCCCCATCTTCCTCAACCTATCCAGCAGCCCAGTATGGGGCACCGAGTCAAATGCCTTGCTGAAGTCTAGAAAGAGAACATCCACCAGCCTACTCTGATCCAGCGAGACCATCACCCTATCGTAGGACTCCACAAGGTTAGTGTGACACGATCTGCCTGTGACAAAGCCATGTTGATGATCATCCAGTTATCCCGTTCCTCCAAGAACACCCCCAGCCTCTTCTTCGGGATGACCTCCATCAATTTGCCCACCACCAATGTCAGGCTAACAGGCCTGTAGTTCCCCGGCTCCTCCCTTGAGCCACCTTTGTGAATGGGCACGATTTTCCCCACTCTCCAATCCTGAGGCACCCTCCCTGTCTGAAGAGAAGTGTTGAAAAGGGCTGCCAGTGGTGCAGCCAGGACATCGGTCAATTCCCTTAGTACCTTGGGATGGATTCCATCTGGACCCGGAGCTTTATCCTTTTTTTAGGGACTTGAGGACCTCCCATATTCTGTCAACCGGGATTTCAGCGTCCAAGACCCCCACTCCTTCCACAGTTCCAACTTGCCTCCCCCCGCACATTGTTGCCCCCTCCTCCCCCCCGTACCGACAGGGATATCCCCATGTGTGTCCCCTGCCCCTTCTGCAGGGCCACCCTGCCTCCGCCCTCACTGAACAACTTCCAATCCCTCCCTAGTGAAGACTGATGCGAAGTAGTCATTGAGTACCTCCGCCTGTTCCCCTGCCTCCTCTGCCCACCCCCTTTTGGACCTCAACCTACTAATCTGCCCCTTCGCTCTCCTTCTTTCCCTGATGTACCTAAAAAACCCTTTATCCCCCTCCTGATCCTTTGCTCCATACTAGCCTTGGCCAGTCTCACCACCCTGGTGACCTTGCTGACTGCCACATCATACTGCCCCCCTACCCATAGCTCCACGCGAATGCTTAAACCTACTGTATGCAGTCCTCTTCTCCCTAACTGCCTCCCAGACCTCCTGAGTCCACCAGCACATCTTCCTGGACCTACCAAACTTGTGTCTCACCCTTGCGCAGGACCTGATAGCCTCCTGATTCCCCTCTTTGACAATTGCCCATCGGCTTTCAACGTCCATGCCTGGCCTTATCCCCTCCAAATGATCCCTGAGGATGTTCTCCATACCCTTAAAGTCTGTGCCCCTAAAGTCAACTACCACTGTCTTTGTGCAATTTTCCCTTCCCCCCAGGTCTAGAGAAAACCAGACCATAGCATGGTCACTCCCTGCCAGAGGGTCCCCCACCTCTAGATCGCTAACCAGATTGCAGTCCACCAGGACCAGATCCAGGATATTTATTATTTAGCTTTTGGTTACCGGGTAAGTACACTAGACAAGTAATATGCCTATTTTCAGGAACGACCCGGGAGAGTACAACATGGTGATTACAGAGTAGCACAGGGTAATACAGGAAACATCATAACAGAATGTCAACTGGAAAAGAACAGTTAACAAGGTGACATTAACAAGGTATCAACAGTGGTAGAGCAATTAAGTTACATCCAATTTCAAACAGTGGTGAGGTACAACACAGTCACTGGTAATTGTGCGAAATAGACAAATTATAAGGTAATTTATATTGTAGTGCAGTGCTTTAAACACTAGGCCACACAGTCTGCACACTGGCCCTCCCTCATCGGGTCCACCACCAGCTGATTCAGGAACGCATTCTGGAAGGCGTCCAGCAACCTCTTCTCCCTGGCCGATGGGGACATCATAGTGCCCCAGTCAGTCCCAGGCATATTTAGGTCTCCTAATACCACTACCCTGCCCCTGCCCTGGCCACAGTGGTCCTTAATATTAGCCATCAGACATTCCTCCAGATCTTCCTCCAGCATGGGGGGGCCTGTAAACCACGCCCACTTTCACCCTTTTACCTCCCGGCATCTGCATGGTGACCCATAACGCCTCCATTTTACCCTCCACCCACTCCACCCTGCTTATCCCTATGCCGTTCTTAATGATCAGTGCTATTCCACCCCCTTCCCCGTCCACCACCCTGTCCTTTCTGAACACAGTGTACCCACTCAGGCTCAGATCCCAATCATACCCCGGAGTGGCCCAAGTTTCAGTGACAGCTGCCACATCCACATCCCCCTCCACTAGTATTGCCCGAAGCTTAGGAATTACAGTAACTAGTGCTTGGGTTAATGCTAGGGTTAAGAATTTATTGTGCCATGTTTCTTCATACATATTAAATAAACAAGTGGATAATTAAGGCCTAATTGTTTATAAAATTCACTGGGTAAGCCGATAAGGCCAGGAGCTTCCCCTGAAGGTAGAATATCAATGAAGCAGTGATTTCCTCCAGTGAAATGTTTCGATATAATTTCACTTGTTGCTCTGCAGAGATACAGCAATGTGGGAAGAAGTTAAGAATGATTGTATGTTGTCTTTACTAATATTTAAGTTGTGAGAGTAAATCTGTCTGTAGAATTCCCTGAATTTATTACTGATATCCTGGTTTTTAGTGAGGGTTTTACTGGAGGAATCCCTAACTCCAAGTATAATATTTTGGTCCACCTGCATTTTTTATAGCCTGTAGGCTAAAAGCCTTCCAGCTTTCTTCCCGGATTCGCATCACTTCCACTTGGTATGGAAGAGGGCATATTCTACCTGTTCCAAAAGTAATATAGTTACTTCAGATTTGGCCTGAGTAACTTTATGCATAAGAGAATGGTTTTGGGGGGGATGGAATTTTTAATCTGTTGCTCAACTTTTTTTAATGGAGATAGTTTTTCTAAAATATGTTTTAGCCTTTCCTCCTTCCTGGATGCAGAGACGCTTACAATATGCCCCCTTATAAAAGCTTTGCAGGGTTCCTGTAGACAGCTTTATGACACTACACCATTGTCATTTATGTCAAAATAGTCATCAGTTTCTGTATTGACCCAATAGATACATTTTTGGTCCTTAAGTAAGGAAGTGTTAAGTCTCCACTGAAATTCTTTAGGTTGGTTGCCCCATACTGAGTTTTAGTTCTATCAGACCGTGGTCAGAAATAACAATGTTATCAATGCAAGGCAAGCATCTAGGGCAGAGCTGACTAAGCCTACAGGCAGTAGCATTATTTCACCTGAATTATGGGGGTTGTGAAATTCCATTTCAGCAGAATTACAGGGGTTGAAAACTCCTCCAACCGTTGAATTTATGTAACCAAATGCTAGGGAAACCTTCTTTTAGGGGATCTTAGTGGTTGCAATGGACATCATAGGGGTTGCAAAGAAATCACAGGGGTCTCAACCACAACCCTTGGCTACCCCTAGAAACCTTTCCTACAGAGCCAAATAGTTCTGCTGAATGTAAAATGCCATGTGAAAAGAAGGTAAAATCCTTCCTGTAGGGGGCATACCAGTCTCCAGATAGCTGCAAGGTCCAGCACCTTTAGTTGCTTGTTAAGGAAGTGTCTGGATTTTGTAATTGTGAGAGATGGTTTGGAGGGATTTTTGTCTAGGACTGGATCAATTATTTAGCTGAAATCTCCTCCAGCTATCTTTTCAGAATCAGAGTATGTGCTGAGCTGGGCAGCAACTGAGTCAAAAAATTGGTCCTGTCTAGAATTAGGGGTGTACACATTACAAACGACAATATTTTGGCTATCTAATGTACCAGCAAGGATTTGGAACCTGCCCTCAGGGTCTGAAATATGGTCAGATTTAACAAAGTTAACCTCTTTCTGAATAAAGCTGGCAGTGCCACTTTGTTTACTGTTAAAGCTACTGTATTCAACCTGTGAGACTCACGATCTACAATGTGTAGTGGGCTCACTTGGATCCAGGTGTGTTTCCTTGATGAGATCAGTACCAGACTTTTCCTTCGTTTAATCGCTGAACATATACCTTTAACATTCCAGGCAACCATGTTGTATAAATGCATTGTTACTGCTATTAGCTTATTAATAGGAGGGAAAGAAGTCTAAAAAAATAAGAAGTAACAAGTGGAACCTAGAATTAAGCAATGTAGAACACTCAATGGGAAAGGGAGGGCGGGGAAAGATTCAAAACATAAGGGTAATAAACCAAACGCAACTATGTCTCAGCAGGAAATAACACTATTCAAGAGTTCAGTATTAAATAAGATAGTCATAGTGGCTGAGGTCATAGGAAATCTTTTGCGTATTAAGAATCTATAAACAAGTGGTTTAGAATATGGCAAAATTTAGATTGCATAATGACTGTATTCACTATTACTAAACCATAAAAGTTAACAGAAACAGTAAACAAGATTTGGGGCCAGATATTCAGTACTTTGCCCCATGGCTAAATTAGCACTGCCTAGCGTGCTAAATTAGCCTGGAACCAATAGCCCACTATATTTAAAAGGGATAGCCCCGGTGCTAAACCTGCAGAATATAGCATGCTAAAGAAGCTAGGCAAACGGGGCTTGGAGTGCAGTGCAAAAATAGCCTGGGAAATAAGACAGCTCTGAATATAGCAGCCAGGAAGTACAAACCACAGCAGCAGCCCAGTGCCCAGCGACGTGAAGGAAGGTAGAGGTGAACCATGTTGCCAATATGTGTGCTAGCAAAGGAGTGGATTCATTAAAGCTGCAAGCACCAGCACATGTGAAATTCTGCAGAAATGTACCATGTTGCTGAAATGTTTGCATGGCACAAACGTTTGCCTGGAGCAAAAATTTGCTATATTCAAAAGTGACATACAAATGAGCCTACTTAGGTAGTCTATGAGCAAAGATCTAGATTAGCAAAAACAGAGCCGATCTACACTGGTGATTGCTGCAGCTGGTGGTCGTGAGGGCCATTGAGTGCCCTGCTCTCCCCCCAAAAAACGGAGCCGATCTACGCCGGTGATTGCTGCAGCTGGTGGTCGTGAGGGCCATTGAGTGTCCTGCCCTCCCCTCAAAAAACAGAGCAAATCTACACCAGAGATTGCTGCAGCTGGTGGTCGTGAAGGCCATCGAGTGTCCTGCCCTCTCCCAAAAAAACGGAGCAGATCTACGCTGGTGATTGCTACAGCTGGTGGTCGTGAGGGTCATCGAGTGTTCTGCCCTCCCCCCAAAAAACGGAGCCGATCTACACCGGTGATTGCTGCAGGTACGAGAACGTCTTTGCAAAGGCCGAGTGGCCGTTTCCACTGTAAGCTGCTGCAACCGCACGGTTGGGGACAAAGGACTTGCGCCTTTTGGCGCCCTTTTCAAAATATTGGTTGGCACAGCAATGAAGATAGTTCCTGCTGCAGCCATTTTTACAAAGAAGGCGCAGTGTTTTAGCATTCTCAGCGGTGCACTTTAATGGAAAACCTCAGTAGAGCAGTATTTTTGCACATTTGGAGGTCACCTTAAGATGAACTGGAGGGAGTTGATCTGCATTGTAAGCCCCAAGTCTGCCCACAGCTCCACCTGTAGGTCAGTCTGGAAGTGCATGGTGGTTGGTGCAAGCTACATTTGTACAGAACCGCATAGAATATTGTGCCCCCGGGGACTACACAGCACAAACATAGGTGGTGGTGCTGCATGCAAGTGTCAAACTTTAGTTCCTGCTACAGTGCACAGCAGACACCACAGTAACAAAGGGGGCCAGTAGTGTGAGGGACACAGCAATGCCTATGGTGCATAGGGCATCAATGACTGCTGCACTTTACACAGTGACAGGCCCATTTTGCAGGTGTGTACTGACAGTGGACCTTACTGTTATGCTGTTGTGTAACCCACAGATGCTACACCACTGGCATGGGATACTCACAGTGACATATACATGGCTGGCTGTGTGTGCTGTGGTGTCTGTACAGATGTGCGGTATGTGGCCGGAGGGGCGCATACCATCAGACAGGCACACTGGTGTTGGGGTATTCTCTACACTGTACCATTTGCACTGCGTAGATTGTCCCAGCCTTGTGGCAGCACCCAGTATGTGGTGCAGACTGGCCACCCATACACCCTTCCCTCAACACCCTCCACACCCTCAGTGATGCATGTGTGTGCTGATTTCTGTTGGTGTCCACCGAAGGGTGATTTGCAGGTGTGTGCTGTATGGACACACTGCCATGGTGTCCACTGGGTGCCGGGTCACCCCTTAATGCCTGGCATGGCTGGAACCGGTGGCAGATGATGGCAACATAGGAGGTGCCATCCGTATGCAGCATGATTCTTCCATGTCTGGTTTCTTTCTATATTTAATATTTACTGGTTAGAGTCAATAAACCACCGCTGGCAGACCCTCATACACTCCATTATTCACACTTGTGAATTACTGAGTTCCATGAACCATATTTCTATGTCGCGCAAAGCTGGTTTGCCCAGATTTAAGACTACCTTTTCCTGGGCTATAATTTGCACCATGCAAAGTGTGTCACTAAGTCAAGCAAAAACATTTTGTGCGGCGCTAATGCACTGAATATAGCATTGTGCCTGTATTCATGTACACGCCCCCTCTTTTTGCCCATTACATACATTATACTTTTGCCTTGCGCTAATGTAGTTTGCCCGTGCTATTTGACCTTTTGAATATAGTGGACCCGCGCAAACCCAGTACAAATCCTGTACAAACGGTTTGCGCCCAGCGCAAAATTTTAAATATCTGGCCCCTGATCCACTTAGATGGAGACAATACTTCAACAGGAATAAACCACAGACAAACAGGTAGGTAGTCCAAGTAGGTGAAAAGTCTACTGTGCCCTAAAGCCACCAAACAGCAGGTTCAAGGTGGCAGCTAATGTCAGATTTTAGGTTGCAATGGTTGCTGACGTTGCTATAACTGACTTCACCCTTTACTGTAGGACACACAATTACGCTCTTGTAAATGAACAATGCCAAACAGTGCTTCAACTTGTTCAGACCCATAA
The DNA here is from genome assembly GCA_016271365.2 of Neoceratodus forsteri. NCBI lineage: Eukaryota > Metazoa > Chordata > Ceratodontiformes > Ceratodontidae > Neoceratodus > Neoceratodus forsteri. The sequence continues at coordinate 344,851,762 of JADMNL010000025.1, read as the reverse complement.
AGGCTACTATGTGATAGACCTGGATACTTGTAAATAAGCTGGTTGGCGAGTGGTAGCTCTGAGGATACGTAATGTACGCATGCTTTCCATTGTCATTAATCTGGTCCACAAGCTAGAGCTGGCCTATTATGCTGATGCTGAATAAGATCTGCTTTGTGGGATGGTTAGTAGAGCCATTCCACCTTCCTGGAATTCTCTGCCAAGCATCATCTTTTGAGGACTAAAAATCCGGAATATATCCAGTGCCCTTGGGGGCAAAGTCAGAATATGCTTCTGACCGACAGTTGTCCTTTTCTTGAAACAGTGAGTCATGGAGATGGATTAAAGGAAGTACCCTAAGGCATGTCAACGCTTTATTTTCTATAACATTTTTATAGTAGCACCATGTGTGCCTGGAGTCACTGTCACTTTTTTGCATCCTCCCCCATATGCAAACACATAACAATAAGCTGTTGGCAAAACAAAATCAGTGAGCATAAAAAATAAACTATAATTTGCAGACTGACATTAGCACACAGCATGGCATATATACATAACATAATATGAAAAGCACGGGACAGGAGATGATGTAGAAGTGAATACATCGCACTCCACTTATAACGGACAGATTTTCCATATTCCCCAGTGCTGTACTTCCCTTAGTCAACATGCTTTCACCCACAGAGCACCACTTTGGCTTAACTCTCTGCAAACTGAAATATCCAATGCACCCACGCTGGGCTCTTTTAAACATAAGCTCAGGAAACATCTAGTTGCCATGGCCACCTGTGACTGCTACCATTAGGTCCCTCTGCTCTGATCCCTAATTTGATCCCTAAGCCAGCCACCCTGTCTCTTGTATTGCCCTACCTGCCTTTGTTAGCACTTATTCACACTTTTCGTCATTGCCTCACCTTCCATTCACCCCCATTTCCCTCATCTCTAGCCCCATCCGCTTCTTGCCCTCCTTCTGCACCGACCTCCTCCTCCTCCTCCTTCCTCCACCCTTCTATCATACCTTCTCTCTTTCCCCTTGCCCAAGCCTCACAGGCTCTTCCTTACCTTGCTTGGACTTCCACTATTCCAAACCTCCTCCTCCTCCTCCTCCTCCTCCTCCTCCCCCCACCCTCCCCCTCTCCCTCTGACTATGCCTTATGGGCTGCTTAGTACCCCCTCCCTAGGCTTCCTGCTTTCCCCTCTGTCTGCAATAATTTAGTATTCATCTGACACTGGCATACTTTGTACATTGCCTCCTAATTTGTCTTTGTTTACCCTTTGTTATCGGTGAAAGTTCCTGTCTACAATTAGTGTCAATTATTTCCAATGTTATATGTGATTACTTCTTTGTACCACTTACCTGCTTCTGTAACATTTTAATGATTAATGCCTGGAGACACTTGCAATGTGACCTGTCACTGGTAATTGTTATCCTGACTATGTTATCTTCTCACATGGAACTTATGTAAAGAGCTTCTGCTCAAAGGTATTAATCCAGTGATTTCAATAAATAAATAAAATGGACACTGTTACAGCAGACAATCGGTTATGGAGGACACAAACTGATTTCTCAAACCAAATATATCAAATCCAATGCATTTTTGTCTGGTTGTAATGGACAGAAACATTGCTTATAATGCACACTATGAAGCTTTTTGGTGCATTTGCAGTTCTCTTTTTGAGAGGGAGAATGCAGAGCTGGTAAGGAGATTTGGCGAGTTATAGAGATTAAAATTCTTACAAAGTTATTCTCCACAAGCTGCAAAAACATTAGTTAAATAATTACACTAGCATGAAATGATGTTATACTTCAGTAACATCCTCACAGTATAATTGCCTTTGTTCTTCCTGTCCTGGAACCCTGACATCTAGCCACTGCAGTTACTCTCTTCTTCTTACTGTCTGCAATAAACTTCTTTAAAAACTCACATTCCCTGACAGTTCAATAACTTTAAATAAACACACAGAATATACAGTAGAAACATATACGTTAGCCAAGATTCTGAGTAATCTATGTAGTTTTAGAATATGTTCTAATTCACTCTGCGACCCTGCTCATATTCATAGGCACACCTAACACATAGGCTCCACCTCCCCCGGATATAATGGACAAATGTTGTGTGCACAGATGCATCTGTTATAACAGGCTAGCACTGTAGTACTATTGCCCATAATGCTGTTATATAGAAGCACCAAAGCAACTGGTGTAAATGATAGGAGTAGCATCTGTAATACCAACTGCAAACGGGCAGTCCAGAGAAGAGGATGAGTGAAAGTTAGAAGGGTGCAAGTATTCTCTCCTGATCTGAAACTCATTGGCGTAGTAAACAGATGATTGTTCTGTCAGAGGAGAGACCAGGTAGAAGCAATGAGAAGATCCTTGAGGCATTGAGGAGGACACCAGACCAGGAGTTACACAGCACAGGTTGCTTGTGTTCTGGCAGGAAGTGCTGTAGTTGCAACAAGACCCCTGGAGTCTTCAAGTCACCGCTTGTTGTGGGACTTCTGATGTAGTAAAATCCATAGCAGATTCAGCGTGTGTGATATCCGCATCCGGTTCCAGAGAGGTCCTGTATAGGGGATAGGAGGATGATTGGTGACTACCCTTGCTGTGACCTTGTTTCTTAGGATTAATAACCTGGGGAAGATTTTTGCTGGTGTATGCAGATTTTACAAGAGGCTTGGTTTGATGAGATCTCAGAGGACCATGAAGGTTTAGTCTGATATTTAACAGCTATGGAATAGAGGTGAGGTGTGGTGGCTATTGGGGTGTGCTGGAGCATGGGAGGGTTCTGAGGGGATTCCAGTTCATAAGTGTGTGGCTGACCGGGGGGGAGGGGTAGCACAAGATTTAGAGTTAGATGGCTCAGAATTCGCTGAGCCTTGTGCTCTATTTTCTGTTTGAATGGGAATGACAGATAGCAGGAACCGTAATGTCAACTGTAAAATGGTTATCTTGTACATATTATATATAATCCCAGGCATCATTCACAGATTCACATGTGACATAACTGCCTTTCACTTCCTGAATTACTAAAGTCACTGGCTATTTGAACTGATATTAAATCCCCATTTTTTGTAGCTGCTGTTTAACGTCAAGGAAAGCTGTATGCTTTTCCACAACCTCCAATGAAAAATCTTAAAAAATGAGCACTCTTCCCCCTCGCCAAGTCAGTCATTTTCTTTGGCAGTCTTAACAATTTCTTCCTTAACAGAACAGTGCAAAAAATAAGCAATGTTAGGATATGGTTTTGAGCCATGCTGTGACTTGGGGCCAAGCAATCAGTGTGCCCTCTTGATTTCCAGTGGCCACAGCCATTGGTAGCCCAATAAGTCTGGAATAAAGTTTTGCAAAAACAGTATCATACTGTTACTTCTCTGCTCCCTCAGCCACCCCTAGGATCCTTAGATTGTTCCTCCTGCCCTTGTTTTCAGGATCATCCGTTTTTCCCAATAAGTATGTTATTTGTTTGCCTTGGTGCTCAGCTAGATTTTGTAAGTATACAACAGTGGACAGTAAGTCCCATGTCTGTGTGTCCTATTTATTAATTTTGGCCACTGCCTCATCATTTTATTTTTGCAGTTTAGTGGAGAATAGTTTGACTTCTGAAATATCTACAGTATTTTAATTCCTGCCAAAATATCTTTTATTTGCTGAATATATTTTTACTTGCATTTCCACTGGCAGATGGCAGGTTGTTTCCAGTGCCCCCCTTTTATGAGTTGATAATCTTTCCAGCTGTGGCCATGTGGCCGGTCAGTAATGCCACAAAATGTTTTTCACAGGAAAAAAAAACTGAAAATGAACAGAACTCGCCAGTTTTGCCACAGATCATTACCAGAGGATATTGTCAAATGACTGAAACCTGTTTGGATGTAATTAATTAGGACTGAGATTTATCAGTGTAAGTGGGAAAAGAGCTCACTTTCAGCTGACCATCTTCTTTAGTGCCGTGCTGCAAGACTGGGCCCTGATGAAAGAGGTCGGACATAAACAGAAGTAGGAATGTGTGCATATAGCCAGGTCTATCATTTCTGAGTACCACACTGTACAGGACCATTTTGGTATTTTATTTATTTGAAAATTGGTAACCGGGAGAGGCACACTGAGCCAAGGCTCGTTTCCAAGTGTGACCCAGGGGAAGGGAACAGTGGAAGAACAGCAGCACAATGCATAGTAGCAGAACAATTGAACAACATTCTGTAAAAAATTGGTATGAAATTAGAATAAATAATAAACAACTGTATGTGCAGAGAGTAAAGTGCAGTACAGCTCAGTAAGAACGCTTCAGGAGTGAATATTCAGATGTGGCAGCATACTTGGTGAAAATGAACAATATTGACAACAGGGGATTGACCAGAGGGTCAAGTTATTACTTGACCACATAATGGAGGGAGAAGACTGTAGTGGAGTGGGGTTAAACTAAGGCAGGAGTAGGGACCCAGATGGCTGCTCTTCAGGATGGTTGATCTTCATCGTCAACAGGTATGATGAACCTCAAGGTTGACAACTGCCTTTGTAACTTCCAACATACCTTCGGGCACATCAGCCACGAGGGAAAGATGTACAGCAGGTAATCTGACCTTGGCAGAGACAGTCTTTTCCTAGTGACTGACTGATCCAACTCTGACTGAAGAATCTTAGAGAATTTGCGTTCATCTTGGTAGCCATTAGGTCAAGGAACAGAAGAACAGAGTTCCCCATCTCTGAGAGAACATGTTGAAGACATCTGGATTGATATCCCACTCACCTGGGTGGAGAATCTGATGACTGAACCAGCAGGCCTGTAGGGTTAGTGTTCCTGCGAAGTGGAATGTTGATATGGAGAAAAGGTTCACTACTGACCAGCAAAATACCTCGTACTCCTCTACCACCATAACTTTGCTGTATATTCCTCCTTGCTTCTGGTTATATGCTACCATTACTGCAGTGCCCAATCTCACTAGGACGTATTTGTGACATGGCTTGGTCAGTCTCATATCATACTCTCTTGTTCTGGCACTACTTTTAAACTGGAATATGTTGTCCCCTTCCACCTTGTTCATGCCCTTGAGGTATTTGAACGTTTCTATCATATCGCCTCTCTCCCTCCTTTGTTCCAGCATGTACAAATTGAGGTCTCTGACTCTTTCCTTGTAAGGCTTGTGATGTAGACCCTTCACCATATTTTTCGCCCTATTCTGCACTATCACTATTTTGTCAATGTCCTTACAAAGGTGGGGCCTCCAGAACTGGACACAGTACTCAAGGTGAGGCCTTACCAGGGTCCTGTACAGTGGAACTATCACCTCCCTCCTTCGGCTTATGATTCCCCTTCCAATGCACCCCAACATCCCAGTGGCCTTCCCTACCACCTTGGTCATCTGCCTTGTGGCCTTCAGGTCATCTGTGATTATGACCCCAAGTCCCTCTCTTCCTTAGTAACTGCCAACAGCTGTCCCTCCAACCTATAGCTTGCCCTAAGGCAAAGTGAGTGGTTGCTTTTCCCTTAGGGAGACTCACTGGAATAAGTTTCACTGATGTGCCCACTGAGAGAAAGAGATCTGCTTCCATGGATAAGTAAGTCTTGTTAGAAAACTACCCAGTTTGAGGGACCCATGAGCAACAGACCAGGTGCTGCAATGGATAGAAGTGTAACCTGACCCAGTGTACTAGGTTGATTCCTGGTACCATGAAGTCAAGCACATGAATAATGCCCGTGGATGACTCTGTCAGCATTCTTCTGAGTCTCTCACATGATCTTGACATGGCCAGTAGCAAACCTTTTCCCCATCAACATTCCACTTTGCAGGAACACTGAACCTACAATCCAACTGGTTCAGCTACCAGATTCTCCACCCAGGTGAGTGGGATAGCAATCCAAATGTCTTCAACATGTTCTGTCAGAGATGGGAAACTGTTCCTGGACCTAATGGCTACCAAGGCGAACGCAAAGTCTCCAAGATCAGACTCCATTCTTTCTGGTATGGATCATGGCTATATTACCTCAGCCATTTTTGTCGACCTGGCCAAAGCCTTCAACACTGTTGCCCACCACCTCCTCCTTGCCAAGCTTGCTGCAGCAGGGCTCTCCATCCCCACCACTAGCTGGTTCTGCTCCTACCTCGAAGGCAGGGCACAATCAGTTAGAACTGGTAATTCCACATCCTCCCCCTTCCAATCAATACCGGTGTCCCCCAAGGCTCTGTCCTTGGTCCAATACTCTTTTCAGTTTTCTTAAATGACTCCCCTGCTGCCTGCAGCTCAGCATCCATATAGATGTCCACCGACGATACAGTACTGTTTGACTCCAGCCCTTCTCCCTTTGATTTTCTGCCCAGTCTGCAGCTGAATTTTGATAACGTTCAGCACTGGTTCTGGATAATTCAGCTGGTTCTAAATGCCAACAAAAAATGGTCTCCATGACCTTTGGCCCTAGGCAGAAACTAGTCAGGTTTGCTGCTCTCTCCTCCTTCCATACCTTGGATGGGTCTGCTATTGAAATTATCACACCTTTTAAATACCTCGGGGTCTGGCTAGACAGTCACCTTGACTTCTCTGAACATGTGAATGCTATTTGCAAAAAACTCCATCCCAAACTCGATGTACTTTACTGCAACTGCAGCTACATCTCTCTGCAGGCCCATAGAGTCGTTCAGAAAATGATCCTGCCTCTATTTGACTATAGAGACATTGTCTATGGTGCTGCTCTTAAATCCACCTTGTCCAGACTGGATCCACTCTTCCACTCCTTCTGCTGCTTTGCACTGGACACTCCACCTCAAACTCACCACTGCTCTCTCTATACCTCCCTCTCCTTCCCTTCACTTGATGACAGACACCTGGCCCATTGCTCCTCTTTTGTAGCCAAGTACTGGCTGGGTCTCTCCCCTCCTACCCTTCCTCCATCATCTCCCCACCCGCACCCTCCTCCAGTGCCCTTTGCAGCACCTCTTTTCCACTCCCTTGATCTCCCACTCAGGTCCTCAGTGGGTGTCCAAGCTGCATTCTCCTACTGCTTCCCCAAACTCTGGAACTCACTCCCATTACAGATCCAATCCACCTCATCATTCTTTTCCCTTGCCCCCCTCCTGTCCAAACTTACCACTCCCTCTTGCAACTGCTACTGACACTCCCTATTTGTCTGCATACACAGACTCAGCCTGGAAGGCCCACAATCTGTGAGCTCTATTTAAACCCCCCAATTGCTTGTCCGGACCCTCTGACCTTGTTGCTGACTGGTTATACTCCATGCCTCATCCACCCATGGCAGGCTTTCACCCCAGAGGGTTGGATGTCTTCCTCCCCTCCCCTTCCCTCCTCATCCACATCACTCCTCTTCCTACCTCTGCCCCCCCCAACTACCCATTTTTTTCTGACTCTTATCTTACAATCTTTGTCTTCCCTTCCATGCTGTCACACCAGTCTGCTCCTCCTCTCATCTCAGTTTCTTCCCTGCCTTCAGCTGCTACACTATTGTTCACTGGCTCGCCATTTACCTCCCTGTTCATTCTCGATTTTACCTGCTTACCACTCCAATGTACATTGTATTCCCTGTTTATTACCTGAATTACCACTCTAGTGTACTTAAGGGTACATGTTGTGTTCATATGTATTAATATCTGTACGTTACCTGTACATCCTTGTACTGTATACTTGCATACCAACATTTACTGTACTCTGTATTTTTAATCTTTCTGTACCCCCTTCTCCCCCTTCCCCAAGGACATATCTGGAAATGAGCTACTGCAGCTCAGTGTACCTTTCCTGGTGAAACTCTTCAAATAAATATAAATAAATCAATAAATAAATGGAATCTGTCCTGCATTAGAGTCACAGTTACTTCAGTTGTGTCAAATAGTGCTCCAAAATGTTGTATGCCCTGCGATGGCTGCAGAGAGCACTTTTTGTGGTCGATCATCTACCCGCATATTTGGAGCATTCTGGTGACTGCTGTGACTCCAGTGACTGTTTCCTGTGCCCACTTTAGTGACCATGCCTGAAAGAGGCAGCCATCCGGGTAGGGATGCACTTGCATTCCTTTCTCCCAGAGATGTGCTGTTATCCCTGGACACAAAATCTGATGCACTGGCAGTGAAGTGGATGAATGAGGATATGCAGATAGGCATCTGTTGTTCCAGTGACACCAGAAAAACTCCGCCAGGCCTATTGCTGCCATCCAAGGATGTAAAGTCTCCCTCCTGAAGTGGGTCACTTTTTTCTATCTTTTGTAGTGCTTGAAACTGAATGCAGCTTGGTACGCTCCATTTTTTCTATTTTTTTGTAATGATGGAAGGGATGGGATAGATGCCAGACTTCTGCTGGGGCCTTGAACATTTGGATGGCTCTGATATCCATGAGGTGATGTATTGCATCCTGTTGCTTGATATTTGGTCTGGATGTAAGACATTGGAGACTGCAGACTGAAGATGTCGAGCTGGGAGATGGTGAAACTCAAAGGTGTGAAACTCAGTTGGAGTAGCCCTTGGATACAACCTCTAACACCCTCTGATAATCTTCATCCACCGATCTGCAAATTGCAATAGTGCTGTCTTAGATGCGGTGACAGACAAGAGATGGTCTTAATCTCCATAAGATTGACTGATTTCACGATCTCAGTTGTTTGCAAAGTAGCTTTTGCCCTTGTCTCTTCTAGCGGAGTGAAAGGGGCCCCAATTGCTAGACATTTTGTGACCTTTCCTCAGAAAAAAATTAAATATCATCCTGGATGGTATGATCTTGCCTCTTGTCCTGAGGCATACTAGGTTAGCATTTGATATGCATGGTGAGGATTTACAGCTCTGGTCCAAAAACCCAACCAGTCTCTATGAAAAGGCATGATTAACAGGGACCTTTAAAGAATTATCGACTGTGCGTGGTCAAAGACAGTGAACCCAACTTATCACTGGGCACATGGACTGCCATGCAGTGCGTAGCTGTGAAGGCCAAGCCTAAGGTCAGGAGGCACATTTAATCAGTAACCTCCAAGTCAGTGGGTGAAGCAAAGTTGACATCTGTGAGCCAGCAGGGCCATGGCTCTGGACACATAAGCTGATTAGCCGAAGCTAGGGTTGCCTGTATGACTGTATTGTATGGTTCGTAAGACCACCTCAGTACAGATTCCAGTTTGTGGTCAAGAGGGTCCTTGATGGCTGTTGCTCCAGGGACCAGGTTGGTTATTTTTGTAATGGCAGTCACAAATGGAGCATCCCCCTTTTGGCCTATATCCCAGGACTTCACATCCTGAACCTTGTAAAGCCATGTGTCTCGCATATCTGACACCTTGTAGCAAGTATCAGAAAGGCTTTGTGCTATACAGAGTTCCACTCCTTTCTTCAAATTAGGGAAGCTTTACGAAATGTATTAGACACTAACTATACCATCCATCCATCTAAAGAAGCAACTAGTTTGATTAACATAGCAAGAAACAAAGGTGGAGCAAGCAAAATATATAAGCTATCCATAGAAGCCAGTCCAGATCTAACTAAAACAGTTAAAGAAATATGGGAAGAGAGACTAGGTCATGAGATAACTGAACAATCTTCGGATCTAATATGGCAGAATGCTTATAAGATGAGTAAAGATGTGCAGGGCCGTTTAGTACAATTTAAAATTCTGCACGATTGGTACTACACCCTTGAAAAGCTCTACAAATTGGGCCTGGCAGATAATAGCAGATGTTGGAGATGCGACTCGGCCGATGCAGAGCCGTTACACATGCTGTAGAATTGCGAATTAATTAGACCTGTCTGGCTAATCATCTGGAAGTTATGTAACCAAGTCCTGGGTATGACCATTCCCTTTGAGGCTGAGATCTGTGTATTAGGAGACACAAACAGGGCTTACTCACTGAGCTCCACAAGAAAGAAATGGCTGCAGTAGGCAGCCCTGGGATATAAGAGGCTGATACTGAGATACTGGAAGGACAGTCACTTACCTGGGCTGGAAGAATGGGCTAAATATTTGACGAACCTTGAGATAAATGAGAGAGTTAGTTATTTAAATACAGGAATGTTACATAAATATGAAGATATTTGGAATCCTTATTTTGCACGGTTATCTGGAAACTGAAGGTTATAGGAATAATAGCTGGTAATGATAATAGAGAATATATTTTAAGTGATAGTTTGAATAGTACTATTAGTAAGATTGAGCAAAATGTAGGAAGATGTCCTATATTTTGGATGGAACAGGATACTGATTATCTACTTATAATTATATTGTTTGGTTTTATTTAAATATCTAATTTATAGAAATTTGTTTCAGTGTACTTTGATGATTTATGGATTATATGATTTATAACTGTAACTTTTTTCTAAAAACAAAAAAACAATTAAACTTAAAAAAAAAAAAGAAAGGCTTTGTGCCTTTGAGCACAAGTGGATAGATACAGTGCAGTACAGGAAATGTGCAGTTTCAAAAGTGAGCCATTTTTCTTTATAGTAAATTACAAACGCACAAATATAGTTAGTAGAAGTCCTATTTGTTTATGTAGTGTGATGAATTTTGGAGCCCCTTTTGTCATCAACTATTGTGGGCTCCCCTCTATGCCATGAACCCTGTCCCCCCTTTGCACCTTTCTTGCCCTCTCCCATTGACCCTGACCCTCCATTTCACCCTGTCTCACCCACTCTTGAATCCATCCACCAGCTCCAGTGAGACAACCAGTATAGCGCAGTGGTTTAAGACTCTGAGCTGAAAACCTGGAGACCTGGGTATGAATCCCACAACCCTCACTTGCATACTGTGTGACCATAAGCAAGTCACTTAACTTCCTTGTGCTCTCAGGTCACACCTGTAAACAAGCTTCAGCTTAGTGTGTCTCTCCTGGTAAAAAAAAAAAAACTCCTCTGGGATTTCATTTCTTCTGTCATCGCTCATTCCATGAAGAAGTTTCTCCTGAGTGCCTTCTTGAACTTTCCTCCTGACAGCTTAAAGCAGTGCCCCCTTGTGGTCCTGTCCCCACTAATACTAAAGAGGTTCCCTGTATTACTAAGGCTAAAGAGGTCCCTCAAGTTAACCTTGTTGATACCTTAGGTACTTGAAGGTTTCAATCATGTCCCCCTCTCCCTCTCTCATATAGCGAGTACATGTTGATGTCATTCAGCCTATCCTCATATGTCTTGTCTTGCTGTCCCTGGACCATTTTTCATTACCCTCCTCTGGACTGTCTGTGTCCGTGTCATAAGAGCGATCACAAAATAGCGATCACTATTATGGCGAGTGTATTTTGCCAAAAAGCAAATTGGCAATATACACATGCTGGGAACAGACATCCAGCAAGGAATCGTAAGTGTTTTGCTGGGGTGGGGCCTCCCCCCACCGCACCTGTGATTAAAGAATGCCAACTCGGGGGTGCATGTCGGGGAGAGGGCGACACTTGAAATTAGGATTTAAAAAACGGCAGCAGCAGAACTTCTTCCCCCAGTTCCCAGCCCCGAACCCAGTACCTGCTGTACCAGAGCTAGCCACCCTCACCAGCACACCACACAGCTAGCTCAGCTGCAGCAGGCACACTACCCCACACAAACCCTCTTCCCTATCCCTCCCCTTCCCCTCCCTATCCCTTCCCTTCCAGTCACCCTCCTCTACAGTTGCAGTCGCATAGGGTCGCTACCCTCATAGGGTCGCCCAACAGGATAGCGCTGTAAATGATTTGCTGTTTTGACAGTCGCTCATTTATAGTTGCTATCATCACTGGATACTGGACTGTCTCCAGCAGGTTTATATCTTTTCTCAGGTAGGGTCTCGAGTATTGTACACCATACTCCAGGTGTGGCTGCACCAAGGATCCTACAGCGGCAATATAACCGCGCCCTGCCTGCTAGAGATCCCCACTGCAATACAACCAAGCATTTTATTTACTTTGGCTGCTGCCTTCCTGCACTGCATCAGTTGTTTCAGGCCACTAGTGATTACGCAAATTGGCACTCTAGCAGTTCTTAAAAGAGCCGTACTTTTATTTTTGCAGTAGTTTTGGTTTGGAGTTTAGAGGGTGATTTATTAATTTTCATATTGACATAGCATCAGTAGTTTGGAGGAAGACTTAACTTTTTATGATCAGCCAGCACCAGAAAAGGTGCCCTATCCATACGGGGGTCCTGCAGTGTGCATGGCAGCACTGTACACATGCAGTGCTGTAATTCAGAGTCGCAGCTCTAAACCTTTAACTGAGAGTCAACAGTACAGGCACTTTGGGGCAGTGGCAGCGTTGGATGGGTACACAGCCCTGCTGCCAGAACTGGCAGCTCTGAGTAGTTGTGAGTCAGAAAATGTGCGTGCCTTCTGTGCTTCTAGTAACGGTGGTAAACTGTAGTAAAATTCCGCTTATTGAAGGATCTGGCCAATTGAGCTACAGCAAATTTATAATAACTTCCATATGACTACCTAGTTACACGAAAATCATGCAACAGTAAAAGCAGTTATTGCAAACTATGATATTACATTTATAAATTATACATTATTATAGAAATAAACATACAAACCAATAAAATCAGCTATCTGTATAGTGCTTGAGGAGTGCTGAAGAGAGTATTTGAAGTGTGTGTGTGTTTGTTTTGCGGGGTTGTGCCACTATTTTAGTTGCTACTGGTAAATGAAGAAACAGCATGACCAGTTGCTATGGTGGGCCCCACTACAAGTCCCAAGCAGCTGACAGACAGACTCTCCATTATCTGATATCCAGCCAGTGTCCGTGCTCACATTTCACAAAAGAAGGGCATCTCATTAGTCTTCAGCTGTATCAGCTCATTTCTGCTATGTGTCCCACTGTCTCTCCTTGTTTGGGAGTGGAGAGCCCTCCACTGTCCTGTTAGTCGGATGGTCAGTCAGTTCAAACGTTTTACCAGGAAGGTCATACTGAGCTGGTATTAGCTCATTTCCAGAAGCGTCCTGGGGGATGGAGAAGAGAAGAGAAGAGAACAAAGTACAATATATAAAAAACACAATAACATGGAAATAAGTACATCAAAAATATACAAATCAAGAACAATAAAGAATAAATAGTCAAACAGCAAATTACCATACAGTAAATTGCAGAATGGGCAAAAGAACATTTAACAGTTAGTAACTTAGCAAAATAAGAAACAAGGAGAAATGACTGATCCTAGGGGAAGGCAGTGCTGGTGTCAGTGCTGAGAGTGATGCAGGTGAACAGGATTCCATTCCAATATCAGAAGCAACTGCAGGAGTGAACAGAGAACTCACCGAGGAGACCTTTCATAGCAGGAAAGGAAGAAGCAGAGTGAATGGAAGGAGGAAGAGAGCCGCAGAACAGGAAGATAGCCTGGCCAGCATAGATTCATCTGAGGGAGAGCTAGAGACTGAGCAAGAATTGCAAAGGGAGTAAGAGGAAAAAAGGGGTTAAAGAGAGGAGAGAAGCGAGATACAACAGGAGAGAGTCAAATTAATATTTGGAGATAAAGGAAGCGCAGTGGGTAAGGTGCCTTTCAAAGGGGGGGGGAGAGTACAAAGTACAGTGGTGAGTACTCAGGGGTTTGTCAAGGGCAAAGTGACAGGAGGGAATGAGAGAGTCCAATATACGTATAGTTAAAGTGAACTTTTGAGCAGCACTACAAACAGTGTCTCCATTGTCAAAAAAGGGGAAAATCATCTTCGTGAGGATTTCTCTGCGTGCAAGCAGTGGAATGCTTCTCTTATTTCTGTATAGCGCCCCAAGCCTGGGGTGGAGCTTCTTGTGGATAGCATCCATATGAACAGAAAACTCCAGGTGACGATCCAGCCAGACCCTGAGGTACTTTAAGGAGGAGACATCTTCAATAGTTGTATCAGCAAGGGTATGAAAGCAGGGCAGGTAGGAGACTCTAGCAAGCCTCTGTTAGTTGCCAAAAGGCATAGAGACTGTTTTCTTAGCATTGAGGTGTAACAGCCCTTTGACTCACCTTGGCTGTCTGGGGCCCTCGGGGTCCACACTATACACACCTCCAAGGGGGCTGGCCCGGGTTCTGGAGTGGAAAGAAGAAGTGTTGCGGTGCCTTCACCTGGGGTAATGGCAGGGAATACCTGTGAACAGACTGCAGGTTACCACTCCACAGAAAAATACTTAAGCTGCTCCCCAAGACAATTTCCCACACAATAACACTCCCCCTTCCTGCAGTGATTCACAATACCAGCATATAACATGAACAATAACAGTATTTATTTGGGGGGAGGGGAAAAAGGGGAAAGTATAACAACAATACTAACTTACTCAAAACAATGTTACCTCAAACAATATCCCCACCACCCAGCTACAGTTGCACCTGGCTTCCCACTGGCAGCTGCACAGAATGTCTCTAAAGTCCTTTAGGTGGGCATCATACGGCTGTGTAGACATCAACGCTGGGGATCTTTCGTTGGGGTCCAATACTTTTTAACACACAACTTTGCTTTGATTTCAGGTCTGGGCGCAGTTTTCTGACAGAGTCCTACTCCTACTCCTACCCCCTGGTTTTAACCTAACTAGCTAAATAAAGACTCCCCAAAGCCGCAGCTCAGAGGTACTTACAGTTCAGAAGTTCAAAAGGGGTAGCAGAAACTTGTTTCACAGTACCGTGGAAGTATCTCATTGGTGGTACATCACCGCAGCAGCAGCAAGGCTGACAGAAGAGGTTGGAGAGAGCTGGTCTTCACCAACCTGGCCTTGCCAACTTCGCCTCTAAGGCCTTTGTAGACAGCGTTCACCAGGCAGACCTCTTGATGTCTTTCTCTCTGGTCCTCTCCTCCGCTAGTCTCTTTGGGAGTCTGGGGAACAGGGCAGGCTTGCCTTCCCCAGACTTACAGCTTGGCACACTTTCTCAACAGCACTGTAGCTGGGCTTCAGCTCAGTCTTTGGCCCCAGCACGAACAGTTTGTCTCATCTATGCACAGCTGTGGCTGGGCTCTGGCTCAGTCTCTAGCCTCAGCACACATACACTCTCTTAGCTTGCAGTGATAACGGTCTCAAATAGCACTTACACCACCGAGGGGGAAACACAGGCTGCTAAAACTTTACTCTCCATTGCAGAATTCTCAATTTCCAAAGCTGCACAAATCACAGTCTCTGCTCTCTCACTGCGCTTCTCAGCTCTCTCTTCTGAGGACTCTGTCTCCTTAACACTGCAGCAAAACTCTGACACTTCTTTCTCATTAGTCTGGCTGCAACACTCCAAATTCTCTCTCTCTTTCTCTCGGAAGCACCAAGGGAGGTCGACAGTGAAAATGCCGACCTCCCGCACAGCAGCGGCACAATATCGACGCAGGTATTGTGCCACCCATTCTACAAGTGTTTTCTGTGGGGGGCTGTTCCCCACACACCTCCCATGCAGGGGGCTCTGCTCCCTGCCCCCCCCCCTTAGGATCATCAACTCCAGGTTGGAGTTGGTCCAGGGAGGGGGCAGGACACTGGGGGAAAGCGAAACACGGAAAAGGGACCATTACAGCGATTGTCGCCATAATGGTCTTTTTTTCATGTTTCGCCGTCGGGGTGTTGACCTGAAGGGGTGCACCGCTCTCTCTCTCTCTCTCTCTCTCTTTCTCTCTGTAGCCACTGCTCTTCCTCTTATTTGTATTCTAGGGCCAGTCAGGTCATTAGGTTCTGGGTGCAGGTTTTGGGCAGGTAAGCCCACACCAGTCTCACCTGCACTCACTCTCTCTTGACTTCTAAAATGAATCTCTTTTTTGGCAGGCAAACAGTCCCTTAAATAACTTTTCTAGAGTTCATCCATCATTGGCTGTTTTTCTCTCTAGTAAATCTGGTGTCCTTTCACCTTTACTAGCAACCTCCTTGCATGCTGAAGTCCCTGGGGGCTGTCATGTTTGTTTACATTTATTCCCCCCAACAGTTCAGCCCTGTTTATATATATATATATATATATATATATATATATATATATGCCCTTCTGAGGGCAGAAATCAATTTCTCCCATGCCCAGAGGCATTCTGATGTTAATCCCCAGCTCTACCTGCCCTGGAGCTGGGGATAATATTTAATTGTGGCCACCCAGCCAAATACACTCTAGGAGCCATGGCTCCTTTAATTGTTACTGCTCAGCGGTCATGTGTGCCCAGTAGATGTGGCACTGCCATGTTTGTTTACATTTTGTCTGGTTCAGTTTCTTGGCATCCTGGACCAGCCAGAAGATCCCCATGCACTTGGAGGTGCTAAAACAACTAATGGAGCTTGGTACCCATCTGCCCATGGGGCCAAGACACCAGAATTTCGGCGGCATGTGTCATGGGTACCACAGGCTAAAGCCTCATCGGAGCCCTTACTGGCAAGACCCTGTGGGGACAGTAATGGGGCTGGAGCCCACATAAGGTAAGTCCCAATTTAGGGAGCAGCTTACATAGGGATAATTGATATTCTCTGAACTAGAACTGGATATTGTCTAAGTCCAGTAGGAGCTGGTTTGTGAGATCAGGGCAGAGGAGACGGAGGAAAAGAGTACCATATCATCTGCATACATATGAATGGACACTGAGGAGCAGGCATTGGGGAGGTCTTTTAGGAAAATGGAGAAAAGAACTGGCCCAAGGACAGACACTTGGAGAATGCATGAGCTGATGGGCAGTGGAGGGGGTGGGGGAGGGAGTCTCCAATACCGACAGGTTGTGACATGCCCTCAAGATAGCAGTGGAACCAGTCAACTGAGGAAGCTGAGAGTCCAGCAGCCTTAAGCTTGTCAAGGAGAATGGGATGGGCTACAGTGTTGAAAGCTTTGGCTAAGTCAACAAAAATGGTGGAGGTGACAAGGCCCTGACTGATTTAAAAAGGATAGTATCAGTGAGCCGGAGGAGACAGGTGGAAGTGGAGCGTGACTTTCTAAAGCCAGACTGGAACAGAGTGAAGAAGAAGGTTGAGTTGAGAAAAGGGGAGGGTTGAGCGAGAATAAGGTGTTCCTGGATTTGAGACAGAGTGGGAAGAAGAGAGAGAGAGAGAGAGAGATAGGATGGAAGTTACATGGGGAAGAGAGGTCACCCCCTTTAGGAAGGGGAATGATAGTAGCCAACTTCCAAGAGTTAGGGACACAGGATAAAGAGAGTGAAAGGTTGAGAAGGTTGGTAATAGGGAGGGCAATGCCATGAGCAGAAAGAAACAGAAGTCTAGGATCAAGACTATCAAGGCTCCCACTTTTGTGAAGATTTAGTGCCCAGAGGGCCTTAAAGTGAGTTTCTGGCCTAACTGGGAGCAGCTACCACTCACACATAGTGGTAGCTGCCCTCAGCGACAGTTATTCTAGCTATTATTTAATAAGTAAATTAACTTAACAAGCCCTGTTAGTCAAGCATTGACCTTCATTAAGATCTAGGTAGCCATTCTTTAAAAATGAAAGACAAATCATGCCCCATTCATTTCAATGGATCTCCCTGGCCACAGGTCATTACATGCTTCAACGTGGGGGCACGTCAACAGGATCGGGGCACTAGGACTGAATCAGGCTGCATAACAAAAACTAAAGTTATGCGGTATATTGAGACGATACTGGCTGCTATTACTTATTAAATCCTGGCTAAAATAACTGTTGCTGCAGGCAGCTACCACTATATGTGAGTAGCTGCCTTACATTGGAAATTTCCTTTAAGAGCATCAGCACTGGTAATGGGAGAAAAAGGAAAAAGTGAGGAGGAGGCAGTAGGACAGGTAGAGGGGAAGACTGAGATTGAAGGGGAAGAGAGAGAGAGAGAGAGAGAGAGGAAGAGAGGAGTGAACAGGCACAGAAGGTGAAAAAGGAATTAAAAGATGTGGCAACATCGGGGGCAGAGATAGGAGTATCATCCGTCTTGAGAACAGGGAGAGGGAATGGATGGGAGAAAAGTGAATTAAGGCAAAATTTATGAAGAGAGGGGGAGAGCCAGTTTAAACTGAAATCGCTCAGTATGAGTAACTCCGCAAAGAAGGACTGGGAGGAGATGCAATCCTGTAATTGGAAAACTCAGAAAACAAAAGCAGGGCAGCACGTAACTCAGTTGGTAAATGGGACCCAGTTTGTAAGGCTGTCTCTCCAGTTTGGCTTTTGGAAAGTAGATCCAGTTCGTAAGGATGTCTTCCCAGCTTGGTTTGGGTAAGAGTGTCCAGTATCTGAGTATGTCTCCCCATTTTGGTTCAGGGAATTTAGATCCAGTTTTTCTGGGTGTCTGCCCAGTTTAATTTTAGTATGAGACCCTAGTATGTGAGGGTGTCTCCCTAGTTTTGTTTGGGGAACACAGTCCCCACTTGTCTCCCCAGTTTGAGTTGGGTAAAGGGACCCAGTATTTGAAGATGTCTCTCCAGTTGATCCCGTATTTTGGGGGGTAATGGGACCCAGTATATGAAAGTGTCTCATCCAGTTTGGTTACTGGAAGGGGCTCCAGTTTGCCAAGGTGTCTCCAATGTTTGATTTCAAGGAGGGGCACCAGTACATGTGAATATCTACTGAGTTTGGTTTGAGGAAAGTAAATCCAGTTTGTTAGGGTGTACCCCCAGTCTAATTTCAAGAAGGGACCCCCAGGATGTGCTAGTGCTGCCCTAGTTTAATTTTGGAAAATTAGACCCATTTTTTTGGGGCTGTCTGCCTCTGTCCCAGTGACCCAGTCAGTTACGACAGTTTCTAATTATAGTATTAGAGAGATGTAATGCCATGCCCAGTGCTAGTCAAGTGGTTGCAGACTCCTGCCCACCCAGTACCTACCACCTGGCATGGCGTTTGTTGAATCAAGTCCCTCATGGTACAGGAATGTCAAGCAAATCACGGGCTACGTAGTTCCCACAGTCAGCAAATGTCAGATAATATCCTGTGACCCCTGTAAACTTGACACTTGAGAGGATAAAAATAAACTCAGTGTGAATGAGTGGCCTACAGTGAGGCGGCGCACTGACTGCCTCTTGATTTTACTAGTAAATGACAAGTTCATTCAGCTGAGTTTTCCAAGGTGGGCTATAAATTAAAACTTTACGCCCAGTCTCCTTACAGAAGGAGGTAAATGAAACTTAAAAGTTAACCTTTGAAGCACCTGGAGTAAATAATCATAATGTGTAAAATGTGATAATTTCATTTAGAATCTTGTCTGTCATCTTTATTTGTGATATTTAAAAAAACGAGCTCATTAGTAGTAGCCTTTAGTTATCAAATTTGCAAATAACAGAAAATGTAAAAAGGAAAACTCAGAGGAACCAGACCATGTAACAGGACACAAATTTGGTGTATGGTAATAAACAGCCAGTATCACAGACAGTATAATTCTTCAAAGAACGATACAATTTAACAGTGAAATTAAAACGGCCCAGTATCAGACATACAGTATGATTCTTCAAAGCACAATAAAAGGTAACAGTGAATTTTAAATGGCCCCGACTTATGCAGTGACATTAATTATAGCTATGGGGTGGGTATTAGGTGAGTGTGTGCCTATATGTATTGGTAATGGGGCCACCCATTCCCGCTCACAAGGGACTGATGCAAAAGTGCTTGCGGCACACTTTTGGGATGACCCCCTGTCTTCTGACCTCCAAGCAATAAACATTTGATAACCAGGAAAGGCACACTGAGCCAAAGCTTGCTTCCAGGTGCGACCTGGGGGGGGAAGGGATTACAAACATATACGACTTCAGTAAGCTACTGTATAACATGGTTTTGTAAACAGCAGGTAGAAAAGGGCAGTACAAGGCAAAAGCATTACATTAGACAATCCTAAAGCTCAAGGTAAAGATACATTTCAAAGACATAAGTGATGAGGATTACCAATGTAAAATGAATGACATTGAGAGCTTGCTTGGTAAGTGCTTTAGAGGCGGAAGTCAGGAAAGCCAGTAGAGGTGAGCTGGATTGGTTCAGTTATGACAGAGATGGGGGGGGGTGGTTAAGTTGTAATTCAGAGAAATTAAAATGGCCCTGACTCATGTAGTGACAGTAATTATAGCTATGGGGTGGGTACTGGGTAGGTAGGTATGTGTGTGACTGTATGTACGGGTAATGGGGCCCATGCTTGTGAAGGTTGTAGCTGGTCCTCCCAAGGGTGTTACCTTCACTGTGTCTGTGTATGGAAGCGGTGGGGGTCACTTTTGTGCTAATTTCTTGTTTGTGACCCCAAGCTGTGCTCAAAGGGAGCTGACTACAGTGTGCCTGTGTGTGTGTGTGGGGGCGGGTCACTCACCATGCAGACTGCATGCAGTCCCATTCACAAAGAATGATGACCCATGCAATTCCAGTTATAACTTTAGTGACACCCCCTTCCTGTAGAAGTGTTAAAGGTAGGTAGTAGGGTATCACTGCTGAATGACCAGAACTAAAGGAGTCAGTGAGGGGTGGAGATCAGCAAGGGACTAACAGCAGAGGAGAAGCCCATAGAGGAAGTGGGCTAGGGAGGGTGGTACCACTAAACACCAGAAACTGTAGTTGGGGTGGGGGACATTGGACCACCAGGACAACCAAGGGAGGGCTGTGACAACTTAGATCCAGAAGTGAGACGAAAAGTAAGCGTCATTCAGGGGCAGGGACTTGGAACAGTAGCAGCTGTGCCCATGGGACTGACACAGTACCTTGCACAGAAGTCTGTGGCTGTCAGTTATCAGGTGTTAAAGTCTATAAATACTGTTTGTGCACACTGACTTCTGGATGATCTAATTGATATTCCGATCTAGTCGCAGGGGGAATGCCTCCTCTTGCCACTCAAATCAGAGGTTTTTATATAACCACTAATTGCGTAGTGGCAATGGGGCAGCTGTTTGCACCCTGTTTTGCAACTTGATAGTTAGCAATGGGCCCATAGAATTATTTGCTGTGGAATGTTGGCCTCATTGATTCCCTTGCAACAAGTGGTGGAGTGCAGCATAAGCTTGGAGTGCTAGGATCAGCGAGGTTAAGCAGAGGCATCATCCTCTAGCTGCTCTTTCTTTTTTATAAAACGTTGAACTCTAGTGCTGCAGCCGTGTGAGTTTGGTGATTGGGGGTGTACTGCATCAAGTGACTGCATCCACCCAATAGTGCAGCTGCAGTCCTCTAATACATTACCCAGAGTTCCAAGTGAACTCAAAGCATAAGTAGCCCCAACGCATGAGGGCCACAAACCAGGAGTGTGATATCTTGCCTCAGATCATCTGTAGGGCCTGTACAGGGTGGACCATAGACAGCAGGGGATACTGCCCAACAGAGGTCACATAAGCGAGCAGGGGTTAAAAGAGGAAGGAGAGTCTGCAGTTACAGGTAGACAAACAGACCCAAAACAAAGGTAGGCTAGAATAGCATTGGAAACTACTGACTATGTGGGGTGAGCCTGCGAAGCAGCTGCGTTTTCTGACTGGAGCTACTCCTTAACTGGGGTAGGCCTGCAAAGACAGGTGGGGCTACTGACTGGAGCTGTCCCCGTCTAAGGTAGGCCTGCAGAGGCAGGCTGGCAGTGTTTGTATAGTAGTGCTGAGACAGGAGCTAGAAAGGGAAGGGTGGTGTACTGTAGGGGGCGCGGAGCTGCAGTGTTCCTGGGAACAATGTGGGAGGCAGGGGCATGATCAGTATGTAACAGGCTAGTTTTTCCGTGGCTGAGGTGCAGCTGCTAAGGAAAGAGTTGGGAACATTGGCAGGGAGACATGAGACCTTGGCCGGGCCAGAGGTGGAATCAAGGAGTAACTGGAGTGCAGTGGGATCAGGGGTCCAGTTGCACTTGTACCCACTACCCCAGAGGGAGTGGAAGCCAAGGGAGGTGGAATGGTGCATATTGGGGAGGGGATGGGAGGGTGGGTGCATGCATGGTGATTTCAGAACTTTTGAAATAAATTCAATATGGAATCACTTCAAACCACTGAGTATTGCAGGGGAGAGGGGAGATATAGGTGGGACACACATGGTGGTGGAGCAGCTGCGTTGTAGTAAGGGTTCGATAGAGGTTGCAGTAAGACATGAGGGGAACGGGATGAGGTAAGAACAGCAGGAGGAGAAGGAGCACTCTTGGGGGAGTAGAGGGAAGGCAGAGGTGGAGAGAAGGGAGGACAAGGTTCAAATGGAGCTGGGAAGGTAGGGGAAATAAATAAGACAAGAAGGGGGAAGGGAAGATAGGCAGTCAGCAGTTGAAGAGGAGGAGGAGTGGGGTGGGGAGGGTAGTAGTAGGAAGAGGGGGAGCAGTAGGACAGGTGGAACAGATTAAAGTAGATTCAGAAGCAGGGGAGGTAGAGAAAAGGAATGGAAGGGTAGAGATGGAGTCATAGTGATAGGGGATTTAATGGTGAAAGGGATTAAATGGGCTAGGATGGAGGGAGAACAGCAAGGTAAGAGTTTTGTGCTGCCCAGGAATGACAGAATAGTGCATAGGACCAATAGTTAGTCCACTCACACAAGGGATAGGGGAAAGTCGCATGTGGTCGTTCAGCTAGGTACCAATGACCTAGATGGATGCATGGGAGGGAGAGTTCAGAAGAAGTTTAGAATAGTGGGGCAGGTCTGTAGGGAGGCTATGTTGGTAGCCTTCTCAGAAGTGCTGCCAGTGCTGAGGGTCAGCACAGCTAGAAGACAGGGGATAGAGGAGTTCAATGGCTGGTAGAGGGAATGGTGCAGAGAGGAAAGATTTGGATATGTAGGGAACTGGGGGAGCCTGGGATGACAAAACCCTCTACACACCTGATAGATTGTACCTAAGCAGGAAGGGAACCAGGCCGCTAGGGGAACAGTTGGAGAATATATAAACATGAGCTTAAATTTAAACTGAATTTGGGGGGCAGCAAGGGTTGCAGTGCCCATGGTTTCTTGGAATGGGGGGCAGACAGAGCAGTTGGAAAGGGGAGGGCATAGGGAGAATAGGAGGTGGCTTGGAGGGGAGTTTTCTGGAGGAGGGAGCAACTGACCACCCCCTCAGGAAATCAGCACGGGGGGGTCAATAAAGGGGAAGAGTGGTGGGAATAGGAGGAAAGTAGAGGTGACCAAAAGCAAGGATGAGGACCCATGGAATGAGGGGGCAGGCAGCCAAGCTGGGGAGAGGGGTTACTTGGTCAATAGAGAGAGAATCAGGAGTGGTGGAAGGTAGTGTCCCTTAACACTAGAAGTCTGGAGAACAAAATGGATGACCTGCAGGCCATGATGGCAGAATGAAACGTGAATTGGTGGCAGTCACTGAGACTTGGGCTCTCCCAAATGATGACTGAGACCTCTCCATTACGGGGTATGCTCTCGGTAGAAGGGGCAGGGAGAAAGGGAAGGGGAGGGGGTGGCACAATACCTCAGGTAGAACATTACTGGAGATAAAATAGGGTCTGCGGCAATACTGTAGTTAGGGAAATATGGGCAGACTGGGTGGGCCAAGCGGTTTTTATCTACCATCAAATTCTAGATTTCTGCCATTAGGGAGGAAATAGGGGATGGGAGAATGGAGACGCTGTGGGTACAAATCCAAATGGTAACAGGAAGGGCATTAACACTGAGTGTAGTTTATAGGCCACCTAATCAGGATGAGGACAAGGATAGGGAGCTGGGAACCATGATCAGGATGGCAGCTGAACGGGATGAAGGGGTGTTAATGGGAGACTTCAGTTTGCTCAGGGTGGATTGGTGTGTCCTGTCCACCACTTGTGTCAGGGCCAGCTGATACTGGACACAATCCAGAATGGATTCCTAGTTCAGGGGGTGCCTGAGTCAACATGGGAGGGAGCTATCCTGGACCTGATATTAAAGAAAGGGGGCTCACATCCGGGACATCACATGTAGGAGCCCTTGGGGAGTAGGGACCACTGGACAATATAGTTCTGAGCTGACATGGGGAAGGAAACACCAGGCACGAAGACAAAAGTGCTATATTTAAGAAAGACTGACCACAGTAAGATGGGGGAGATAGTGAGGGGACACCTGGCTAGCCTTGTGGAAGATACGAGTGTGGATCAAAAGTGGACATTGATCAGGGGAGGGATTGTAGTGGCCCCTAACACATGCCTAAAGCAGAAGGGAAAGCATTCCAAAGCCAGAAAGTCAAGATGATTCATTAGGGAGGTGAGACAGGCAGTGAGGGAAAGGAGGACACATACAGGAAGTCCCGGAAGGATGAGGATGAGGGGGTCTGCTTGGAGAAAGCTAAGGAGGCTGGTAGGATAGTCAAACAGGCCAAGGCTAGGAAGGAGCTGCAAACTGCAGAGGGGAGTAATGAGGGAGAGGAAGCCATCTTCAGGTACATCTGTGAAAAGAGAGACAGAAAGGTAGGCATAGCGAAACTGAAAAGAAACAAGGTGGGTAGAAGGCAGTAAAGAGAAAGAAGAGGTTTTGAATTAATACTCCTGTCCTGTCTTTACTAAAGAAAAAAAATGAACCAGTGCCTTAAGGGAAGATGGGGGAGGAGAGATGGGGGAACATGGCTGAGGAAAAGATAATGGAAGACAACGTTAGCAAAGGACTTGTATACCTAAAGGTAAACATTCCCCCAGCCTGGATGGCATGCACCAAAGAGTGTTGAGGGAACTGGCAGCAGAGCTGTTGGGTTTGCTGGTGGATCTGTTCAACAGCTCATTAGATATGGGGGTGGTACTGCAAGAGTGGAGAACAGTACATGTGGTAGCACTACACAAGAGTAGGTCCCAGGATGACACTGGGAACTGAAGGCCAGTTTGTCTGGCCTCCATTGTGGGTAAACTAATGGAGACCATTCTAAAGGAAAGACTAATTAAGTTCCTTGAAGCCAGTGCTGCACTAGCAATTAAGATGCAATCAACAGTGTAAAAGCCATTCTCTGACTGGAGCAGAACTCCACTGTGATGATACCAACCATTAAACAATTATGACAGCACTTACAAGATAGCATAATATCTTGAGGGTAGCTACAAAGAGATCATTTGTTATCTCACCATTTTTATTTCCAGTGGTGGTGGTGTGTGTGTGTGTGTTTGTGTGTTTGTGTGGATGGATGGATGGATAGCTAGATAGATAGATAGATAGGTGCTAGAAAAGGGTTGTGTACAAGGAAGTAATACCATTGAGGGGGCTATGAGCTCATAAAGCCACGAGGTCATAGGGCAAGTGACCTTTATGAAGCTCATTAGCCCCCAAGATGGTATTATTTCACTAGTACTTAGGCCTTTTCTATCTTTTTGTTTTTTATAATGCAGTAGGTTGAATAGGGTTTGCTAATGCTTTCCTGTAGCACAGAGCTTTTCCAGAGTGTAGGGACTGCCTGTTTTGTCCCTTTGTTGTTTCTGTAGTGCAGGGACATCTTATAAAAGGAGGCATGGCCCTTGCTATCATTCCTTTAGTGGAGTGGATGTGTGGCGGTCTCAGGAGCGGCGTGCAGTTGGTATGTTCAGGACATTGGCAGTCTCATGAGTGGCGTGCAGTCAGCACGGATGGCTGGAGCATGTGGTGTGTTTTGCAGGTGGGAGCAGGCTGGGAGTGGCTCTTCAAAGGGCCATTTAGGAGCAGGGCACAGTGAGAGCATCATGGGACCTACCAGAACCGTTTGGAATGGTGGCAGCATGGAGGGCCTTGGAACAGCATATTTGATGCTTTGGTGCTTTGGGTAGGGTAGGTTTCTGCAGGTGGGGAGAAGAAGGTGGTTGCTGTGTGTGCTATGAAGGAGCTCGTTACATGTGTCATTAAGGGGCTTGTTAGATATGTTAATGGGCTTGTTATGTGTTATTGGGGTGGTTTGTAGTGAGCTGTGTATTGATGTGTTATTAATGTGATAATAACACATCAGTATGGTGTAGGGTCATAATACCCTAATTGACTAGCATCATATATGGGGAAATATATGATGGCTTTTTCAATGGGGACGAGGGCCCAACCATGCAATTATATAAATATATGAAGGATATTCAGGAGGACCTGTGTGATAAATGATTCATGTTCACAAGTGCTGTTTGACCTTGGGTAACCTTACGAGTGGCATGGCCACGAGGAGTGGAAATGTAGGTCAAACCTCGCTCAATAATACATAAATCATATATCTTACAGGGGGTCCCCCTGCATATTTAGTTTATGCAACAGGGCTGGACCTTGATTAAGTGCTTGGGTTTTTATAACTGCTTCTCATTTTTATAAATTTTATATAGCTAGTAGGGATTTTTTGAAAATTGCGCTTTTGCACCACTTAGCCAGCCAGGTTGCTATGGCCGTTGTTAAGGACATGGCATGTGGACGTAGCATCATGCTCTCAATGTCTGCAATTCTGGATGACTCCTCAGTCCCGTCCGCTGTGCAGCTTCAACAAGGAAGCCATCTACCCCTGACTAGGGTGCTTCTGCTGCTGCTAGCAGCCCGGCGGGTCTTCTACCTTCCGCCAGCTGCCTCCTTGCTCCACCCGCTGTGTGTCTTCAACAAGGAAGCTGTTCACCCCTGACTAGGGCGTTTCTGCTACTGCTGCTAGCAGCCAAGCAGGTCTTCTACCCTCTGCCATCTGCCTCCTTGCTCCTGCCCACTATGTGGCTTCAAAAAGGAAGATATGCAGCTCAAATTTGTGGTGCCTCGCCGGTGATTGGTTGGAATCTCGGGCTCGGCCTAACTATTGGCTGCTTCTCTTCAGAGTCCTTCTACTCTGTTCTGGACATTCTAATTCTCCTCTGTAAAATTTAAAAAAATTAAATTTCTTCTAACTGTAGTTCATTCATGCACTGTATTACAATATTTTTACTACCAAAAATAATCTGTTTACAGTTCTAAGCTGTTAGGTTAATGGGAGAATGTATTTTACTGCGTGTTATTTAAGCACAAACTGAGGAATGTTAGTCTGTTGCTATTGGGGATAATGTTTCTGAGTTACAGCTTGTCTGTACCAAGGTTAAGTGCTACAGCCCTTTTGCACTAATTTCCTTCTCTATTTACTTTTACTCCTAGTGCTTAATCAATATTACTCTGCCCTGCTCCTAGCTACTTAATTCCCTTTGCCCCACTCCTCACCTGGTCCCACAGCCACAGCTTGAACTTGATTCCTGCTGTGCTGTGTTCAGCCAAGACCTCTGCTTCGTCCTTTCCTCCCCTGCTAATCCCTCTTTTGTTCTCCTCAGGCATCACAGACTCAGCTCATGAGACTGCTGCTGTGTGGGGACTGCCGACACGCTCCCCCTGTTCTGTTGCCCTCCCACCGATTGTGATTCTCCTAGCTACTGTGGCTATTTAACCTTGAGTTTCTTCTCTTTCTCCCCCCTTAGCCGTCCTCCCGTGACTAGGGTGCTTCTGCTGCTGCTGATAGCAGCCTGGCTGGTCTTCTACCCTCCGCTGTCTGCCTCCTCACTCCCACCCGTTGTGTGGCTTCAACAAGGAAGTGCCCCGCTGGCACTGAGCGCTGGCTCCCCACCTGCCCTGTCTGACACATTTCTTTTATAGGCTCGCGAGGTCACGGGACGGAGAGTGTTTTTTTCTAACACCCTATATTCCAATCTGCAGCTTATACAAGGCTTCCGCCAGGGGCACATTAAATCAATAAAATCACTAGCCATCTAAAATCTACCTCTGGCTAGAACTGGCCCTTACATCCACCCCTGT
The DNA here is from genome assembly GCA_016271365.2 of Neoceratodus forsteri. Classification (NCBI taxonomy): domain Eukaryota; kingdom Metazoa; phylum Chordata; order Ceratodontiformes; family Ceratodontidae; genus Neoceratodus; species Neoceratodus forsteri. The sequence continues at coordinate 344,824,408 of JADMNL010000025.1, read as the reverse complement.
CTAATCCTTTAATCCAATCCAGTGTCTGCTACATACTATCAAATCTCCCTCTGTGCCCTGAGCCATAGTTCTGACAAGCTTCACCTACCCTGTACTATTCCTCCCCGCCACAGCCTGCTTCTGCTCCCACTGCTTCTTCTTCACCATGCCATCATTCTCACACTGTTTTCTTCTGGCTTTCCTTTATTCTCTTATTCTCCTTCTCCCTCTTCCCACATATACCCACCCCCCATCTCTTCCTTCACCCCCCCTCAGTCAATCTATTTATCAGCACATGGTCTTAAGCAATGCATTTACCCACTTACTAAGTGCTGTTACCTACACTCCTCCCTTCCATCCTTGAAACCACTACCTGCTCTGCCCCAGTGCCTCCATCCTAAATATCCCTATCTACTGGACACTTCTACAAACCCTCTGTATTTCCCTTCCAACAGTTATCCACTCCTCCCTCTACACTCGCCACGCACGCTCCATACCCTGGCATAATAGTATGAAATTCCACTTTATAATCATTGCCCTTTTTCTCCTATCCTCCAGTGACATAAATCCCAACCCTGGGCCCAGCCCTCCAGCTGGTTTGGTGCCTACACCCTCAGCACCCCACTTATCGTGGCCCCCTCTCTCATGCCTCAAGGCCTAAAAACCCTCCATCTAAACATCGGTAGTCTCCTCCCAAAAATTGATCTACTTGAGCCTTTTGTAGTTTCTCTAAGACCAGACATTATCATCCTGACAGAAACAAGGCTAAACAGCAAAACTGCCAACTCTCCCCATGCCATACCTGGGTATTCTATAACTGGGTTGCCAGGATTAGATTTAAATCAGTAAAATTCAATAAAAATCACGTTTTTTAAGAAGTTCTGAAATCGATGAAAATTAATAAACCTCGATATTAATCGTTTTTTGTGGGTACTAGATTCACATATTATGCTATTAATTACAATCAGTAAGTTAAAACCGGAGAGAAAATAGATGCACTTGCAGACAGCTAGCAGCTCTGCTGAAATAAAATTTCTGAAAAGTGGCTATATAAGTAGCTGGGCATGCGACTATTGTGGCACCTTTGAATAAAATGGACTGAAAAAATCCTTAAAGAAATCATCTCCTGCTGTAGCCATCCTGGATCTGATGGACTGTAGCTCTGTCAATGGCAGGGTTTTAGATCTGCTCGTACCTACGTTACGCTGCCGAACATCGCCGTACTCATCTCACTCTCCTGGCTGTGCATACTGCAACTCAGCAGAATTACAGAACTGCTGCAATCCCCACCAAAACTCAGTCACTCAATGTCTCTAAGGGTGTTCTCTAAGGAGTCAACACCGGTAACGCCCACACAGTTGCAAAGGCTCAGTGACTCAGGGTGTTCTCTTAGTTAGACCACTAAGGCACATTACTGATTGCAGGCATGATGAGAGGAAAAAGGCAAACCACAGCTTTTTTTTTTTTTTTACCTTGTGAGTGAAAATATTGAAGCTACCAATTTTTTTTAACATCGGATAAAATTGAAAATTATGATTTAAAAGGCAGAATTTTGAGCATGGGTGACTAAATACATAGAAAAAAATTGGGTAAAAGGCTACAAAATATACATCAATATTTTCGGTCAAAAGGTAAAAAAAAAATTAAAATAAAATCCTGGCAAGCCTATCTATAACCCAAGACTGGGTAGGGAGAGGTGGGGGTGTATCTATATATGTCGCCTCGACCATCCAATATACCACCATTTTCTCAGCTTTCATGCCTAAAGCTTATGAGGTACTCACCTTACAAATAACCCTCCCATTCTCTATCCCCATTTTTATAGTTGGGGCCTACTGCTGCCCAAGCATCAACCCCTCTGTGGTCACCGACCTCATCACTTCTATTGTTTCCCATACCTCATCGGGTGACGTCTATATTATGGGAGACTTTAACTTAAATTGGTTATCCTCATCCCTGCATAAAGTAAAAAATAACATCGCCGCCCAAAACTTGACCCAACTTATTCTTGAACCTACTAGGGGGGAAGAATACACAATGGGTGGGGAGGTAGTAACAACAACAAAACAGGAAAGGAACCTGGGGGTAATCATATCAGATGACCTTAAGGTTAGCAAGCAATGTGAGAAGGCAGTAGGGAGGGCCGGGGGTATACTGGGATGTATAGGGAGAGGCATCAGCAGCAGAAAACAGGAAGTTGTTATCCCTCTGTACAGACAGTTGGTGAGACCCCATCTGGAATACTGTATCCAGTTCTGGAGACCCCATCTCCGCAAGGACATAGACAGGATAGAGGCAGTCCAGAGAAGGGCAACTAAAATGGTGCAGGGTCTGCAAGAAGCCGTATGAGGAGAGAGACTAAGGAGCTTAATATGTATGCCCTTGAGGAAAGAAGGGAGAGGGACATGATAGAAACTTTCAAGTACCTCAAGGGAATCAACAAAGTCCAAGAGGGTAGCATCTTTCAGAAAAGAGACTTGCAAGAACAAGGGGACACAATTTAAAAGATAGAAGGAGAGCGGTTCAGGGACAATATGAGGAGTATTATTTCACAGAGAGGTAGTGGATGCATGGAACAGCCTTCCTGAGGAAGTTGTGGAGTCTAAAACTGTGGGAGAATTCAAGAATGCATGGGACAGACATAAGGCAATTCTTGTGGGGGGCAGGAAGATATAGGCTGTTAGTTAACTAGGATCTGCGGCCTATCCTGTAGGTAGGGAAATGGGCAGACTAGATGGGCCTAGCGGTCCTTATCTGCCGTCAAAGTCTATGTTTCTATGTTTCTACCAGGATAAACCCTAAATCAAACAATCACTCCCTAATTGACTGGGCTGTCACTTCACATCCTCATAGTCATTAAATCTGATGTGTTACCCGATGCCTTAAGTGACAACCGCATGACTTATCTGGTAAGAAGAATCCATCGTGCTAAGGCCCCCTAATTAAACGATGGTGTCTCGCTCATATGAATCCTGAAATCTTGCCCCACTCCTACTTGATCTATCCCTTACCAATGGGGCCCCATAACAGTACCTACCTCAATCGACACAGCTGCAGACTACTTCAAAGACAAATTCCTTGAGGTTTGGAACCAGCGTGCGCCTCAACCAGAATCAGAATCCGTGGGAACCACCTTCCGTGGATCTCTCCTGAGCTTATAGCATGCCAAAAAGCATGTGACCAAGCCTGGAAGAACACAAAGTCTTGAAGCTTCCTAAAGACTACGAAGCTTACCACTACCTCTGTAACAAATGCACCAAAGCCACTCGCCTGGCCAAAGCCAATTCTTTCAACTCAGTCTTTCAAGCCAACTTAAGCAACCCTGCTAAACTTTGGAAGGTCATTGATTCTCTCTTCTCCCCTCCCTTCATCTCCTCCTACCCCTCTCCTCAACATCAACAACACCCTTATTGCCAACTGCTTGTGGGTAGCCTCTGAATTTAACTCTTACTTCACCTCTTGTGCTTCCACTCTCCTATCCTCCTTACCTCCTGCTCAGTCTGCTCCCTCCTCTAACCCATCCCTATACATGACAAACAGAATTGCTTCTCTTTCTTTAAAGTCACACCATCGGACACCTTGGATGCCTTACTCGCCCTTAATCCATCCAAAGGCAGCTCACCTGACAGACTGGACCCTAAGCTGCTCTACCTTTCTGCTACATCCATCTCTGCCTCTCTGACTGACCTGCTCAACCCCTCTTTCACAATGGCAGCCATCCTCTCTGCATGGAAGCAGGCCATGGTCCTTCCCCTTCTAAGGGTTTTGACTCATCCTTCACTGGGAATTACCACCCCATATCCCTGCTTCCTACCCTTGCTAAGCTGCAAGAACACCTGGTTCTTGCCAAACTCTCTTCTTACCTCTCTAACTCCAACTTTTTCACTTTCTACCGATCTGGCTTTTGTAAAAAACATTCTACCACTACCTCCCTGCTTAGGCTCACCGACTCTATCCTCTCAGGGATGGACTGTGGCCAAGTCACGTCCGCTGTCTTTTTTTGACCTTGCCAAGGCTTTCAACTCGGCTTCTCACCACCTGCTTTTACACTTCTTCTCTGCAGCAGGTCTGTCATCTGCTGCCACCAGCTGGTTCCAGGCTTACCTTGTAGGTTGAGCTCAGTCAATTAAAACAGCTGACTCCATATCCTCCCCTCTCCCTATCAACACTGGTGTTCTGCAAGGATCTGTGTTGGGCCCAGTACTCTTCTCCATCTTCCTCAATGACTTACTGTCATCTGTACATCTGCCACAATACATATGTACGGTGACGACATGGTCCTTTTCACCTCTGGCCATTCACCCTCCGATGTGACTTCCAGACTTCAGCAGGACTTCAGTAATGTTCAGTGCTAGTTTTGTTCACATCAGCTGTTCCTTAATGCCAAGAAGACAGTCTTCATGGCCTTCGGCACCAGGCAGAGACTCTCTAGGCTTCCCTACCTGCCAACCTTCCATACTCTCGACAGGACGATTCTTGAGGACACCTCCTCATTCAGATATCTGGGGGTTTGGCTCAACTAATACCTCACCTTCTCTGGCCACGTGGATGCCATCCTAAAAAAACTGCACCCCAAGCTAGGTGCTCTGTTTGGGAACCGGAATTGTATTCCTCTTCCAGCAAGGCGCAAACTTGTCCAGAAGATGATCCTACCCATCTTTGGCTACTGTGATGCTTCTACAGTGCTGCTTCCAAGATGTCCCTAGCCAGATTGGACATCCTCTTCAATTCCTTCTGTCTCTTCACATTGGAAGCCCCCCTCTTACTCACCACTGCCAACTCTGCCATTCCTAGGCTTTCCCCACACTAGAAAATAGGCATCTCCTTCATTGTGCCAAATTCATCTCTAAGTTCTAGTTTGACTCACTTCCTGCCTATCTAAGCTCCTCTCTAACTGTACCCCCTCCCATTCACTTTTGTCCTATGACTCCTGTTCCTTAGGTATCCTTTGCCATACGTCCTCTGTAGGACAGGCCACCTTCTTACATCGCTTCCCTAAACTGTGGAACTCACTCCCCTCCCAAATTCATCACTCCTTCTCCCCATCATTCCTCTCCTCTGCATTGCAGAATTTTCTCTCCCTAAACCACAACTGCAACTGACCCTATCCTGGCTGCACCACTACTCCTCCATCCCCTGCCCTATCAACTACACTAGTGGCTCGTCCCCAGCTTATTCCTACCCAAATGTAATACTGTAGTGCTGTTGTTCTATTACTGATTGTAACTCTCCTACAAGAGGATATGTAAGCGCATGCATTGTTGTTACAGATACTCTCCAATTAGGAAAGCCTTTGTATATTGTGTATATTTTAACATATCATATTGATATTGTCACTATATGGTATCTGTATCTCCTTACCAATTTTGTAAAGCTATGTATATTTTGTAACTATTGTCTACTCCACTCCCCATCCCCCAGGATGCACCATGAGATGAGCAGCTTGTTGTTCATTGTGACCTTCCTGGTGAAACTCTTGAATGAATAAATAAATAAATAATTGCTGGAGCAAGCAGGTTTTTTAAATATTTGTAGAAAAGTGGCAGACCTGCTTAAAAAGAGCGGTGGTTTATGCAGGTAAGTGTGAGGATTTCTTGCTGATTTTATGGAGACAGCTTTTATTTGACGTTCACATTGCTATTTATTTAAAAAAAATGAATTATTTATAGTTCAGAAGGAGATGGCAGCTTTGTGTTGGGAGCGAACAGTAGAGTGTGAGTGGGAGGAGCTGCTCCATAGACTGCAGTCTGGACTGCAGAAGGTAAAGGGGAAAAACACAGAGACATTTGGCAGGATTCACGAACCGCCCAGAACCTAAGTCCCACTCCGCAACTGCCTTTGCAGACTGGAATCGCCCACTGCTGCAGCGGTAGCGATTCACAGCTGCAGCAGTTGCGGAGGGTGTTACATCTCCTCCCAACAGCCGTAGCACATTGCCGCAGCTGTGGCCATCTCCCTGGCTAAACCACCCACAAGCAGCCATTGATCATGGAGCCAGTCGTAATCTGGCTTCACCTTTGTGAACACCCGCCGCTGCGGGTAACCTGCGGATCTGCAGGTCGCAACCGACTTGCGCCGAGGTTTACCCGCAGCTGTGGGTAGTTATTCAAGTTTCATGAATCCTGCCCATTGTTTTGAACAGTTAAACAATGCAGAAGCCATAAAGGTGTAATGCTGCTTTTTTCAAGGTCTGCATCTGGGGGGTTGGCTAAAAGGAGATGGCAGCTTTGTGTTGGGAGTGAATAGCAGCATGCAAGTTGGGGGAAGGGGGCTAGTGACACTCAAAGAGCAACATGGATTTTAACATTTCTTAGGGATGGAGAAAAAAGCATCAGCAGAACTATGAAAGAGAATGACTCTAGAAGAATGTTCACTGCTGTTTTTAGTAAGAGTGCTGAACTCAGGGATGTGTGTGCGTGTGTGTGCCAGGGGGTTCAGTGAATGAAGAGTGGCTGTGGGCAAATGCTGTGCACGCATAAATGGTACTTTCATTTTCTAGTACAGTAAGAGGAGTAGTGCCAGCACATGGTGGGGGAAGAGGCGCTGTGACATAGTAGCTGTGCACATAAATGGAAGGTGACGTAGTAACTGTGCACATGAATGTAAGATTCTAAATTTTTAAGTCTTTTTGGTAAGCAGGTAAGGGCCACTTGCCTGTTTTCAGGGGTGACCATGGAGCAGGAAGGTTAAGTGACTTGCTCAGAGTCACACAGTATGCAAGTGGAGGTTGTAGGAATCAAACCCAGGTGTGCTAGATGTACCAAGCTCATTCACAGCTCAGTACTCTAACCTCTAGGCTATACTGCCAGCCCACAGTTACTCACATAAACAGATTTATTACAATCTATTTATGTCTACCTGAATTACATATAGATGTACAGATATTATGTACTTATTTCAGTTTGGGATTAATACCTTTGAGACAAGACTCGTTTACAGAGGTTCCAAGTCATAAGCAGACAGTAGAAAACAAATACATTACATGTAGTACATATATTTTGGGTAACATTTTCTAATATACAATAGGAGAAAAGGTAAAACCAAATTGCAGGTCAGAGGTTTGATCAAGTTTCCATCAGTTTTACAGTACATAGTCTTTGTTTTGTTTTTTAACACTAGGTTTAGTGTGGTTTGTCTCTTGTAAGTGCAGGAAACAAGAGGGGGTGCCTAAAGCCCTTAGGCAGGGGGAGAGGGGAAGCAGCCAGAGAAGGTTTTGTCAGGGAATGGGAGCAGAGGGAATGGGTGAAAAGTGGAGGAGATGGGGAAGGGGGAGGTGGGTCTAGGTAGCTGGGAGGTATGCTCATGATGAGTTGGTTAAGGGTGTGGGGGGAAGGGGGTGCAAGGGGAGTAGGGGAGGAGTGGCATCGTGTACTGTAGATATAGAGAATACTGGATGGGCAATCATGCAGAACCAGTGTGTTCTGCCACAGAAGGATTTCTGAGTCCATGTGACCTTGAGAGTGAAGCTTGAGAGGCCTGTTGGAATCAGAAACCCCAAGGTGGCTGAAGTAACACTGGTACTGCGAGATTGCGCATCTAGTATATTTATAGTGTATGGTGACTAATACCCAACAAACAGAACAAAACCACTCCAGCAAAATTCAGCTTTATGCATAAATGAGCATGCAATAGCTTTACTTTGATCTGCTGAAAGTGGTAAACAGTAACGGAAAACATTAAAGTAGTTTATAAATTGTGCCACACACTGCCAACAGTCAAACAACAGCATTTCGGTAACCAGCATGACTGGTTTTGAAAAAACGCTCCGACCATCTTCAATGTCAGAAAGCAGTTTGAAATGCTGTTGCCACGTGGTGGTTTTTTGATGCTCGAGCTTTTTCTTCTGAATGAGTAGAACGCTGTTCTGCGTGGCCAGGCTGAGTATCATTTTATTCATTTTTCTGCGTGGCTGAACAGCTTTTCAGCATGGTACAAAAACGAGGTAGACAATGTTCCACCATATACTATATATTTTTAATGGCATTTGCCTAGTAAAAAGTTATCTGATAGTTTCACAAGTGGTCCATGACCTAGTGACATCACGAGTGACGTCATAGAGTCATGGATCACAAGTAAAATATCAGGCATTATTTTACCGAGTCAGTGCCATATTTCATTTCTGCAGTGGCATGGGTTTGTGTGGTAAAATGGTTGGATGTGCTGCTGTCTCAAGGAACTTACAGCTGAAGTGCTGCAAGTAAATCGTTCTGAGAGCAATTAAGTCCAGGAATGATATTATCCCAGGATTCTAGTCTAAAGAGCTTACAGCAAGAATATTTACTTTGTCATCCACCTAGAGTGAGAATATTGTGGTATTCTCACTGTAGGTCCATGACAAGCAAAACTATTAGTTAATATCAGTCATATATAGCTAAATATAGTATCTGTGAACTTTATTTATACAGACATTATATACTGTAAACATGAGTTGCAGGGGAAATAACGTAGTATATGGTTAACCCTTGTTGTGCATGGATTTCCATTGTAACTACTGTAAAGAGCTGTTGTACCACACGTCAGAGGTCATAGAAAGCTGTTGTACCCTTCTGTGATATAGTAGCATTTTTTAGTTAGAATAAAAACTCACGCCACCTGTTATTCTGTTTTTATGCCCCCCATACACACACAACCCAGACCCTCCCCTAACACATCCTCTGTCGTTTCATTATTTAACAAAAAATAAAACCAGAAACCTGCTCCTAACATAGGTGGGTTTGCAGCAGCTAGATGAGGGTAGGCTTCTGTTTCTTTAAAAAAAATAATAAGTTAAACCAAAGATTTTTAGGGAAAGAAAAATCTGTGTTTTTCATACCATGTTTCAAACTATAAACAAAATAAAACAGGAGCAACCACCAGACTAGTACAGTGAGACATGGCAAGATAACAAGTGGCATATTTGTGGTTACCCTCAATTAGTCATGATATCCTGTCATTAGTTTTGTCATAACTGATAGCGTGAAGGTTAGTTTCATCATAATGGAGCACTGAACCTATTAGAGAAGCAGCTTTCCCTACGCTGATGACATCACAGTTGCATGGCTCAGCACTGAAGCCAGTAGTTGAAATCAAAGAGAAACATTTCAGTCTTCCAACAAACCACAGGTTTAAAGTCTATAGCTAGTAAACTGATGTTGTTTTAATCAAACACACAGTGGTCTGACTCTGAATACGCCGTTTATAATCATTTGTGAGGAAACAGAACTTACTAACTCACTCATGGGTCTACCACTCATGAGTTATGGTCCTTGCTCCTCTCACTTGAAGTTTATACATGTGCCAGATATATATATATATATATATATATATATATATGAGAGAATAAATGCTAGGAAAGTGTGGTGTATATATATAAGGAGCAAGACACCACGAGGTGTGGTTTATGGGCTGCTAAGAGCATGTCCCAGGTGCATAATGCCTTTAGCACCTAGGAAGTGCTCCTGTCAGTCCATAAACCACACCTTGGAGTGTCTTATTCCACTTATAAAATGGGTGCATCAATAAACCCACGTAGTAAAAAAAAAAAAATGTAAAAAAGTATGCAAGAAAGTGTTACAGATAAAAAACACATAGCACCTGTAGTGCAGCACTGCAGAGCATATATAACATTCAGTCACTAGGGGGCACTGCTGTCTGTGTTCTCCCAAGTCTATCTCTCCCCCAACACACAAACACTTAACTTTTTTTTTTATTTTGTTTATTTCAGTTTTATTGAGGCTTTGTTTTGTAGTCAGCGGCTGAGCGAGCATGTCCCTTAGTGGCCACCGTAGAGAGCAATTCCTACTTTGTGGTTTTGAAACCGTAAGTTGCTCTTTTAACCCCAGGGATTCTTCAATATTATTAGCTCTAGCAGTCAGCCTCCTGGATTGCACTGCTCTGGAGGCAAATGGAACTTTATGCTAATAGTGGAACCTACTGGCATGTCCCACCATTCATATCTGCTGCCCTCTTAACTGTTGTGTTCTAAGATGCTCAGATTTCTTTCTCTGCCTGCTTTGTTGGACGCCTCAGAGACGGCTCCTCAGCGTGACTGAGAAAAACTTTAATTTTCAAAAAATATATAAGTATTGCCTTTTATTACTTCATTTCTGCTGCCCTTTTTAGTTTTAGTGAAGTTTTAGTTAGTTTTAGGTTAGTTTTTCGGTTCCTTACCGGTGCCTTTTAACCACTGGGGAACCGATTAGTTAGTCTATTTTAGCGTCAAATCGCTTTATATTTTGTATCTTAGTTTATTAAAGCTCTGTTTCTGTTACTGGGTTACTCCAGTTTATTATTTGTTAAATTGCCATTTTTCCTCAGTTGGGGAGCTGGCCGCAAACGATTCTTGTACCGCCTTGCAGTATCTCACTGGTGGTTAACTCAGTTTAGAAACTGGTCTTTTATTCATTTTTGGTGTTGTGCTTTACAGTGGTAATGTCCGAAAAGCCTAAAAAGAAAACTGGGCAGACCAGATTTAAAAACTGTCTTAAGTGTCAAAATGTTTTTGCAAATGTGGATAAACATAACTTGTGTTTATTCTGAACTGGGGCCGAACACTTCGAGTGTGATTATGAAATTTGTAAATCTTTTCCTGAAAAGACTGTTGAAAAATGCATCAAACATTTTAAAGAAAAAATATCCACAGACTCCGTTCCAGATCTGAAGGATCAGACCGCTTAACCAAAAGATAAGTCTAAGGATGCTGATGCAAATGGTTCCACCATCAGAACACACCTGTCCAAGTCGCCCAGCATTAGGGGCGCCAGGGATTTACTTCACCTCCCACTTTTTAATGCGAGGGGCTGGCCTTTACATGCCCGCCCCTAACTATTTATTCTAACTCGAGCGGCCCTTGAGGAAGGGGTGGAAAATTTGAAATTTGGCGCCCTACTGACGGGTGCACTCGGACCGGTGCACAGATGGCCAGAAAGGGATGAAAATGTCCCTGGAAAAGGCAAGACATCCAGACTGAAAAGACTGGGTGAAATGGTAAAGGATTCAGTTCCTTTAAAAAAGTTGGACAAAAAGAAGAATATTGGTTCTCCGGCTGGAGAACCGGGCAACAGGGCTCCCAGTATCACAAACAAATATGCCAACAGCTGACCAAGTTGCACAGGCTCTACAGAGTCTAAAAGCTTTGCAGACAGGGTTTGCACCAGTTCCACAGCAACTGACTGCAACTGGTCCTTTGGTTTCAGGATTGGATTCCTCTTCTCAAAGTACATTAATGTTTGATCCCTCTCTGGAGGAGTATGGTGAGGATGATGAGGACAAAGAGGTAATTGAGCCAGAGATTTCACTGAAGCATGTGTTTGAATCCCCACCTAGGACTCCTGAGGATTACTCCTCACATTTTAATTTTGTGAGGCAGATGGTGAAAGCATTGGATCTTACACCATATGAGCCTGAAAAAGATTAGGAGGAATTACAGTACCTAGAAATGATGGGGTTAACACCCACAAAAAAGATCTTGTTACCCATTAATAAATTATTTAAGAAGCAGGTGGAAAAGGAGTTGGAGACCCCAAACTCCACACCACCTGTAGTTAAAAAGCTGACCAAAAATATCAGCTACAGTGAAGCCCACCAGGATGAAGCACAGCGCTACATATTTCTGCAGTAGAGTTACTGCAGCAAACAATGCAATTTCAATTGGAAAAAGCCTTGAAAATGTGTCAGAGCGATGCAAAACATTGGTCACTTGATATGGGGGTGCTGCTGGTCAGTTTTTAACTTTGTGAATAAAGAGGATAATGTATGGTCATCAATGGTTACCCCAGTTTAACGATCGAGAGGTTGCCAGGGCAACCATGTAAACCTCGAGAGCGAAACTCAAGAGGTTTAGATCGCCATGGAAACCTCGAGATGAGTTAAAAAGATGGTAACCCATCGATGTACCATACATTATATTTTATAGTTTATGGTACAATTTATTTTTTTGCAAAAGAAAGTTCCTTACTGCAGTTTTTTTATTTTGCCGCTGCTCTGCCCTCACTGCCACAGCTGTTTCAAGGCCGTCTGATCCATTTGCGTGCATGCCCAGACTGTGCCCGGTTGTTAACCCATCCATGTGACGTACCATTGATGGGTTAACAACATTGTGACATCACATCGATGGTAAAATGTTGTTATAAAAAGGTAGATTTCTACATATAACAACGTTCTACCATACATTATAAAGTATTTGTAAACTTGGCCCAGCTTACGGGTTCCTTTTTTTTGCTGGTTTGCTGAGCAGCCTGACTATGAGTTCCTGTAATTTCAGTGGGAGTTAATCCCTTTTGTCATGCAGGAAACCTGTGACACTGCACTTTATCCTGGCAGGCTTCACTGTAGATCCCATGGGTGCTGAGTTTTTACTCTCCCACCCAGACCCAGAAGGGGTGGTTCAGACAGTGGCTTGTGATGAGATCAAGGTACCGCTGGCCACCCATCCTCCTGAGAAGGATTCTAGGAAGTTGGCTGCTTCTTTGGGCATTAGGGAAGCTAATTATATGGGCTACATTGCACAGTATCAGAAAAGTCTGTAGACTTCGGTTATGGCCAAGGTTGATAAGGCTCACCAGGGCTTGCAGCTGACCTTGTGGACATGGCTAGGTGCGGCTTAGAGACCACAAAATATCAGTTCCACATGGCTGAGGATGCAAATGATAATGCAGCTAGATGGATGGCCCTGTCCATAGCCTTGAGGAGGTTTGCTGGCTCAGAACAACCAACTTCACCCAGGATACCCAGACTAATGCCATGGACTTCCCTGTGGAAAACCATTCCCTTTTTGGCAGTAAAACAGAGGAATGTATGAAAAAAGTGGATGTGTACAAGGCCACTTACAAGAGTAATTCCTCAAAAGACAAGGCCTCAACTTCCTACAGGCCATATGGAAGGGTACATAGAGGTAGGGGTTATAGTAGACCCTTCTGCAAGCTACCCCTAGCTATCCACAGAGGGGAGGGGGACTACAGGGGTAGAGGCTGCAGGGGCTCCAAAAGAGGGGACCAATCCCCTCAAACTGCCACACAGGGAAAACAGAACCCCTGATGTGACAGTCAGGGTCACCTTCTCAATCCCAGTTGGGGGCAGACTAACCCACTACTTCCAAAACTGGAAAACCATCACCACAGGCAAGTGGGTGTTGGAGGTAGTGGGTCAGTGACTAGCCTTCAGCTTCAAAACCTTCCCCAAGCTGAGGCCAAGGCACTCTAGTCTTTCAAACCCAGCAGAGAGGACACTATTAGAAAAAGAAGTGTCCACCCTGCTGGCATCAAAAGCAGTAGAACCAGTCCCTTCCTGTCAAAGAGAAAGAGGTTTCTACTCCAGATGCTTCCTAACCTCAAAGAAGAATGGGTAGTGGTGACCCATCTTGGATCTGAGAGCTCTAAACAAGCACCTCATAAAGCCAAAGTTTCGGATGGTAACCTTGGCAATGATTCTTCCAGCACTACAACAAGGAGACTGGCTGGCATCACTAGAGTTAAAGGATACCTATTTTCATATTCTCATAAGGGAATCTCACTGAAAGTACCTGAGGTTCAGACTACCTTCAGATCACTACCAGTTCACAGCTCTGCCCTTTGGCCTAACTTCTATCCCCAGGGCATTCACGTACTGTTTGGCAGTAATGGTGGCCCACCTAAGAAAGCACATCTGGAGGAACACACTGTGCATGGCACCTGGCCCCCCACAGAGACACTACTGCATATACATCTCTTGGAGCTCAGGGCAGTGCTTCTAGCACTGCAATCCTTCGCATCCCTGATAAGAGACAAAGTGATACAAGTCAGGACAACAAGCAGGGAGCGACAAGGTCTGACTTGCTGTGTACAGAAGCAAAGAAAACTTGGAGTCTAGCATACTCCTCGCAGGTTTCCCTGGTGGCTGTTCACCTCCCAGGAAAGGACAACACCCTGGCAGATGCACTCAGCAGAGTCAACCAAAATCACCATGAGTGGTGCCTCAACAGACAGGTACTAGAAGTGGTGTTTTGGAGGTGGGAGCACACCAGCGATAGACCTCTTTACCCCAGAAGAGAATCACCAGTTGCCCAAATTCTGCTACAAGCCTCCAGCCAGGGGTCTGTGCCAGTGGATGCCATGGTGTTAGACTGGACAGGGAAAATTCTGTATTCTTTTTCCCCCATTTCCCTTGTTACTCAGGGTCCTGATCAACCTCAGGTCCCAGTCAGCTACAATGATTCTGATAGCTCCAGATTGGGCCAGGCAGCTGTGGTATTCACTGCTGCTCTACCTGTCAGTGGCTCAGCAAATACACCTCCCACACAGCCACAATCTTCTGACCTCCTCCCAGGGGAGGATTCTGTATCCGAACATCAGGTCACTCAGACTCAAAGCATGGCTCTTGAGGACTTGGAGTAAGTTGACTTGCACCTCTCAGAGGGTGTGCTAAGGGTCTTTAGGGGTTCTAGGAAACCCTCCACAAAAAAGACCTATGCCTCAAAATGGAAGAGGTTTTCCACATGGTGTGGCACCAAAGATGTGTTACCATCCAAGGCAGGGATACCAGTCTTACTAGAGTATCTGACTCGCCTGCATTCAATAGGACTGCAGCCCAGTACCCTTAAGGTGCATTTGGCATCTGTCTCTGCTTACCTCTCAGCGGGTAAGGGTGTTTCTTTGGCAGCTAATCCTATCTTTAAAAAGTATTTTAAAGTATTGGCCCATCTGCACACCCCCTCCCCCCCCAGGGATTCAATGCCTTCCTGGAATCTAAATGTCTGTATTGCCAAGCTCATGGAACCCTTATTTGAGCCCTTGGCCACAGCTCACTTAAAATTTGCCACTTGGAAGGCTTCTTCTTTGTAGCTATTACATCAGCAAGAAGGATAAGTGAGTTATAGGCCCTGTGTGGGGAACAGGATTACATTTCCTTCCTCAGGAACAAGATGGTGCTCAGGACTAATAGGAAAAGTAGTCTCAGATTTCCACCTTAACCAGTCCATTACTTTGCCAGTATATTCACTGAATATTTTAGTTCAGGGGAACGTAGATTACATATCCTTGATGTAAGCAGAGCTCTCAGATATTACATCATGCTTACTAAGGCACATAGGTAGGACAAACAGTCGTTGTTCCTGACCTATGGTGATGTGGGAAAAGGAAAGCCAGCTTCAAAAGGACAGTTGTACGCTGGATAGTGGCATGCATCCAATTCTGTTACAGTAAAGCTGGCAAGGAGCCCCAAGTAGGCTTGAGGGCACGCTCCACATGAGGTACAGCTGCTACAATAGCAGCAGCCAGGGCTATTCCCCCTGTTGGAAATCTGAAAATCGGCTACATGGAGAAGAGTATACACTTTTACAAAGTATTACAGTCTGGACACTCAGTCCGGGGTGATGCCAGGTTTAGCACAGCAGTGCTGCAGAGTTTGTTCCCTAAATAGGATTCAAACAACATGAAGTCTTGCTATATTATAGACATTAGCAGTTTGATCCAGCTCTAGAACTGCCCTGGAGTGAAATGGTTAAAACCATTCCAAAATAGAATTTTGGCACGAGAGCAGCTCTATCTGTGTCATTTCAAACTTGAACTGTCAGATTCTTTACTCTGCCTCAGTGAACAGTCGCTCCGGAGATTTCTCTTTCTGCTCGGTTCATTTCTCGGTTTAAAAGTGTTTTCTCGGTTGGATTTAACCGAGAATAGTTTCTATTTAACCATAAAACCGTTCGGTTCAACTCTATCTGTGGTAACCGTAAGTAAATGAAGGTTTTGTCTGTGTGGAACTTGTAAGTTATCGGTTCGGTTTTGAACTGATCAGTGGGTTTAAAACTCATTTAAAACTAAAAGTTACTATTTTAGAGTGCGGTTCCCGGTTCTTATCGGTTCTAAAAAAAACGGATTTATTACGTTTTTTTCCAATACCGGTGACACGGTTAGGAACCGATAAGGGTGTCTTGCCTGGCACTGCCGTTAAAAGGGCAAGTTTTTGCCAGCTGGCATTACGTCTGAGAAACCCAAAAGAAAAACTGGCCACTGGGTTTCAACACTGTGATGTTTGTGGGAAGTCTTTGCCAAGGCTGACCCACACACCACATGTGTTTATTGTCTGGGTTTGACCACCTCCAGTCAGACTGCCAGGTATGTAAATTTCCTGCAGCCACCCTGGAAAAAGATTGGGCAGGCTCAGGAGCGAGAGCCAAAAAGTCCGCTGACCGGATGGCCAGCCCGGTTCGGTGCCAACTGAACCAGAGGGAGTGCCTCTGACCAGGGCCAGACTTCCTCAGGCAAAGAAAAGCTGGTTCTGAGGAACCAATTCCAGTAAAGAAAACAAGAAAATCAGCAGGTCTGGAGTCCAAAATCCTTTCCAACTGCTGCAGAGATAGCAAAAGCCATACAAATTGTCCAGTCACTGTCTCAGGGTCCGTCCGAACCACCACTATCTGGTAAAAGGTCGGTTCGTCCGGTCCCAGTGGTTCAGGATTATGATATTGAGGAATTTTATGAACCAGAGGAGGGGGAGGAGGATTATGAACTGTATGAATGTGGCTGGGAAGGTCTGGGTGTGCCCATTGAGCTGGACATCTCCCCAGACAGACCTTTAGAATCTCCCCCTATGCTGTTTGAGTCCCCATCTCATTTTGTGTTTTATAAAAAAGTTGCTGAAACCCTCCAGCTTCCTTTAGAAGAGGCTGTGGATGAGCAAGAGGAGCCTGATTTTGTAGAAATGATGGATATTCCAGAGTCTAGGAGATTGTCTATTCCTTTACATAAGTCTTTTAGAAACAAACAATTAACATTTTAAAAGCTCCTAATTCTGTGCCTCCTGTAGATAAAAAGATGGACAGAAGGTATACATTGTCAGGCCCTGATACAGAATTCCTTTCTCAGCAATGCAGTCATGTTGGGGTAGTTCAGGCTGCTGCCTGTGATAAAGCTAATATTCCCTTGGCTTCACATCCTCCTGACAAGGATTCCAGGAAGATTGATGCCATGGCAAAAAAACAGTATATGGCAGCCTCTCTGGGACTCAGGCAAGCAAATTATATGGCTTATGTAGCTAGGTATCAGAAATCTAGATGGGATACTGTTATGCAATTGGCCAAGCAGGCCCATGGCCAGCTGGCTAGTGAACTAGAACAGGTGGCTGCTGATGGCATTGAAGCCTCTAAGGTTCAGTTTCATGCTGCTGTGGATGTTAATGATGTTTCCTCTGGGGTCATGGCCACATCTGTAGCACCGTGAGGTTGGTCTGGCTCAGGTGTACTAGTTTGTCACAGGATACCCAGACTAAGGCTATGGATTTTCCTGTGGTGGGAAATTCTCTGTTTGGAGAGATGGATGAATATAGGACTACTTACAAGAGTGCCCAGGCTAAGGAGCGGCAAGCCACTCCTCAAAGGCATGCCCCCAGGGGTAGGGGTAGGCCTTTTCACAGGCCTTTCTACCAGACTCAGGCCTCTGCCTATGCTCAGAGGGGCTTCTTCAGAGGCAGGGGCAGACGAGGGGTGGGCAGACCTACTCCCACCCCCCAGCATAAAGCTCCTGCGAAACAGGCACCCTGATGGGGTGCCCAGGGCAGTCTCCTGTACCAGTGGGGGCAGGCTGGCTTACTTCAGTCAGAATTGGGCTTCTTTAACCTCAGACAAGTGGGTTCTGAAGTAGTAAGCCAGGGTCTGGTTCTCAGCTTCAAAAGTTTCCCAAGTTGAGAAGCAGACTTTTCTACTACAAGTGCTTCAGAGACCCTCGCTCTGGAAACAGAGGTCTCATCCCTGTTAGCTCTCAGAGCAGTAGAAAGGGTTCCTCCCCTGCATCAGGGCAGGGGTCTGTATTCCAGATACTTCCTTACCCCAAAAAAGACAGGAGAGTGGTGGCCCATTTTAGATCTCAGATATCTGAACAAGCATCTTTTGAAACCAAAGTTCAAAATGGTAACTCTGGCAATGATTTTACCTTCCCTACGGCCAGGGGACTGGCTAGCCTCCCTGGACCTCAAGGATGCCTATTTCCATGTCCTAATCAGAAGATCCCATCGAAAGTACCACAGATTCGAACTGCCCTCAGGTCATTACCAGTTCAGAGCAATGCCCGTCGGCCTTACCTCTGCTCCAAGGGTATTCACAAAGTGTCTAGCAGTGGCAGTGGCCCACTAAGGAGGCAGAGATTGCTGTTTTCCCTATCTAGACGACTGGCTCATTGTAGGCCAGTCCCCAGAACAGGTAAAATCTCACCTGCAGGTCACCCAGCAGCTTCTCACCTCCCTGGGTTTTCTGCTAAACCTACAAAGTCTGTTCTGGAACCAGTCCAGGTACTCACCTTTATAGGGGCAGAATTGGACACAAAGCTAGCCAGAGCCTTTCTTCCCCCAGAAAGGGTAAGGAATTTAGTGGCTCTGGCCTCTTCCTTCACTCTGCAGGTCTCTTGACCAGCAAGACACTTTCTGCAGCCCCTGGGGCACATGGCTGCATCCACAGCTGTTGTGCAGGGAGCCAGATTTCAGATGAGAGACATCCAGTTTCACTTGAGAACCTTTTGGTCTCAGAGAAGAGACCCCCTTTCCAAGTTGGTCCCAGTGACTCGAACCTTGATCCTAGCTCTCCAGTGGTGGCAGGATCAGAGCAATTTAAGAGCGGGGTCCCTTCATTTCCCCTTCTCACGACTTGACTCTCACTACAGATGCTTCCCTTTTGGGTTGGGGAGCCCACATGGGCGACCTTTCCACTCAGGGAGTTTGGTCCCCCCAGGAATCTCTGCTCCACATCAATTTGCTGGAACTCAGAGCTGTCTTTTTAGCTCTTCAAGCTTTTTCTGCATCTGTCCACGACAAGGTGATACAAGTCAGAACAGACAACACCACAACAATGTGGTACATCAACAAACAGGGGGGCACTCGGTCTTGGCCTTGTGCACCGAGGCAATGAAGTTGTGGTCTCTGGCCTATTCCTGAACACTTCCCTCATAGCAGTTCATCTTCCAGGAAGGACAATGTCCTAGCGGATGCCCTCAGCAGGATTTCCCAGGGCCATCACGAATGGTCCCTGGATCCTCAAGTGCTGGGGATAGTTTTTGCCAGGTGGGGCATCCCTCAGATAGATCTTTTTGCAGCCCCAGACAATCACAAACTTCCTCTGTTCTGTTGCAGGCCTCCAGTGCTGGGCTCAGTTCCCCTGGATGCCCTTCTTCTGGATTGGGAGGGGAAGTTCCTCTATGCTTTTCCCCCCTTTCCTCTCCTATTCAAAGTACTAGTCAAAATCAGATCTCAGCCTTGCAGGGTGATTCTGATTGCCCCAGATTGGCCAGAGCAGCCCTGGTACCCACTCCTTCTGTCTCTGACAGTCCATCTTCCCTGTGCCTCCCAGGAATCACAATCTGTTGACCTGTGCCCAGGGAAGGGTTTGGTATCCGGACCTCAAATCCCTCAACCTCAAGGCCTTGCTCTTGAGGTTAGAGTTGCTGATTCACTCTCTCAGGGTGTTCTTGAGATCCTAAAGGCTTCCAGAAAGCCTTCCACTAGAAGCTACTTATAGTTCTAAATGGAAAAGGTTTTCCATTTGGTGTGCTGGGAAAAATGTTTCCCAGAATCTGCTGAATTGCCCATTTTGTTAGATTACATGGTACATCTTAACTCCTTGGGTCTCAGACCAGCTACCCTGAGAGTTCATTTGGTAGCTGTGTCTGCTTTTGTGTCAGCAGGAAAGTCATCCCTCTTTCCTCTCATCCTGTGTTTTCCAAGTTTTTTAAGGGATTACTCCATACTAATCCTCCTTTCGGGAACCGGCCCCTGCTTGGGACCTTAATGTTTGCATTGCCCAGTTAATGCAACCCCCTTTTGAACCTCTGTCTTCTGCAGAGCTTAAGTACCTAACTTGGAAACTGTTTTTCTAGTGGCTATCACTTCTGCCAGGCGCATAAGTGAATTGCAAGCCTTGTCAGTGGAGACTGACTTTATTTCTTTCCACAGGGATAAGGTAGTCCTTAGGACTAATAGGAAGTTTTGCCTAAGGTGGTTTCAGATTTCCATCTTAATCAATCTATCTCCCTTCCAGTATTTTCACTGATCACTTCTCTTTGGGTGAGAGGAGGTTGCACAGCCTGGATGTTAAGAGAGCTCTTAGTTATTATATAGGCGTGCCAAAGGTCATGGGTTAGAATCCTCCAACTTTTCCTTACCTATGGTGAAGTTGGGAAAAGCAAACCTGCCACTAAGAGATCAATAGTCAGGTGGATTGTCTCTTGTATCAATTTTGTTATCAGAAAGTGGGCAGAGCCCCCCGCTTTGAGGGGCTCATTCTACCAGGGTACAGCTGCGTCTCTAGCTGCTGCCAGAGATATCCCTTTATTAGAGATTTGCCAGGCTGCTACTTGGAAAATGGTACACACTTTTGCAAGCATTACTCCCTGGATGTCCAGGCCAGGAGAGATGCTCGGTTTAGCACAGCTGTTCTTCAGAACCTATTCCTAAGTAGGTTCTGCCCTCCTCCATGGAGGTACTGCTGTATTCTGCTAATGTCTATAATATAGCAAGACTTCATGTTGTTTGAAGAAAAATTACTCACCTTAGTAATGTTGTTTCTTCTAATGGAGTCTTGCTATATATAGACCTCCCCAACCTGCCCCTCTCAGAACCTCTACTTGGTGGGGTGCGGCAACTTAGTGTGGACACTACTTATGTCCTGTTAGCATTTTGTCCCTTTGGGACTTTGGGGGTATGTATGTGTATACTGCGTGTGTGTGTTTTATTATACTTATGTTCCACTTTCATATTATTAGAATGGTGTTAGTATTTCTGGTCCCTGACTTGAGTCTTGGGTGTTGGGACCATCAATGGTTGTTATTATTTAGGTAGCCATTTGGCTATGTGAGGTTACAGCTTCCACACAGACCTTAGTGAGTTTGGCTCGTAAAGATCTGACAGTTCAAGTTTGAAATGACACAGATAGAGCTGCTCTCGTGCCAAAATTCTATTTTGGAATGGTTTTAACCATTTCACTCCGGGGCAGTTCTAGAGCTGGATCAAACTGCTAATGTCTATAATATAGCAAGACTCCATTAGAAGAAACAACATTACTAAGGTGAGTAATTTTTTCTTCTGGACCCTCCTCCAAAGGTACTGCTACACAGAAACATAGAGGTTGACAGCAGATAAGCACAGCAAGGCCCATCCAGTCTGCCCATTTCTTTTTCTACCTTATAAATGTGCCATTGGCCTTTGCTCTGTCAGTGGCCTATCTATTCATACTCATCTGTATTACTCCCTTATGCCTATCCCATGCCTGTTTGAAGCCCTGCACTGTATTCATAGCCACCACTTCCTGAGGTAGGTCATTCCATGCATCCACCACCCTTTCTGTGAAAAAGAACTTCCTCACATTACCCCTTAATTGGCCTCCCTCTAATCTCATGCTCTGTCCTCTTAATCCCTGGGGTTAGAAGAAAAAAATTACTCACTGAGGTAATCTTGTTTCTTCCAAGGTATTCTTCAGAGTCATTAACTCTCCCACTGTATCTCCCCTTCCAGAACCAGTTAGCCTCTGCAATACAGCTGGTACCCTTTCTAATCTATTGACCTTACACTGGTGCAGTTAAGTTTAAACCAGGTGGTCCTGTTGTTCTTGTTGCTAGCCATTTTTGGGCATTGCGATTGGCATGGGGTAAAAAAGGGGTATAATAGAATCAGTTATTTTTAATGTTGTTTTCAACTATTAGGGTAGTATAGTCAAAGGGCCTAATGGCAGGCTTCTGTGAAATCTGGGCATCTTAGAACGCAACAGTTAGGGCAGCAGGTTTGAATGGTGGCACGTGCTAACAGGTTTTACTATTAGCATAAAGTTCCGTTCATCTTCGGGGCAGTGCAATCCAGGAGGCTGACTGCTAGAGTTAATGATATTGAAGAATACCTTCGAAGAAACAAGATTACTACGGTGAGTAATTTTTTCTTTGCTGCCATTGCAGATAGGGGAGTTTCAATTTATTTGGCATTCGGAGTCAGCTAACTATTTTGGTCATGGTCAGTGAGTGGTGGAGGAACACAGCAGGGAACATAGAAGAGCTAAATGGAGGGGGAGCGAAGGAATGGAGCTGCAGTAGCGAGAGTTCATGGGAGAGTGCAGCTACCAGAGTAAATGTTTTTCTCCAAGCTCTTTCCTGAAAGAGTGAATGCCATGAGTTCGCTCAGGGTTACACAAAAGGTAAAAAAAAATTGATTTGGGGCATTTTTTTCTGTTTTCTTTATACATTCTTTGAAAGAGCTGGTGGAGGCATGGAGTATTTGGCTTTCATTTGAAAATCATTTCTTGGCAGTACAGCGATGATGCTCAGTGGACCGCAGGTGGCTTTTTAAAAATGTTTTATATTAATTTTCTTGGTGTTTTTTTTCTGAACTGGACAGCAGCAGAGGTCAGAAATGTTGTTATACAGTGCTTCACTGCAAGTCACTGGATATGGTAGTACAGGGTACATGAGTTGTATTCAGTGCATGGGGGTGGGGGGGAGCAGCTTGGCCACTACGAGAACGACAGAGGTTGGCTTAGTGATCTGTGTTGTTCTCCATCCTGACTGGCTGACGACGTGCCGGTTGGCACAATATGCTCTGATAGGGACACGACCAGAGGTACCTCTCAGCTGATCAGCACAGAGAAATCTCCCGACCCATTTTATAAGAGGATATAATGCCATCAAGGGAGCCAACTAGCTAATAACCCACAAGCTCAAAGTGGGTTTATTACACCAACTAGCCCCTGAAATGGCATTATATCCTCATATACCACACTTTTCCTGACCTTTGTTTTATATAATACATTAGGATGGATGTTATCTTTTTTGTAGCTTGCATTCGTGATCATTTCTGGGTTTGCTTTGAGTTATTTAGTCCTTCCTGCTTTTCCGTAGTGCAGGGTCCTCCTGTATAAGGAGGTGTGGTTACGGCGGTTGGTACCTTACTTATTTGCCTTGGAGGATTGGGAATGGTGTGCGGTTCTGATTGGCATCGCAGAGGGCTTAGGTGAGTATATTCCTTCATACACATCCACTGCCAAAACGAGTGGTCTAGCATATTTAATTCTGTCAGTGAAAGTTAAAGCCGTGACTCCAGCCATGAGCATTAGTGTCAACACAATAGTATCTATTTATTAAAGCTCTATGCCTGCACTAATCAATCAATTACAGCTATACACCTGCACTAATCAATCAGTTACAGCTATACACTTGCACCAATCAATCAATTACAGCTATACACCTACACTAATCAATTACAGCTATACACCTGCACTAATCAATCAATTACAGCTATACACCTACACTAATCAACCAATTACAGCTATATACCTGCATTAATCAATTACAGCTATATACCTGCACTAATTAAAGCTGTATACCTGCACCAGTCAATCAAGTACAGGTATACACCTACAGAAATCAATTACAGCTATACACCTTCATTAATCAATCAATTACAGTTATACCCCTGCACTAACCAACCAATTACAGCTATATACATGCACGAATCGATTAATTACAGCTATACACCTACACTAATCAAGTGCAGCTATATACCTGCACTAATCAATCAATTACAGCTATATACCTGCACTAATCAATTACAGCTATGCATCTGTACTACTCAATCAATTACAGCTATACCCCTGCACTAATCAATTACAGCTATACACCTACTCTAATCAATCAATTACAGCTATACACCGCACTAATAAATCAATTACAGCTATACACCTCCACTAGTCAATCAATTACAGCTAAATATCTGCACTAATTAAAGCTATATACCTGCACTAATCAATCAAGTACAGGTATACACCTACACAAATCAATTACAGCTATACACCTACACCAATCAATCAATTACAGCTATACACCTGCACACTAATCAATCAATTACAGCTATATACCTGGATTAATCAATTACAGCTAAATATCTCCACTAATTAAAGCTATGTACCTGCACTAATCAATCAAGTACATGTATACACCTACACAAATCAATTACAGCTATACCCATGCACTAATCAATCAATTACAGCTATATACATGCACTAATCAATCAATTACAGCTATATACCTGCACTAAATCAATTACAGCTATACACTTGCACTAGTCAATCAATTACAGCTATACCCCTGCACTAATCAATCAATTACAGCTATACTCCTGCACTAATCAATTACAGCTATACACTTACACTAACCAATCAATTACAGCTATACACCTACTTTAATCAATTACAGCTATATACCAGCACTAATCAATCAATTACAACTATGTGCCTGCACTAATCAATTACAGCTATACACCTACAGTAATCAATCAATCAATTACAGCTATATACCTGCACTAATCAATCAATTACATCTATACACCTGCACTAATCAAGCACAGCTATATATCTGCACTAATCAATCAATTACAGCTATACGCCTCAACTATTCAATCAATTACAGCTATGTACCAGCACGAATTACTCAATTACAACTATATGCCTGCACTAATCAGTCAATTACAGCTATATACCTGCACTAATCAATTACAGCTATACACCTACAGTAATCAATCAATTACAGCTATACACCTGCACTAATCAATTAGAGCTATATACCTGCACTAATCAATTACAGCTATACACCTGCACTAATCAATCACAGCTATATATCTGCACTAATCAATCAATTACAGCTATACACCTACGCTAATCAATTACAGCTATATACCTGCACTAATCAATGAATTACAGCTATACACCTACACTAATCAATCAATTACAGCTGTACACCTACACTAATCAATCAATTACAGCTATACGCCTACACTAATTAAGCAAATACAGCTATGTGCCTGCACCAATCAATTACAGCTATATACCTGCACTAATCATTTACAGCTATACACCTACAGTAATCAATCAATTACAGATATACAGCTGTACTAATCAATAATAGCTATATACCTGCTCTAATCAAACAATTACAGCTATACACCTGCACTAATTAATCAAGTGCAGCTATACACCTGAACTAATCAGTCAGTTATAGCTATACACCTACACTAATCAATCAAGTACAGGTATACACCTACACAAATCAATTACAGCTATACACCTACACTAATCAATTACAGCTATATGCCTACACTAATCAGTCAATTACAGCTATACACCTGCACTAATCAATCAATTACAGCTATATACCTGCACTAATCAATCAATCAATTACAGCTATACACCTACACTAATCAAGTACAGCTATATACCTGCACTAATCAGTCAATTACAGCTATACACCTGCACTAATCAATTAATTACAGCTATACACCTGCACTAATTAAAGCTATACACCTGTACTTATCAATCAAGTACATGTATACACCTACACAAATCAATTACAGCTATACCCATGCACTAATCAATCAATTACAGCTATATACATGCACGAATCAATTACAGCTATATACCTGCACTAAATCAATTACAGCTATACACCTGCACTAGTCAATCAATTACAGCTATACCCCTGCACTAATCAATCAATTACAGCTATACTCCTGCACTAATCAATTACAGCTATACACCTACACTAACCAATCAATTACAGCTATACACCTACTTTAATCAATTACAGCTATATACCAGCACTAATCAATTACAACTATATGCCTGCACTAATCAATAAATTACAGCTATGTACCTGCACTAATCAATTGCAGCTATACACCTACAGTAATCAATCAATTACAGCTATACACCTGCACTAATCAATTAGAGCTATATACCTGCACTAATCAATCAATTACAGCTATACACCTGCACTAATCAATCACAACTATATATCTGCACTAATCAATTACAGCTATACGCCTCAACTATTCAATCAATTACAGCTGTACACCTACAGTAATCAATCAATTACAGCTATACACCTGCACTAATCAATTAGAGCTATATACCTGCACTAATCAATCAATTACAGCTATACACCTGCACTAATCAATCACAACTATATATCTGCACTAATCAATTACAGCTATACGCCTCAACTATTCAATCAATTACAGCTGTACACCTACAGTAATCAATCAATTACAGCTATATACCTGCACTAATCAATCAAGTACAGCTATATACCTGGATTAATCAATTACAGCTAAATATCTGCACTAATTAAAGCTATATACCTGCACTAATCAATCAATTACAGCTATATACCTGCACTAATCATTTACAGCTATACACCTACAGTAGTCAATCAATTACAGATATACAGCTGCACTAATCAATGACAGCTATATACCTGCTCTAATCAAACAATTACAGCTATACACCTGCACTAATTAATCAATTAATTACAGCTATACACCTGC
Organism: Neoceratodus forsteri; assembly: GCA_016271365.2. Lineage (NCBI taxonomy): Eukaryota > Metazoa > Chordata > Ceratodontiformes > Ceratodontidae > Neoceratodus > Neoceratodus forsteri. The sequence continues at coordinate 344,798,137 of JADMNL010000025.1, read as the reverse complement.
ACTAATCAATCAATTACAGCTATATACCTGCACTAATCAGTCAGTTACAGCTGTATATCTGGATTAATCAATTACAGCTAAATATCTGCACTAATTAAAGCTATATACCTGCACCAATCAATCAAGTAAGGTATACACCTACACTAATCAATCAATTACAGCTATATACCTGGATTAATCAATTGCAGCTAAATATCTCCACTAATTAAAGCTATGTAGCCGCACTAATCAAGTACAGCTATACACCTACACTAATCAATCAATTACAGCTATATACCTACACTAATCAATCAATTACAGCTATATGCATGCACTAATCAGTCCATTACAGCTATACACCTACACTAATCAATTACAGCTATACACCTGCACTAGTCAATCAATTACAGCTGTATACCTCCACTAATCAATTACAGCTATACACCTACACTAATCAATTACAGCTATACATCTGCAATAATTAAAGCTATATACCTGTACTAATCAATCAAGTACATGTATACACCTACACAAATCAATTACAGCTATACACCTACACTAATCAAGTACAGCTATACACCTGCACTAATCAATCAATTACTGCTATATACCTACACAAATCAATCAATTACAGCTATACCACTGCACTAATCAATTACAGCTATACACCTACTTTAATCAATTACAGCTATATACCTGCACTAATCAATGAATTGCAGCTATATACCTGCACTAATCTATTAATTACAGTTATATACCTGCACTAATCAATCAAGTACAGGTATACACCTACACAAATCAATTACAGCTATACTCTTGCACTAATCAATTGATTACAGCTATACACCTACTTTAATCAATTACAGCTATATACCTGCACTAATCAATGAATTGCAGCTATATACCTGCACTAATCTATTAATTACAGTTATATACCTGCACTAATCAATCAAGTACAGGTATACACCTACACAAATCAATTACAGCTATACTCTTGCACTAATCAATCGATTACAGCTATACACCTACTTTAATCAATTACAGCTATATACCTGCACTAATCAATGAATTGCAGCTATATACCTGCACTAATCTATTAATTACAGTTACATACCTGCACTAATCAATCAAGTACAGGTATACACCTACACAAATCAATTACAGCTATACTCTTGCACTAATCAATCAATTACAGCTATACACCTACACTAATCAATCAATTACAGCTATACGCCTACACTAATTAAGCAATTACAGCTATGTGCCTGCACTAATCAATTTGCTATACACCAGCACCAATCAATCAATTACAGCTATATACCTGCACTAATCATTTACAGCTATACACCCACAGTAATCCATCAATTACAGTTATACAGCTGCACTAATCAATGACAGCTATATATCTGCACTAATCAATCAATTACTGCTATACACCTACACTAATCAATCAATTACAGCTATACCATTGCACTAATCAATCAATTACAGCTATACTCCTGCACTAATCAATTACAGCTATACACCTACGCTAACCAATCAATTACAGCTATACACCTGCACTAATCTATCAATTACAGCTATACGCCTCCACTATTCAATCAATTACAGCTATACACCTGCACTAATCAATCAATTACAGCTACAGTATACATCTGTACTCATCCATCAATTACAGCTATATACCTGGATTAATCAATTACAGCTAAATATCTGCACTAATTAAAGCTATATACCTGCACTAATCAATCAATTACAGCTATGCACCTACACAAATCAATAAATTACAGCTATATACCTGGACTAATTAATCAATTACAGCTATACACCTACTCTAATCGATCAATTAAAGCTATATACCTACATTAATCAAACAATTTAAAGTATGTACCTGCATTAATAAAAAGTACATCACCTGCACTACATTAAACCATATGGGATACCACTAATAACACAAGACAGCATTGGGAAGCTAGCCACACCAATTAACAAGCTGCAAAAGAACCTGAAAAAAAGACACTTACACAAAACCCTTCCAAACCCAGAAATCCCCTAGACCGCTACCTGGACTCACTACAAACCATTCCCTTCTGCTGCAAAAGACCTTGAGGTACCATAACACAATCATAAATGCGATCTCCATAACAATAACCATCCTAATGCATTATATTCCATAAACAACTTATAAGGGTAGAACACTCGAAATATACCAATCTTGGGGGCTAATTAAGGCAATGAAGCCACTCAATATATGTCTGTTAGGGGTGTGCAATGGGTTGGGTCACAGATTTGGGACAGTCAGTTATTAGCTTGCCTGATCTTTTGGGCTAGAACCAGGTCGGAGCTGGTCCGACCCAGTTTGTTGCCCAATTTGTATTTTTAAAAGGAAAAATTTCCTTAACACCCTCCTGCCAGACAAGTTTTAGAGCCAGCTAGCAAGTAGAGTCTCCCTCCTATTGGTTGCCCCTTGCTTACACCCCCTTGCAGTATAGGGACCTTCTGCTCTATTGAAGCACTTAATGGCTCATTTGGTCAGTTCAGAGTCTGCCATTGCCACTTGCCAGAGACTGGGATTTAAAAAAAAAAGTGCAGCACTGGCAGTAAAGCAACAGTGTCCCATCTGGTCTTTAGCCCCCTTCCCCCACAACTGATGATCCTGGAGAATGGGGTGAAAATTAAATCATGGCAATAAAATTATTTGTATGTGATGCCTGAGTGCTAAGAGTTCAGACATGATTTGTGGAGGGAACCTGCACAGTGGGGCCTGTGATTATGCCTGATAAGAGATACATTAGTGGCAGTAATACAGAAAGGGGGAGAGATTACCCCTCAAATACTCTTTTTCCCACCTATCTGTAGTACTAGAGGTGGATTCCGTTGAAGGGAGAGGTGCTTAATCTGATCTGGATTTGGGGAGATGCTACAAGAATGGCAGTGGTGCAGAGGTGGACTGGGGAGGCCACTGTGGAAATGGTGGGAGTGGGCACATTGGGGCAGGGACAGAGTGAAATGAAAATGAATGCACTAGCTCACAATGGCCCTCTGTGTGATGTAACCCCAGAGCTGCTACTGTATGTAACTTTATCCTGTGTTCCTAAATAGAGTGCATCATTTCTTTCCCCCATATATTACATTTTTGGTGCTGGTTTTTGTTCTGGTACTGGTTTCGATTAACCCAACCCAGCCCGGTCTAACCCAACCTGGCAGAACCAGAAAAGTCAACCCGCACACCCCTTATAGGTAGGTAGATAGGTTGGCAGATAGATAAATAGGCTTTTCAATGGACTGACTCAAAAATGTGCAGTTTATCTTCAAGTGTGAGGGGCAGGACCATAACTCATGAGTGGCAGAGCCATGAGTAAGTTATGAAAGTCCAGCCCACATGCAAGTGATGATAAATTGCCTATTTTAAGTCAAGCTATTGAATTATAGTGGCACGGTAGTGCCACTACAGTTAGGGTTGAGCAGGGGTTTCTATGTTAAACCTCAGACTTTGCACTTTAATATTGTCACAACTATTCAATGGATTTGCATGAACTTTTGCATGCACAGTCTTGGGAGGAGGGAGGCTAGTTCTCTTGACATGCCAAGTTTCGTTCCAGTTGGATGTGCAGATTTTTAGATCAAGATGGCAAACAAAATAAAAAAATGGGGGGTGGTGCTGTTTTTTTTCCATCACCTAGTGCCCAGACAGTTTAGAATTTTGGCCTGACATATTCAAGATAGAAAGATCTTGGCCCACAGTGGTGCCTTTCACTGGTTTGGTGAAAAAATAATCTGTTCCAAAGTTAATACATGTTGAAATTTCGGTTACGAGCATGCTCAGTATGGTCTTTTAATAGCTGCTTGGAATGAAAAAAAATTTGGGCCACGTGAAAAAGAATCATTTTTGTGTGGGGCTAATCCTTTTTCCTGAGGAAAAATTCCTTTTTTTGTATGGTTGCTATCTTGTTTCCATTTTTTTTTTTTAAATTTTGAAAACCCACAAAAATGACATCCTGCACACACAAACAGATGTATCTTGCCAACCGGGAATCCCTTAGGTGGATTCTGCACTCAGTGTTTGGAAAAATGACACAGAAATGTGTTTCTTATACATTTTAGTATGGCCATACGAAAAATAAATTTGGCCATATGAAAAAAGGATCCCTACATACAAAAAAAGAATTTAGATTTTTTTTTTCCAATTATTTTTTCATATGAATGAAAGAAAATATGTAAACAGATCCCATCATACAAAAAAAATTGGGAAAAAAAACCCACTAAGTCCACATTTTTTCTTTGTATGAAGGAATCCTTTCTTGTATGATTTTTTTTTTCATTTATACGAAACAGGATGCCTTATCCCATAGGGACCTGCATGAATAAGGATATGATTATACTATCTGAAAATTAAGGACATTCATTACAAACAAAATCTTTGTTAATGCACCAGTTAGGGTTAAAGTGACAAAAGTAGAGAAATGTGATACTCATATATTCTACACATCTCAGCTTATTTACTGATGGAATGGGATGAGCATTAGGGTTGACCACCCCAAGGTGCACCCCACACCTGATTTGTGAAGACTCAGGAGCGGTGAAACCATAATGGTTTTTCCTATTGCTGCCTGCAAGGGGGGGGGGGGGGTTAGGGTTGGAAACCCTAACACATTTCCCTGCTTTTGTTGCTTTAACCCAAACTGGTGCATTAATGATGTTTTTCGCAATGAATATTCAATATATACAACACTAGTTTACAAGTTGTAGCTTTTCAATCTGCAGCATGTTTGAAGATTTTGCTGTTTTTCTTTGATTTTGACAGCTGGTTTCAATGATGCACATGACATTGTGATGTCATCAGCATTGTAAAAGCTGTTCTCTGACTGGTTCAGTATTCCACTGTGATGAAAGTAACCTTAAAAATATTCATTGTGAAAACAGTGACAACATATTGTAAAATGAATTTCAAAAACAGTCTCTTTACAATAAAATCAGTACTAACCACACATCTCTAATTGCCATCACAAACATGGCTGTCACCGTTCACTTACTATAAACCTTCAACTAGGCTGTAAAAACAAAACTGCCTTAAAGGAGAACTGCACTGAACCTGTTAGTCATTTTCCCAGTAGAGGCTGGTTTGTAAGTCTTAGTTCAGATTATGGTATTGTTCCATCTACACAACCCATTTAGTAACCTCAGTAGTACTTCTGCTTTGCACTATGTTGCTAAGTACCATTTTACAACTTTATGATGTAGTTTATGTCCCAAACAACCACAGAGTTCTGAAACAGAATAAGGGCCCATTGTGCCAAAAATAGAAGAATAGAACAGGGACATAAACTACATCATACAGTTCTAAAGTGGTTCTTACCAGAAGCACAGAAATCAGAAACAATCAGTAGGATAACTAAAAAGCCAGCATAGATGGAGAAATAACAGAATTTGAATCAGTATTTAAAAAGCAGCGTCTACTGTGAGAAATGACATAGATTTAGCGCAGTGCTCCTTTAAATGTAAAAGAATAATAATTAAATATTATCTGCTCTCATAATCAATTTCTTACACATACATTAATTAAAAAATGAAGTTCTATGGTACTTACAGTTTTACTTTCTGGTGTTTCCTTCCTGATCATGAAAAATCCCCTTTCTATCCTCACTTGCTTACCAGGGAAATCTCTGCTGTTTAACCTGCTACAGAAAAAACAGAAACCATGGTTCTGAAGCCTTCTGTTTTGTGATTGTGGGGGTGAACATTCTGTTAGTAGAACTGAACTGAATTTAGAAATCTTGTATTCTGTTCAAAGTAAACATTCCATCTCTTGACTGTAGGAAAGATAAACAAGAAACAAAGTGGGGAAAAGGGAGGAAATTATATAACGAAGAAGGATGAAAAGTGAGGAAATGTAAATGGGGTGGGTTGGGGAAATAGAGGGTTTTAGGCTAATTAAAAAAACAATATATTTTGCTATGCATAATATTTGAAACTGAGATGATATGCTATGCTAGAATATGCTGGGACTGTTTTGTTGAGGTGGATGAACTTTAAAAAAATCATTACAGTGTTTAACATTATTTCATATTTGTGCATTTTTCATCCCACCCCCACCAAATAAATTTTGGACCTATTTTATAATTGCAATAAGACACTCCAGGGTGTGTTTTGTGGTGGGATAATGGAACTTCTCGAGTGGTTGATGGCAGTCGGTGATGTCTCATGCCTCACAACACAGCCGGGGTGTGCCATTATCCTACCACAGCGCAAACCATGACATCCATCGTGGGTAAGCTAATGGAGACTGTCCTGAAGGAGAGGCTGGTGGCCCTCCTAGAGGCCAAAGGATTACAGGACAGCATACAGCATGGCTTCATACGTGGCAGATCCTGCCAAACCAACCTGGTCGAGTTCTATGACTGGGTAACTAGGCAACTGGACAGGGGCCATGCAGTGGATGTCCTGTATCTGGACTTCAGTAAGACATTCGACTCAGTGCCACATGGAAGGCTGGGAAGGAAGTTAGTAGGCACAGGGGCGGGTGCAAAGCTGGTGAGATGGGTAGGAAATTGGCTGCAGGGAAGGCAACAGAGGGTGGTGGTGGGTGGGAGCTCTCACACCCAAGGGCAGTGACAAGCAGTGTTCCATGAGGCTCAGTGTTGGGACTAGTGTTGTTTGGGATATTCATTGCAGACATATCATGGGACATCAAAGCAAGATCAGTCTGTTTGCTGATGATACCAAGATAGGCGCAGTGGTGGATGACCTAGGGGGATGGCAGGGTTGCAGGATGATCTGGCAAAGCTTGAAACCTGGTCGAACACCTGGCAACTGGGCTTTAATGCCAAAGAGTGCAGGGTGCTGCATTTTGGGATGAAGAACCCAGGAGGAGTTACCAGCTAGAGAGTGCAGCTATCCCAGACAGAGGAGGAGAAGGATCTGGGTGTGCTCATTACAGGTCAATGAACAACTTGGCACAATGTAGGAAGGCAGCTGCAAAGGCCAACAAAATGCTGGGTTGTATTCGAAGGGTATCCTCGAGGAGGGAGGAGGTGATTCTGCCACTGTATAGGTCATTAGTTAGACCACACCTGGAGTACTGCATGCAGTATTGGCATCCGTATCTGAAGAGGGACATTAAGTTACTGGAGGGTGCAGCGCGAGCCGACAAAGATGATCAAGGGCTGGGGGACTTATCATAGAGAGGAGGTTGAAGGAGTTGAACATGTACTCACTGGAGGAGAGGAGAGACAGGGGTGACATGATTGAAACCTTTAAATACATGAAAGGAATAAACAAGATGGGTACAGAGGGCTGTTCAAAGTAGGAGGGAGGGCCACCAGGGCCATGATATGAGACTGGAGCGAGGAAGGTTCAGGAGGAGATGAGGAGACACTTTTTACAGAGAGGGTGGTGGCTGGGTGGAATCGTTACCTGCTGAAGTGGTATGCAGTAGAACAGTGGACTGCTTCAAATGAGGATGGGACAGGACAAGGGGGAGGGTTAATGAAGGGGAAGGGTGGAAGGGAAGGGCAGCTGCAGAATAAGGGGTGCTAGCTGCACATTCAAGCAGACTTGATAGACCTCTAGGCCTTTATCTGCTGGCAAATTTCGTATGTTCGTATGTTCGTAAACCCTGTCATGTCTTATTGCTTAATTTGTTATGTGTTGCTGTTACTGATGTCACTACTCATTAGCCAAGATTTATTTTTTATCTTGCCATTTTCACCCCCACTCCTGTTGTATGTATGTATGTATGTATGTATACATACATTCATATATATTGCCATACACTGTATACTTTATATACATGCATAGTTTTTGTACCCTTGTAATTTACCTTTCTTGGAACAGATATAGCTGTTTCTTTCTTATGTCACATTCATGAGAAAGATAATGCTTGGAGTAGAGGCAAAAACAAAAAAAAATGCACTCAACACCATAGTTAGCAAATGAACACCTTGATTTATCTTGCAGACAGATGCTGGTAGCAGTCAGCTGATCTACCCAAGAACCTCAACATTTCCCGCAGGTGTGTTTTTTCAAGCAATGAGGACTCTTCCCCACCGCCATTATTAAACTGCAGTCCAATTAAAGGGGAGGGAGAGAAGGATACAATCAGGAATTAACACTTTTTAGCATTCCAAAATAAATAGGCATGTCTAAATGCAGCAATTCCTCACTGATGCTAAACAAAACTGGCGAACTACCAGTAAATGCTTCAACTTTGCATCAAAATAACCTAAAAAGGAGAGAGCAAAAAAACAGATCAATGCAGCATAAATTCAAGCAAAAATCACAAATAAAACAATAATACAAGATAACGCAAAATCACATTACAGCAATTACGCAAGATTATAATCTTGTGTAACTGCTGTAATGTAATTTTACATTATTGTTTCCATATTATTACCTGTTTGCATAACTGCTGCAATGTAATTTTGCATTAGTGTGTCTATAATATTATCCATTTTGTTTGTGATTTTTGCTTAGGTTTATGCTGTATTAATCTGTTTTTTCTCTTTCTCCTTTTCAGGTTATTTTGATGCAAAGTTGAAGCATTTACTGGTAGTTCACCAGTTTCATTTAGCATCAGTAAGGAACTGCTGTGTTTAGACAAGGTTGTTTATCTTGGAATGCTAAAAAGTATTAATTCTTGATTGTATCCTCCACCCCCTTCCCTTTAATAGCACTGTACTTAAAGAATGGTGGTGTGGAGAGTCCTTGTCTCTTGACAACACACCCGTGTAAAACGTTAAGGCTCTCAGGCGGATCAGCTTATTGCTACCAGCAACTGTCTGCAAAATAAATCATGGTGTTCATTCATTAACTACGGTGTTGTGTGCAGTTTTGTTTTTATGTTTTGTTTTTTCTCTCTCAAGTTGTAATTAGAACAATACACCTGGATCGCTGAGCTGCCCTTGTTCTTCTACTAGATGCTTGGATTACTTTGTAAAGATTGTAATTGCAATTAAAAATAAAAACTGAAATAAACATCACTGAAACTGACTGCTAATGTTCTGAACATTTAGAACTGCAAGTTTTTGCCACTGCTGGTGACGAAGATGTTGCTGACCTCACAGACACCCAAGTCTCGGCAGGAGACGTCATGGTTGATGCCAAGGAAGAAGTACTCTTCAGAGGCCATTTTCAGAGAGAGGAGAATACTACCCCTGGATTCTCTGAGGGTGCTGGGGAAATGGTACAGGAGACCAGCATTGCATCTCCTGACCAGAGTTCCAAAACAGGGGCTGAAATCAATGACTCAGGAACTGTCCTTCACAAAGATGGCCATGATGAGGACAGTGTAGTGAGGACCAGTAGTAATTCATGTTCTGAGTCTGAATATGCTACAATGAAGGATATCAATCCTGCAGAAAATGCACAAGAGCTGCACAATGAAGGGGTGGAAGTGGAAGATGGAAAAGCTGAAAATAAAGAGACCACTAAGAAAGCTGATGACCCAGTCTTGACTGAAGTAGAAATAACACAGCCAGGCAAGCCAAATGAAACAGTAAACCAAGCTGATGTTCATAGAGAGGAATCTGAACATAAACTATGGAAGAAGCCAGAAGAAAATGATTCTCAGAGTTTAGATGTTGAAGAAAAATTGGTGGACCATAGTCATGAAGACAATGCTGATAGTAAAGAGGACTCTAAAGGTAGTATACAAGATTCCATAGATGAAGAAAAAACACAGCCCTCTGAGGACTCATCTCCAAAAGAAATGCTTGACAGTGACGAGTCTGATACTGAATCCAAGAATAAAGGAGGAAATGATATGAAAGATCCACCAGAAGAGTATGGAAATAATCATGAAGGTGAGTTAGAAAATGGCCAAATAAAATCAGGTCTCAAGACTGAAGTAGAAACTTCTGAGATTAGTGGTGAGGATAATGGAGAACCTCAAGTACAGAAACAAGAAATTGAGGGAGACCAAAAAGAGTACAGTGCCTCCCCCGAAAAGACTGTCTATGATGCAAAAGATCAGACACAAGAGCCAGATCAAGTGTTAAATGAAGAAAAGCCAGAGTTAGAAACTGAAGGGGATTCTGATGATGGACAGCCATCAGAACAGAATCAGGAGGGACCAGACAATGTTTTATCTAAACTAACTGAAACTCCAGAAATGGATCAGAATCTAGGGGGACCAGATAATGACTCATCCAAACTGGCAGGTGAAGAAACAGGAGAAAAACTTGAGTCTGAAATAGGTGTAGCAGAAATGGGAGGCAAGAATCTAGAACAATATAAAGAGAAAGTAAAGAATTCTGCTCAGGAAGTGGCACAAGAAACCTTTTGTTCTGAACAAGATGCTGAAATAGGTGAAGAGTCAGAATCAGTCCATGAGACTGAAGTGGATGGGGAAAGTGAAATAGAAACTAATAAGAAGCTTGGACTAGTTCCTGCAGATGAAAATGAAGCCCCCACTAAAGCTACAGAACAAGATATCTTGGGTTTTCAAAGAGATGGTCAAGTTGCTGAGGGAAGGCATTCCTTGACTGGAAATGAAATGGAAGGAGAACAAGATCTACAGTTGGATGTATCTGACTCCACTGTGGATCCTCCTGCTGGTACTGAAGGAGAACAAGGCCCAGATGAATTAGAGTCTGCTGTTGATTCTCCTGCTGGTACTGAAGTAGAACAAGATTCAGAGTTGGATGAATCAGACTCTGCTGTGGATCCACCTGCTGATGCTGAAGGAGAACAAGACCCAGAGCTGGAGGAATCTGATTTTGCTGTGGATCCTGCTACTGGTGTTGAAGAAGCACCAGGTCTGCATGGGTTATAGGTTTTTGCTTCCCTCTTCCTTGCATATCCCCAGTAACACAGTTTCTTATAAAAATCTGCTGTAATTTAGCTCCAAGTACCTGTGTTGCCAGCCCTCATTTTTAATGCTCTCTGGTGTAATGCTGCTGCTCCATCTTAACTCTTATCCCCCTAAAGACTGCTTGCAACCTTATAATATGGCTGTTTTAGCCTCCTATGAATGGTGTCTTACCTTGGCTTTAGTCCCAGCTATATCCTGTTCTGCCATCCCCACTATTGCTTGGTTAACATTAGTCTACCATAGCCTATCTACCAGTTGTATTGAATAGGGGTTGTGGACGCCAGCACAAGAAAATCATAGTTTGCATCAGCAGATTTAAAATACACCACACTTCCCCAAAATTTCAGTTTCAAGCCATTCCACTGTTTGTAACTGAGAGCATTTCTGTGACAACTGGAGCGTGTTTCCTAGAGTTTATGTGATCCTCTTGTAGTTCATTTCTTACTTGAGAACCCTCTGCTTGTGACAGCGTAATCTGGTGTTGTGGACATGATTATGATGTCACAAGTAGGGCATTATATTACTTCAAATATAGAATAAGGACCTTAGGCACATAGAAGTGTACTGGACAAAGATCTTGTGTTCATGCAAACACTCTCATTATTGTAATTAAGACTGGAATGGCATGAAATGCAAATGTTTTGGGAACGTTGCATGAGTTCCACTGGTGTCAGCTGGAATTAGTTTTGCTAGTGGCCCGCGTCCCATTTTGAGCCACTTGCTCTCCTCAAACAACTCTCTCTGTACTTTCTCCTTGGCTCTTAGCTGCCCGTGTTTCCATTAAAGGAAAACTGCATTCATCCTGCAAGCCTAAAACACTGGTTTGCATTCTGTTATTGTACCATCTGCGCTGGCTTTTTAGTAAATTCAGTGTCTATTTCTGATCTGCGTAGTGCTAGTAAGGGCCATTTCAGAATGGCAGTGATGCAGTTTACAGAGCTGCAAGTTTGGTTCTACCCAAGAATCCAATGCATCGACCTTTGGGTGTTTAGTTCTTGTGGATTCTAGTGAACTTTGGGGGCAAAATTAAAACTTAGTTAAACTGATTCTGCTGGTGCAAACCAGTCAAACAGGCAACAGTTAAACTAGTTCTCCACTGTCCTCTCACACACACGTTAAAAAACAAACAAACTTCGGCCACCTGGCACTGAGCCAGAGCCAACAGCAGCTTTTAAGTTGCCCCCAGTCCATCCCCCAGGCCCTGGGGCGGGGGTAGCAATCAAAAGAACCTGGCTAACAAAGTCGCCCCCTCCCTCCTCTTGCAAGATTAAAAATATTCCATAAACGTTCCCTTCCCTAACCCACCCCAAAGTACCTTTATTAATTTGGTAACCCTTGACCCCAATCTATGATTTGGGGGCAGTGTCCAGTGATCCCAGCTAATTTTGTCATCTCCCCCCACCAGCCTGCCTGCAGCATGGTTCATTCATTACATAAACTGGAGCAACTTGGTGCACAACCAGGTGGGAAGCTGAGGAGCAGTTACATCTGTGATGGTGCTGGGCAGACTGTGCCCACCCTTCCCTGCTGTGCACTTGCTTACTCCAGTCTATGTAATGAATAGCACATGGAGAGGGCACAGGGGGCAACTGAGTTTGTTGGGGTCATCAGACTCTCAAATCATGGCACGGGGTAAACAGGAGAGCAGTTTATTAATAAAGATAATTTGGGAGTCTTCGGGTGGGTTAAGGAGGAGGGATTGGGATTACGACATGCTACTGGCTCCTTGCTCAGTGCCAAGGAGCTGGCAAGACTATTTATTACACTTGAATAAGGGGGGGACAACTGAATTAACCTTGTTCTCTTTTGAATAAGTGGAGGGGTAGGACAACTGAGTTAACCTTGTTCTCTTTTGAATAAGTGGGGGGTAGGACAACTGAGTTAACCTTGTTTTCTTTTGAATAAGTGGGGGGACAACTGAGTTAACCTTGTTCTCTTCAGTGCCCCCCTCAATCCTGGACTGAGGGTCAGTGGGCTGGGACAGTTGTTAAATGGATAGGTTTTGGGACCTAGAGGAGTTGAGGTATTGTTGGATGATGTAAAAAGATGGTGTCAGCATCCAGCTTAGTTTCAGGAGCCGTCAACATTTTTTTAAATATGTAGGATAGGGAGGGAGATGGCTGGGGCAGGAGTGGTGAGCAATAGATATCCCTGGACAGTTGGGGAGAGCTGTGGGATTATTTTTTTTTTTTTTGACCATGTGAACTGGAAACCCAAACTGTGACAATTTTTTCCTGGTTCAAAGCTTGAAGTTTGTGTGCTCATTATAGCTCATTATAACTCTTATGTAGTTGTCACAATGCATCCATATTCTACTATAGAACTTCACGGTCAAACTCCTTTTCTAAAATATGTTGATTAAATCCTGGATGCTGATTGGCTGAGGCAGGCTGTCACCCATACCCATACATTAATCACAAAGATCATATTTTATTAATTGCAAAAAACTTCCTTAATACCTAACACCCCACCCCCAATCTTCAGGCAGCAACAGGAATCAGGAATGGGGTGTACCTTGGGGTTGTTAACCCTAATGTTTACTCCATTCCATCAATAAATAAGTTGAGATGTGTAGAGTATATGAGAATGGGATGAGCATTAGAGTTAAAAAAAAAAACAAAAAAAAAAACAGGGTACATCCCTTGCCTGATTTGTGAAGATGCAGGAGAGGTGAAATGTAATGGTTTTCCTGTTGCTGTCTGCAGGGTGGGGTGGGGTACTAGGGCTGGGGACCCTAACACCACATTTCTCTACTTTTGTCGCTCTAACCCTAACTGTTGCATTAACAACGTTTTTTGTAATGAATTTCCTTACTTTCTGAGATAGTATAATCATATCCTTGTTTTTCTGTGGGAGCACAGGGCCCTCCATAGATGCATACATGTATGTTGGTGTTCAAGGGCCCTGCACACTTCCATTTCTGGCAAAAACAGGAATTTATTTGCTTGGTTGTATGGTTTGTTAAATGAGAGACCAACTTATACTGCCCTTGTATAACTCTCTGGTGAAGCCGCATTTACAATATATCCTTTGTTACTGGTACCCATGCCTCAAAAAGCACATTAACCTACTGGAGGAGTTCCAGAGGGTGGCTACGAAGTTGATAATGGATCACCACAATAAGTCATAGTATAAGAGGTTTAGGGCACTGAACATCTACTCAGTACAGAACAGGACAGAGGGAGGGGACATGACTGAGACCTTTAAATACTAGAAACAGAAAGATAATATGGATACGGATGCAGGCAGGGAGATGTAGGAGCAAACTGACAATGCACTTCTTGACACATAGGGTGTGGTGTACACTTGCAATGCTCTGTGCTTCAAGAGTGACTAGAATAGCCATAGGGAGAAAGTATTCTCCATGAGTAGTAAAGGTGGGAAGCATGGAAGGAGTGAGGAGGTGGAGCAGACCCAGTGCGTGAACCTCTGGACACTACAATAGAAGCAGACTATAGAGACCAAATTGCCTTTTTCTCTTAGCTTCTTCATATGTTTGTATTGTTCTACTTCACCAACCAAAAGTCAAACTTTTAACCACATTTTGTGCTACACGAACCAGAAGTAGTAGTTTGAACTACATTTTTTGGTTTGTGCACCACACATAGTACTTTGGAACAAATTTTTTGCTTTGAGAACCAAAGGTACTAGTTAGAACCACATTTTCTGGGTCGCGAACCAGAATACCAAGTTAGAACCACTTTTTATGGGTCACAAAGTAGAATTAGCAGTTCAAACCACTTTTTGTGGTTCGCGAACCAGAAAGTGTTTAGTTCCAACCAAAAAAAGTGGTTCGAACCAGAAATCGCTCGAGAGAGATCGTGAATGTGTGAAATATACAATTTTGGCAAATCTCCCTATAAACAGACTATAAAATCTTGCTTAGGGAAAACATTATATATCAAAAGATTAATATACAAGTTAGCCAGCCTGAGAGTGGGTCCCAAGATGGTAGCCTGGGTAAAAAATTGGCTGGAGAACAGGACACAGGGAGTAATAGCAAATGGAGTCAACTCTGAAGAAAGTGGGGTTACTAGTGGGGTACCACAGGGTTCAGTACTAGGACCGGTCCTCTTCAATGTCTTTGTAAGCAACATTGCAGAGGGGCTGGAAGGAAAAATACGTCTTTTTGCAGACAACACAAAGATCTGCAACAGAGTTGATACACAAAGTGGGATGGAAAGGATGAGAAGGGACTTGGCAAGGTTGGGGGAATGGTCAAATGTATGGCAGCTTAGATTCAATGCTAAGAAGTGCAAGGTAATGCACCTGGGAAACAAAAACCCAGGGGAAGAGTACACAATGGGGGGTGAGATACTAACAACAACAAAAATGGAAAGGACCTGGGGTAGTCATATCAGATGACCTAAAGGTGGGCAAGCAATGTGAGAGGGCAGTAAGGAGGGCTGGGGGTATACTGGGATGCATAGGGAGAGGCATCACCAGTAGAAAACAGAAAGTTGTTATCCCTCTGTAAAGTCAGCTGGTGAGACCCCATCTGGAGTACTGCGTGCACTTCTGGAGACCCAGTCTCCGCAAAGACATAAACAGGATGGAAGCAGTCCAGAGGAGGGCAACTAAAAGGGAGCAGGGTCTGCACCGGAAGACATATGAAGAGGGACTTAAGGAGCTTAATATTGTATAGCCTCAAGGAAAGGGGGGGGACATGATAGAAACTTTCAAGTATCCCAAGGGAATCAACAAAGTCCAAGAAGGTAGCATCTTTCAGAAAAAGAGGTGTGCAAGAACAAGGGGGCACAATTTGAAGATGGGGCTGCTCAGAGGTAATGTACTGTAAGGAAGTATTTTTTCTCAGAGAGGGTTGTGGATGCATGGAACGGCCTAACGGAGGAAGTTGTGGAGTCAAAAACAGTGGTGGAATTCAAGAATGCATGGGACAGTCATAAGGCAATTCTAGGGGGTGGGGGGTAGGAAGAAGTAGGCTGTTGGTTAACTAGGATCTGCAGCTTATCCATTCGGTAGGGAAATGGGCAGACTGGATGGGCCAAGCGGTCCTTATCTGCCGTCAAATTCTATGTTTCTATCAGGGATATTTTAGTTTTGTTAAAACTATCCCTTTGGCAAGTGTTTTCCAACTTCAGTACTAACAGAAATAAAGAAACAAGATAGTGGCTGTTACAATCCCCCCCCCCAAAAAAAAGTGGTTTGTGAGACCCATTTTTGGTTCATGATACATCAGATTTGCAAACCAAAAAAACAGACTCGCAAGCCAGAAATTTGTGGTTCATATGGGGCATCTATCTGAAACCAATTTGTAAATACTTATAACTCAGGAACCGTTTAATATTTTTTCACCAAACCTTCAAAAGGTACTATCTCAGCACAGACCACATGTACCCTGAAAGTCTTGTGTAGAAATTCAATACCGTGTAGCCTGTAATGAGAGCAAAAACATGCAAAAAAAAAAAAAAGAAAAATGTTAAGTATAGGGAAAAATGTGTCCCTTTTACAAAATAAGGGATATCCAGATCTCAGAAACCGCACAAGGTGCCATCATGAAACTTATCACGTTTTCACGACATGGCACATCCATAGAAAATTCAAATTTGTTGGCTGTTCCAACAAACCCTGCCAAAGTTATTAAACTGCAAAGTTAGGGGTTTAACACTGAGTACCATACTCAGCCATGCCCCGTGTGTGTGTGTATTTTGCAAAAAACTTTGTTAATGCTATAGTTAGGGTTAAAGCCACAAAAGTAAAGAAATGTGGCATTCCATTTCCAAACTCCCATGCTGCACACACCAACAGGCATCTTGGGGGGTGCCTTGGGGTTGTCAGCCCTAACGCTCACCCCATTGCATAAGTAATTAAGGTGAGATGGGTACTGTATAGGAGAATGGGGTGAGCGTTAGGGCTGACAACCCCAAGGCACCCCTCCCTAATTGCTGTTGATGTGTACTGCATTGGGGTAGGGTGTTAGGTTTGGAAACTCTAATGCCACATTTCCCTACTTGTGTGGCTTTAACCATAACTACAGCATTAATTAAGTTTTTTGCAGTTTATTTCCTTACTTTTTAAGAGAGTATAATCGTATCCTTATTTGCCTGTATGAGCGCCTGGCCCTCTTAGCCCTGTGCTCTCATCCCTCCATAGATGCGTATATGTATGTAGTTGTGGAAGCATAGAGCCCTCCGGGCCCTACGCTTCCATTTATAGTACAACAATGACCAAATTATCAGCATAGCTATGGTGCTACCTCACACCTCCTTGCCGGTACAGAAAGTTTGAATCCCCACCAAAATGTAATTCCCAAGAACTGCACTATCTCTGCGCCACAGGTGCGAAAACACATTTTGGCCAGGATTTGAAAAATGACAGTTGTGACATACAAGAGGTGGGGTAATAAGAAGGCTATGTTGAAAATCTGAGGTAAAAATATTAAAAATTTCCGAAGTTAATATCAAGCGTATCAAAATTGCAATGAATGGTCATACCTCTGCCATTTTGACCCCAAATGTTCAACATAGTCTTCCTATGACCTCGCCTCATAAACCCCATAGGTGAAAAGTCTGAAATCTGTGACAAAACACCATTCCACGCCACAGGTGCGAAAACACACTTCGGACAGGATGTGAAAAATAACAGCTGTACTGTTCATAAGGTGGTGTGAAAAAATGGCTATGTTGAAAATTTGGAGTCAACATATTTAAAATTACCAAAGATATGCAAAAATTTCAACAAACGCTCATAACTCAGCCATTTTTAGGAATTTTTTCACCAGATTTTCAACATGGACTTTTTGGGACCCCGCCTCATGAATACTGATGGTGAAATTTTGTTATTCAGTCCCAAAAGGTGAATTTGTGCAGCAACCGCAAAATCACCTTCCAAGCCCTATTACCGAAATGTCAGTGCCAGTGTTCATGAGGTGGGGTCCCAAAAAAGGCCATGTTGAAAATCTGGTAAAAAATTTCTAAAAATGGCAAAGTTATGAACATAAGTTCAAAACACCATTGAAATACATTATACAGCACCCTTGATTAGTCAGTTCATGGTTCAGCTTTGAAGAGTGCAGAAGGTCCACAGAGGATGATAGCCTATGACCTCCGGTGGTAAGCATAAGATAAGGGGTGGTGGTGGTGATGGTTGTTCAGTTGGTGGGTCAGAATGCGGGAAGGGGATGGCGCGGACGTTGAAGGACCGTTTTCTTTTTTTCAGGTTTAAAAAAAATACATTGAGGGACTGTTTTCCTTTTACAGGTTTAAAGCAAATAAATATTTCAAGACACTGGGGGTGGGCTCCCCAGTGTCCCACACTGCTGGGGGGGGTGGCTTGTAATGCCGACACTGGGATTGGGCCCCGTCCGATGTCGGCACTTTCAATAAAACGATGGGGTGGGGCATCCGACACTGGGGGTGGGCATCCCGGTGTTGGGTTGTATAAATATAAATTAATAAACCAGGGACTAGGGGACAGTGATTGGAGGGTGGGGTTGCCACTAAACACCAGGGACTAAAATAAAAAATTAGGGACGGCAATTGAAGGGTGAGGGGTGCCACTAGACATCAGGGAAAAGAGCTGCTCACAGCTAACACTGCAGCTGGCAGCACAACTTCAGCTGTGGCTGCAGAAATCAAGAAATTCATGGTGTTCTCACACAGAGAATGCCAGGAAAGTGCTTCTCTCACTAAGCTGGGCACCCAGGATGGCAGCTGGCACGGCACAAAAAAATTTTGATGACCAGCCAATTCAGTGGAGAAACCAAAAAACAACAATTGTGGCATCAAAGTTTTATTTTTGCCACAGAACGTTATCTGAAAAACCCTACTGCGCAGGTCAGAAAACATTAAATTTTAAAGCCTTATAACTTGAGAACCCTTAAATATTTTTTCACCAGATCTGTCAAGGGCACTACCTTAGGACATGACACATGACCCCTGTAAGTTTAGGGCAAAAAAATCATATGCATGTAGGCTGTAGATGAAAGAAAAAAAAAACAATATTAAGTATAAGAACAACTTTTTTTTTCCAAAAAATGACACATGCAGGTCTTAGAAATCGCACAACATACCTTTCAAGTGGACATCCCTCATTTTACCCCTCAAAATTGCCCTGCCCCTCATTCGTCCCTCATGGAAAAGGTGCTGCACACACAGAGAATGTGCTGTAAATTCAGACCTTAAAGCAAAAATTAAGAATAGTCGAAGATGCTAAAGAGATATAAAGTTTTTACAAATAACAGCAATGGTTCCCACAGTGTTCTGAGCTTGTATCCCCATGTCTGAGGATGTGTCCCTCATTCTGAGTCAGTGTCCCACATTGTCCCTCATTTTGCATGTCCGTGTCCCTCATTTCAGTGACAAAAGGTATGCCGCACAAGCTGCTGTCACAAAATTTTCACACATCAAGACATTGCCTCCAGTCAGCACATACAAACTTTCAGCTCATTTCATCAAAGAGCCAAAGATATGAATGTGCAAAACTGGAGGTTTAATATTAAACAGGCTACTCGACCCTAATTATACGGGCACTACCATACCCCTGTGATATGTGTGTGTGTGTGTGTGTGTGTGTGTGTGTGTGTATATATATATATATCTATATATATATATCTCTAAAGAATAGAGAGGTCCCCATGTGACTCCCCTTCCCTCATTGGCATATTATTCCCATAGAGACATAGTATAGGCCACTGCCATATGGTGGCATGAAAACCCCTAGTAATCCAAGTGATGTCCCCTCTAGTCTGTATAGCTATATATATGCTAAGACCCTAATCTCAACATAGAGCCTCCTGAAAAAAAGTACTGGGCCAGCCTGCCTCATGGCCAAACAGATCACTGTGCCTTCTGAATTTCCACAACCCCCCCCCCACCAGACAAACACACACACAGAGTGCACAGTGAAAACAAAACATGTGCATAGGTTACTGCGTCCTACCTGCCATCTCTGCAACTTCTACGTAAAGAAGAGAAAAACAGTGAAGAAATAAAAGGAAAAATAAGTGAAAACAACCTAAAGAAGACATGCCCCAGCCCAGAAAGCCTACTTTTCCCTATAGAACCCTCTAGTGACAGTATTCCAGAAGAACTATTTAAAGGAGCAGTGCAGTGAAATTGGACAAAAAATTTGATCCTATCTTTTTTTCATTCTGAAAGATTTCAGGCTTCTTCTAGTTTTATTTGGTGGTAACATTTTCTTGTTCCACCAAAACATGAGTATTTTATAAATGTTTTATTTTTCTCTGAAGAACAAATATGGCTGTCACATTTGGCTTAGAAATTGCATTGTAGACCTGGCAAGAGTTAGGACCAAAAAAAAAAATAATGAAAAATCATGGTGCACAGCATATGAGACACCTAGAGAAGTAAATTTGACAGCTTTACTAACATTTTTATTAACTGCAGCTGAAACTAGCTTTTCAGAAAAAATGTTTTCATTGCACTGCTGTTTTGTCTAAAAAGACACAGTTATAATCATTTTTAAAAATGTTTCAATTATTGTTTAATAATGTGATACAAACTCTATTTTATAAGTGCAATAAGACACTCCAGAATTGCTTTTATGCTGAGATTACTGCACTTCCAGGAACCGGACCTCCACATGCTATTTGGTGTGCAGTAATCTCTGCATAAATCCCACCCTGAAGTAGTAGTAAGGGAGTTTATTTAATATGGCGCCCTTTCTTGGAGGCTTAGGGTGCCTAACAGTACATATAGTACTGCTTAGATAATAACATAATAAAACAATAATTTATCCGGACCAGTGGCGTGGAGGGCTGAGGTACTGTGCACCTTACCTCCAGCCACACCGGTGACATGGGGTTGGGAATGGACTCAGGTTGCTCGGCAGCCGGTGGGAAGAGGAAGGATCAAGCGTCCCAGGACAGCTCTCCTTTCTGGGGAAGGGGGAAGATGTGGTCCACTGCTTGCCTGCCACCCAGTGGTGGCTGGATGGCAGCATATGCAGCAACACTAAGAAAGGAAGGGAACCCAACGTTCAGGTAGTTGGGGATGTCTCCATGAAGATAAAGCATGTACATTGCGGCCATTGCACACCCTATGGGCCCTGGGGAGAAAACAGTGGAAAAACACCATGGCGGCAGGATGAAACCTGACCTTCCACAGGCCCTGCACCAACGACCAAGCACAGCCACAGCCACAGTCCTGTGGCAGGATGTCAGTGAAGGTAAGTCCCAGCGAAGTCAGATGACGGGGCTGGGGAGGTCGGCTGGAAGTGGGCTGCCAGAAGGAACAGGACTATATATATATATATATATATATATATATATATATATGCATACTACATATACATATATATATGTACACACACCCATAAAGCAAACAATAATTTAACAATAACCAATAAATAAATATATATGAATAAATACTAATATAAGAAGTACAGTATTACATACATAAACTACATCACTGCCATTCTGAAATGATACTAATCAACAGTGTGTAAATTAGTAATACCAATTAGGTTTACTAAAGTAAAGTGTGTACAACAACAAAACTGGAAACAGTATTTTAAAAACAGCCTCTACAGGAAAACTTTTTACTTACAAGTTCATTGCAGATCTTCTTTGGGGATATCCTTTTCATCATGTCATATCTATGGAACATAGCCATCAGGCACTAGGATCCCACAGACGCTTTTCTGTAGCAGTCTAGTAGAGGCCAGCCATGTCAACGTCACATGACGACATACCTTATCCTACATAAGCATGGATGGCCCCACTCCATCCTCAATTCTTTCCCGTCGTCGACCTACTTGCACGGACTCCACGATAGCTTCATCTTTCAGTCGACTGCCAACACTTGCTTTTCATTTTCTTCAAGTTGTGAAATCACTTTCTTTTGAAGTGATTCCTTTTTCTCTTGTATGTCGAGAACCACAGTCTCGTCCACTCTTTTCCATCATTGCTGCTGCAGAGAGAAGAGTTCTTTCACTGACAAGTATGACCTCTGTGTTTGTTGCCTTGGGCCTAGCCACAACGCCCTCGCCTGCGAACTCTGGTTGAAGTTCAACTTTACTACCTGGCAGATGCTGCAAGAAAGTCCTGCATAAGTTCCTTATGGAGCAACCAGCAGCCAGGTCGGAACAGGGGCCGTCTGCGGCTACACCTGCCAAGTTGCTGGCTTCTTCTTCAGGCTGTCAGGCCACCAAGGCCTGGGATAACTCTTTGGCAGAAAGACTTTAACCGGGACAAGGAGTGTGCTATGGACTGTTCCCCCTGGAGACTCCCATTCCCCATTGACTTCTTCCTCTCATTCAGGGAGAGCTTCACTGTCGACACCTCCTGCCACTCAGGCCTCTGCTTCCTCCAGGCCTTCCATGGTAGCGAGTTCCACCAGCCTTCCTTTGGTTGGTGAGGAGCCATCAACCCCTGGGTCATCGACTTCTGCCTCACCACTGTGATCTTTGGAGCCACAAGGCCCACAAGCCCTGGGCCTCATTGGTTTTGCCACTATAGGCAACCTTTCTTTGGCGCTGGGAACTATTCTATCCCTGCCACAGCCGGCTTCGATGGCATTTCCTTTCCCTGCCATTGACCTCAATACCATGCTTACATCTGTCACCACAGCCCTGGTCCAGCAGCTGTTTCTGCAGCCGGGGCCCTTCATAACCTCTGCCGTCTGATGCTGCTTTGGTGTCAACGCAGGTTCGCCCTTCCTGTCCAGCCCCTCCCTAAGTGCCGTTGGTACCATTGTTATTGACACCTGCTTTTGACCAGGTTGACATAGAGGTCGAGTACAGTCCAGATCTCATTCTTCCTAAAGAGGAGGATGAGGAAGAAGATGAGGAGGTGACTTCCTCAGACAGCTCTACTGTCTCTTCTGGGAGTGAGGACTTGGTTAAGCATACCCCTAGGTCCCTTCTGAGGACCCCACTTTCTTCAATATCATGAAGCGCTTCAAGTCACTATGGGGTCCCAGACTGAGAAATCTAGTGGATTTTCTGGAGACTCCCGAGTCTCCACCCAGGATCACACCTCCTTTGCTTCTAGCCTTGGAGGATGCTGCCAGTGCTGCATGGCACAGGCCTAACTCAGTGCCTGCCATGCCCAGAAAGGCTGATAAGATTTACCAAGCCCCTTTAGGTAAGTCTTTATATGCCACTCAGCCAGAGACTGACTCAGAGGTCGGCACGGTGGCAGCCCATGACAAGTCCAAGGTGCCCAAGCACCTGAGTTCCCTACCCCCTGACAGGGAATCCAGGAGGCTCAACCTTTGGGGCAAAAGGACCTTTGCCTCTGCCACTCTAGTTGTTATAATTGCCAATTACCTATCCCATTTGGTCAAGTACTAGAATACCCTCTGGAAGAAGGGCAAGGCTGCAGCACAGGCCCTCCGTGAGGATCCTCAGAGGCAAGAACTCCTTAAAAGTGTTCAAGCTGCAGAGGATGTCAGTAAGTATCTTCTAAGAGCTATTTCTGACATGTCTGATTCCACTGCCAGAGCAGCTGCCATTGTTATTTGCCTAAGAAGGCACTCCTTGCTGACAGTCTCAGGCTTTGCTGCAGGTGATTAGCAGGTCTTAGATGCTCCCTTTGTGGGCTTCAAACTTTTTGGCCCCAATATGCAGAATATTATCAATAACCTGCAGGCCTCTGGTAGGGCTATTCGGTCTGTTCATTTTCTTTATCATACCCAACCCAGGAGTAGGCTGAGACCCTCCTTTCACAAGATCTCTCATAAGTCAGGGTCAGGAACTAGACTTCAGGGAAAGTGCAGAGCCAGTGCTTCCCTGCCAGCCCCTTCCTCCACCTCTGGTGCCTCTGCCAAAAGCCCCAGAGGTGGTGTTGTGGCTCCAGCTACTGGCCCGACCACAGCATGATTCCTTGCTGGACCCCCCCCCTTGTTCTAAGCCAGGACGTAGTGGTAGGGGGTCATTTCTCCCTCCATCTAGACTGGTGGAGAGCCCTTACTACAGACGCTTGGATCCTGCAGGTGATTGAACAGGGCCACACTCTAGAACTTCTGGAACAGCCACCAGATTGTCCACCTATTCCTTCCCATTACCCTCTGGATTACATACCAGTACTGTGGAAGGAGGTACTTATTCTACTGCACGAAAGGGCTATAGAGCCAGCGCCCAGTCAGCAAAGGAACAAGGGGTTCCATTCCTGGTTCTTCCTTGTTCCCAAGCGCACCGGGATCTGAGGCCTATTCTAGACTGCAAGGAAGTAAATCTTTACATTCAGTTCATGAAGTTCTGAATGGTCATCCTGCCTGGCCTGCTGCCTCTGCTCAAGCTGGGAGACTGGTTCTGCTCCCTGGACATGCAAGATGCATACCCGCATATCAATGTGTGCTGTTCCCACAGGCGGTATCTCAGGTTCCTGTTCCGGGGGAACATTACAGATTCAGAGTCTTGCCATTTGGCTTGTCATCTGCACTATGGGTCTTTACCAAATGCTTAGCAGCAGTGGCAGCAGCCCTCAGGTGCGAAGTCCTGTATGTTTTCCCTTATCTGGATTTTTTTAATTTTTAATTTATTTCAGTTTGGGATTAAGACCTTTGAGCCAGTGGCTCAATTACAAAGGTTCCAAGTCGATACATATAGTAGGACAGACAAAACTGCAAGAGACAGTACTGTACATATGCAGGCAGAACAGTAACGTACATGAGATAACTAGATTTCAGATTACATGGGTTCCATAAACAATTGTGCTAAATTGTCAGGTTGCACTTTAGTTACCAGTTGTGTAGAAATTTTCAACAACATTTCACCGTCAGTTTAAATATATAGAGACTTGCCAAAGTAGTTGAGAAAACCTGGGGATAATTCTGTCCAGAAACTGAGTGCACTGGTTGGCAGAGGGGTAGCAGGATCACGTGCTAGGGAGGGCAGGGCAATCTGAGAGATAGTTAAATGAGGCTGGGCTTGTGTGGCAGCCTGAGAGGGTTTTGTCCTTGGTGGTGATGGCGAGGGTAATTAGGGAGGGTAGGGGCAGGGGAAGATAGGAGGATAGGGAGAAGGAGGTAGATGTGATGGGGTAGTGCTGGGGTGGAATTCTATGGTGAGTGGGGAATGTATGGGTGTGAGATGGCTCAGGGGAGGGCAGGGGTTTAGTGGGGGTGTGGTAGGGTGGAATAAAGGAAGAGGCCAGGGGATGGGGGGTAGGTCACTAGTAGTGAAGGACATGGGGGAGTAGGGGGCATTAATCTGCATATCCAATGATTGTTAAGGAACATTCTGAGAGCTCAAGGTACCAGGTATTGGATTAGGTTTCTTCAGGGCACTTGCAAATGCATTTGAGAGCTAGGAGTGCTCAGAGACCTGTTTTGAAGTTGCTGATCTGTCTACATTCAGTGAGTTCTGATAGGAGAGCATTTACCTACATGGGCCGTCTGTAGGAGAGAGATCTCTGAGCTATTGAGGTCCTCTTGAAAGGTACGATGAGACCACCTTTCAAAGAACTGCGGGTACAGGCACTCAGTTGGATTGCCTTGAAAAGGCTAGAGGTTGATTCAGGAGCTAGCCCAACTATGGCTTTCTTTGCCAGAAGGCAGGCCTGGTATTGAGCTCTGAGTTGAAGAGGTAACCATCCAGTTGCTTTATAGAGATCACAAGTGTGTGTCCAGCTGTCTGCTCTCAGGACCAGCTGGCATGCTCTACTGAGTAGCATTTTTATCCTCTTGAGGGCTGTCTCAGTGCCGGCGCAGTAGATTATAAGGCCGTAGTCTACTGTAGTTACTACAGTGCTGCTTGTGACCAGCTTTAGTGCCTCGGAAGGTATGTAGTGGTGGTGTCGATAGAGAACTCCTAGTTCAGCATTGACAGGCTTGACAACACGGTCAACATGTGTAGTGAATGAGAGGGCATTATCCAGGTGTATTCTAAGATATTTAAGGGATTTGACCTGCGCCAGTATGTCCCCTTTAGTGCTCAGTACCTGCAGTTCCCAAACTTCTTTCGGTTCTGAGGAACCGTGAATAGCATGCTCTTAGTTTTTTTAAAGTTGAGCAGCAGTTTATTATTAGAGAACCATGTCTCTAGTCTGCAGATTTGCTTCCAGTTCATGAGTGGATGACTGGTTGCTGAAGGCCCAGTCCAGGGATCTTCTGCTGTGGACACTAGACTGCAGCAGGCATTTATTCCAGGCTTTGGGGATTACCGTCAATCTACCAAAATCTGTCCTTTTCCCATGCCTGCGGCTGCAGTACATTGGGGCAGTTCTAGACACCACACAAGGCAAGTCCTTCCTTCCTCAGGCCAGGGCAGAATGTCTGATAGTGCTGGCCCAGCTGGTTGGCCAAAGCCGGTCGGTCACCGCCAGGACCTTCCCTCGGTTGTTGGGCCTGATGGCCATGGCCATAGCCACCGTCCCCATGGCCAGGCTACGTATGAGGATTCCCTAGTGGAACCCCAGGGTCAAGTGGGATCAGCGCACTGACAGTCTAGATCAATGGATTCTTGTTACCTCCCCTGTCCGCAAGGTTCTTCGATGGTGGATGGATCCTCTCAATCTTCTGAGAAGGGTGCCCTTTTTCATTCCCTCCCTGCAGCAAATCCTCACCTCAGATGCCTCAGTCCTGGGATGGGGGGCACACCTAGGTCCCTTCCAGACCCAGGGTCCTAGTCAAAGTTGGAGGCCCACCTCCATACAAACGTGCTAGAAATGAGAGCAGTTCTGTATGCCTTACAAGCGTTCCAGAACCACCTCTCTCCAGGTCCCCTCCTGGTGCAATTGGACAACCTCAGAGTTATTTATTACATCAACAAGGGGGGGGAATCACTCCTACCCTCTATTTCGGGAAGTGATGAGAGTCTGGTACTGGGCTCTAGAACACAGTCTAGAACTGTTGGACATCCATGTTCCAGGCAACCAAAACGCCCTGGTGGATAGCCTCAGCCAGTCATAGTCCAGACAGTACAAGTGGGAATTACTGACTTCCATCGTAGAGGACCTTCGTCCAGAGTTGGACATTTTTGCATCCCCACTCAATGCAAAACTGTGATGTTTTTGCTCACTAGATCCAAGGCCTGGAGTTTTCTGGAGAAACACGTCCCTCTTAGAAAAGGAAGATCCTCTACACCTTCCCTTCCTCTCTTCCCTCTAATTCAGAGGGTGCTGATCAAGCTCCAAATGGAGGGAGCCACCCTTATTCTGGTGGATCCATTCTGACCTTGTCAGATTTAGTTTCCATTACTGCAGCAGTTGGCTGTGGAACCTCCAGATCTTACTTTGAGAGGGCTCTTGCAGTAAGTAATAACCATTAGGACTGAGCTGCCAGGCGCTAGGACCACATGGAAAACTTTAGCTAGCAGTGTATAGCGGGGAACCACCCCTGACATCACGTGACCATCATTGGTCAGACACCATATAAGAGGCGGTCCCCATGCCCACACTTCAGTTCTTTTCTGCTGTCGACCTGTGCACATTGGAGCTCATGGAACGCTGCTACAGTTCGACCGCCATGTTTGATAAGTATACCTTTCGAATTTGTTTTTCTCACAGAATAGTAGAATTTGTCATCGGATTGTATGTTATCTCCAACTCCTTCCGAACTGCTTCACAATAAGCGCACCTGCGGCAAGCAGCTCCCGGAGAAAGATACCCACACTTCATGCCTCCTGTGCCTGGGACCCGACCACAACACCAAGGCCTGTGCGGCCTGCCAGAAATGTAACCAGACCACATGGAAATGAAGGCAGCAGGTCCTGGAAGTCCACCTTTTGAAATCAAAACTTGCTGTCATGGAAAAAGAGATGCAGCAGATGCAAAGTGCTTCCATGTCTCCGGGAGGTTCTTCTGACTCCCACAAGCTGAAGAAGAAGGGCAAGGAGAAACACCGGGATAAGGATCGGTCTCCTGCCAGGCTGCAGCCCCCCCCCCCCAGGGATCATGGCTGACAAGAGGTCTTCCTCCAGCAAGGAAAGTGCCCCTACAGCTAAGTCTGTTCCCGCAGTGGAGCATACCGAGGCCTCCCCCATGCCACCTGAGCTGGTTACGGTTCAGACAGGCACCTCCGGGGATTCTGAGCCTCCGACTACCCTTAGACCCCTCAAAACTTCTGGGTCTAAGTCAAGTGGTTTGGCTGGTAAGTCGGACATTGGGCCTTCCAATAAACACGCAGCCCCAGCTGATAAGTCGGGCGTCGGTCCTTCTGACAAACGCCTAGCCTCGGCGCTTCCATCAGACCCTGATAACAGGTCTGACACCGGTCTTCCAGGCCAGCATCTGCTGCCGCTTATGTCACCGCCTCCCTGGGGGGGGAATCGCCCCCAGAACCTCCATTGCCAACTCCGGTGGTACCTCCTGGCTCCCCTATCCCTTAGGAGCCAGCGGAGGAAGTGCAGCTGCCCGCTGGTCCTCCTGACATACCACCGCCAGTCTGCTCATTGCCAGATCTTCCTTCAGGGGATCTGACACCCACTCCTGTTGACCCTCTGCCTGGGCCTTCTGCTGTGCCCCAGATGCCGATGGGTCCCTCCGGTCCTTCGGAGCTGATGCCAGGCCTACCTCTAGTAGGCCCACAGCCTGACCTGACCTTACTGGGGCCCTCCAATGTTCCTTCTGGGCCACCATCAGGTCCTTTGGCACCGCTGTCGGGGCCTACACTAGGCTATCCAACTCCGAGTTGTCCGGGCACCACAATACCCTACCCCAGGGTATCCAATGCCGCATTACCCGATGCCGAGGTTCTCTATGCCAGGGTACCTGACACCAAGCTACCCAACACCCAGTTATCCAATGCCAGGCTACCCAATGCTGCAGTACCCGATGCCGGGCTTTCCGACGCCAGCCTATATGCCGCTGTACCAGGCGCTTCCACCTCTGCCTCCTCCACAGCTGCAGGTGAATTTTGAGGCTTTTTTCAACTCTTGGTGGGCTAAAAACAAGTCTCAGCTGGTCACAGAGCTGGACTGCCATCAACCAGTGTCGGCCTTCACATCAGTCTGCCCGACTCCCACTCCACGGTCTACGTCGCTGGTGGAGATGCACCGCTCCACGTTGGGTTGCACGTTGGGTGCCTCCCTAGTGGAGGGCCACAGTAGCAAGTCAGTTGAACCTCGCAAGGAGGTTCTCCTCCCCAAGGCTTTGTCCCCAGACGTGAGCCCTTCGTCAGACTCAGAGTCTGACTCTTCCTCTGCCTCAGGGTATGAGACTCCTCCTCTGGAAGATCCCAAGCCTAAGGAGATTCCCAAATCTCCCCCAGAGGACCCTTTCTTTATGGAAATCCTCAAGAAGATCCAGGAGGCTAATGGATGGAAGACTAAGGATCAGGATCCTCAACGTAGGAGATTGGCAGAGCACCTCAACCTCCCTGAGCTGTCTCCCCTTCTCATTCTCCCCTGGATTGGCCTCATGAGGACTTGGCCGTCATGGTCTGGCAGCAGCCGTCGTTGGTCCCCACCATCTCCAAAAAGGCAGGCAGGCTATACCATGCCCCAGAGGGCAAAGACCACCACAGTACTCCCCTCAAGGCTGATTGGTGGTTATCAGCACGGCACATGACGACACCACTAAGCACAAACATACGAGTACCTCACTTCCACATAAGGAGTTGAGGCAGCTGGACCATTTCAGATGGAAGTTCTACTTGTCTTGCTCAGTGGCTATGCAGGCTCTGAATTATCTCAGCCATATGATTCTTTATCAAAAGAATATGCTCAGACAGCTGAAGTCTAAATTTGAGGCCTTGCCTGCATCTGAAGCCAGGAATGAGATCGAGCAGACAGTCAGAATGGCAGAGATCACCTGCCATCATGACCTGCGAGTCACAATGCTGTTGATGCTTCAGCTCAGAGTGCTGCCACGGCTGTTTGCCATTGTAGATACTCCTGGTTGTGGGTCTCTGGTTTCGACCAGGATGTCCAGAACTATATCCTGGACATCCCTTTTCGAGGCACTGTCCTTTTTGGAGGAGATGTCAAGGACATTTTGATGAAATTGCAAGAGTTAGTTAGATTTTATTGTTCGGCTAATAAGCTACTACAATATACTAAAAACAAATACAGACTTAGCATACAAATAGACAGTATAAAAATTTGACATCGCAAAAATTTCCAAAAAGAAATCATTTCGAACATTTTCATAACTAAAACGTTCATATAGAAAGCACTTTATTATTTAAAATGTGAAGAGTGTTTTCTCCATATTTAGGAGAAGCTTATTCTTAAATTCTGCAGTCCTACTCAATTGCAACAAGTTAAAACAGCAGCAGCATCACTCAGCCACTACTTATATATCTCAAAGTATGCTGATTAGCATTTAACCACTTCGTAAGTACCAGTGACAATAGATCGAGGGTATTTAAATGTAAGGGCTCCTATTATAATCATAAGACCGTTCTGAGCAGTAAAACATGAACAAAAAACTTCAGTTAGCTACCAATCTTTTGTAAAAAAAAATCATTTTGTTGCCAAAGAGGCTCCATTCAACTCTGGAGTCTGCAATTTCATCCATGAAGCATGATAATGAAAGTATCAGCAACACTGCTCTTTAAATGATTAATGCAAATGCTTGTTTCCTTTTTAAGTGCAGTAATCGAACTAACTTGACCGTTTCTCTAATAATTTTTCCATTACAAACAATCAAACTTTGAAGTACAAGAACATGCTCTGGGAGCCAAAATCTAAAATACTTTTGTATCTTAAAATAAAATAATATAAATTCAGAGCAGAGAACATGGCTATGGTCTCTTGCGTCGAGAGTCAATGACATTACCCGTATCCAAATCTCAGAGGTACATTGTGGGCTCATTTTCACAATAAAGCAGCAATACACTTTAACTGGGGAATCTCCATTTCCTGTGGACATTTAAAAGACACATAGGAGCAGCTTTTAAACACAGCATTTTCAGTTTCTGTGCTGCTTCTCATTTGGGAGTCTCTATCTCCTGTGTTTCCAAGCATGGCATAAAAAAGTCTGCCTTATCTGAGCTCGTCAGTGAAGGATCAATAGAATACAACTCCGGCATACCATCATTCCAGCAGCATCCATACACTAGGGCCGGAATAAGGCCTTTAGTTCCCCCAGATTATTATTATTATTATACTTGCTTTACCGGCAGTAGAGTCGCCACTATCTTTTCAAAGTCTCCAAATTCGTGGAGTCCTTTGCCACTGGCGGGCTCACTTTCCAGATTCCAGTATGGTGCTCTAGCAATTCTGACCATTTCACCACCCTGTAAGAGGTGAGGGCATCTGTTGAAAAAAAGAGAAAGAGAAAAAATGATCCACTGAGCGCAATAACTCAAGGGATTTATCACACAGCCTTCTAGTGAGCCCCAACCCCCAGGCAACGTTAGCATACCATACCTTTTTTAAAGCCAAAAAAGCCTAAAGGCATTTTAAAATGCCACAAATCCAGATCCTCATCCTTAAATACAGCAATAAGTCCAAAAGCAGATTCCCATCTCCGTTTCTCCATTTATCGTCTCAATTGCACGCAACCAATGGATACAGCAACTGCCATGCAACAATGGCGTTAGGCCTTTTCAAAATTCAAGCTTCAGACTTCAGACCGCTACTCCAGTGTTTATAGTACATCCAGCCAAACCAAGCTGGCAGCAGCATAGTGCTGTGAAGAGACCCCTAATGAACAGGTCATCTCTCCGGGTAGTGCAAACAGTATCAGTAGGAGTTTCATACATAAAAACTCCAATCAATGCACTACTCTTGGGCTTTCCACAGCACTTTAAAAAATAAGCGTTCCTCCAAAAAAAACAAAGCTCAGTCTCTGGGAAGTGGATCAAATCACTGCCGTTATCAATTGTAATATTCAAGGCCACATTTACAAGCAACCTCCACTATCTGTAACTTTTCGCACTATAGAACCTCGGCAAGGGCAGACTTGGATTGAGTTATACATACTCACAGCGTTCTCACTGCTGCAGTTTGTGCAAATAAAGTGCCACTTTAACCCGGTATAGCAGACCACATAAAATTAAACATAAATTTCATTAGAGAACAGATAAAATCTTAACATAAGGTATATCTAAACAGAAAGTTTAGTGAGCAGACTACAAAGACAAAGCTCCCGAGTGGAGCGGAGC
This sequence comes from Neoceratodus forsteri, assembly GCA_016271365.2. NCBI lineage: Eukaryota > Metazoa > Chordata > Ceratodontiformes > Ceratodontidae > Neoceratodus > Neoceratodus forsteri. The sequence goes on along the minus strand of JADMNL010000025.1, from coordinate 344,766,373 downwards.
AACGTTGCGGCCATCTTGCTGCTCCACCCCCGCCTCCGAATTACAAGAGAATGGCAAAGCTTTATGCTCAGTGCAATCTCTGTACCGGCCTAATACTCAGACTAGGCAGCCCTTTTGTCACCAGCAAAGGTGCCAGAATAGGCAGCAGCATGCCAGACGTCAGACCAAACATCGGGCTCCTTCCTCAGTCTCCACCCCTCCAGCCAAATCTCAGAGAGTTTTTGGGGTGACGTATCCCAACATTCCCACTGCCTCCTAGCTCGAGGCTTGCCCCTCCATCCTCCACTGGGTCCGGAGGAGCCAGTAGGGGGCAGGTTCACCCGCCACCTGGCGGGGTGGGAGGCGATCACAATATTGGACCTCAGCACTCTTAATCTGTACATAGAGCACAAGAGATTTCGCATGTTGACTCTTCCAGGTCTGTTGCCGCTGCTTCAGCAGGGACAGTGGCTCTGTGCACTGGACATGCAGGATGCCTACCTACATATCCTAGTCTTCACTGCCCACTGCCACTTCCTCAGGTTTGCCTTCTGGGGAGAGCATTTTCAATTCAAAGCTCTCCCCTTTGATATGTCCTTGGCACCCAGGGTTTTTACCAAGTGCCTAGCAGTAGTAGCAGTGGCTCTGCATCGCCAGGGTCATTATGTGTTCCCGTACCTCCATGACTGGCTTCTGTCAGCCCTGTTGAGGGACGGCTTGGTAACCTCTTTGTCTGCTACCCTGGACCTGTTCTGTCAGTTGGGTATTACAGTGAACTACCCCAAGTCTCACCTCATCCCTTCTCAGCACCTCCAATTTATTGGGCTGTTGCTGGATACAACTCAGGCTCAGGTTTTCCTCCCTACGGACAGGATGGAAACACTGCAGCAGCAGCAGGCCAGACATGTGGCTTCCAGCCGCTGGGTTACAGCTAGGACCATTTTACATCTCCTGGGCCTTATGGCAGCGGCCATTCCCACAGTTCTCTTAGCCAGGCTCCACATGTGTGTGTCGCAGTGGACCCTCCATGTTCAATGGGATCAGAGATTGGACGACCTGGACAGCAGGGTTCTGGTGTCTAGTCCTATGCAGCAAGATCTCCTCTGGTGGCAGGATTTGAACAACCTCTGCTGAGGTGTTCCGCTCTATCCCCCCAGTCCAAACCAGACCCTGACCACAGATGCCTCAGGACAAGGCTGGGGAGCCCATCTGGGATATTGCAAAATGCAAGGAGCTTGGTCTCAGTGCTAGAGATGAGGGCGGTATTGTATGCCCTTCAGGCATTCCAGTCCCTTCTCCTCCCAGACACACTTCGTGTCCAGTCAGACAACATGTGCGTGGTGTGGTACCTCATCAAATAAGGAGGCATGCGTTTGTATCCCCTGTGCAGGGAAGCAATTTGTGTATGGAACTGGGAAATTCAGCACCACCTGCAGCTCATGGCAGTGCACGTCCCAGGAGTTCAGAACATCCTAGCGGACAGTCTCAGTTGCACCTAAACAAGGGCCCACAAGTACGAACTGAGTAAGTCAGTGGCTGAAGACATCTTCGGCCTCTGGGGTCACCCAGATCAGGATCTCTTCGCCTCCCCATGCAGCACAAAAGTATCCAGTTTCTGCTTGCTCATTCCTGGGCCTGGTGCTTACTGGTGAGAGAAGCTGTCTCTTTGCTGGACAGGGAGGTTTTTGTATGCCTTCCCTCCCTCCCTTCCTGCTCCTGCAGATGGTGCTCCTGAAATTACGGGCAGAAGGGGCTCACATGATTCTGATCACCCCTTATTGGCCTCACCAATTTTGGTTCCCTCTGCTCCAGCAGGTAGCGGTGGAGCCTCTGTTTCCTCTACTACTCTGCCAGGATCTTCTGACCCAGGGGCAGGGCAGGCTGGTTCATCCAGGACTCTAGTCCCTTCACCTTCACGCGTGACACCTTCTGACATAGCTGACATAGCTGCCTCATGCTTTGGAGTCTCATCCAGAGTTGTTCATGTCCTTGTGGAGACCAGAAAGCCATCCACAGGAACCACTTACACTATGAAGTGGAAACAGTTTTTCATTTGGGCAACCTCCAAGGGTTGGGACCTGTTCTCCTGCCCTGTCCTGTGGGTCATGGAGTACCTGTTGCACCTTTCAGACCTTGGGCTCGGCTTCTTTTCGCTGAAGGTCCACTTGTCTCCCATTTCTGCCTACCACACCCTGGTGGATGGCAAAATCTTGGCTCAGTTGCAGGTCTCCTGAACCTTTCTGAAGGGGATACTCCATTTGAAACCCCTGGTGCAGAAACCAGTTCCTCCATGGTATCTGGACTTTATTCTTGAGAAACTCGCTCTGCCTCCTTTTGAACCAGCTGCGAGTTGCGACCTGCGCTATCTGTCTTGGAAAGCACTCTTTTTAGTTGCTTTTACTTCTGCTCAAAGGATTTTCGAGCTTCAGGCTTTTATGTGTAAGAAGCCCTATTTGATTTTTCACAGACATACCGGGTGGCTCTGCATACAAAGCCTAAGTTTCTACCAAAGGTAGTTTCTGAGTTTACTTTAAATCAGACTATACACTTACCAGTGTATTACCCAGAACATTCCAATCAAGGGGAAGCAATTCTGCACACCTTAGATGTGCACAGTATTTTGAATCAGATGAAATCTGTCCGTAAGACGGATCAGCTCTTCATTTCCTTTGCACCCAAGAGAGAGGGTGCGGCAGTTTCCAAACAGTGTTTATCCAAATGGTTGGAAACTGCATTTCATTTTGGTTTGTTTTTAGAAATATAATAAGCCACTTCAGGGGAAGTTAGAGGCATGGCTGCATCTACTACTTGTTTCAGAAATGTTTCTGCCGCAGACATTTGTGTGGCAGTCACTTGGAGCTCTGTCCACACCTTCACTAAACATTACAGTCTGGACATTACCTCTCAGTGCAGGGTAGGCTTTGGACTAGCCGTCCTTCAGGCCCTCCTGTCTTAATCTTGCACCTACTGCAGATCTTTCCTGCCTCCCATATTCAGCCTGTGTCTAAATTTACACTGCTTGGGACTCAGTCCTAATGGTTATTACCTACTGCAAGAACCCTCTCAAAGTAAGATAGTACAGTTACATAAGAACTTACCGAAACAGTAGATCTTCAAGACAGGCTCTTGCAGTAGGTAAGCTTTTCCTTCCCTCCTTCCCCATGCTGCTGTTCTTTTTTAGCCTTTCTATTGGTTCCAAGAGCCCACTCCTTTTTCCTGTCGCACCTTTTCAGGTCTCTGGCGGGAGAACTGGAGGGCAGGCATGGGGACCACCCCTTATATGGCATCTGGCCAATACTGGTCACATTATGTTGAGGGCAGTCCCCCGCTATACACTGCTAGCTAAAGTTTTCCGTGTGGTCCTAGCGCCTGGTGGCTAAAGTCCTAATGGTTATTACCTACTGCAAGAGCCTCTCTCGAAGATCTACTGTTACGGTACGTTCATATGTAACTGTACTTTTCTCTGCCCCTCTGCCAGGACCTGTTGACTCAGGAACAGGGAACTTTGGTTCATCTGAACTTCAGGTCCCTCCATCTGCATGCCTAGCTCCTGAAGACATAGCCGTTGCCTGGTTCAGGATGTCTCAGAAAGTGTCTGATGTCCTGGTGGCTGCCAGGAAGCCCTTCACCAGGACCAATTATTTGATGAAGTGGAAGCACTTTGCTATATGAGCCATTTCCCATCACCTGGACCCTATCACCTGTCCAGTGAACCAGGTTACATAGAAATATTGACTTTGATGGCAGATAAGGACTGCTTGGCTCACCTAGTCTGCCCATTTCCCTACCTATTAGATAAGCTGCAGATCCTAGTTAACCAACAGCTTACTTCTTCCTACCCCCCACCAGAATTGCCTTATGTCTGTCCCATGCATTATTGAATTCCCCCACTGTTTTTGACCCTACAACCTCCTCAGACAGGTGGTTCCATGTATCCACCACCCTCTCTGTGAAAAAATACTTCCTCATTTTGCCCCTTAGTTGTCCCCCCTGTATCTTCAGATTGTGTCCCCTTGTTCTTGCACATCTCTTTTTCTGAAAGATACTACCCTCTTGGACTTTGTTGATTCCCTTGAGGTACTTGAAAGTTTCTATCATGTCCCCCCCCCCTTTCCTCAAGGGTATGCATATTAAGCTCCTTTAGTCTCTCCTTGTATGGCTTCTGTTGCAGACCCTTCCATCATTTTTGTTTCCCTCCTCTGGATTGCCTCCATCCTGTCTATGTCCTTGTGGAGATGGGGTCTCCGGAACTGCACGCAGTTAAGATGGGGTCTCACCAACTGTCTGTACAGAGGGATAATAACTTCCTTTTTTCTTCTGGTGATGCCTCTCCCTATGCATCCTAGTATCCCCCCAGCCATCCTTGCTGCTTTCTCACATTGCTTGCTTACCTTTAGGTCATCTGATGTGACCACCACCAGGTCCCTTTCCATTTATGTTGTTGTTAATATCCCCCCATTGTGTACTCTTTCCCTGGGTTTTGTTTCCCAGGTGCATTACTTTGCACTTTTTTGCATTAAATCTAAGCTGCCATACTTCTGACCATTCCTCCCACCTTGCCAAGTCCCTTCTCATCCTTTCCACCCCCCCCGTGTATCAATCCTGTTGCAGATCTTTGTGTCGTCTGCAAAGATGCATATTTTTTCTTCCAGTCCCTCTGCACTGTCACTAATAAAGACATTAAAAAGGACCGGACCCAGTACTGAACCCTGCAGTACCCCGCTAGTAACCCCCCTTTCTTCAGAGTGGACTCCATTTACTATTACCTTCTGTGTCCTGTTGTCCAGCCAGTTTTTTTAACCAGGCTACCACCCTGGGACCCACTCCCAGGCTGGCTAATTTGTTCATTAATCTTTTGTGTGGGACTGTGTCAAATGCCTTGCTAAAGTCTTGGTAGGCCATGTCCACAGCCCCTCCCTGGTCTACTACTTTGGTCACTCAGTCAAAGAAATCTATTAGATTCATCTGACATGACCTTTCCTCTGTGAATCCATGCTGCCTTGGGTCCTGTGCCCAAATTCTAGAGGTTCTAGAGTATCTCCTGCCCTTGTCTGATGCAGGACTCCAGTACTACTCTATTAAGGTGCACTTGTATGCTATATCAGGCTTCCGTGTGCCCATTGATGGTCGTTCTGTGGCCTAGTTGGTTGTGACCTGTACCTTTCTGAGAGGCATTTTACACTTGAAGCCTCCTATCTGGAGGCTTGGGACCTGAATTTTGTCCTAGAGAAGCTGACTTTGCCTCCTTTTGAGCCGGCCACATCTTGCGAGCACTGATTTCTGTCATGGAACGTATTATTTTTGGTTGTTATTACTTCTGCTTGAAGGATTTCAGAGCTACAAGCTCTCATGTGTGAGCAGCCTTATTTGATTTTCCACAAAGGCAGGGTGCCTTTGCGTACCAACCCTAAGTTTCTTCTTAAAGTGGTATCTGATTTTACTTAAAATCAATCTATCCACCTGCCTGTTTATTACCCAGAGCATGCCAATCCATAGAAACATAGAAAAAAGATGGCAGAAAGAGACCAAGCGTCCATCTAGTCTGCCCATGTGTTCCTTGCACTTTCTCAGATTCCAAGACTTAACCCCCTTCTGCCTAATGCCTCCTACTGCTCCTGTTGCTTTTGATTGCGCTTCAGCCTTGTCCCACCCCAGGTTGAATGATGTCACAGACTTTGCTTCCACTACCTCAGTTGGCAGTTTATTCCATGGCTCCACGACTCTTTCTGTAAAATACTGTTTCCTTATCTCCCTCTTAAAGTGACCCTCCCCTTCCCTCAAGATCCACTTGTGTCCTCTAGTGTTGGAGTCGGAGACTCTGTTGAACAGATCCGAGGATGGCACCTTATTTATTCCTCTCAGGAACTTGTATGTTTCAATCATGTCTCCCCTTTCCCTCCTTGTCTCCAGTGAGAACATATTTAACACTTCCAGACACTCCTCCTGTGAGTGCCCTTGAAGGCCGTGGATCATTTTGGTTGCTCTTCTCTGGACAGCCTCCAACCTGTTTATATGTGGACTCCAAAACTGGACACAGTACTCCAGATGTGGCCTTACCACAAACCTGTAAAGTGGCAGTAGTACCTCCTTCCTCCTGCTGTTGAATCCCCTTCCTGTGCACCCCAGCACTTTTTTTGGCCTTGCTATAAGATTGGGGGTTGGTGGGCAGATGGTCAGGTGAATAGGAAACTGGCTAGCGGGTGTGTACAGAAGGTGAGGGTGGGGGTCTCACCCTCCAGGAGAGTCATTAGTGGGGTTCCACAGGGGTCGGTGTTGGGCCCATTCCTGTTTAATGTCTATATCTCAGACATCAGAAGCGGTATCAGGAGCAGGATGAGCCTCTTTGCTGATGACTTGAAGTTGTGGGCAGTGGTGGAAGGGTAGGAGGGGAAGCTGGCTCTCCAGAAGGACCTGGAGACTCTGGGGAAGTGGTCACGAGCATGGAAGCTAAAGTTTAATGCTGGGAAATGCAGGGTTCTGCACCTGGGGGCCAAAAACCCGGCTCATGTTTACACCTTGGGGGGAGGCACTGCAGGTTTCTAAGGGGGAGAAGGACCTCGGGTGGTGGTGGTGGATGCCAAAATGAATAACTCAGAGCAGTGTAGAAGGGCTGTGGCCCAAGCAAATAAAATGCTGGGGTGCATAGCCAGGGGGATAACCTCAAGGAGTCGAGAGGTGCTCCTTCCACTGTACAATTGCCTGGTTAGACCTCACCTTGAATACTGCATGCAGTTTTGGCATCCCTACTTAAAGAGGGACATTGCTCTTCTGGAGAGGGTCCAGAGGAGGGCAACCAGGATGATACTAGGACTAGGGGAAAGGCCCTATGAGGAGAGACTGGAGGAGCTCAACCTGTACTTGCTGAGGAGAGAAGGAACAGGGGGGATATGATGGAGGTCTTCAGATATCTCAAAGAAATGAATAGGGTAAGCCTTGAGGGAGTGCTTCAGCTGAGGGAGGTAGGGGCCACCAAGGGACAATCAATGAAGCTGGATGGGAGGTAGACTGTGGGGGGAAACAAGGAGATGCTACTTCACTGAGAGGGTGGTGGAGCCCTGGAATGTAGTGCCCCGGGAGCTCTGTGGCTGGTACAACTGTGGAGGGGTTCAAGAAGGGCTGTGATAGGTATAGGGGGAGGGTGCATCCCAGAGCCTCGCTGGGGGTTGGGGGTGGGGGACCTTGTGGGAGGGCGGCTAAAAGCGGTGCGCTGGGAAGCCACTGATCATCAAGCAGACTTGACAGACTATAGAGCCTAATCTGCTGGCTTCTTAGTTTGTTAGTATGTTAATATGTTAAGCTGTGTTGCATTGGCTCGTCTGTTTAAGGGTACTGCTTATGATGATGCCTAGGTCCCGTTGTTCTTGCATGACGCTGAACTGGACTCTGTTGAGGTGGTACTCTGTCCTTGGGTTCCCTTTACCCAAATGCATCACCTCTAAATTTTTTTGCATTGAACTTCAGCTGCCAGATGTTGGACCATGTTTCCAGCCTCTGTAGGTCTTTTTGTAGGTCCTTAACCTCCTTCTCCCCCTCCTCGCTGTCAACCCTTCCTCTTAGCTTGGTGTCGTCTGCGAATATGGCAGTTTTGCCCTGAATACCTATGCCAGTGTCACTGATAAAAGCATTGAACAGGACAGACCCCAACACTAAGCCTTGGGGGGAGGATTGCTCCATACTTTAGATGGGCATATAATTCTCGGGTACTATACACACTGTACCAAGGACAGCAGAAAGTCTTCTCAGTTGTTTGTTTCTTTCACCCCTGGGAAAGAGGGCGTTCCAGTTTCTAAACAGTGTTTGTCCAAATGGTTGGCCAACTGTATTACTTTTTGTTACAGTAAGTATGGTAAGGAACTTCCTGGGGTTGTTCATGGCCACTCAGCCAGAGGCATGGCCACTTCAGTTGCCTGTTTCAGGAATGTATCAGCCACAGACATCTCTGCTGCTGTTACTTGGAGTACTGACCACACTTTCACAAAGCACTGCAGTCTGGACATTGCCTCTAGAAGGAGGGCGGGCTTTGGCCTTCTGTAGCTGTGCTTCTAGGCCTTCTTTCTTAGGCTTTTGGCTTCCTGCCACCCAGACTGTCTCGATGTCAGAATTGCTTTGAACTCGTTCCATAGGTGTGTGACCTCATGAAAGAGATATCCCCAAAGAAGAAGACAGAACAGTTATGCAAGAACTTACCATAACAGTAGATGTTTGAGGGAGTCTCTTTCATCAAGTCATGCCGTCCCACCCTCCATCTCCCTGGCTGTCTGCCTCCAGCCTGGCTTTCATTTGCTCTTTCCCCTTGTTATAGCAGGGCTCCTTTCTCTCTCCTCAGTTCCCTAGCGGGAGGCCTAGCTTGCATGGTCTCTGGCAGGGGAAAGAACTGAGAAGGGAGAGGGGCTACCCACACTTATGTAGGATAAGGGATGTTGGCATGTGATTTGGTGTGGGCAGTCCCTACTAGACTGCTACAGAAAAGCTTCCATGAGATGCTAGTGCCTGATGACGAAATTCCATAGGTGTGACCTGATGAAAGCGATTCCCTCAAAGATCTACTGTTATGATAAATTCTTACATAACTGTTCTTTCTTGAACTTCCTGCCTCTGTATGATTGTTTTTTATCTTTTATGCACAGCACTCTGAGCTTCAGGGATGGGACACTGTATTTATTTATTTGAAATTTGATGACCAGGACAGGCAGATTGAGCCAGAGCTCACTTCAAGGTGTGACCTGGGAGGGGCTCACAAGGAAAAAGATATAAACAACATGGCAAGTGACAAATGCAGTGTGCAAAATGATGTATCAGATGGGCACAAGATACAAAATTTGATAGGGATAATAAGTTATAAATTGTCCAACTGAAAAAAAACAAAGTGAGGCATTCAGAGGTAGCCTGGGATTAAGTTTGAGCCAGTCATATACAGTGTGTGAGTGACCAGCTGCAGGATCAGGATTGAGAGAGATGTATCAACAGGAGAAGTGTAAGAACAGGGAAGATAAGCAACGACTTGGGAGAGGAAGATTATTCCAGAGAGCTGGAAGGTGGGAGAAAAGGCGGACAGACCAGTAGCGGTGTTGCAGTGAGGGATGGAGAAATATTCAATATCATGTGAGTGAAGGGGGTAGGAGGACAGGGGTCACAAGAGAGGAGAGATAGGAGGAACAGTGCAAGCCATTATTTTGCCATGAGAGAGGAGCAGTTGGAGTAGGGTTGTCACCTTTGGGTGAGGTGAAAACCTGATAATAACACCTCAACTTCTGTCCCTAGTGCCACGCCCTTTTATGATTGACGAGTACATTGTTCCTCCTCCGCATCCCTTTGTAATGTCAGAGAAGACTTTAATGGAGCAGTAAAAGACCAATTGGTAATAACTGTCTTAATAGCTATACTTTGCACCTCACAGATTGACTGGTTTTACAAGCAAAGGTCTGTATGATATCTGACTTTGTTTATAACATGGACATGGAGCCAAAATGTTGAATGATTTGCAGAGTAGTGGCTACTCAAAATGGCTCTAAAAACTAAACTTCCTCTGATCAAACTGGGCATCTGGATAAGGAACCTGAGAACAAAATGAGCTGGCCCAAATCCAGACAGGTGGCAAGGCAGCCCTAAGTGGGAGAGATGTGGGCTTCAAGGGAGGGGAGAGTGAGAGAGATTAAGATAAAAGGAGCAGTGTTTGATGAGGGGTGTGTTTAGGGCAAAAGGACAAAAGGGGTGAAGAGTGGGTCCAGCCTGATGAAGGTAAATTTGGGGGCCGCATTGTAAACTACATCTACGTAGCCAGACACTGGCAGGATTATGTTGAGGGTAATCTTACGGTGGACCAGAAGTGGAAGGCAGAATTTGTTGAGGTACAACATGCCTAGATTGGGGTGGAGTTTTTTAGGCATGGCATCAATGTGGGTCGAGAAACTGAAGTGTTGGTCCAGCCACACACCAAGGTACTTAAAGTTGGAGTACAACTTCAAGTGGAGCACCATCTAGAGTCCTGATGACTGGAGTGTGTTGAAGCTTTGCTACCCTCTGCTTTGTGCCAAACCGATGGAAACAGTCTTTTTTGGCATTAAGCGAGAGTTGACTTGAGTCAGTAGGGTCCCTATTAGTTGAGCAGTGGCTTTTATTTTTATCAAAAGATAGCTTAAAGTTCTGTAAAAATGTTCTGAAAATGAGCCCAATAGACTTGTAAGGGGCGCATCTCCATGCTGTCCCTGGTGACATGTCACAAAACATGGGAGCATGGGGGTCAGAGCAGGTGGACCAGGAAGTGGAAAGGGATCAGCTGGCTGGCAGTTCGGCCAGAGTTACTATCCCTTCCCACACATACAGGAGAGCATTGCATTTTATTTTATTTTTTTAATCCAAAAAGTTTTATTAGTTTAACAGTCATTCATACAATAAACAGCAAAACGTTAATCATGCATATGAAACATTTTAACTTGATAAATTAGGTCCCATCCCCCCTATACCTACTACCCTTCCCCATCCCCTCACCCTCCCCAAGCGAGGTATAACATCAGTAAAGTCTACATAGCCATGAAAGATAAACCAGGTGCAATCTGAATCTTGTCTAGGAAGCTGATCATAAGGTTGCCCGGGTTTGCCAGCTATGATAAAATCAGGCTAGAAAAAGGGCATATAATTCCCCCCATTTTTTGGTGAATGAGGCTTTGCGATTATGAACACTGACAATTAGCTGTTCAGCTCTGAGGGCAAAAGATATTTCATGGAGCCATTCCAAATATGTAATGGTTGCTTATTCCGTCCAGTGTCTAAGCACTAGTTTTTTAACTGCCAGTGAGATGAGGGCTATGTGGTACCTTCTTTCTTTTACTTGTATTTGGGAAAAATCCCCAATGATGCAAGTAGCCGGGAAGAACAAACCTTGAAGGTCTAGGAGCGGGTCCATTTTTTGTTCTGTTTGCATCCACAGGGGAGACACTTTCTCACAGGACCAGAAGATATGTAATAGGGGGCCCTCCTCCATGCCACACCCAGAGCATAAAGCTGAAGGGAGGCGACCCATTTTTGCTAGTTTAATTGGGGTGTAGTACATGTTGTTTAGAATCCAGTATTGAGTTAGCCTGTGTCTGTCCTGCGAAATATAAATATACAAGTCTTTCCTGATTTGGGCCCAGTTATATTCCAGATCAGGTAAGAGAATAGTCCATACCTTGAAACCTTCTGGTGAGGGGGATTGTGGGCTAGTGAGTAAATATTTATATAAGGTGGAGACTCTGTGAGGCCTGCTAGACAGGTCACCAATCTGCTGTAAGAAGTCACCAAAGGTGGAGGGTTGTGGTTGGAGCCCAAACATAGTGATCAGCAAGTGCCGACGTTGGTATATCTTAAAAACAGATGCTGACGCCAGCCTGAATTTATTTTGTATTTCCTGAGTAGATAAAATAAAGGATTGAGAGTAGAAATCGGAAACTCTGAGCTCCTGAGAAATGGGGAGCCATGCCATGGAGATGGTGTTACCCCCCATTTTAATGTTTGGGTTGGCAAGAATGGGCTGAGAGAAATTCACAGTAGAGGACATTTTGTAATATCTGCATAGTTGTGCCAAAACTTTTAGCGAGATGCTGACTGGGGATTGGGACAGGGATTTTGCCAGGAATTTCACAGGTGAGAATAGAATTGCAGTGGGGTTCAGCTTGTAGGTGGAAAATAGGTCAGCCTCAATCTGCAACCAGATTTGGGACATAGTCCATCCGCGGTTGAAGCTGGGGTATAGACAACCATTTCCCGCATTTGCAAAGGTGGCTTGCCCAGTAGTAAAGTATGATGTTCGGTAGGCGGAGCCCCCCCCACATTCTTCAGGCATACTCAGTTTTTTTATAAGATCCCTTAACCGCTTTATCCAGCCAGATGAAGGAGGTAATATCAGCATGTATACATTTAAAAAAAAGATAAGGGTAGCCAGACATTAAGCATATTAATAGGGTAGAAGATTCTGGGAAGAATGTTCATTTTGATTACATTAATCCTACCCCATAGTGAAAGCGGGAGGGTTCTCCAGCGAGAGAGGTCCTGTTGAATGGAACTCCATAGATCAACAAAGATGAGTTTGCGCGTAAGAGAGGGGTCTGAGGTAAGGGAGATACCCAAGTATTTGATGCTTCTGGAGGACCATTTCATACCAAAGTGAGTGAAGGAGTGACTATAAGTGAGGGTATTGAGGGGATATATTTCGGTCTTATTTAAGTTCAATTTATAGTTAGAATACTTGCCAAAGGTATTAATTATTCTCAGAACTTCCATCAAACACGAGATGGGATTTGACAGATGCAGGAGAAAATCATCGGCATAAACTGAAATCTGTGGAATGATGTTGCCAATAGGTACTCCTGTGACATTAAGAGAGCCTTTTATGCACCTTATTAATGGTTCTAGATAGAGATTGAAAAGGAAGGCAGACATAGGACATCCTTGGTGTGTACCGGTGTAGAGGAGGAAGAGAGAAGGGAGAACACCGTTACAGCGAATTCTAGCTGATGGAAGGGTGTACAGTGCCTGTATCCAATGGACAAATTCTGAAGGGAAGCCCATTTTGTGCAGTGTTACCCATAGAAAGGCCCAGTCCACTCTATCAAAGGCTTTCTCCGCATCTAGAGAGATTAATGCCATTGACGAGGGAGAAGATTCAGCTACTTGAAAAATATGTGAGATTTTATGGCTGTGATCGAGAGAGGATCTGCCGGCAACAAAGCCTACTTGCTCCGGAATAAGAAGACAGGACCAGACCCTCTCGATTCTGGTGGCTAGGATTTTTGCTAGAGTTTTGATGTCACAGTTTAATAATGAGATTGGCCAATAGCTGGCTGGACAGGAAGGAGGTTTGTTTGGCTTGAGGAGAATAATAATGGTGGCTTCAAGGAGGGTAGGGTCTAGGACTTCTCCAGATAGGATGTAGTGAAATAGCTGAAGAAGAATGGGGGCCAGATCTTTGATGAAGCAGTTATAAAAATTTGATGGAAACCCATCAGAACCTTGGGCTTTGTCCAGCACTAGTGAACTGATGGCAGCTTCTACTTCTTGTTGGGATATAGGGGTAGATAAGAAGGTTTGATGAGAAACTGGTAAGGTAGGTAGCATTGCAGAGTTTATATATGCTGTCAGGTCTTCGTTCCTCTGAGGAGATATATACGAGGGCCATAAAGAGATGAATAAAATTGTTCAAAGATAGTGACTATCTCTCTGGGGTGGGTTTTGACTATACCATCAGGAGTGTTGATCGCCGGTATATTCCTGGAGGTTTCCAGCTTCATAAGGCGTAGTGCAATAAATGACCTGCCTTTTCTCCATGTTCTATATAACGTGCCTTAGTTTTTAAAATTGCCAGTTCCGCCTTTTTTCTGTAAAAGGGAGAAATATTTGTTCTGTAAGGAGAGGAGGGATTGTAGAGAATCAGGGGAAGTAGATGAAGAGAGGGACTGTTACAGAGTTTGGATCTGGGCTAACAAGGAGAGAGCCTCTGCTTCCCTTCAATGCTTAGGTGTAGAGGAAAGCTGTATGAATTCTCCTCTAAAGTAGCACTTCAGAGCGCACCATTCATAGTCTATTCTTGGGACAGAGTTGTGGTTGTTGTCTACAAAAGTCTGGATGAGAACAGAGATTCTGGACAATACCTACTTGTCTTTGAGGAGCTGGGTGTTCAGTCTCCAGGACGAGTCTCTCTGAAAGTTAGTATCTAGAGCCAGTGACACCCAGGCTGTTGCATGGTCAGATATGACTGTGGGTTCTACTCCGACAGCACAGAGACCGTGAAGCAATGTACGGCTGATCAGGATATAGTCTAAGCAGGATGAGGAGCTGCGGACTGTACAATAAAAGAAAAAGGTATGGGATAAAGGGTTCAGTATCCTCCAAGGGTCACAGAACCCTAATAATTCTGAGAATTCTTGTAGGGCTCTTTGAGTAGCTGATGGGGGTTGGAGGGGACTGTTGGATCGATCCAGGTCCTGCGTGGGGGGAAGATTCCAGTCCCCACCTAATATCATTGGAAGTGTCAAATAGGGGGACAATTTGTTGATTGATTCTGTAAAGAAGGCAGAGTCCCCCCCCCCACTGGGCCATATATGCTACCTAGCACTAGTTCTGTATGGCCTATCCTTCCCTTTACCAGAACGAATCTCCCCTGTGGATCTACTACAGACTGCTCCGCCTGCAGAGGTATTGAGTGATTTACCAGGATAGCCGCCCCCCAACTGGCAGTTGATATTCCAGAAGCAAATACTTGGCCAATATCTTGCCGTCGGAGGCTAGTGGCTTCCAAGGGGAGGAGATGGGTCTCCTGTAGGAATGAAATGTGAACATGTTGAAGTGCAGTATGCTTAAGAATTTGATGTTTTTTCAGACATTACCGGGCACCCCTAACATTCCATGTAAGAAATTTAGTCAGTACACTTGCCATATTTACAAAAAAAGGCTGTGAATCTGATCTGACCGTATATACCTCGCAGCCCACCCACCACCGTACCCCTAACATATAACACAGTGTTTGTATGTAAAAGAAAAACAATGATCCAACTCTACAGAATATACCCTACTTCCCTTCCCCGAGCCTCCCCCCTCAAACAACAAAAACAGCACAGTCTCAGCATGCAGCGTAAAAACAGAAAACCAAGTTAACATTTGTATATTACTGAGCCCAAAGATAGTTGGCCTAACATACAAAGAAAAAACCTGCCTGTGTATATACTGAAGCCTTGAAACATATGCTATTCCAACAATGAATACCCCTTCCCCCATATTCCAATAAAACTATATACACATAACCTCACAACTAGAAATGTTCTCTGATCCTGGTGAACAGAATTCCTTATGGCCCTGAGAGTCTTCAGCTCCACATAACCAATTGAGAGACAGTGAAAGGTTTGAGACAGTGTCTAGTAGTGTATAATAAACATAAAACCAAATCAGGAGCCTATGGACTGTCGGGGCCAACCCCCCAATGATCGAGTACTTGAGGCTGACTAGCTTAGCCACTGTCGATCTACCCTCCCGCTCCCTAACCCCCCCTGCAGTCAACCAGGATTCGTGAGACACACTCAAACCTCGCGCACCACAGTGAAAAAAGCAATTGAAAGTTCAGCTCCCTACCTAGGTCCAGGCAAAGCAACCAAAGGAGGTAATCCAATCAGGTCCCTCGTAAAGAGAGAGGAGGAAATGCACGGTGCTGCCATTGGGGATCAAGGCAAAGGACACCAAGAAAGAGGGGTGTTCAGGAGACAGGAAAGTAGAGGAAATCTGAAGGGTGAAAGAAGAGGGAAGCCTGAACATATTATCCTCCTGATGAGCAAGACCCAGTCGGGGAGTCGAAAGTTTGATAGTGTGGCGGAGGCAACAATATTAAATTAAAATCTTAACCATAACATATTAATAATTGGTACAGTGGTTTTAAAGCTCCTCTTTGTTCCGTTACACAAATGGGTTAGTCCACTGGAGTGTCCAAATCATGGCTGAGTAGTGCTGCAGGAAAAACATGTCCTCTGGAAACCTGAGCTAGGATAATTGGGACCATCTATTGCCGAAATATAACAGTCAGTCCCTCCTCGGGTCGAACAGTGAGGCCTAGTCACCAGCCAGGGGATCCAATGCTCTGAAGGGCGCTTTCCTCTGCATATGGACTAGTGATTTAGCAAAATTTGTGCTGCAATAGACCATACAACAACATCCAGGTAAACATTAATTATTGCCCGCTTAGGCGAAAGCTGGTAATCCGTTATTCATATTAGGTTCATGGGATTTTGAACAGGGATGGCATTTTCACACTAAGTTCCTTTTGAGCTTGAGAGAGTGAGTCGAAGGATGACCAGGTCCCATCCAACAGCACTTGCAGATGAGATGGGTAGGCCATGCTGAATCGGATACCCGCAGCAATTGGAGCATTACATTTTATAATTTTAACACAGAAGGGCTATTGCCGGCCCAGGATAGCGGACTGTAAAGCCCAAAACATTTTTTTTTAAAAGTTACACCTTTACTATAAGTGTTTATCTTGCCCTGTCTCTCCGAGCATAGATTTGTATAAAATACGTATAATGTTAATGTTATTACGTAGCTTTGCTTAGTGGCAGGTGGCAAAACCAATTTTCCTGCTTCCTCCAAAGTTAAGCAGTCCTCATGCTGGTGATTCCCGACAGCGCTGATTTCTCAATTGATTTGTCACCGTCTCCAACATGTTTTTTAATTTTCTTTCCCATTGTGTTTTAGAACTGGGGTGGGGACTCTTTTGAAGTTATCTGTCATTTGCAGGTCCCGCTAGGTACTGTCAGGGCCTATTCTTCCACTCAAATTCCACTAGAGTTCCTGACTCACGGTGTGACCTTGAGCAAGTCACTTGACCTCCTTGTGCTTAGCTTCACTCCATCATTTGTGAAACTGGACAGAAGGAGGACCCACCCTGATTGAAAACAAGATGTTGCATCTCAGCTAAGCTATCCTGGGGAAATACATTGTTAACAAGAAACAAATCTCTAGCCGTTTACTTTTCAGAAAACCTCCTTGTTACAGTACTGTCTGTATTCAGTGTTACAGTGGCTCAGTGGTGGTGGTGGGATTTAAACCTGGGTCTTGTTTAAAGCTCTGTGTTCCATTTAGTAGGACACAGTGCCTCCCAGTTTCAGAAAAAAACAGCCTTTTATTAGAAAAATGGTCTTGGAAATTCCCAGATTCTGATTGGCTGATAACCCTGGCGAGCTGGGCATATGTCAGACAACAGAGCCCAGGTAAGAAGAAGTGCCAGACCCAACTCACCTAAGTACCGAAATCAAGGAGCCATTTCGAATTTTAAACTAATTGTAAACATTGATCTGCTGCCATGTGTTTCCTCTCGCTTAGCGGGCTGGTGGCCAACCAAACACCCTCCCCAGTCCCCCCAGTTTGTCTTTCTAAAATTTAAAAAAAGAAAAATGAAGGATGAACGCAAAAAGACGCAACCAATCTGATTGGCTACAAAACTACAAATTGACGTCACTGAGAGAGACAGAAAGAGCATTACCTCTGGTAGCGCTCCTGTCTATGAGACCAGGGGCACTGTCTTGGTTTCCCATACCGCAGTGCTGTGGATTACCTTACTGCTAACTACAAAGTGATGGGAAGTGGGTGCAAAAGCACAAACTGTCTTTTTTTCCTTAACTGCTCCTCTCACTACACCCACCACAAAAAACAATTAATTTTTATACCTCAATGCTGGATATTCTTTCTACTCTTCAAAGCAGACAGCAGCCCTTTTCAAAAAAATGCAGTCCTTTTGGGATAAAAAAAATGCTGACAGAAACTCCATCTCGCTTAGCAAGTGAGTTGGTGGCTGATTCCATCCCCCCCTCTGCCCCTGTCCATCTTAATTTAAGTTTAATAAGGTGACATGAAGAAAAAAAAACACGGCAGTTTTTGTTTCTGTGGTCGGGGAGAGCCACAATTCATAATTTCTCCTAGCCGCGCTCCGCGGTCTCCCGATTGTGGTCTCATGCCTGCTTCTCCAGGTGCCGGTCCATTTTGTTTCTCGGTGAATGCCCAACCACCCATCCTCCCACCCTGTGTCACCATCTCGGTTTTCTTAACCGATCGCTTTGGTTTCTTAACTATCTGCAAGAAAAAAAAGCTGCACTTCAGATTCAGCCCTTTACCAATTTAAGATCTCTGAGTACCACTATAATAGTCAAAGACTTTGTCCTTCAGCACCAAAAGCCCAGGACGTGCTGCACAGCGCAAATAATTCATCCCACTCAAAACTAAATCGGGCAGCTACACATGCCCACATCATTATGTGGGGAACTCTTCTGCAGCGATCATGCCCAATGTAGTTGATCCTCCATTTCTACCCTCCAGCTCAGTCATTTTATGTATTTTACTCTGACATTCGGCTCTGATTGAATTGGCGCTCATTCAGTACTGACCGAAGAAATGCATAAAATAATGAACGATAAGCCTCAATTTTATTTGAACATTTTAAAAGAAGTCGGCATTCAGCAAACGCTATGTGTGTGTATGTTGGGGGATAACCATGACAACTAGCTAAAAAGGCACAGCTACAGAGGCTCCAGTAGGACAAACATCCCTAATATATAAAAAAAGAGCATTCTAATGCAGGCAGATAAACTATTTTATTATAAAATAAGTGAAACACCCGAGAGTTTTAACATTTAAACATAAAAATGTTTTTTTTTGTCAAACATATAATAGAGAGGCCTATTTTCTAAGCGCAATAATACCCTCCAGGGTGGGCAGTATGGGCTATACCGGACCTTCCAGGGTCTATAAGACCCGATGATGATACCCCTGGGCAGTCCAGTATAGCCCAATACTGCCCACCCTTTCGGATATAGTTGCTTACAGAGATTTGCACATGCATCCTAATTCCTTGCTGCTTTGTCCATGGACATTTGCTCCCTGTTTTCTCAAGGGGACCTTTGTAGCTACTGCTAAGTTAATTTTGCGTCTAAATGCAGCTTATTTGGGCCCCCAACTTGCCTGTCCAAAAGGTTTACAGTAGATGTGCCACCATGTCCACAAACGGCAGCTAGCAGAGCCACTCCACTCACCACCCCAGCCACTTGCCATCTGAGGGACAGAGAGCGAGCATGCGTGTGCTGTAGAAACAGCGTTTTTTACAGTACACACGGGATCACTTGTTCCATCCATGTCACTCAGATGGCAGATGAATGAGGTGGTGAGTGGAGGGTCTGTACTAGTGTCTTCTTTTTGTTGACGTGGCGACATATCAATTGTACACTATTCAAAGGGTGAATCTGCCGATGGGAGGGTGGAGGGGTAGGTGCTGAGTGGGTTGGCCTGGGGATAGGGATTTAATAGCCATCGGGTGTGGGGAGTACAAGACTGCCAGGGATGAATATGACAGGAGTCAGTTTATTAATTGGCAGTGGAGGAACCACTAGACTGACAGGCATTCATTTTACAAGGATCAGTATCAATGATGGGGTGATGTGGGAGGCAACTAGACTGCCTGGCATTATAATGACAAGGATTGGTATGGCAATCAAGGGTGATAGGACCTCTAGACTGCCAAGACTGAATTAAACAGGAATGGGTGTACTGATCGAGGACGGGGGCAGCTAGAAAACTGTCAGGACAAGGACTGACAGCTTTTGCCATGAGTCTGCTACTCAGGTTGTTGGTGGAAGTGCAGACAAGGCTTACAGTGCCTCCATGCATTCCTGCATGGTGTCATTGTGTAGAGATGCTAATGACCACATAATGACACAAAAATTACCCTTTGCTCCTGTGAGTCACTTTCATGCAGGTGGCTGTGTTACCACCCTGCATAGTTACTATGTGTATCACTAACACAGCCCTGTATTCAGACAGGCAGTGCACACTGGTCAGGTACACTGCCTGTCTGAATATGACTCTCAAGTCAGCCATGCACTGTTTAATGACCACCGCTAATGGATGTGTGGTGCAGTCTGCAGGCTTTGAAAATAGGGTCAGTGGTCCTTATATACTCTACCCTCTGTTTCTGCACCCACAGCTCCATCATCATAAAGGTCAGTTTGTTTCTTTCTTTTGTGTTGACTGTGAAGGTCTGAGTTGGTTGTCCTTGTCTGCATACCCCTTATCCAGTCACCTCCAAGTGCCTGCTGCTGCACGTGGCCATCCTTGCCAACCCCTATAATTCACACTAGGGTCTCTCACTTCTCCCGCTCCAGAGAAGTTTCTAACTACTTGCCACAAGTCACTGACCCTTTTTCCTGGAACCCTGCTGCCCCAGGGTGGCCAGCTTTTATAATGCTTCCTGGTTTCACCCCAACACTAGACCTGGTGGTACAGAAATACAAGTGTTCAGCATGCATGCAGCATGCCTAATAAGCATGCGACATGCATGCTGCACACATGCTGCACACTTGTATTTCTGTAAGGGAGAAACCAAAGCCAGTCATAGCCCACCCCCAGATCACTAATTCAGCTCCTTCTCCTTACCACGAAGAGAGGGTTGTTACAGATCAGAACAAAGAAATGGCTGGCGCACAGAAATAATGCAGCACTCGGTCAAAAAACAAGCCACCTGAAACAAACAAGACTGCTTAGTTGCCAGTGTCATCCTCACCACATTAAATCCCTTTTTATAGCCTATACTGAGTAGTGCCAGTTGATTTTTGCACACTTGGCAGTTTTGTTTGTTTTTAGAGAAGAATGTTACACTTAATTTTTTTATCTGTTGGATCCTGCCATTCACCCTACCTGCCATAAGGAGTAGCGGCCAGTTATGGTAACATCCCAGAATCCACTTGGGCTAATGTTACAACTGGAGATTAGCAATAGGAGATTCTATTGCCCATAGGTCATGGGTTCTAATCCAATACCAGGATTCATCTCATACCGTTAATGCTGGCACACAAGTGCCATACTTGGGGAATACTGTACTGTCGGATGTGCCATCCAGCAGATGAGACATTACTCGAAGGTCCTGTCTACCTTTTCAGGTGCTTGTTTAGGTGGACATTAAAGATCCCAAGGCAGTCTTGAGAAGAGTAGGGAATTTCCCGTGTCCTGGCTAAATTTCCCCAGTTCAGTTGGTTTCGTCAGTTCCCCCACCCCCAGCCCAGGGGGACAAGGGTGAAAGTAGGCAGTAGTGTCTAGGCCTCCTTTTCTGGTCAACAAAAAAAAAATACCCTAGATACTACACTAGAGTTTTTGTAGCTTCAGTTAGCTGGCACCCAGTCTCACTGCCCTCCTGGGACTAAGTACTGGCCACATGGACCAGTATTTGGTCATGGGAGGACAGCAGGTCCAGTACCTGGTAGAGCGAACACAGAAATATAGAATCTGTTGGTAGATAAGGACCACTTGGCCCACCCAGTCTGCCCATTTTCCCCTGCCTATACTGTCACCTCACACCTTGCCTGATATCCAGCTCTTCACCACCACTTTCCTACCAAGATTCCTTTGTGCTTATCCCATACATGCTTGAAGCCCACAACTGTTTTCTTCCCAACACCATTACAGAAATAAAAGTGCGCACCTATATTTACTTAAGGGCATCTCCGCTGGAAGACTGTTCCAGGCTTCCACCACTCTTTCAGTGAAGAAATACTTCCTTACAGCCCTCCTAAATATCCCCATTCCAGCTTCATTGCATGCTCCCTTGTTCTCAAGCATATTCTTCTCTGGAAAACACTCCCTTTCTATACCTTATTCATCCCTGTTAGGTATTTACAGATCTCTGTCTTGTCTTCCCTCTTCCTCGTCACTTCCAGGGTGTCATATTGAGATCCCACAGTCTCTCATAGGGCAGATGATGCAGTCCCATTTTAGTTGTCCTACTCTGGACAGCCTCTACTCTGTCTGAATCCTTCCTTAGAAGTGGTCTCCAGAAGCAGACATAGTACTCCAGGTGGGGTCTCACCAACACTCGATACAGTGGTAACCCCATATCTCTCCTTCTGCTGGTAGTACCTCTTTCTATGCACCCCAGCATACAGTTGGCCCTGCCTACTAACTTGTCATACTGGCTTGCCACCTTGAGGTCATCAGATACGATAACCCCAAGGTACCTTTCCTGTTTAGTAACTGTCAATACTTCTTCCCCCATTTTATACACTGCCTGTGGGTTTTTGTGCCCCAGGTGCATGGTTTTGCACTTTTTCACACTGAAACCCAGCTGCCATACCCTTGACTCCTTGAGTTTTCTCAGGTCTCTGCTCATTCTTTCCACCCTCTCAAACGTACACACCCTATTGCAGATTTTCATGTCATCTGCAAAGAGGCAAACCTTACCTTCCAGCCCTTCTGCTGTGCCACTTATAAAGACATTTAAGAGAACTGGTCCCAGTACTGAGCCCTGAGGTGCCCTGCTAGTCACTCTTCCCTCCCCAGAGTGAGTGCTGTTTACCACCACCCTCTGTCGCCTATTCATCAGCGAGTTTCATACCCAGTTTATCACCTTGGGTCTTATCCCCAAATTGCCCAGTCTCATTATGAGCCTCCTAAGTGGTACAGTGTCAAAGGCCTTGCAGAAGTCTAAGTAGGCCATGTCCACCACCTCACCCTTATCTATTTCCCTGGTTATCCAGTCAAAAAAATCAATCAGTTTTGTCTGACATAACTTCCTCCCATGAATAGACACTGCCTCGGGTCTTGTAACCCACTAGATTCAAGATACTCCACTAGCCTTTCTTTTAAAAGTGTCTCCATTAACTTCCCCACCACTGACTTCAGACTGACTGGCTTGTAGTTGGCAGCTTTCTCCCTGCTGCCACTTTTATGAAACGGGACTACATATACTCTCCTGCAGTCCTCTGGAACCACTCCTTTTTCCAGTGAGTTGTTGAATAGGGCTGTCAGAGTGCAGCTAGTACTCTCTGAGCACTCTCAGCACCGTACCCGTCTGGACACATAGTCCTGTCCACTTTCAGATTTACAAGTCCTCTCAGGACTTTTTCCTCTGTGAATGGACTTGTGTCTGCCTCTCCCCCCCCCCACCCCCAATGTTCCAGCTGCATTTATGTGGTCCATCCTCTTCTCCTTCCACAGTGAAAACTCAACAGAAGTATCTGGTCAGGAATCCTTTTTCCTGATCCTCCTCTGCACAGACTCCACCTGTTCTTCTTAATCAAACAATCCTTCCCCTTGTCTTCCTCTTTTCACTTATATACCTAAAAAAGTTCTTGCACCCCTTAGTTGCCCCGTTGGCTATCCTTTCCTCAGTTTGTGGCTTTGTACCCCTTACCACCTTCCCTTCCTCCCTCTGCTTTTCCCTGCATGCCTGGCTATCATCTTCCCTCTGCATCTCTTTGTACCTCCTGAATGTTAACTCTTTTAGCTTTTAATTTTTCAGCCACTTCCTTCAAGAAACATAGTGGCATCTTCCTTCTGTTTTTGGTCACTTCTTTCGTGAAGAGATTTGTTGCCTTCAATTTGCCTTCCATTATTTTAGCCTACTGTTCCTCCATCCCACCCCGGCAATCCCCCCCCCCCCGGATAGGTAATCTTTGAGGCATTCACCCATTTTTTAAATCTTCCCTCCAGAAGTCCAGGACCCTCATCATTGTGTGTAATCACCGGCAGCTGATCCTCACCTGTGATGTCAGTCATGGGGGATTCTGGGATGCTGCCAAGACAGGTAACTACTCATAATGTTGTGTGAGGGGTAGATCACCAGAAAAATACTAAATCAAACTAAAGTAAATAAAAAATTACTTCTGCATGCAATGTACAAATCGGGGGCAGCCCAACACGTTAATGTAGGGCTTTTAAACATGAACACTCTTCTTTTTTATCGGGATAGGATGCAGTAACAGTAAAAAGAATGAACTGTGTACAGTTACATAATTTAAAAGCAATTAATTAAAGGAGAGCACACAGAGAGTGAACTGAAATAGGCTGTTCTGTTTGTGCTACAAATTGTGTTATAGGAAAACAACAAATTAATAACTCACACTGATTAGAAGGGCTATTGTCAGTAATTAATGCAACACTGCAGAGGACTACTACTGCACTGATAAATGAGGAAAAAAACCTGATTGGGAGCTTACAACTCATAGGCAAAGGAAAAGAAGTGGGGTTTGAGTTAGGATTTGAAGAGTAAAAGGAAATCGGTTACAGAGACCATTGCAGATAGTAGGAGCAGAGATGACGAAGGGTCACCCACCAGTGATTTAGATGGAGAAATGAAGGAAGGAAGGAAAGAAGGCCTGGAATTGTAGGAACAGATAGTGCGGCATGAAAAGTAGATAATGGGGAGGCTACAGAAATTACGGAGGCTGTGAAGACTTTTGAAAACGAGTAGGGCAGTTTTATAGTTGATGTGATATTATAAAGGGAGTCAGTGGTGGTGGTGATGGAGGCTGGGAGTGATGCATTCCTGATTCCAAGAGTGACCAAGCAGTCAAGCAGCTACATCCACACAGTTTAATGTTTATAAAGGAATGGCTTGGTTAGTCTTAAGAGGATGGAATTGTAGTAACCAAGGTGAGAGGAATCTGAAGGAATAAATAAGGGATTTAGCAGAGTAGGTGACTAGGGAGTGATGGAAGTGGGTAATATTGCATAGATGACAGTAGGCAGATTTGCAGACCATAGAGATATGGATAGCAAAAGTGATTTGTGTAAAACAGGACACCTACATTGTTGATAAGAGGACACAAAGTAGATGCAGGACTGAAGGAGAGTGATAGAAGAAGTCGGATTGTGGGAGAAGATACCTTTTTTTTTTTGCTGAGGAGGATCTGAGTTTAAGCAACATTAAGTTGAAGGAAACAAAGTTGAACACAAGACAGATTTTGTCAAAGAAACTAGGAGAGGGAAGATAGGGTAGATTCCCAGAAAGATTTGAAACAAATGCTTAGTCAAGTATCACTGGTGTAGAAGTGACAGCTGGGGTTGAATTCAGGATGAGGTAGTCCAGTTGGAAGAAGTAGATAGAAATAACAGAGCATTGAGGGACATCTTAGCACAGAGGCCAGGGGAAGAAGAAAAAACACAACTGTACATAAAGACTAGGAAGGCATGGTCAGAAGCAGAAAAAAAAACAGGGAAGGAAAGTACCAAAGACATTACAGTACTTTAGACTGCCTAGTAGGATGAGATAATCAACTTTGTCAAATGCTTCACTCAGGATTTGAAGTATAAGGAGAGAAAAGAAGCTGTTACCAGTGGTAACGAAATGATTATCAACCTGAAGTGGGGCAACCTCAGTACTATAGAAGGAGCCAATGCCAGATTGAAAGGGGTCAGCAAGATTGTTCATGGCGAGGTTAATAGAGAGATGGTGAAGATGACTTTTTTAAGGACTTTGAAAGGGCCAAGTTAGAGATAGAAAGAACAGCAAGGGGATCATGCACCCTAAGTTGATGGTGGGAGCATACCAGTTGCAGAATCTCAGTGAGCAAATACAACTGTAGCTTCACTCTGGGGCCATAGTATTAGTAGTCAGAAGAAGTTTCACAAAATAAGAAAATCATCTAGGTTGCAATGTCAAACCGTTTAATTAAACTTTGCATTCGAGAGCATGACACTAACCTCAGTGCTTTGAGTCCAAAACAGGACTCTTCATCAGGGGAATAGCTGGAGAGGAAATCAGTATCATGGGGATGCTTCTTTAAGGAAGGCAGTAACAGAACTGTCTTGAGGGCATCCAGTGCAGTGGGGTTAATGATAGATGCGAGTTAGGGTGCAAGAGTAGAAGTACTCAGATTCATAATTTCAGAGAGGCCGGGGCTGGAATTTGGGGGTAGAGAAGGCATGGGGTGGGCAATTAGGTAGATTGTGGAAAAGAAGCATTTTTAAGGGAGGGCAAACAGGGTGTAAGGTGGATGTGAGAAGATATAAAAGAGGTGTCATAATGGATGGTGGCTACTTTTGAGTAAAAAGGTGAGCAGATGCTTCACTTTTGGAAGTGGAAAGAAAAACTGATGAAAAACAATTGGGGTACTGTCTTCAAAGAGAGGGTAGAGGTCAGATGAGGGAGACTGATTTTGGTAAGGTAGTAGATGTCAATATTATGTTCATAGGAATATAATGTAGAAAATGCAGAACAAAAAAACCAAGGGTCCATCATGTTCATTTCCTGACATCTAGGCAGATGCAGCACCCAATATTATGTAAAAAATTGGAAACCACAGGGAAACCTTCCCCTGCTTCATGAAATAAATGCTGTAGCCAGTAATATTGTTCTCCATGAGCAAGTCATCCACCTTGCATTCAGAAGCTTCAATATTGCTGACTTGTCTCTGCTTCCTTTGGGAGTTTGTTCCATAGGTATACCACTCTCTGGGTGAAAATAGTTCTGCCTTACATTACCCCCATTAAGTGTAGGGCATTCCTCTTAGTGCTAGTGCCCTGAACAAACTGTAAAGGTTTCTCCTGATTTGTTTATTTATTTAAAAATTTAACCAGGAAGTACATACTGAGCTGAAAACAGCTAATTTCCAGATGTGTCCTGGGGAGAGGGGAGTAGAAGATCACTAACAATAAAAAATAACAAGGTAAAATACAATAATATAGTTTTACAAGCAGAATCATAAATATTATGGGCAGAATAATAAATGGAGGCATCTAGAAAATAACACGCACTTTAATATATACAGAAAGGGAAAATGGAACAGTACGAAGAAGGAGGGCAAGACTAGAGAATGGAGAAAAAGAGGAAGGGTCACAAGCAGTTGCAGGTAGAATGACAAACGTCAGAAAGAAGAGACTTTAGGGTGGAAGGAGAAGAGTCAGAATGAATAGGAAGGGGAAGGGAGGACCAGAGGTTTGGAAAGCAGTAAGAAAAAGTAGATTGACCAACAATAGATTTTCTAAAAGGAAAAGAGAAAGAATGGAAAATATTGTTGTGGAGAGGGTAGGAGGAAAGAGGAGGAGGGGAAAGAAGGGATTTGAGATAAGAGGGAAGAGTGCCAAACCAGAATTTGGATAAAAAAGAGACACAATTGGAAAGGCACCTAGCATCAAGAGAGAGGAGGGGAAAAAGCTGAGCAAAGAGAGCAGTGGTGAGTATGAGAGGGGAAATCTAAAGCAAAGCAGATGAAAGAATGAAAAAGGGGTTCCAGTGTGGCAAGAGAGGAGTTAAGGGCACTACTGTAGACTAAATCACCATAGTCAAAAATAGGAAGGATCATTTTTAGGGCAATTTCTCAGCAGGCAGGGAGCGGTATACTCGCTTTATTCCTGTACAAAGCACCAAGCTTAGGGTGAAGCTTTTGGTGAATTGCATCAATGTGCACAGAGAAATTAAGATGCCGGTCAAGGCAAACCCTGAAGTACTTAAAGGGGGGGAGACATCTTCAATATTAGCACCATAAAGGGTATTAAATAGTAGGGGAGAAGTAAGTTTGGCAAGCCTCTGATGGGTGCCAAAAGTCATTGAGACTGTTTTTTTGGCATTAAGAGACAGTTGGTTATCCTTGAACTAGCGCTATACTGAAGTCAGGAGGTAAGGTTACGGGGAGAGGAGACAAATGCAGAAAGAACTGTGTCATCAGCATATGTATGAATAGATGCAGATGAACAGGCAGAGGGTAGGTCATTTAGGAATACTGAAAAGAGAATAGGACCTAGGACAGACCCTTGAGGGACACCTGAGCTAATGGAAAGTGAAGGTGAAATGGATTGTCCTATCCAGACAGCCTGAGACCTGCCTTTAAGGTAGGAACAAAACCAGCTGACTGAAGAGTCAGAAAGGCCTGCAGCTTTAAGTTTGTCCAGTAGGGGGGGATGTGCCACAGTGTCAAAAGCCTTAGCAAGATCAACAAAAATGGCAGAAGTCATCAGTCCTTTATCCATATTTGTAAGTATGGAATCATTGAGCCGAAGGAGGGAGGGAGGCAGTAGTGGAGTGGAATTTTCTAAAACCAGACAGAAAGAGAGTGAAAAAGGAGGAGTTGTCAAGAAAAGAAGTAAGCTGAGATAGAAAACAAAAACAAGGTGCTGCATCAGCATGTGGTCTAAAAGCAAAACAAAATGGTTATATTTAAATGCACGCTGAAAATAGAAAATAGAGTTAAAAATCTACGTTTCGACCTTAGGTCTTCTTCAGGAAATATCTAAAAGAGAAAAAAACAAAGTTAGTGTCCCCAGCTGAGATAGAACAATGCATTCCTGTAACTTAGCCAAGGTAGGAAAGAGTGAAATTAGATGAAAGTTACCAGGAGAAGTGGGATCACTCCCTTTGTGAATAGGGATGACAGTAGTCTGTTTCCAGATGTCAGGAACAGTAGCAGAGGAGAAGGAGAGATTTAAAAGTAAGGTAATCGGAAGAGCAATGGCAGGTGCCGAGTGAAGGAGAAGTTTAGGGTCGAGGCCATCAGGACTACTTCCCTGTAGTGGATTTAGGGAAAGCAGGGCTTTTAAGGAAGCAGCAGGAGCGTTAGGAGAGAAAGAACATGAAGGAGGAGAAGAAGGCAATGAGAGGGAAGGAGGGGAAGTGGTAGAGGAAGGGATGAGAGAAAGGGCACAGGTAGTAAAGTAGGAACTGAAAGACTTAGCAACAGCAGAAGGGTCACAGATAAGGGAGTCACCAATCTTTAGAATGGGAGGGGGAGACTGAGTCTGAGGGGAGAAGAGGGAATGGATAACCTTCCAAAAAATGGAGAGGTTATTAATGTTGTTTTGGAGCGTGGAACCAAAATACTTGGACTTCATAAGTCTGATGGCTTTGGTACAGGCATTACGAAGGCTTCTGTAGTAAGCTAATGAGGAGTGAGAGCCAGTGATTTTAAAAGTACACCAGGCAAGGTCTCTGGAGTGGAGACGAGTAAGTACCTCCATCGATATCCAGGGAAGATGTGAACCCCGCACTCTGGTCTTACTCAGGGGTGCTTGACTATCCCATATAGCCAAGGATTTAGACTGAAAGTAATGTAGGGCAGAATTTATATTACAGGCTGCAGAGATGGGAGACCAATCAATTGACCAAAGATCAGCAAGGAGAGAGGTCAAGTCAAGTGACTTAAAAGACCTGAGGTATATAAATTTAGGGGGAGCTTTTGACGGTGTAGCTTACGCACATAGTAAACCATATGATGCTCACTGAGTGTATCAGGAAGGATACCTGCATCTACTACACGGGGGGGATGAGAAACGAGGACCCAGTCAATCAGAGCGTGATTTAAGGATCTGAAACTTAAATGGGTGGGTTCACAAATTAACTGGGTCAGCTGCAGTGACTTCACATTTGGAGAAATTTTTTTTGCATTAGTGACTGGCGATCCAATTTATGTTAAATTCACCAAGTATAACTAACTTACCACTTGAGGAGTTTGAACAGACAGAGGAAAGAAAGTCACCTTATCCAATTATTTTACAATTTTATAAAATGTAAAGCATATCTCCTCTAAGACCCTGTCCACACCATGCCTCTATAACGTTACAGAGTGCCCAAACCATTACTGTTAACAGTTTGCTTTTACACCTGTAATGTTACAGGGGGCATTTTCATAACCGTTGTGGAAACCACATATGAGGTGGTTTCCACAATGGTTATGAAACCGATTCTGCCCCAGTAACGTTACTGGGTGTAGTGTGGACGGGTGAGTGTGTTGCCCCAGCCGTCCCCCAGTGCAGACTGCACTGCATTGTGGGATATGGTGCCATCCATAATGGTCCAACGGCACCCACAATGTGGACGGGCTGTCACGGTTCCACACCATTACCGAGACAGTTCCCTGGGAATGTGGACACACTAAACCAGTTACGGTCTGTAACGGTGTGGAACCGTGACAGCATTGAAGTGGCGTAGTGTGGACGGGGCTTAAGTCTTCTTTTTTGTTTTCAGGGAAAACATACCAAATCTGTCTGAATGCTCCCTATAACTTGCCCTAATTATTGTTTTCTGTCTCTGCTGCAACCTCGTAATTGTTGCAATATTCTTTTTGTATTGCATCAGCCAGAAGAACTGCACACAGTATTCCAGGTCCAGCATTACCAGTGCCCTGTAGAGAGGTAGAAATGTCATTTATACAGCATATTATGTCCCTTTTAATGCAGCCTGTCTTGGATTTGGATCTCTCTTCTTGCAGCTGCTCTAAATTGTTCAAGGATGAGGTCATGCATGAGCAATGATTTATTAATGAGAGAGAGGTCATTTAGCAGGACAGGTTTAATAGGAAACAAGGGGGGCGTTCAAGGTGAGTGAGATATGTTCATGGTTAAGTCGTCAGTAGCGGGAGGAATACATAAGAGCACAAGTGGGGAATTAAGACTAGAAATGAACTGTGGTAGGTCAAGTTACTAGGAAGAAAATGGGGAGGGGGATTGGCTGAGGGCTGCAGCTTGGAAGTGGGTTATAATATATGAGATTGTGCACTGGGGGATGGTGTGGGGGTCACTGGACTGAGGTAGAAGGAGGGTGTAACAGAGGAAAGGAAGTAGGATGAAGAGAGGAGCAGGTTGGATGGAAAGGGGAAAATAAGGTGGAAAGTAAAAGTGGGCCTCCAGGGTAGGGGCTAGAGAAGTGGAAGCAAAGGTGGGAAATGGGAGAGGTATGGGATTGGAGATGGGAGAATCAGTAAAGGAGCTGGGGTGATGGCAAAGGAAGGGAAGGAAGGGAGGGAGGGAGGGAGAGAGGGAGGAAGGAAGGGGAATTTGGTTTCATATACAGTATTTTGACCCCCTGGAATGCAGTGATTATGTGGAAGCAGAACAGGACACAGAACACAGGCCCCCTGCAGAATGTATGTAGTGCCACAGCATTCATTATTTTGGTGACTTTTCTTTAAAACATACTGTTTTTACATAGTACCTGGCTCCCTTCCATTCTTTATCCTAAATCCCGAAGTCCTGCCTCCATGCTGGGCATCTGGTATCACCGATGAGATCACATGATAGTATTTTAACTAATGACTCTACTGCATTGTGCAACAAAAATGAATAATTCAGGCTGAGGAAAACAATCAGTCTGCATCGCAGATGTCTTAGAGTGCTGCCACAGAAACTGGCACGAAGTGCCACAGAGAACTAGGGACCCTGTATACAATATATTATACACTGTATTCCCACGTGCTGTAAAATTCATGAACAATTGTCAGCAGCCATTTAGGATGCACATAAAGGTTGAAGAAAGGTCAGGGGTTACATAGAGAGAAAGCAAGAGAATTAAGTGTAGGGAGGTAATGTGACTTGCTCAGGGTCACACACAAAGTGGAGCCTGTGGGATTCAATCCTGGGTATTCAGGTTCACAGGTCTGTGCTCTGACCACTAGAATAGGCTGCCTTCTAAATGTTACATAGTAACTTACAGTATACATAGTACGGCCTGTGACACTGTGCTGCACAGGAGACTGATAAAGAAATTGAGCAGCCTAGGAGTGGGATCCAAAGTGGTAAAGTAGATCAGAAACTGGTTAACAGATAGGAGACAGAGGCATGACTGTGGTTAACGGCACTCCCTCTAATGATGGGACAGTGACCAGTGGGATGCCACAGGGCCCAGTACTGAGACTGGTCCTCTTCAATGTCTTCATAAGTGACATTGCAGAAGAACTGGAAGCATACCTCTCAACTGTCACACATTTTTACCCCTCAGAAATCCTCTGCCCCACATGAAGAAGTGGATATTCCACATTTCCAACTGAGACTTTAAAGCAGAAATGCATAATTATCTACTGTGCTCTGTTATCAGCAAGCATTATTAACATTAGTGAACTGACAGCAATAGTGTTCTGAACTTGCAGTGCCAAGTTTGATGATACGTCATACATTTTGGTCATTTGTCACACATCTTGTCACACATTTCAGGGAAGAAAGGTTGAGAGGTATGACTGGAAGGGAAGTTATGCCCTTTTGCAGATGACACTAAAATCGCTAATAGAGGTAACACTAGGGGTGTGCGAGGGATGAATAGTATTTCCTGAATTATACCATGAATAATGCAGTATCCGTTATTTGGATACAAATAACGAAAAGTGGCACTATTACTCATATTCAGGAAATAAAAAAATTGAAAACAGCCCCCCATCCTTCTACTCAGCCCAACTGTTTAAAGAGCCACAACCCTGTCCCCACCCTCCTCTTCCCCCTCTGCCATTTCTGGTAACACTTTTGTGCTTTTTTATCTAGGTCCAAGCCAGAAAGAAATAATGCTTCCACCAGCAGCACCCAACTCCCAACTTCCTCCCCAGCACTCATACTTTTATTTAGCTCTCCCGGTGCAGGTAGGTGACAAACACAACCAACCCTATACCATGGCAGTCCACCTTCTTGTGAATGAAAAGTAGCTCGTGCTTGCTTGCATAGTAAAACAGCTGATCACAGTTTCAGCTGCTATGCTATGCAAGCAAGAGTGGCGCCTCTCTTCATTCACAAGAAGGTGGCCGGCCGCAGGAGACCAGTTGTATTGGTCCGCCCTGGCCTGGGGGGCTTCTAAATAAGGAAATATGGGTGCTGGGGAGGTTGGGAGTTGGGTGCTGCTGCCGGAGTGGGCAGTGTGGGGGGATTA
This sequence comes from Neoceratodus forsteri, assembly GCA_016271365.2. Taxonomy (NCBI): domain Eukaryota; kingdom Metazoa; phylum Chordata; order Ceratodontiformes; family Ceratodontidae; genus Neoceratodus; species Neoceratodus forsteri. The sequence goes on along the minus strand of JADMNL010000025.1, from coordinate 344,734,500 downwards.
TTTCTTGCTACGACCTAGATAAAAAAAAAAAAAGCACAAAAGCATTACAAGAAGTGACAGCTAGCCATGGAGGTGGGCACGCTATGCTGGTCACCCATTGTGGGATCCTTATTTAAACATTAAGAGCACAGTACTGGGACCAGTCATCTTCAGTATCTTCATAAGTGACATTGCAGAAGAACTGGAAGGCAAGGTATGCCTTTTTGCAAATTACGCCAAACTCTGTAATGGGGTGGACACTCAGGAGGGGGTGAAGAAAACTGGTAGGGATCTTGGGAAACTTGAGGAGTGGTCAAGAGCATGTCAGTTGGAGTTCAGTGCCAAAAGTAAAAACATGTACCTAGGGCATAGGAACCCAAGGAGCTGAGTACAGAATTGGGAAGTACTGACAGTCACTGACCAGGAAGGGACCTTGGGGTTACTCATATTTGATAACCTCAAGTGGCAGGGCAGTGTGCCAAAGCAGCAGGTAGGGCCAGTGGAATGCTGACATGCATAGTGAGAGGGATCTCCAAGGGGTGGTGGTACCACTATATCACTCCCTGGTGAGATTCCAACTGGACTATTATGTCCGGTCCTGGAGGCCACACCTCAGAAAGGACAGACAGGGTGGAGGCAGTCCAGAGGAGGACACCTAAAATGATACAGGGGTTGCACTAAAAGCCTTACAAGGAAAAACTGAAGGATCTTAACATGTACACCCTGAAAAGAGAGGCGAGCAAGAGGGTACATAATAGAATCCTACACGTTACTCACGGCGATAAACAGTGCAGGAAGGGAGTCTCTTTCAAATGGGAAAGAGCACCAGGACCAGGGGGGATACCATTTTATTTATTTATTTATTACTTTGTTAACTGGGTAAATACACTGAACCAAAGGTCCATTTTCAGGAACAACCCAGAGTCTTACAATTAGGCTAGATGTTGCAAAATGACTCATACAAACAACAAATAACATCACATCAAAAACAATTACAGTTCATCTGTTGTGTCAAATGAGGTTTAAGTTGCGTTCTGAATACATTGAAACTACTGGAAATGAAGCTGGAGGAGGGCAAATTTAAGAGGGATGTGAGGAAGTACGAATTCACTGAAAGAATGGTAGTCACTTGGAATAGACTGCCAGCAGTGGCTGCAGAAACAGACTAGGTAGGGATTGTCTGGGCAGACTGGGTGGGTTAAGCAATCTTTTTCTGTGGACAAGTTCTGTGTTTCTGGACACTGACGTAAGGTGGGAAGAGACTCCAGGTCCATCAAGTCTGTCCCCCCGCTTGATAGGGAACAACTAGTATACTGTATGTACATGTGCTAATTTATAGGGATTCCCCACTACTACCCACAGCACACTGTAATTCCCTTGGGAAACAGAAATTTGTCAAGGTTTACGTTGAAGGACTGTATTGTTTTCATGTCCACTATTCCCGCAGTGTTTCGTAGCTTCACTAGACATTGGGACACGTGCCTTCTAACATTGCCCCTAATTATAAGTCTAATTAATTATTCATGATTCTAACGAGGCTCCTGATTGGCTACTGGATCGTTCATTAACATCTTAGAAATGACCGACCCAGCTGCCAACTGATGCTGTGGGGCATGCACGGCTCGCACCACTCTGCTTAAAAACTTAAATTAAAAATAAATGGGAAAATAGAAAATTATTATTGCATTTAGACTTATAATCATGGTAACAGCCTCAAAGCTGGTATTTTCCCCAGATTAACAACTGGCTGGAGGGAGGTGGCCCTCGGCTGTGCCCTTGGCCACTCATCCACCCAACAGGTCATTAATCCTTCAGAAATTACTGGCTTCTGAGTTGTTATTGCTTAAATTCACCACCTTTGACCTTCACCGAGTGTTCCCATGTCCTGCTGGAGTCCACAGATCAAACATCTTCATCTGTTTGACCTTGTCGATACCCTTCAATATGTGTAAGACTGAGAACATGCCCCCCCATCAGCTCTCTTTTCTCCAGGGTAAAAACGTTAAAGGCCTCGAGTCTTTCCTCACAGATTTTGTCCTCCATTCCCTTGATCATTTTTGGTCGTCCTGCATTGCACCCTTTTGATTGCCTTAGTGTCCTTTTTATATTTCCTTGTCAAAGGCCCAGCGAACATATTGCTATCACTCCAAAAGAGGGCTTTTGGGGGATTGCGCCTCCCCCAACGCTCACAGCCTTAACATCAGCCGTCTTCACCCCAATTCCACCCAGTCTTGGCCTACTGCCTGTTTTCATTTTGAAGCAACTAGCCAATCACAGGGCTGGAAAATGCACAGTGGGAGCTGCTTTGTTTATGTTAACCACTAATGTTCCTACTAGGAATGTTTCTTGAGCTTTTTGGACTGCTTATGTGGTGCTGCTAAGCAGTTTGTTTCTCTACCTCCTGGAAATGGAAGTGATGTTGCATAAGAGCCACGGTTGGCTCCTGCCATCCCCACAGCAGGTCCTAGTGCCAGACGGCATTTACTCATTGCTGCCACGCAGCGACTCCCAGCCCCATCATGTTCCCTGTCCCATTTACACATAGCATTTCTTTCAGGGCTTATAACTCCACAACGGCATGTCCTAGGAAAACAAGCTATACATTGGTGGAAAACAGCTTCCCTCTGCTTTCCATTAATGTATAACATGTCTTCCCATGACATGCCATTTTAGAAAGTAAAATATCTACAAAAAACATGCAGACAAAACTAAACAGCCTTTGAGCTGGCTACTCAGCTTCAGCGTGACTTCAGCAGCATCCAGTGCTGGTCCTATGACAACCAACCCCCTCTCAGTGCCTACAAAATGATATTCGTGACTTTGGCAGCAGACGGCGACTAGCTAAACTTTTGTTGCCCTGATTTTTACTACCTTGGATGGCTACTAAAAGGAGGAAGTCTGCTTTTTCAAATACCTAAGTGTCTGGCTAGGCAGTCATCTTGACTTCTCCTGCCTCACTGACATCATTCACAAGAAGCTCCTCCTGAAACATGAAAGGCAATACAGGAATTAAACCCATATCCCCTTCCATGGTCATAATTTTGTAAAGGTGAGTCTTTCAGTGTTTGATGATGGAGATGCGGTGAATAGCACAGCCTCCAGATCCACCTTAGCCAAACTGAATCCTTTCTTTGGCTCCGCCTGTCGTGTCACCCTTGACTGCCTTCCTCACATCCATCACTGTTTCTTCTACTCCTCTTTGCCACTCCGACCCCCTCTTGAGGACATATGCCTCCTTCACTTTGTCTTCCTTATCTCCAGATCCTGGTTCTGGTCCTTGCCCAGCTCACCCTTGACCTGTCCACTCTCTTTGTGCAACCTCAGAAACGTTGACCCCCACACCTTCTGTCTGTCCCAAGCTAAAACTTCTATGGAGCAGGTTGTCTTTCCTTGCAGGTTCCCACATGTCTGGTCTAACTCCCCCTTCTCCATTGCACTTAAATCTTTCTGTGACATACTTCCCACATCTGTATCTGTACCAGACCTCCTTCACACTCTACCCCCTCCTTCTATGTACCTCATCCCTACCTCTCTCACCTTTCCCTACTAGTCTAACTCTCTTGCTTCCCCATCTCATTTTATGCACCAGCCCTTTTTCATCCATGAGTTACTGTTTGCAGCACCTGTTCCTTTGACTTATGCTTAATTTCTGTATTATTATTTTACTGCATATATTTTTACTTGCTAATGTATTCTTGTATAAATCATACAGTTTTATCACAGTTTTTTTGCCATGTCTGTTGCACATGTGCATAATGTTATAATTTATATAGTGTATAATGTAACAGTTTTTACTGAATACCTTTCGCCCAGCCTCCTTTGCACTTGTATTTCCTGTTGTATTACTTCTAACACCCTTCTGCCTCATTTTACTTTTGCCCCTTCTGTACCTTGTTGTTTGTATTTCTCTTGTGTCCCCATTCCCCAGAATGCATCTGGAAATGAGATGCTTGCAGCTACATACACTCTTCTGGTGGAAATCTTAAATTAAAAAAATATAAATAAATTCCACTGTATCTCTAAGTTTTGCTGTTACTAGCCAGCAGGGCTAGTGACTGGGAAAATCCATGGGCCCCGTAGATTTCCCCACTGCCACTATTGATATATTTCTATCTCCAATACAAGCCACCAGTGCTACTGTAGTTAGAGGAAACATTTACTAGTCTGATACAAAAACTGCCAGAATTTGGCTAGAGGACTAGTGCCAATTTGGACCCATGTTCTGAATGCAGTTCGACTGTTCATAGGATCTGTTGTATATTATTTGTAATCATTATTCTTTATTCCACCATTTTTTTCCCTTTGTTCCTCCTGTCCACACGCCATTGTTCAGGGCTATCAGGGTTGCACCAACACTGTCCAGGAGAACATCAGCCTTCAGTGCTGGCACCAGTGTCCCACTATATAATTATCTATTTTATTTTTTTAACTATTTGGTATTTTGGAATTCAAACCTTTGAGTCAGAGACTCATTTCCAAAGGCTTCACATCAAGTCAACAGTGACAATTATAGACAGACTAACAACAATACAGATATGAGGCATTTTGGTAAAATCAGCACAGTTATACGATTACAGGCATAAAGTTGAGTCCTATACAGAGAGGTAGCTAAGAGTATATTTGAATATAGAGAACAGTTGAGGCATATACAGCGGGGTAGCTAAGAGAATAACAAGTAAAAACAGTACAATAGATACGCTGAGTACAAAGGCGATAAAGCAGTCTTATGACAGACTTTGTAAGTGCAATCAGCCTAGCGAGCTGAGCCGCAAAACAAAGGCAGGACAGCAGGCCGGGCCGCCAAAGAAATACACATGGAGGGCCTATTGCAGGCATCTAACAGGGAATGTACGAATGCCGGGCTGTCCATGCCCTTCCTATATGGGAGCCTCATGTCAGCAACATGGCCCACCCCCAGTTGGCTCCATCATGGGATTCCAGAGATCGCAAACTCCAGTTTCCCAGGTGGCAGTGAAGTGCCATGCTAGGGGGACATCCCCACTGTATATCATGTTACTGGATATACAGAAGTTCCTCTGGTAACATTTACTGTATGCAGATAATAGTCTGTATTTACAGTATACACATCAGATGCCACAATGTATAGTTCAACCATATATTGGTGCCACTGTATAAATATTGCACTACATATGTTTCTATTATATACAGATTCTACTTTATACAATAGGGGTGAAGGTATATACTATATAATAAAAGCACATAAACTCACCTCATTGTATAACTCCCATGTGATGTATCCAGAGTGTGATATCTGCAGTAAACCTGCTTCCAGATACGTCATCGCTTAGATTATCCACTCCAGATATGTCACCTAAAACACTCCCCAACTTTAGCAGCAGTAATTTAAACTCGTATGAAACACCTGAGCTTACCTCACATAAAAGAAACACCACGTACTCCTCGTGCAGCAAACATCAACCGACACGACAAAGCTGAGAGACCTAAAAAAAAACCAAATATATTAAAAGAAAAAAAAAAACTACCGAATTAGACAAATACACGGACTGACAAAACAAACCAGACATGACAACATCAAGAAATCTACTAACTATGACACTGAACCTAGAAGACGAAATATGAGATTTGTGCACCCAGTATGAAAACGACCACAAGCCCTTACTTGATCCTGAAGACACACAACAAATACAGAAACATAGAAATGAAAAATGTGAACGCCAACAAGGAACTTATACTGCAGAAACAGACCTAATTAACAAATTCATACAAATCACTAAGAACGCTAACACAAAAAGAAAAACACAATCAGACATCATAAACTTCCAAACATACCTACAAAAAGAAAAAATAAATGTATCTGAGTAAAGGTACTCAAAAATATCACATCCCATACACATCTCCCCGACCAAAAAACAAATGGGAGATACATGATAAAAGAATAAGCAGCCTAAAAATAAATCACAGTATGCCGCTAAAAGAAATGAAACAACACAACAAATGGCACCCAGTAGCACACACGATCCAGATGACGTAAACAATATCTCAGCAAATAACATCAAAGGGCTCCACTAAATCAATGAACCAGAATAATACTCGTCACCAACCAGGTAATAAAACTAGAAACAAAACGCTGAAATGCCAAATAACATGAATGAATATTTCCGCAAATAGCAATAAAGAACTGCCAGGAAACCAACCAACCGAAATAAAACATGTCACAACAAGGAAAGACACCTCCAAGAAAATGACGAGATGCCAAATAAAAGTAAGAAACAAACTAACCTTCAAAATAAACATAGTGGGGACCCTATTGTATAAATTGCACACATGATATGTGACTTATGTGATACGTGAAATATTAGCGTTCGTACAGAGTGAGCCATGATAAAATAATTTGTGGCTTTGCCACTCATGATATTATCAATGTTTACTCCGCACTCGGGCTAATATTTCACATATCACACAGTCGCCCATAATGTATCCCCCATTTACATTATTTTGGACCTGGAGATTAGGGATGATTGGATAGCCACTTGCAGATTCAAATACCTTGGATTCTGATCCTAAAGATAACATTTAGGATTTACCAATTTTGGTGCTAAAAATCCTAATTTACAAATTGCAATATTGCTGATAGGATGTTTTATGTTCAGTTTTCGGATTGTAGGATTTTAGAATTTGGATTTTGGAATTTGAAACCTAAAATCTGACATCCTTACATAAACATCCTATCAGCAATGGTAATCGGATCTGATTAGGATTCAGATTCAGAAAATCTTAAAATCTGAAAAGTGAAAAATGGATCAGATTTGGAGATATCCAATCACCCCTACTGCAGATCCCTCCCAGCCCCCCTTCCAGCCTTCTGATTGGTAGATGCCTTATATCAGCTGGGACCTGAGGAAATGTGACCCTGAAATGAGAAGCACAATGTCTGCAACTCACTGCTTCTCCTCTGGTAGTGGAAATCAAGAAACATCACAGTTCAAAATCCTGGGAGAGGTTATTATTAAAGGAATAATGCCTGACAGGGTGGGAGTTATGCTGGGATAACATCCCACCTCGGGTGGTTGGGCGAGGCCACCGGCCGGCGTCAACACCGAGAGGATGTTATCCAGCATAACTCCCACCAGCGTGATATTCTATTATACAATGGCTTGTTGTTTTATAATAAAAAATAATTTTAAAGAATGTTTTTGTTAGTGTGTAAACATATTTTTGTTTCTTAAGAGAAGAGGAGATGATCATGGAGGTGATGGGGATCGAAATCATCCAAACAATCAGCAGGGATGTTATGCCAGGATAACATCCCTGCTGTGATAGCCAACTGACCAATCAGAAACCAGGATTCTTTCTTGCCATTGTATAATTTAATTTAAGGTCACTTAAGTGACCTGATAATCTGTTGTTAGCACAGCACTAAATTCAAACACGTGGTTAGCTAAATCACAAGTGAAACCTTTTTTGATACTCCCTTTCTCAGATCGCACTTTGTCTTTTCGCATTAGTGAAGGACTGAGAAGAATGAACCAACTGGAAGATATCGCTTTGTATGAAGAAGTATACCATGGCCTCAGTGTTCTGTGAGGAACTAACCATTTCCTTTTTAACTCTTTCTTTCCAGAAGAAGATGATGATGAATTACCTGAGCTTCCCCTGCGAGACCGCTCTCACATAGACAGCACACTTAAACTGGGGGTGGAAACTCCAGTAGATGACTACTCAGGTAAGACCTTCTTTGACAAAAAACTGTGTCGGGGGGGTGCGGAGATAGCCACCTGTGGGAGTGTTAACTGTCTCCACTCAGACAAACATTTTATTATTTTTATTGGTATAATATATTACTAGAATAAACTGATCGTATTCAAAAGTGCAGTGTTCTAGCATACCTGTAGTGGTGGGTGATTGAGAAGTATTGGAAATTTAAAAAAAAACAGTGCTGGAGAGAGAAGGAATGAAAGACCCACAGCTGTCGGGGCCTAGTGCCAGAGACAAAGCAACCACTGCCACCAATGATGATGTTTTTGCAGGTGGTGCGGGTGCTCAAGTAGTGCATGATAATTCTAGATCAGAAGGTCTCCAATTTTCAGAGGAGGTTTCAGGCATGTGAGGTGCAATCCTTGGCACTGAACTTTGATGTAATCCATCTGACTAGTGTGGTACTGTAACTGGGGCTCTTTATTGTGGGGAGAGGGGGAATTCCCCGGGATGTGTGCTAGAGCTACTGGGCTGGTGGTCTGTATGTTCTCAGGTGGGAAGATAAATCCTTTCGTGATCTTGTATGGTGGTTATTTATGATGGTTTACTGTATGATTTATAGTGCACAGTTATTTTTGGCCTGCTAGGCACTTAAGATGACTACTACCATGTGAGACCTGAGACTACTCTCCTCCTCCTTGCATTGTAGTAAAAGTACCATGATCACAATGCAATGATTGGCACAGCCTTCAATGTTATTTCTTTTTCATATTGCTCATTTCCAGTTTCTGGATTTATACCAAATTTTGAGACTTTGGTACAAACCTTCCTAATATATTGCTTCATTATAATCAGTTTTTTCACTATATTAACTCACACATATTTATGTACAATATGTTGCACTTACTATCTATGGGGAACAGTCTTTGTATTTTGCAGCTCTTTCTGTGTGGTAGGTAGGGGGTCATGACTCCCCTATTCAGGATAAATAAAAGTGACTGTCAGAGAGTGTATTGTGTTCGAGTTGAAAAAGTGAAAAGGTGAATCAATACATATGTCAATACATGCACCAATATATATGTTGCTTTAAATTACTCTTATTACAGGATGAGGAATATTAAAGCCTGTAGTTAAGCTTGTTATATAGTCTCACAGCAGCCGCTTCAGCTAGAAGCAGGGACATCCTGGACTCTCTGCAGGGAGCATTCCTCAGGTAACTAGTCACTGAACCCACTCATGATGGGGCAATACTAGACCTGGTACTCATTAACAGGGACAGTGTTGTAGACCTTAAGGTGGGAGATCACTTGGGACCAGTGATCACTGTATGGTGTGGTTCAGTATAAGGACGGCTGCAGAATGGAACCACACAAGGGCAAGAATCCTGGACTTCAGGAGGGCAGATTTTAAAAAGATGGGTGAATGCCTTAGGGATGCCCTAACGGGGGGAGGGGGGTAATGACCTGGGTGGGGTAGAGGAACACTGGAGGAAGAAAAAAGGGAGCATAGTAAAGGCAACAAACCTCTGTATCAAACAAGTGAGCAAAAGCAAGAGGAAAAAGAGACCGCTATGGTTCTTGAAAGAGGTGGTTGAAAATGTGAAGCTAAAAGAGTAGCATTCAGAAGGTATAAGGAGACACGGGGGGAGGAGGAGGATAGGGAGGTGTATCCAGGGAAACAGAGGGAAACAGGGAAAACAGTAAGGAGCACAAAGGTACAAACAGAAGAGAGAATAGCCCAGCAAATAACAAAAGGGGACAAAACATTTTCTAGGTGTGAAGTGAAAAGAAAAAGACCAGGGTGGGATCGTAATGTTAAAAAAAGGAAGGAGGAACTGTGCAGAGGAGGATTAGGAAAAGGCAGATATCCTGAACAAATACTTTTGTTCAGTGTTCACTGAGTAAAAGAAAGAGGAGGGGCCACAAATAAGTAACAAAAGCTTTAAATGGAGGGAGGTGGACACTAGTCCTTTTTTGGAGGCAAAAGTCCCAATGGAACTTGCTAATCTGAAGGTGACAAAGCAATGGGGCCAGATGGGTTGCATCCAAGGGTATTGAGGGAGCTCAGGGAAATACTGGCTACACCTCTGACAGTTCTATTTAACAGCTTACTGGAAACAGAAATGATTCCAGAGGATTGGAGGAGCGCGCATGTAGTCCCACTACACAAAAATGGTAGCAGGGAGGAGGCTGGCAATTATAGGCCAGTTAGCCTGACATCGGTGGTGGGAAAGTTAATGAAATCACTGCTAAAGGAAAGGATTGTGGGATATCTTGAATCCAGTGGGTTATAAGGCCCGAGGCAGCGTGGTTTCACAGGGGGAGTCATGTCAGATTAATCTGATGGAGTTCTTTGACTGGGTGACCAAGGAACTAGATCAGTGTGGAGATGTGGAGATGGCCTACCTAGATTTCAGTAAGGCGTTCAACACCATTCCACATAGGAGTCTAGTGAGCAAGCTGGGTAGCCTAGGAGTGGGTTCAAAGATGGTAAACTTGATAAGAACTTGATTAGGGGATAGGCGACACATGGTGGTGGTAAACAGAGTTCACTCCTAAGAAGGGAGGGTGACCAGCGGGGTGCCTTGGGAATCAGTGCTAGGACTGGTTCTCTTTAATGTCTTAATACGTGATATTGCAGAGGAGATGGACTGAAAGATCTGCCGCTTTGTGGATGACACCAAAATCTGCAATAGGGTGGACACTCCAGAGGGGTGGAAAGGATAAGCAGAGACCTGAGAAAACTAGAGGAGTGGTCAAGGGTATGGCAGCTAGGTTTCAATGCAAAAAAGTACAAAATAATGCAGTTAGGGCAGAGAAACCCAGGGGTGGTGTACAAAATGGGTGGAGTGGTATTGACGACCACCAGGCAGGACAGAGACCTGGAGTAGTTATATCTTATGACCTAAAAGTGGCCAGGCAGTGCAGTAAGGCAGTTGGGAGGGCAAGTGGGATGCTGGGTGCATAAGGAGGGATATCACCAGCAGAAAGAGGGAGGCGGTGTTGCCTATGTATAGATCGCTGCTAAGACCTCACCTACAGTATTGTGTCCAGTTCTGGAGATCACCTCTCTGGAAGGACATAGAGCAGAAGTGGTCCAGAGGAGGGCAGCTAAAATGATATAGGGTCTACATCAAAAGCCCTATGAGGAGAAACTAAAAGGACCTCAATATGTACACCCTAGAACAGAGGAGGGATAGAGGGATATGATAGAGACCTTCAGATACCTCACAAGGGTAAGTAAAGTGCAGGAGGTGAGCATTTTTCAGAAGAAAAGGTGCTGAAGATTAAGAACAAGGGGGCATGGTATGAAGCTGGAGGGGGCAGACTCAAACGAGATGTGAGGAAGTACATCTTCACAGAAAGAGTGGTGGATTCCTGGAACAATCTGCTAGTGGAGGGTGTGAAAACAGTGGTGGGGTTCAAGAAAGCATTGGATAAGCACAAGGGTATCATAGTGGAAAGAAAAAGCTGTAGATTGGGAACGGTCTTTGATAACAGTGTGGGTAGGAAGAAATGGGCAGACTGAATGGGCCAAGCAGTCCTCATCTGCTGTCAAATTCTATGTTTCTATGTATAGGCTGAAGGTTCCTTTTTGTGACAGTGGCGTAGGCAATATGTTCTAATGAATGCTGTGATTCAAGTTCTTCACCTCTCTGGGTTGAGGACAGAGGTGGCTAGACTCTGGCTTGAAGTGGCAAGAATACAGAGAACCTTCTGCCTCACCCAGGTGCCACCAAGATTGCCACCACTCCCCAGGAAGATGCTAGGCAGAGACAGAGCAGTTGGACCTTGGTGTGCTCTGGGAGGGTGGGTGTGGCGGAAGGGAACACACTACTCAGCTTGTGCCAATGCACAATTCCTTTGCTGTGCTGCAGGATGGTGCAGCCAGGAAGAGGCACCTACTGCAGTGGGATGGGAGGAAGGGGGGGTCCTCAGAAGGGAAGACCCTAAGGAGGGAGAAAAAGGCCCCCCAGCTCAGGAGGAAGCGGCTGCAGCTGGGGGATTCTGTTGTTAGGAGTATACACTTAAAACAGGGGAAGGAAGAGAGAGGGAACAGAAGTGCCTCCCTGGTGTTTCAGCTTGGATCCAGAGGATTGCTAGGGTGGCAGGAGATGGGAAAGAGCTAGATGTCATTGTCCACCTAGGAACAAATGACCTAGTAAGGGACATGGTAGGGGTAGTGCAGGGTAATTTCAGGGAGCTGGGAAGGGGCCTGAAGCAGGGAGCATACACAGTGGTGTTTGCCAAGGTGTTACTTGTGTACGGCCAAGGAGAGGAAAGGGCCCTCCGCATGATGGGTTTTAACAATTGGTTGAAGGCATGGCGCATGGAGGAAGGTTTTGGCTACACAGGACTGGGGACCAGTCTAGGAGGATATGGAGCTGTATGAGGAGACGGTATTGTTCCAGGAGGTGGACTACCATCCTTAGTGGCAGGTTTAAATGCTACTTGGATGAGCATTTAAACTAGCTGTGTGTATGTGGAGGGGGTGTAATGCTAAAGGAGACAAAGATTGCCTCCTGCCAGACGATGAAGCAACAGAAAGGGAGAGCCTGAGGGGAGGAAGCTCCCCCAGGGCAGGGGAGCATGGCAGTGGGGTGGAGACAAGGCGAGGGACAAAGGGGTATAAATCAGGATAGCAAAAAGAGAGGAGTAAAGCAGATTGGTAATAGAGAGTGTATGCAGAGAAAAGTGAAGTTACAGGGAGCTTCAGGAAACAGCACAGATGGGGGGGGGGGTGCAGAAAGCAGGGAGGTAGGCAAGGGGGTTAAAAGGTATGGAGAGCCATGCGCGCCAATGCAAGGAGTCTGGCAAATAAAGTTTTGGACCTGGAGGCCATCATGGAGGAGGCTAGCCTGGATTTGGTGGCCATAACTGAGTCATGGTGTACTGATGGCCATAGTTGGGATGTGGCCATACCAGGCTACTCTCTGTCCAGCAGAGACAGGGAAGGGAGGAGGAGGGGTTGTACTATATGGGAGGGATGGAATCAAGGCTACCGAAGTGCAGGGGCACCAGGAGGAAAAGGAAGGACTAGAGGTGCTGTGGGTCATCCTGGAGACAGGTGCAGGGGCCGCTATCCATACAGGGGTGGTATACAGACTTCTAGCATGTGGAGATGAGCAGAATAAGGCACTTTGGGAGGACATTATCAGAATAGCAAATTAGGGGGAGGTGCTTCCAGTTGGAGAGTTCAAGCTGTCAGATGTGAATTGCAGCCTTCCAGCTGCAGCAAGGAACAGGGCTAGCCTCGACTCCCTACAAGAGGCCTTTCTCAGGCAGCTAGTCAAGTGAACCCACAAGGGACAGGGTAGTGCTGGACCTGGTTGTTACAAAGAGGGACAACATTGCAGATGTCACAGTGGGCAGTTCCTTCAGTACCTCTGATCACTGTACAGTGTGGTTTAAAATTAAGATGGGAGCAGAGGCAAACCACTCAAGGATGAGGGCCCTAGAATTTAGGAGGGCAGATTTTAGGAAAAGGGAGACTGCCTCAGAAACTGCCTAGTTGGGGGGGGGGGCAATGCCATGGAGGGGTAAAGGAACAGTGGGGAAAAATAAGAAAGGACATAACTAAGGCAGTCAGCCTCTGCATGAAGAAGTGAGTAAAAGTGGCAGAAAAAGAGACTGCTATAGTACTCTAGGGAAGAGACCATTGTATTGGTCCACAATGACTTCCTCCCTTATGAAGAGAGTCTCCCTACCCCCTTTTCTGTTCGGCCTACCCTTTCCAAAAAGTCTGTATCCTCTATCCTGATGTTCCACTCATTTTCTTCCCCTACCAGATCTAAAGTGTCAGCTTCTGTACTTTTGTTTAACTAGTTTAGGTGGGGAATACGGATTTAGGTCTGTTTTGCTTTCTCTTTTGTGTAATGGTACTACTCTGGCTTTTTTTCCAGATGGGGAATTCACCCTGGTTAAGGAACATGTTGAAAAACGTAGTAACTGAGCAGCAAGTGAAGGTGCAGTCGATTTGGTGTCATGATAGTGATTGCAAAACAGCAATGCTATTATGGCAAGTGTCTATCACTGAAAAGCAAATTGGCGACACACTTTCGGTGACCGACATCCGAAACACAAAAAGTGTTTCAGAAGTGCAGGGGCACACATACTCTCTGATTCAGGATTCTCATCTCCAGGGTGTGCATGTCGGGGAAGGGCACAGTCGGATTAAAAAAAAGTCCTGCAGCCGCAGGCAGCGGCAACATTTCTACCCTCCTGGTCCCAGCCCCGAAACTAGTACTTGCTGAGCCAGAGCTAGCCACCCACACTAGCACACCACATTGCTAGCTCAGTGGCAGCAGGCACACCAGTCCCCTAAACCCCCTTCCCTGTCACTCCCCTTCCCTTGCTATCCCTCCCTTTCTGGTCGTCCTTCTCTATGCTCACTTTTGCATAGGGTTTCTACCCTTGTGGGGTAGCCCAAGGGGAAAGCGTTGAATATGAGTCGCCATTTTGACAGTGACCTATATTCAGTCACTATCCTCACTTGATAATGGTGCTATCAGTTAAAGGACTTTTGGTTCTAGGGTATCTGCTTCTGCAGTTTTGTTTAGTTTGATCCCCCAAAGGGTTTTGCAAATATTTGGACAAAATATAGGTAAGAACAGAAAAGTAGATGTCTCAAGGTCACTAACTAGAGCAGAACTAGTATACATATTTGTTTCAGAGTCGATGCCAAAGGTTTCACTATTCGAGCTGTATGTTGTACGTACAATTTATAGTATACCCTGACATTAGGGAAGGTACTGACACTTTTTTTTTCTTCCAGCCCTCCTGCAGCGCCTACAGAAGATCTACCACACATCTGTGAAACCAGCGGAGCAGGCGTACAAGTACAATGAACTGCGGCAGCATGAGATCACAGGTACATAGATACATAAATACATACATGTTGTTGGCAGATGAGGGCCTTGTGGCCCATCCGGTCTGCCCTATCCCTCTGTCTAATTCTTAAGGTACTCTTGGTGCTACAAGCCTCCCCCTTCACCCTAGCTTGATAATTCCCATGTACCTATCCCACGCATTCTTGAATCCCTGAACTGTGGCCATCCCTACCACTTCCTTGGGGAGACTGTTCCATCTCTCCACCACCCTTTCAGTGAAGTAGAATTTCCTCAAGTTCCCCCTAAGTTTTCCACCTTTTAGTCTCATGTTGTGCCCCCTTGTTCTGCTATTTCCCTTCATGTGAAAGATGCTCCCCTCTGGTACCCAGTAATCCCCTTTAAATATCTGAAGGTCTGTATCATGTCCCCATTCTCTCTCCTTTCCTCCAAGGAGAACATATTTAGAGCTCTGAGTCTTTCCTCATACGACTTATGCTGCATCCCCGACACCATTTTTGTCACCCTCCTCTGTACCGTCTCCATCTTGTCTATGTCTTTTTGGAGATGGGGCCTCCATATTGAGCTTGTACTCCAGATGAGGCCGTACTAGGGAGTTGAACAACAGTACCACCACTTCTCTTATTATACCCCTCCCTATGCACCCTAGCATTCTGATAGCCTTTCCAACTGCTTTGTTGCACTGTTTAGCCACTTTGAGGTTGTCTTCTATGACTATCTCAGGTCTCTTTCCTCTGTGGTAGCCTCCAGTGTCACCCCGTCTAGTTCATACTCAGCCCTAGGATTCCCTCTCCCTAGGTGCATAATCTTGCATTTTTTTTGCATTGAAACCCAACTGCCATTCCTTGTACCAGTTTTCTAGCCCCTTCAGATCCCTCCTCATTTTTATGTTTGCTTGCGCGCATGCGAAAGAAACATTATGTGGTAGCTTAGGAGAGAAGTGGGTTGTGGAGGAGCGGCACTGTGGCAGCACTGCATTTGGGGGCTTGGCAGTGGTGGATCAATGGAGGCACATTGTGCTGATGACACTGGCTTCTAAAAGTGCCACCAACTTCTAACGTTTTTGGCGCAGCAATCATGGGCTGCCTCGTCATTGCAGCGTCAGCCATTCTGCTGCAATGAGGGAGTGACCCGTCATTGCTGGGCAGATCGTTGCCAAGTGTAATATTGTTTGTGAATGCGGCGGCAAGCCACTGCCATGTTCACAAACAATATTAGACCCCCTAGTGCTGAGAAGGTGCCCAGTCCCCTCGGCATCATGTGCCACCCCACAACAGTTTTTGTTTGCTGACGGGGGCCCCAGTCCCTGTCGGTTTCATTCCACCCCAGTGTAATTTGCTGACGTGGGAGCCCACTTCCTGTTGGCATAATGTACCCCCCAAAAATATGTTGGTTTTGAGCCGAGGACTGCCCAATCCCCCTCAGCATCATGTTCCGCCCCCACACCAGTTTTTGTTTGCTGATGGGGGCCCCAATCCCCGTCGGCTTCTTTTCCCCTGCAGTGTAATTTGCCAATGGGGGAGTCCACTCTCCATCGGCATAATGTCCCCCCAAAAAAACACATTGGTTTTGAGCCGAAGGGGTGCCCCATCCCCCTCGGCTCTTGTCCCCTGTATGTGCTGATGGGGGTGCCCAATTCCCCATCAGCTACAGGCTCCCCCCAATACAAACACTCAGGTGGCATGCTGGGGCCACCCCAGTGTGCCAAATGTCCCCTGTGAATAAAAAAAAACATCCTGTGATGTTCCCCCCGTAAATCAGAAAATGGTCCCTCATTGAGTCGGTGCCTCCCAACCCGCACCCACCCTCTGCGCACCTGCCTCCCCACCCCCCCACTCCATGCTTAACCAGACCCGCGGCGATCTTGATGGACCAGGAACCGTCTCACTCTTCAAACCCGACCCTTGAACTGAAGAAATGCTGGTAAGCTGTATAATGGCATAAATAGTTTTTTCAACTTTATTGCATATCTCAGGCATTCTTGGGAATTTGGGCACCAGATTTTCAACATGGGGTTATTAGGACCCCTCCTCATGAATTCAGCCACTGTCATGGCGTTATTCGGTCCCGAAAGGTGATTTTGTGGTCACTGTGCAGAATCACCTTTCAGGACCGATTAATGAAATGACAGTGCCACTGTTCATGAGGTGGCCTCTCAAAAAGTCTATGTTGCAAATTTGGTGGAAAAAATCCAAGAAATGACTGTTTTACAAGCGTGCATTGCGCAATTGCTACGTAGGTTAGTAACTTAGCGAATTTGCCATATTTTCACTCCAGATTTTCAGCAGTACCATTTTTCCACACCTCCTTATGAACAGTACAACTGCCATTTTTCGCATCTTGGCCGACATGCGTTTTCGCACTTCAGGCACAGAATAGTGCAGTCGCTGTGGGAAATCAGTGTTTGGGACCCATTAAAAAAATCACAGTGACACTGTGCATTAGCAGAGGTCCTAAGATGCCTGTGTTGAAAATTTTGTGACGAAAGTCCATAAAATGACTGTATTACGAGCATGCATTGTGCAGTTTCCACGCACACTCGTAACTCCGCACATTTGTAAAATTTTCACTCCAGATTTTCAACATTGCCGTTTTGCCACACCTCCTTATGAACAGTACAGCTATCATTTTTCACATCCTGGCCGAAATGTGTTTTCGCACTTCCGGCGCAGAATAGCACGGTCGCTGTGGTAACTCAGTGTTCGGGACACATTAGGAAAAATACATTAACACTGTTCATCAGCAGAGGTCCTAAAATGCCTATGTTGAAAATTTGGAGATGTATGCACGGAAATTACCTCCGAGCAATGGAAGAAATATCTACAGACAATGGGAAAAGGTGTGAATTCAGGGCTTTGGAAGGAGTTTGCGTGGAAGCTAACCATGAGATACTTTCGCGCGCCAGCCATTAGCCAAAAATTTAACCTTGCTATGGGTGCCTGTTGGAGGCAGTGTGGACATACCCCAGCTACCTTGGGACATATATTTTGTACATGCAACACTCTACATACCTTTTTTTGCTAAGCTACTGGAAGCTCTGCAGCAAATTATTTCACCAGACATAGTAGTGGACCCCTTTTTCTTTCTTTTTGGAATTTACCCTCAGTCATGTATAGATATCCCAACAAGGGACTTTCTGAATTTGGCTACTCTTGTGGCTAAAAAGGCCATAACCAAGAATTGGCTCTCCCCACTTCCTCCAACATTGGACCAATGGTCCTCATTAATGATACAACTATACAAAATGGAAAGGTTAACAGCCATACTTAATAAGTCACTGGGACGGTTTGAGAATAGGTGGAGAAGATGGGTGATGTATATCATACCTTTACGAAAAGACTTTGTTCCCTAACCTTTTAAAGAATTGTACCTGAATCCCTGACTGCAGTATTACTATATGAAATCTAGGACTCTGGACTTTTGAAAGCACCTTTTTAACTTTATTAATTTCAATTGAATTCTGTAATTATTTTTCTTTCCTTTTGTTGTGTCTTATTTAGTTTTTACGGTTCCACAAGCTGCCACAGAACTGTATTTCTTTTATGTAATCACTATTTGTAGGATGGAATAACAATAAAAATGGAAAGTTTAAAAAAAAAAAAAAGAAAACTTGGAGATGAAAGTCCATAAAATGACTGTGTTATGCGCATGCGTTATGCAGTTTCCACGTATGCTCGGACGTGTGAACATTTTTAATATTCCCACTACAGATTTTCAACATTGCCATCTCTTCACACCTCCCTATGGATGGTACAGCTGTCATTCTTCACATCCTGTCCAATCTATGTTTTCGTACATGTGGTGCAGAATGGCATGGTCGCTGTTGGAACTCAAAGTTCTAGACACATTGACAAAATCATACAGCCACTTTTCGAATGCTTTCATGAGATGGGGTCACAAAAAGGCCATGTTGGAAATTTGTAGTGCAAATACCAACAAACGCCCGAGGCGTTAGGGTTTCTAACCATAACGTCCCACCCTGTACAGACTGACAGGCATCAGGGTGTGCCTTTGCATTGCCGACTGTACTGCTCATGCCATCCCACCCTCACCCCCAAGCCAATGACAGGCATCGAGGCGTACCTTGGACTCTTCGGACCCAGACTTCACCCCATTGTCCTATGCTGCACCCATTTCAGTGTATGTCCTTATGGAATGGGGTGACTGTAAAGCCAAACACCCCAAGGCACACCTCAACACAAGTCAGGAGTATTTTGCATCCACACTCCAGAACAATATTAATAATCCCTCCAAGTTCTGAAAAGTTATCCACTCCTTGTTCTCCCCACTGACCCAATCTTCCTCTCCTGTTCTCAAGATTGACAGCTGTCTCACCACTGACCCCTCTATTGTTGCCTCTTCCTTTAACTCCTGCTTTACTCCTGTGCCCTCTCTCTCATCACTTCTTTCTCCTCCCTCTTTCCTTCCTTGCCTCCCTCTACCGTCTTCTCCTGTTACTCTCTCTGTTTCTTTCTCTGCTACCACCACCACGGCTACCCTTAAGACATTGCTTGCTCTTAATCCTCACAAATGCGGTGACCCTGATGTTCTCGATCCCAAGCTTCTGCTTCTCTCGGCCCCTGCCATTCCACTGCCAATTACCCTACTTCTCAACCTTTCTTTTTCCTCTGCAGCTGTTCCTGGCACCTGGAAGCAGGCTATGGTCATTTCTATCCCTAAAGGTGATGCTCCATCCTCTCCTGGTAACTACCATCCCATCACTTTCCTTCCTACCCTATCTAAGTTACAGGAACACCTTGTACTAATGCAACTCTCAGACTTCTTTGACTCCTCCTCCTCCTCCTCCTTCTTCACCCCCTTTCAGTCTGGGTTTAGGAAATCCCACTCCACCTCCACTTCCCTCCTATGACTCATTGACTCCATCCTTACTGATATGGATCAGGGACTGATCACATCTGCCATTTTTTTGATCTTCCTAAAGCTTTTGACACAGTGTCACCTCCCATCCTTCTTGACAAGCTAAAAGCCGTGGGTCTTTCTGACTCTGCAGTCAGCTGGTTTAGCTGTTACCTTGGGGGAGGGGGTAGGTCTCCAGCTGTCCAGATAGGTTGCTCCACTTCATCACTACTTCTTATCTGTTCAGGTGTCCCTCAAGGGTCTGTTCTGGGTCCTATTCTTTTTTCCATATTCTCGAATGACCTTTCCCTTTGTCTGTTCCTCTGCGTCCACTCATATGTACGCTGGTGATATAGTTATTTTTGCATCTGGCTCCTCTTCTCAAGATCTTACCTTAACATTGAAAATGCTCAGTGCTGGTTCAAGTCTATCCCTCAATGCCAAAAAAAATGTCTCCATTACTTTTGGTACCCATCAGAGGCTGTCTAGACTTGCCTGTCTCCCTTCTTTTCACACCCTTGATGTGGTGCTATTATTGATGATGTATCCTCTAAGTACCTTGAAGTCTGGCTTGTTTGTCATCTTGATTTCTCAGTTCATAGTGATGCCATTCACCAAAAGCTTCACCCCAAGCTTGGTTCACTCTACAGGAACAAAGTGAGTATCCCGCTTCCTGTCTGCCATGTTTTAAAGATGATTCTACCCATTTTTTATTACGGTGACATAGGCTACAGTGGAGGTCTCGAATCCTCCCTTGCCAGACTGGAACCCCCTTTTCACCTCTTTTTGTTGTTTCGCTTTAGATTGTTCCCCACATACTCATAACTGTTCTCTCTACTCTGCTGTTTCACTCCCCTCTCTTGATGCCAGGTGCCTTTCCCACTATGTCTCCTTTATGTCTAAATTCCGGTTTGGTTCCCTTCCTTCCCTCTTATCCTCTCCCTCAGCTTTCTGTTATCCTTTGTTTTTTTCTATTATCTTTACCCCCACATTTTTTCCCCATTTTTCTCCCCTCCCTGTCCAGGAGGCACACGCACACCGCAGTACCAGAACGCCCTCCCCCTACATTGCTGGCGACCTGCATGCACTGTCCTAGGACCTCCATCCGGAAGCAGTGAAACTATGATGGGTGACAGAGCTCCTCCCTGGGAGAGGAGAGCTGCCTTTTGGCTGTTCGATCCTGCTTCCTCCCTCCCCCCCGTGCTGGCTGTCTGACAACTCTAGGCACATTCCCGAACCTGGGTCACCGGCATGACGTGAGGTAAGGCATCCAGCGCCTCAGCCCTCAGCGCCACCTGGACGGCTTCCTGCTATCCTTTACGTAATATTGCTTCTCATTCCCTCACTATTCCTTCTAGAAATCTACAGCTGGTAAGTCTGCTTTCTCATATTGCTTTCCTAAACTTTGGTCTTCCCTTGCCTTGTCTATTCACTCTGCCTCTTCGGCTTTCTCCTTCAAGTCTCTCTTTCATGAGTTTTTTTTGTCCCTCCTGCAACTGTACTTGATCCATTTCCTTCGCCCTTCAATAGTTTTGCCCTGGCTATCAGTTTTCTTCATTACCTGTGCATATGTTATTCTGATTTGTATGTAAAGTTTGTTTATTTCTTCACTGTATTTCTCCATATACAGTAAATATTGTAATTGCTGTATATGATGTTCCTCATCCCCTACCCCCAGGATGCATCTGGAAATGAGCTGTTATCAGCTCAGTATGTCTTTCCTGGTGAAACTTTTGAAATAAATAAATAAACAGGATAATCTCCACCCCTGCCAGCAGAGGGCACTACAAAGAATTGGACGTGGGGATATGTGTGGAAGGTAGGTTACAGTCAGTCTCCACCCTTCCAAGCAGGAGTCACTGTAGGGAATGAGACACATGGTGATATGTACAGGAAGTAGATGGAGTCACTCCAGAAAATGGAACACACGGGGATATGTACTATGGCCAGGTTACAGGACAATCTCCATCATAGCCAGCAGGAGTCACTGCAGGGGATGAAATACAGGAGATATGCTACAGGAAAATCTTCACCACCTTGAGGTCTGGTGTGGGGAAGAGGTTTTCTGGGGGAAGGAGAGGGATTGGGATTAATTTTGGGATGAGCACTGGTTGCTTTCCAGGGATGGCTAACACCTGAGCAGGGATGGCATTAGGGCAGAGTCAGACATGGAGATAAGCAAGAATTTGGAAGAGGGTGGGCTATGTTAGATTATACAACACCAACACATACATGGAATGCCTTAAGGGCTCTCCCCACCACATAATGGGAAAGCAGAGCAGGGTGAAAACAACATCACTGGGGAGAGGACAGGTACTGTAGCAAAGGGAGTAAAGATGGAGAACAAAAGGGCCCCAGAGAATAGGAATAGTAAGAGGACTAGAGAATAGGTCCAGAACAAAGGGAACACTGTAAAATGTAGGAGAGGAGGCTAAGTCAACCAAGATGGACAAGGGGCTGGATAGCAGAAAGACAAGGGAGGATGGAAACTAGGAATTTAAAAGGCAGCCCATGTGAATGCTAGGAGCCTGAGAAATAAAATGGGGGAGCTTCAGGTGGTAGAAGCAGAGACAAAATCAGATTTTTTTGGCAATAACAGAAACATGGGTGACACAATATCATGCTTGGGATCTAGCTGTTCTTCATCATTATCATCATCATCATCGATCTTTATTTATAAAAGTCGCCTTTCCAAAACCAAGGCGCCTGTACATAACACAATAAAACAAATGAATAAATAATTAAAACCATGAATAAAATTCCACGGCAGCCACATTAAAAATCATTGTATACATGGCTAAAAAATGTTTTTAATGCTCCCTTAAAGCTTTGGACGGTTGGGCAGTCTCGTACCTGATGAGGTAGAGAATTCCACAGGGTTGGGGCCATAAAACTAAAAGATCTGGCCACAGATGTCTTTAAACGAACCCTGGGAATCTCTAGCAGTCTCTCATCAGTGGATCGGAGTGATCGGGTACTCTCTTTTCACAAGAGACAGGAGGCTGAGCAGAGGGAGGGGGATCACTCTGTACATAAAAGACAGCATAGATTCCACAGAAAACGGCACCCTAATGGGGGAGAGTGGGGTGGGATCAGTATGGGTTCAGTTACCGATAGATAAGGGAGGGTCATTAGGATGGGGGTGGTATACAGGCCCCCAAACATGACAGACAATACAGATAGAGTGCTTTGGAGGAACTGAAGAGGGCAGTCACAAAGGGTGAGGTTGTACTAATGAGAGACTTCGACCTACCAAATACAGACTGGGAAATCACGCTGGCTAATAGTGCATGGAGCCATGCACTGGCAGAGGTAATGAGGAGTTCCTCCTAACCCCAGGGCTTAGGGATCCTACCATGAAAGGGGCTGTACTGGATTCAGTGCTCTCCAGTGGGGACAGCATAGGGAGAGGAGCCCCTCAGGACCAGAGACCACAACTTACTGTGATAGCATCATGCTGGAAGGCCAGCACTTTAGTTCAAGAACAAGGTCCCGGATCTCAGAAGGGCAGATTTTGGAAAGGTGGGGTAGATTTAGAAGAAACTTGTTAGCGTGGGGGAATCGGAGGGGGTTATGGCCAAGTGGGAAATTATTAAGTAGGGAATTGCAGAAGCAACTACAGTAGCTACTGTTCGAGGCAGATACTATAGGAAAGAAAAAGAAACACACATGCAGCGCACTTATATTTCTGTAAGGGAAGGGTAAGTGGCAGAATGAATGTGGATAAATGTGGCAGTTTTCAAGAAGTACAGTGGAGACCAGCAAATGGAAAATAGGGAAGACTATTGGAGACAGCAAGGGAGGCCAACAGAGTGGTACGAAAAGCATAAGCAGAGGTAGAGCTGAAAATAGCAGAGGGTATAAAGGAAGGGGACAAACCTGTTTTCTGCTATATTAAGGAACAGCAGAGGACAAAGAGAGGATTGTCAGATTAAGCAAAGGAGGGGAAACTGAAGAAGATGATAAAAAGAAGGCCGATATTCTAAATTAGTATTTTTGCTCAGTCTTCATGAAGGAGGAGGGGGGACCACTCAGAATATGACATTCTATCCAGGGAAAGGGGAGGGATAGCAGTGGTGAGCATATACAAGGAGCTCAGGACCCTGAAGTCACCAGATCCAGATAGGCTGCATCCTTGGGTGTTAAAGGAAGTTGCCCAGCTCTTGGTGGAACCACTAGCTGGGCTCGTTAGCAGCATATCTCAAAGAAATCCTCCTGTCTACCTATGGCCCACCTGGTTTCACTCTGCTTCCCCTTTCTTTAGTCCCCTATCTTCATCGGTTATAGGTTAGGCCTCCTCATAGATTTGAGGTCTCGCATGAGCCATCCAGCAGTCACTACTTGTCTTAACCCCATGCTTCGGGGGTGGTCCCCTCCTCAGAGATGTCCTTCACAGTGTTTTTTTTTTTCTCACCTCCATGCCGAAGGTCATAATTGCATGCATATAAATCTCACTGAGAGCTGAAACTGGATGGTGGCTCTTCGCTTCGGTCCTCTCTCTGTCTCTCCCCTCCTTGATTTTCCTCTTTTTCAGTAGGACCTGTGCTTCTCCAGGCTACATTTCTTCTCTCCTATTGGAAGTAAGTGCTTTTCCTGTCTTCCATTTGCTCTTTTGTGTCTTCTTTCCTTGGTACCTTTGGTCCAGGGGACCTCCTCCCAGCAACACTTCTAGGGCTCCTGTTTCCTCATGGGACCCCAAAATGGATGGTAGCCCTTTTAGCAGGGCAGAAAGTGTGTAAGCCTAAACTGCAGTCATTTTGTACATGCATACTACACCCCCAGTACAGTACCTCCTCTGAACTGTTACCTTCTAAAACTTTCATTCTTCTAAACCCTACCAGTCCCCCTCCTAATGTTCCCTAAGCATTTCTGCCTAGCTGCACCCATCAGAAGAACAATGTTTTGCTCCACTCCTACACAAAACCCATACAAGTAATTAGGTTATACAACATGTTTATTGCATAGACCACAAAAGAAGGGATGATCAACATTAGTAATAAAGGCTTCTAGACACTGCCAGCCTGCTGCTGATGGAACCCTGAACATACATGCCTTGGCAGAGTCTGATTTCCACTTGCCATGCCTCTTCTAGCAGCGGTCCTTGACCTTCAAATTAACTGCTGCCATTGCCGCTCCTGCATGGGATGAGTGAAAGGTAAACCTCTCTCTGCACAGTTTTTGTTCAGCTTCTGCAGGAGAGATTCCTTAACTGCTGTGTAGCTGAGGGACTTATTGGAGAAAACTAACCACTGTTAGTGCTTCGATTTAAAGATTGGCCTGAAAATAAATTTCCCCTGAATTCCCCTGAACACCTGCCAGAGCGAGATAGCTTGTGAGGTGCTTGACTAGACAAAAGGATGTAACCACTTTAGCTGCAACAACCTCACCCCCTTGTTTGAGCTGGTCAGTTTGACTTTGATGAATCTTTATCGTTGTCACTTCCAAGAGTGAGGTCCTGCGATCTAATGTTGATCAATTTGCTGAACCTCAAAAAAAACAAACTGTAAACAGGGCCATACAAACATCCCTAGCGCAAGCAAGTTTGAACTACCTATATATTCAGTACAGAGGTGATTCCATACATCTGCAGAGATTGGAAGCACTACTAACTGGTCTGGCCAGTTGCCTATTAGCACCTTCAAAAATGCTACTCAGTAGAGAATTAGCTGTCAGATCAGGCAATCCTGAAATTGCATTTAGCCAATAAACAGCACAGAAACCAGTCCCTACAACATTAGAGCTAGTAACAGTCTTAACTAACTGCAACAAATAGAGGGTGATAGCAGCAGGCCTGGAAAGTAAGGTACTCCAGTTCTTCTGTTCTGCAAATCTTTTCCAGCCGTTGAAAGCAAGCTCACTGGAAGATTAGAGTTGTCGTAGCATTTAAGCAAGGAGATCCAAAATGTATTGAAAATTATCGTCCCATAGCTATGATGTCTGCTATCAGCAAATTACTAGAGAAAGCTGTGGCGTCTCAATTAATGGAGTTCCTCCACAAATATGATCTGTTGTCCCAAGCGCAGCATGGCTTCAGAAAGGGGCATAGTACCTCTACCGCCTTTGCAAAAGCTGCCCCCTAAGTCAGGGCTGCCATGGATCATAGTAAGCTGACTGAAATGATCTTTGTAGATCTCTCCAAAGCCTTCGACCTGGTAGACCATAAACTCCTCTGTTACAAACTACGTTCTTTTGGATTATCTGTCCCTGCTGTAGCCTGGTTTGTAAATTATGTGTGGAGTAAGAAGCAGCTTGTCAAATACAAGAGGATGCTCTCTGAGCTAATTCCTGTTGTGGTGGATGTCCCTCAAGGTTCCACCCTGGGACCTTTCTTATTTTCCTTGTTCACAAATGACCTACACTGGCTGCCAGCCCACTGTTGTTCCACCCTTTGTTCTGATGACTTGGTATTACTAACTAGCTCCCAAGATATCAAAGTCATAAACTGCCAGCTAAAGGCCAGTTTCCACCAAATCCAATCCCCGGCTTATGTTCAATAGATTAGTTCTTAATCTTAAGAAAACACAAGCTATGCTTTTTGGCTCCTAGGCTAAAATCAGAGCATGTTCTGAACCCCTGGATGCTACTAGTGCTGACGACTTTCCCATTATTATTGCTGACTCCTTCAAATATCTAGAAGTCGCCTTTGACCACCAGCTAGATCTCTTCCTGCACATCCATAATGTATGTAAGGCATTTAATAACAAGCTCAATCTGGCCTACAGGGCCAGACGTGTCCTCATTCTTGTGGTGCATCTCACCCTTGCCAGAGGAGAGCTCCTTTCCATCTTTAATTATGGGCGCCTTACTTTTACTCATACTGCTAAGTCTTTCTTATTAAGTAGGATGTCGCCTATAAGAATGTTGTTTTGCCCCCGCAACGGCTTATCTCACTTATTTTATTTATTTATTTATTGGAATAATACCTTTGAGTTGGAAGCTCGTTTACAAAGGTTCTGCATCAAGACAAGCAAAAAACAATACAAGTAGCACTGGAACAATATAAGTGCAGAGTTAGAGAGTATAATTAACATAAGATGAATGCATATTTAACAAACACAAAATGAGGCAGTCGGATGTTGAGCTTTGTCAGAAGTGGTTGAAGGAGGGGGTAAGGATGAGAGGGTGAGGGTGATATAGGTGGGAAGGAGGTGGGTAGGGGACAGGATAAGCGAGAAGGGGATGGAGCAGAAAAACAGGAGGTTAGGTTGGTAGGCAGGTGCGAGGGGAGGGATGGGGCAGAGGGTAGGTTAGAATTAGGGTTGACAATCACAACTGCTTAGAGGTAAGGTGTTGGAGGAGATTTCTCTTAAATGGACCAAACTTAGGTTCATTGGTTATATCAGTGGGGAGATCATTTAGCCATCGTGGTGCACAGTAGGCAAAGGACCGCCTTTATCACTATAATCTATATGAGAAACTGGAATGGTTGTCTCTGGGGAACTGTCGCACCTGTACCTTGGGTTGCTTTATTGATAATGTGATTCAAACTACCATCCCTCCCATCCCCGCGGAGCAACTAAGAGCTGTTAACTCAAGTTACCCTCTCAGGTCTGGTGACTTATGTCTACTCTGTTACAAAAACTCGCACAGCCATGGGAGATCAGGTCTTTGCTGTCTGTGTTCCCAGGCCATGGAACTCCCTCCCACTTCCTGTTCACAGTGCCATCTCCCACTACCTATTTAGAAAGTCCTGTGGGATCACATGAAATCTAATTTGGCTTGTAATTGCAATTAGTTTTGGTATCCATCTTCCTCCTGTGACTGGTGGACTCTAGTCCTTGGCCTGGTCTGCTCAGGAACATGATTGTATACATCTGGGTCATGTGACTATACTGTTACAATGGCTATGCTCTTTACTTTACTATTATTTTACCCATATGCTGTTGTCTTTTCACTGTTAAAATTGTGTGCCTGCATACCATGTAACCTCCTCGGTCATACTTGAAAATAGTCATGTATTTGTCTAGTGTGTTTACCTGGTCAATAAAAACTAAATAAATATTTCCAAACCATTGAAAGAATCTTTGAATCGAACAGAATGTCTGCAACTTACACTTCAAGGTGCTGAAGATGCCCATCTGTTTTGCATATGATCTCGGACCACACTGATGCTTCATTGAGGCCTTTTCTCAATTCCAAAAGTAAAAAGAGATCATCGATATCAGTAAGCAGGTAGCTTACAAACTGGTTCTCAAAACAAGCACAGTCAGCCTCTCACTGAAATGCCAACAGGTTAATGAACAACACGTCAGTAATGTATTGTCTTAATTCGCTGGATTGTGGGCACAACATTCAGCAAGCCACAGTGACACGTCTCCAAAACAATTGTGTATCTAACACTTAAATGGTGGCCAACAGGCACAACCCTCTGCTGACTTGTATCACCTTCTGATGCTCACGAGGCACTTGCTTACAGATAACTGGAGCAGATGGAACAGTATCCGCTGAACAGAGTACAGAACCCTGACCCCCCCCCCCCCCGAAGGACCACCCTGTTCTGCCACTGACTCTCAAAGCCAGTAAACTGAAAGGCAACTCTGCCATCGAAGACCCTGCTGCAGCCTCTACCTTTTATGATCGTACCCCTGCCACCCGACAGAACTTTCCAGTCAATAATATTCTAAGCTAGATAAACTCTGTCTGTACAAAGTTGAGACCAAAACCTCATTGCTCTCCATAAGGAAACAAAGTAGCCTCTGCATTGCACTCGGCGATACATCACAAAACTTTGATAACTTTGTTGATTGGTGGCGCAACCTAATTATTATCATTCCCCAAGTTGTGTGCAACGGCATCTATTGCTGGGGCATAACTAGGCATACTTGCTGCATGCACAGACGTACACAAAAGTTTCCAAAAATCACTGAGCCAGCTCAGCTAGGCAGCAGCCACTGCCGCTGGCTTCAGTTAAACGGACAGCCGGGGGCACCAGGGAAAGCCTGTGCTTTTTTTCTTTCAGATGGATGAGTGAGCTGCTTGTATAGCTCTTTTGTAAGAAAAAAGAAAGTTATCACCCTCACCCTGGCTGTACCCTATTCCCCCCCCCTCGACCCCTCCCCCCTCAGCACCCAACACTTGATAGGAGAAGGTGACTGGCACAAACTGCTCTCCTCCACAGCCAACCACCTCTCATGAATGAAAGCACTCGTGTTTGGGAAATTAAAAATCAGTTATATCCCCCCCACCCTGGCAGCACCCTACTCCCACCCTCCACTTCCCCCAACACCCAATTCTTGATAGGAGAAGGTGACTGGCACAAACCCACACTCCTCCATGGCCATCTGCCTCTCATGAATGAAAGCGCTTGTGCTCTCTCTGTATAGTAAAACAGATTGGTTTTGAAAGCAAGTGCTTTCATTCGTAAGAGGCAGATGGCTGTGGAGAAGCGGGTTTGTGCCGTCACCTCTGCTATCAAGAACTGGGTGTTGGGGAGGAGGAGGTGGAAGTAAGTGCTGTCAAGGTGGGGGACATAATATTTTTTTTTTTAACAAAACGAGCACAAGAGCTCTCATTCATGAGAGGTAGACAGCCGTGGAGGAGGGCAGGTTTTTGCCGGTCGCCTTCTATCAAGAATTGGGTACTGTCCCTTTGGGGGGTGGGTTTTTAAGCTTTCCTTATATGCTGACAATATTTTACTGACCCTGCTGGACCCAGAGCAGTCCAGCCCAGTTATGGTAGAAATACTACAGGCCTTTGCCATCCTTTCAGGTTATGTGACTTAATGTTCAGAAGACAGAGGTCCTGACCCTCAACTACTCTCCACTGCAGAAATTGAAGAATATATTCCCTTCTCGCTGGAGATGTACTAAAATTAGATATCTTGGGATGTTTTTACCCATGAATCTAACTCATTTAGAACTACTTAATTATGAACCTCTGACACAAGACATTGAGGGACAGTTGGGGAAATGGGCCCACTTACATTTAACCTTCTTTTCAAGAATTGACACTATCTGCATTACAGTTTTTCCTAAACTACTATATCTTTTTTAAACCATTCCACTGACCCCTTCCTTGTATTATTTTGCAGCCTGGAATATAATTTTTTTCTAGGTTTGTTTGGGCAGGTCGGCGCCCTAGAATCTGTTGGTCACTTTTGTAGCTGCCGGTTGACAAAGGAGGCCTGAACCTTCCAAATCTATTGGAATCTTATAGAGCGGTCACATGCAAAACTATCTTGATACGGCTCAACCCTAAACATGAAGTATCTTGGCAATTCATTGAATTTTGTACAGAATTATTTATTTAATGTTACTTCTATAGTGTTTGCACCTCTCACATCCCCACCAGCCTTTTCAACATTCTCTTTTACTACAGGACAAACTCTGCGGAGTTGGTATGGGATAAGAACCTTATCAACCCGTGCCCTGATTTTTTTATTACTTCCTATTATTGTTTTCAGAACAAGTATTTCTACCAGCGAGATTGGATTTAACGTTCCACAGATGGCATAGACTTGGTTTATCCTTTATATACCAATTCCTAGACTCCCAGGGGGTTGCCCCTTTTGCATATATACAGGCATCCCATCACCTGCCAAACCAGGAACATTTTTGTTACCTACATGTGCAGACATTTCTGTCGCAGAAGAACACCCTCTGGAATGCTTTACCGAATCCCACCCCATACCTTATGCAACTCTTGCTGGATGCCATACGGGGTTTCCAAGCTCCACATTTGGTAGGTCTGGCCTATAAGGCTCTTAGAAATCACTGGGCTGAATCCACGCTAACCATCCTTAGGGCAGGGAATACAGACTTACTTACTGATATCACTTATGGAAAATGGCTGGAGCCAACTCTCCCCTCAATGAAGATTTCACAGGCCCCATATTGGCGCGAATTTATTTGGAAATGCCAGATTCATTTTTTTAATACCCCTGATAAATTGATTAAATATTTACCACCAGCATATCATGCCTGCTGGAGGCAGTGTGGGGAGTTACAAGCTAATACAGTTCATGTTTTTTGGAGCTGTCCAGTGCTTTCCCAGTTCTGGCAGGCAATTTGCTTCAGCTAGACACATCTGGTGGGTATGGACTTGGTCCTGTCCCCGCAGCTGGTTTTACTATATATATATTTGAAGATGGTACAACCCCACTTTGTGGCAGTAAGTTAAATCTTTATCTGGCAGTGGCAAAAAAAGTGATCACACACCTTTGGTGAAATACTGCAGCCCCTATGCTGGCCCAACGGCATGTGGTGGTGAATGGAATTTATTTCTTGAAATGGGACAGTTGCTAACCACTTTGGTAGAAATACACGTTTTGAGCTGTCCTGGAGATCCTGGGTATTTTATATGTCACAAATGGATGACTCATTTGTTCCATGATTGTTCTGATGGACTTACAAACTGTCTGTTATCTTCTCACTCCCTTCCTAGGTTATAATTTTTGAACTGAAAATATTGTACTGCATGTCATGGCATGTTTTAAAGTAAGGTTTTTTTTCCTTTTGATATGCTACTGCTGTTGTGTGTATAACTCTGTAACCTGCTGCAAATAAATAAATAAAGAATTGGGTGCTGGTTGGTAGAGGGTGGGGAGTAGGGTTCTGCCAGGGTGAGGGCAGTGGAAACCTCTTGGGCTGGGTTGGGCTAGGAAGTCAGATACTTGCTGATCTGGAGGAAAGGGCAACATGCTTAGCTGGGGTTTCTAAGGAGGGGGTTAGGATGCAACCTTCTGACTGTGCTTGAGGGCTGGGGATTCTAGGGAGCTAGGCTTGGGTGAAACGTGCTGGGCTGGGGATGGTCAAGGGCCTCACACTTAACTTCCGCATTAGGTTTCCTGCACACATAACCCAAAAAGGGATGTTATAAACACAACACTTTTAATAGAAATAAAACATAAACACAGCCTCACACTTCAGCAGCTGCTTGGGCTATTGGGAGGAAGAGGATTCAGGCAACATGCTGGACTTTGGGGACACGGGGGAAGGGACTACAGTGCAACTTACTAGGCTGGGGAAGAGGTAGCAGCATAGAAAATTCTGTTTCAAATGCCGCTCCCCCCCCCCACAAAATGCACAAGAATGCACCAAAAAGCAAACATTTTCTGAGAGCCTAGGCGGCCCCCACACCCCCTGGCCTATAGTTTTCATTTTTTGTGCGTACACTTTTTTAAAGGCTGGTTATTCCCCTGTCTATTGCCTTAGACCCAGGCTGCTAAAACATAGAATTGAATTGAGGATATTGCATGTTATAGAAGCTTGCAGACCTATCTACTGTGTGTGGCTCCCAAATGGAATCCAACTAAATAAAAATCTTGTGACTCAAGGACTTATTGTCTAAGAATTTGCTCAGTGAATCTGCTCACATTCATTTGTCACGGCACCCACTGTGCAAAAATTTGAAAACTGTGCTCAAGGCAAAACTGCTCAATACTGAGCACTATGCACTGCAGCTCCATCATCATACTACCCTCCTTCACCACAGAAACCATATTCTTATTGGGTCCTGTTCATCAAAGGGCGTAAGGTATGCACTAAAGGTGCGTACCCTGCCCGTGCAGCTCTGCACCTGCAGACAGGGGCACACAGGCTGGTATGCACTATTGCTGGCCACCTATCCATGGCCCGCCCCCCTTCCCGGCGCACAGGATTGCGGAGGGCAGATGGGGATGATGTAGTAGACCCAGGCGAGCAGCCAACTGGATGCCCATCGTGGGTCCCAGAGTGGATCCCCTGCTCTGCCGGAGCAGGGGAGTGTGGGGAGGTGTGGGTCCGAGTGTGTGCATAGCACACACAGGCATACAGAGAATGCACTGATGGTGCCCATTGACTAGTGGTCCTTCCCCCTGTCTGAGACCCGTCCCTGGTCCCATATGCCAGTACACCTGCCTCACACAGCATAGCCCCATCCTTAGTCCCGTATGCTAGAATACCCCCCCCCATATACAGCGTAGCCCTATCCACAGTCCAGTATGCCAGTACACCTCCCCCCCACACACACACAGCATGGCCCGTCCCTTGGTCTGGTATGCCGTACACCCCACCCACAGCATGCCCGTCCCTGTCCCGTCTGCTAGTACACCCACACACAGCATAGCCCCATCCATGGTCCCGTATGCCAGAACACCCACACACAGCATAGCCCTGTCCCAGTTCTGTATGCCAGTATACCCCCACACATCTGAGCCCCCACCCAGTCTCATAAGACAGCTCTGCCCCTGCATCCTCTGAGTCCCAGTCCACAAATCAGTGACCCCCCGCATCCAGAGGCCCCATCCTGGCAGACCCTGCCCAGTACTGTACAGTTGCCCACCCCAACTCCGATCGGCCCCCTGCCCCCTCATTGGTGGTTAGTGCCCCCGTGGCACCGACAACACCACCTCCATCCCTCATACCTGCAAGCTGGTGCTGCCACAATGGATGGTGAGTGGCACATTACTTCGCACACCACCTTTCCACCTGCTGTCTGACTGATGCTGGGAGCATGCTACCTATATATAGGAAACAGCCTTATAAATAGGCAACACGCTCCCAGCATCAATTGGATGGCGGGTAGTCAAGGTGGTGTGCAGAGGGAAGTGCTGCTTGCCATCCATCACGGCAGCACCATCTTGCAGGTACGGGGGACAGAGGGGTATTGTCGGTGCCACGGGGGCCACTAACCACCAATGAGGGGGTGGGGCAGGGATCAGGGGTTGGGGCTGGACAAGTTGTGCAGCACTGGTCAGAGTCCACCAGGATGGGGCTCTGGATGCGGGGGCGGTGAGTCACTGACTTGCGGACCAGGGCTAGGACTCAGATGTATGTGGGGGTGACTGTCTTGGAACGGTGAGGGCTCAGATGTGTGTGTGGGGTGTAGCATACAGGACGAGGGATGGGGCCATGCTCTGTGTTGGGGGTGTACTGGCATAGGCACGGGATAAGGCTATACTGTGTGGGGGTGTACGGCATACAGGACTGGGGACAGGGCTATGCTGTGTGTGGGGGGTACTGGCATATGGGACTGGGGCAGGGTTCTGATGTGGGAGCACCAACTGACTTACGGGACTGGGGTGGGGGTTCTGATGTGGGGGGGAGTGCCAACTGACTTATAGAACTGGGTGGGGGCTCTGTGTACATGGGACTGGACACATAATGCAGTTGCGGCAGGGTCACCCCTGCCATATCCAGTGCCCTCCTGTACTCCCTGTGGGCAGCACTACGTACCTTTGCGAATGGCGTGTATTATGGGTACGCCCCCATCCCTCCCCCTGGACCTCCCTGGCATGTAGCTGCCTGTGGGGCTGGGAGATCGGGTGCGCATCTGGACTGTGAATGCCACGGGACCCCAGCTGCATGGCATTCATGCATACTGTTGCCTATGTGCCTCTGATACGCAGTGCGTAGGCTACTCTTTTTTTTTTTTTCTGCATTGGCATCATTGTCCATAGGCGTAAACCATTTTACTTGCCTACCAGACAACTCGTGAGGAATACTCATCTGTACATTCACAATAGCTTTGATCCTCCTCCTCCAGGTAAAGCATTTGCTCACTTCTGTCTTGGACCATGTACCATGTGTCACTGAACCCACTACACTGACCACAAAACCTGTGTAGCCCATTCCTGAGGTGTCAGAATAAACAATGCTCTCAAATTGTGACTGTTGGTTCCAAACTGTTATTAAAGCTTGCTGCACTGTCTAACCAAAATTTTATTTCCTCAATTGCCTCATTAGACACCCCAATGTTAGAAAACAAATTCTTTCTAGAGTCTATGCTGCAATACATAAATTCTGTCCTAAGCTGTAGCAGCGCCTCACAAACAGTTTGCATAGAAACAATCTTGCTGGAAAGTCTAGCAAGGGTCCTTACAGGTATCTGATGGACCTCTGAACACGCACGTCTTAAGCAGTCTGTCACTGAATCCCGCAGTCTACCTATCCTGGTCTCTGCAACAGAAATC
Source organism: Neoceratodus forsteri (assembly GCA_016271365.2). NCBI lineage: Eukaryota > Metazoa > Chordata > Ceratodontiformes > Ceratodontidae > Neoceratodus > Neoceratodus forsteri. The sequence continues at coordinate 344,700,250 of JADMNL010000025.1, read as the reverse complement.
AAACATGTAGCTGCATTAAAAGTGATTCCCAGCCAAGTCTAAACTTGTTTGGGATCCCAGTGACATTTCTCCCAGCTAAGGAGAAAAAGAAATACTAAAAAGTCTGCAAGAATCTCCCAGCTATGTCTGTCAGCCTCTTTCTGGGAAGATCCCCACCTATGCCATCATCTAGATACAGGGTGACCTTCTTACACTCCCCTCTCCATTTGCCTACCATCACTCTCACTACTTTCATGAAGATGAAGGGACCTTTGGAAAGTCCAACAGGTAAAACCTGAAAAACAAAGTAAGACAAACTGTCCCCAAAAGCCCTTGCAAACCCCAGATGCTGCCTGTGTTCTGAGAAAATTTCAACATGATGATGGGGGAATGAATGTCAAAATTAAACAAACTCTGGTCAGAGTTGGCACGGCTGCAGCTGAGCCTTAAGAGTGGAACAGTCTGCCATGCCCAAGATGGCCACCAATGCATGCAGTGTTGCTTGTACATGTGCACTGAGCTCTAGCAGCCATCTTGGCCATGGTGGGCTGTATCGGAAGTGACAAAAATATATAGTTGTGCGCCCGCAGAGGGGTGGGCTAAACAAATGACTGTCTATGGAGTGGAGTGCTCCAACCTGCACAGTGATCGTGATGTGACTCCAACTTTGTTGTTGGGTTGGATCCGGTCGCTCATTTTTCAGGAGATCGCAAGACAGCTGCAGGCTTCACCCACTGCAGCCGTAAAAAGCAGTCACCTGGCTGAAACATCTCTGTGGCTGACATTACGTCCTCCAGTCTGAATCTTTCCTTAAAAATAAATAAGGTAATGTATCTCAAATCCAAAATGAGTCTCAATTTACCATTTCATTCTTAGACAACCTGAAGATTAATGACATGCACTGTACTGGCCACCTGAACGCAGCCTCTGTCCAAGAGCCTGTGAATTTTTTTTGAAACAAAGTTAGCTTTTACTAAAGCATAACAATTATGTCATTACTGTAGACTCTGGAAATGTGAGGGATAACTAATACCTGTACTTTAAAATATCAATTGCCTGGCTATTAGCACCCACCTGCAGCCAGAATACTAAACTCCTGAGTGAACAGACTACCATCAAAAATTCCCTTTTAGTAGATACTGCAAAAGCAGACTCTGATTTGTAAGTCATACTCCTCAATAAGGTATGGGGAATTATCTAGTGCATTCCTATTGCTGTGCTGCTGTATAAGCTCCCTGCGTACATATCTTTACTGATGACTTAGCTGTCACATTCAAGATTCCAGTGAGTGTATTACTTCTGCCAGCTGCTGCTTTGTACACTGGACACTCACCTCTTCAGTGACCCTTCTTGCCACAGGTGAAACAAAAACCTGTTCTTTGCTGGCTGTGACTAGGAACCATGGCACTCTGGTAAATTTCCTGGCTCCCTGGATTTGCTCTAATCTGTCTCTCTTCTGACGATCCTCCTTGGTGTTCCTTGCTGCCCTGGCTTCCGCCTTCAAAATCATCTTCTCATCCTCCCTGTCACTGGCTAACTCATGCATCTGATATTCTTACACTGTAGCCCATTCATGCTCCAGTTCTTCTGCCATTAGGATCAGTTTCTGGTGAAAGCGTAGTACATCGGGTGCACGTAGGACCTACGCTATTAGCGTAGAGCTCAAGTTACACTAGCTGATAACTTTGACGCATTCCTTTACTTTTTATTAGTTTATTTGGGTAGGGGTTCACCTACATCACCCTGTAAAAAAAAAAAAGCAAGGGGGGTGTGCCGGGGTGAAGCCTCTACTTAAAACAAACTAACACCAAGTAAGACACACAACCAAATTAGCACTGTATTCAGGAAGCTTTTACAGCAAGCTTCCTAGGTGTAACCGATATTCTACACCATCGCCTTTGTCTAGCGTTCACAAAATCCACATCTGCACTGATGGACCCCTTAGCCTGCTCCAGCGACCCAGCCTTCAAAGCTGATGTGGATTTGAGACAAGCTAACACTTTTTTATTATGTATAAATTGCTTTTCATTACCCTTCTTCTTAAACTAAGAAATTTCTTCTGATCGGAATCTCTTGATTCCCCTAAGCTGCTGCTCACTGCCCTCTGAGACTCCCCTCTTCAGAGCCTCCAATTTTTCATATAGCAAATCTTTCCCTGCCACTGAAGCAGTGGATTGGGACACAGCTCTCTGAATCACTCCTCAGTTACAGCAGATAAATTCACTTTAGTTGTCTGCTGAATGTAAATTCACTGTAATTGTCTGCTGAACATTTGAACTATGAATGTTCATTTCAACACTACCCTCTACTCTGCTGCAAAACAATTTGGCCTAGCAGCTAAGAGTAATACACTAGACTGAGGAAAAGCCACTCAAACACTTCCTGTGAGGGCTCTGGTCCCGCCCACGGGCCCTATTGGGTATCCATGCTGCAAAACATTACGATTACTATGTACGAACCGATGGCCCATTGAACAGAGGCATTTAGAATGAGGTAGCCTTGTCATCAGAACAGAGTCATTCAGACCAGAATACTCTGACAGTATGACTTTTGACTTGGTTCTAGGCATCCCATTGACCTTTTCAAAGATCAAAGCAAATTAATCTTTATTTGTAAGAAGCGCCTTTCCTAGGCTTGTACATAAAATTGACATATAAACAAATCATTTAAAACCATATAATCAGACAAATAAGTTAATCATATCATAACACAGCAGCTGATAAATAACTAAAAAGCAGGATATGCTAGACTGAATAAATAGGTCTTTAGTTCAGTCTTGAAACTCTCAACGGTCAGGCACTCTTGCACCTGACGAGGTAAAGAATTCCACAGGGTAGGAGCCGCAAAAGCAAATGATCAGGCCCCAGATGTCTTTAACCGTAGTCTGGGAATCTCTAGCAATCCCTCATCAGTGGAATGGAGTGGATGGAGGGGTCAGTAGGGGTGAAGGAGATCTTGCAGATAATGGGGTCCCTGTTCATGCAGGGCTTTATAGGTTAGTAATCTGACCTTGAAGGTGATCCACCACTGTACTGGTAGCCAGTGCAGTTCACGGAGCACAGGCATAATATGACTGTCCCTAGAAGCACCAGTCAATAACCTGACTGCTGCATTCTGCACTAGATGCAGACAGTGGATATCAACCCCTGGTAGCCCTAGGTAGAGGGCATTGCAGTAGTCTAGACGTGAGGTGACGAAGGCGTGGACCAGTGTTGGAAGATCATCAAGGGAACCAAATGCTTCACCTGGGCGATATTCCTCAGATGGTAGAAAGAGGTCTTGACAACGGCCGACACCTGAGATTTAAGGGTCAGGTCGCTGTCAAGGATAACACCCAGGTTCCTCACCTGATCAGAGGTAGTCAACTGAACTCCCCCAAGCAAAAAGCCCAGAGGGCTGTCCAGCCGGCAAACCTGCCTACTGATGATCCGGATCCACAACCAACACTTCGATTTTATCTGGGTTCGACTGCAACCTGCTGGTATTCATCCAGTCCTGGATCTCGGCAAGGCAGTTGTATAGCAGTGAAAACTCAAACTGTACCACCTAATAATGTCTTCTATCGGCAGCATGTACATTGCGAACAACATGTATGATAGAATGAAGCCCTGCGGGACCCCACAGGATAGGGAGAAAGGGACTGAGGGAAAAATCCCAGACACCACACTCTGAGTCCTACCCGCGAGGAATGATTGAAACCATCTGAGAAGTGTACCAGACAGTCCACAGATGAACCGCAGACGCTCCAACAACACACCATGGTCCACAGTGTCAAATGCGGCAGACAGATCAAGGAAGACCCAGATGGAATGGGATCTCCAATCTCTCGCTATTAAAAGATCATACAGCACCCAGACAAGGGCCATCTCGGTACTGTGTCTCTTTCTAAATCTGGATTGGAGAGAATCATAGGTGTCGTGGCTAGATAAATGATTGTCCAGCTGTTGCACAACCACCTTCTCAATAACCTTGCCCAAAAAGGACAGGTTAGAGCCAGGCCTGTATTTTGCCAGATAGTCTGGGTCAAGGGAGGGCTTTTTAAGGTGGGGTCAAACAACCGCCTCCTTTAGGGGGTCCTGAAAGACCCCCCCTCTCCAATGACTTCCAGACAATCCTCGCAAGGACTGGGCCTATTTCATCAACGCAACCCACGAAAAGGTGCGTTGGACCCAGGTCCAAACCACAACAGGTTGGCTGCAAAGTCTGGACAGTCCTCACGACATCAGTGATTTCTGGCAGGTCGAAGTCAAACCAGGCCAACCGAGGGCACACCACTTCCTGCATACCTCCACAATGTCCAATAGAGGGAGCCGAACAGATCCCGGACCTGAAGGTAACAACCTTATCTGCGAAAAAACGAGCAAAGATGGTTCTAGGCATCCAATTGACCTTTTCAAAGATTCCAGATCTCTCATTGAACTTTGACACAGAGTGTCTGACCACTCCATGACTTTAATCAATGGCCTGGGTTCCGTTTGTCACCATGGAAACAATTCCTTATTTCTAACATAGCAGCCCCAGTATAGGGAGCAAAACTGTGCCCAGCGGGGTTGGGTGATAGGAATTGTACTCTGTTCACAGGTCATGTAAGCAGATTGGTGCTCAAGACTACTAAAGCAGTACAGTATCTGACTTCAGGAGGTAAAATGTAGAATTAGTTCTAACTGAAGCTGTCAATCCCAGACCATGGAGCAGCATCTGTCTGTGTCTGTGTGTAACCCCTAGATGGCGCTATCCCAGGGGCTACTACCCCTGCCTGATTTGCCACTAACAGGTTGAGGGGCCTGGATCCAATGGCGGGTGCCTCCACCCAGAGGTCAGGGTTTGCAATAGTTAAACTAACTTGATCACAGCCCTCTGGGACACTGCAACCCCCCTTTCTTCCCACTAGTGGCCCACACAATATATCAGAATTACCTTCACAGTATACACTTACCCCCAGGTCTGGTTCCGGCACTGGGACCTCCTGTGAAATGAGATACAGTGCAACAATCACAGTACAGTACTTTAACATAGACAAATACCTCAGGCAGTATAACTTTGCTGAAACAAGCAGCTCTGATTTATTTAGGGGGATATAACAAGGACGGAAATCAGGTTAATTAGCTTATCACTCTAATAATCTACCTTGGCTCTGTACAGAGCCTATCCCTATCAGTTACTGTCCCTGGGTACCCAAGCCCTAGTGGCTAGTCAAACCATGGCAGCTGGTAGGGGCCCTTTCACACAGAGAAAAGGAGAATTAAACAGTCAACAGTACAGTAATTCCATTTGGATTTAATGTGGCAATTCAACAGGAGCGACCCTGAATTAGTACTCACAACCTCCAAATAAGATAGGGTCCTTCAATGTCAGCAGGGCTCACTTGAGGTACACAAACCTCTTCACACATCCATATAAAAGAAAGCACTATACCAGGCAGGCTGCATCTGTATCGATCGCAATTACTGCACAATACCGGGAGAACACACAGCAGATTCAGTTCCTGACAGACCGAGATGCAATTTTCAGCAATTCCTCCAGTCTTCTACAGGGTGAGCCTGGTTTCTACTCTTCAGAGATCCTTTGATTCTTTTCACAGGACGATTCAGTCCTAACAAGCTGTTACACAAGCTGCAGACCGGAACTCTGGGCCTTACACCGTTTTTTGACTAAAACTGCACTGAAAAGCACAGGGCTCCTTCCTTCTTCACTGCCAAAGCTCAACTGAAACTCCAACCGACAAAACGGGCACTTCCTTTGAGTTCCTCCCTGTTCTTGACTGGATTGGCTGTCACTCACAATAGACTGCTGCTGTTGGTCCAAAAGGCACTGAAGTCTAAACTACATCTCCCAAGTCACTGCCCATACAATCCTCTTGTGGCTGGCTCAGATTATGAGTCAAGTTCTGATTCGTCCAAGGCACCATTTTAGAGCTAGCTTACCCCACACTGATTGGTCCAGTTCAGCAGTTCAAAACTAGAATGGGGAACTAGCAGACACAGTTCTGACTGCAAAGAAAGCAGGTTAGAGAAACTGTAATTTCATTATTACTCTAAATAATTTCTGGCAAACAGTTACATCTTTCAGATAGGTTCCCTTTGCACTCCTAGTAACTGCAAAAATGAAGTGAATTGGCAGCAGCTCGAGTGGTACTCAGAGAAGCACACAGTCCCCCATACAAACTAATTATGTCTGCAAGCAGACAGCTCTTAAAGAGACAGTACCAGAGGCTCTAAAAACACTCACTGATAAATGGCTTAAATGCCAAACACCATTCAGGCTTGGAGCATTCAAGCAAGCTCCTGGAAGTCTTTTGGGAACCCCCATTTGCAGGGGGGTTACATGTGAATACGTCTGTCTGCATGTGTTCATGCATTGTAAACATTACATACCAATGAACATCCCTTTTCGGTCTGTCAGTTTCAGATGCCATCTGCTTTGCCTAGCTGGAGCCCTGTGTGCTATGGGAGGCTGAATGTAATTTAACAGTCTCCTTGTGAGGGAAAGATGTAGTCTTGGGCGGGGGGTGAGCGGGCCTCCTACTAGCTTGCTTAACTTGGTGGCAGAGTCTGAGGGGGCCAGTGGGTTGCACATTTCAATCCTGGGTGACCCAGTATGATAAACAATATTGTGGTACCAGAAAGTGTCTTTAAAAACCTTAAGCCTTCATGCCAAGTGTGGCTCCTTTCTCCCCTTTAGTGACCTGTTACCTCACTAATGCTGCTTGCAACTTTTATACTTTTATCCATGAGACAGATAAAGTTGTTCTGTAACAAAGATTAATACTTCTGGAATTAAACTAATTTTCCTGGTGAAATGCGTTGGTTGTTAGAGCAGGAAAAGGTGACGGCTGGGGGGGCAGCTTAGATGTTACCCATCAATATGAAAGCTATACACAAACCCAGGATTCATAGAAACACTTAAATATATACAGTGATGGCAGAAAAGGACTGAAGGCCCATCCGGTCTACCTGAGCTCCCTATTTAGACCTGGGGCCTACTTGTTCCTCCAGGGTCCTAGCCCTCCCCACCCCTCCTCCATTCTCCTCTCTGATTTTGAGCAACCAGTATACCTTTCATTCTGTCCCAGCCATGCTTAAAACCATTAACGGTTTTTGCATCTGTAACAGACCCTTGACTCACCTTTGGCTGTTCCGGTGCCCTTGAGGTCCTCACAGCAATAGCCTTCAAGGGGGCCCGCCTGGGTTAGGATAGGTAGGAGTAGAGTGGCATGGTGCCTCTACCTGAGGAAGTGGTAGGGAATACCTGTAGGCAAACAACAGGTTACCACCCCCAGGAAAATATATTAGCTGACCCTCAAACAGTCCCCCACATACACTGACAATACCCCTCTTCTTTACAGAAACACTCTGTAGCGGCAATTAACATGAACAAAAATAGTATTTTATTGTAAAGGAAGGGGAAAAGGAGAATAAAACAGCCACAACAGTAACAACGGGCTAACAATTCGGACCCAAACAGTCCCCACCTCCCACCTGTGGGTGCACCTGTCTTTCCCTTGGCAGCTGCCCAGAAAGTCTATACTTCTTTTCAGTGGGTACCTTACCATGGCGCAGAAGTCAATGTAGGGATCTTTTATTGGGGCCCAAACTATGAATTCACAGCTCTTAACTTTAACGTTCAGGCCTGGGCCCAGTTTTCTGGCAGAGTCCAAACAAGGACTTAACCCCCTAAATTCAGCCTATCTAGCTAGTTAAATAAAGATTCCCCAAAGCCACAGCTTGGGGTACTTATAGTTCAGTTCAGCAGTTCAAAGTGGGGTTTCAAGGATCTGATTTTGCAGTACTGTGGAGGTATCAGGTCATTGGTGCACCACCACAGCAGCAGAGCTGGCCGAAGAAGGAAGAGGGAGGACACAAGTCTTCACCTACCTGGTCTTGCCAACTTTGCCTCAGAGGCCTTTGTAGACAGTGTTCACCAGGCAGGCCTCTCAACGTCTTCTTCTGCTGGTCTTCTTCATCTTTGGTCTAGGGGCAGGACAGGCTCGGTCCCCTAGACCCCTCTGATACACACCCTTTTCAGACACAAGTAGTAGCTGGGCTTACTTGCTTCTCTAAGCACAGTCGTGGCTGGGCTTTGGCAGAGTCTCAGCTCATTCACTCAGTCTCTCCAACTTGCAGCACTTAGAGAGATTACAAAGTTTACCCCACCGCAGAGAAAACACAGTGGCTCAGAGTCACGTTCTACTGCTGTACAACTTACAGTCTCTCAGTTCACACAGCAGCTCTCAGCTCCCTCCCTGGTGGAACACTCCAGCTCCTTATCATCTGCAGCAAATTCCGAAACCTTTTTCGTGTTTTTAGTTGCCAGTCTCCCAACTCTAGCTCTAACTCTAACACTCTGGTCTCTCCCCTCCCTCCTCCCTCCCTCCTCTCCCTTTCTCTGTCTCTGTCTCTGTTATTACAGTTATTTCTGGGGAACAGGCCATTGGGCTGTGAACATAGGTGTAGAGCTGGGAAGCGCTCATTGGTACCTACTCCACTCTGCTCACCCTGGGATCCAGTTTGAATCTCCCACTTGGTGGGCAAAACAGATCCTTTTATCTCTTTTTTTTCTTGCCCTCTCCAGACTGGCTGCAGCAGATGTCTGACTGAACAAATTAATATTCATATGACTCACCTGACGCCCTACTGGCTGCTCGTTTGAGCGCCAATAAATGTCCCTCCTTTTACTCCCCAAATCCTCTTTTTCAATCCCATGAGCCTTCTGACAAATCCTTGCCTCCTGTTTGGATGTGCAGGGGTTAAAGGTGACAAGTATGTCTGCTATAGGAAACAGTTTATGCAATTCCAAAACAGAGTCCCAAACTTTCAGTCCTTATGCAGTCAGAATAAACACTTTTATTTAATAAGTGCCCCACAGTTCCAAAGTATCCCGTCTGCCCTCTCTCCCAGTTGTAGAGTTGAAAATTCAAATACTTTTCGCTGCCTGTCGTGGCCTCCGATAAGCACAGTCTCCATGTAGCAGGCAGACTCATTAATATTTATGTGCCCCTTATTAATATTTACGGACTGGCTCCCAAAGAGCTTATTGGTGCTCTTTAACTAAATTCTTTTAGCACTCCTGAGGTACCCCTCTCATGTTTCCAGACCCTGATTAGCAGATTTGGGGCTCTGGAAGCACAAGCAGAGCTTCAGTTTTGCCGCAAGAGTGGCACAGAATTAGACATGCGTTACTGCGCATGTGCGGACCGCCGGCTTGCACATTCATGCGGCAGCAGTGCACCGGTTCCGCGCCTGTACTCCTCCAGCCCCATTCACCATGGAAAACTTAATGGGGCTGGATGGAGAGCTTGGGGCTCAACAGAACCCGGGAATAGTGGCGGTGAGGACAGCAGGGAAGCAGGAGCTGACGCCAGGTAAGCACAACAGCGTTGGGGGGCTAACACATCCACCATCTCGGCTGGTAGCCTGTTCCATGGCTCCACTACCCTTCCTACAAAATAGTAATTCCTCACATCCTTCCTACTAGCTTTCACTTGTGACCATGTGACTGCGAGCTGCTTTTCAAGTTAAATAGTTCCCCGCAGGTCACCCTGTTAATTCCTTTTAGAAATTTGAAAGTCTCTATCATATCTGTCCTCTCCCTTCTGGTCTCCAGCGATTACATGCTTAGTGCCTTGAAGCATTCCTCATAGGACATGCCCTGCTGGCCCTGAATAATTTTTGTTACCCTGCACTGCACTGTCTCGAACCTATCCCTATCTCTATCCCTCCTGAGGTGAGGACCCCAGAACTAGATCCAGTACTGTGTGACCTCACCAAGGATCTATGCAGGGGAAGTATTACCTCCCTTTTTCTACTATCAGTACCCCTCCCGATACATCCATGCATCCTATCTGCCTTGCTATAGGCCTTGTTGCACTGACTTAATTGCTTTAGGGAGTCTCTGACAATAACTCCAAGGTCTCATTCCATAGCAGTGGTACTGAGTCTCACCCCTCCCATCCTGTACTCTGTACTGAGGGCTTTGTTACCTAGATGCATCACCTTGCACTTTTTGGCATTGAGTTTTAACTGCCAAACTTTTAACCACCTCTCCAGCTTTTGCAAGTCTCTGCATTTCCTTTATTCCTTCATCACTATCCACCCTCCCATAAAGCTGAGTGTCATCTGTGAAGAGACACAGCCTGCTGCCCTGGATCCCCTCACCAGTGTTGCTGATGAACATGTTGAAAAGGACCGGACGCAGGACAGATACCTGTGGAACACCACTCGTGACCTCCCTCTCTTCTGATTTAACCCCATTGACCATAACTCTCTGCTGCTTTCCCTTTAACCAGTTACCTACCCAGTTTGTTATGAGTTTAGCCACACCTACATCCGCCATTTCCTTCAGCAAGCATCTTCAAAGTACCGAGTCAAAAGCCTTGGTGAAGTTGAAGTAGAGCAAATCTACAGCATGGCCCCTATCCAATTCCCTCATTACCTAATCAAAGAAAATGATCAGGTTAGTCTTACAAGACCTCCCTACCATGAATCCATGCTGCTTACTATCTTGGATTGTTGTTCTTCAAGTAGTCTAGGAGATCCTCTTTTGACCAGTGACTCCACCAGTTTTCCTACTGTACAGGTAAGACTGACAGGTCTGTAGTCATTGCTTGTTCCTTGTCCCGCCTTTATGGAGTGGAACAACATCCGCCACCCTCCAATCCTTTGGAACCACCCCTGTCCTTAGATAGCTGCTGAATAGCCCTACCAGGGGATCAGCCATTTCCACAGCAAGTTTCCTGAGTAATCCTTGGGTGCAACCCATCTGGTCCTGGGGCCTTATCAATCTTTAGTGCTGCCAGCCTGTTCAGGACCCTTTTTTTAGTAAATGCTGGCTGCCTCATCTCCGGGAACCTCTTAATTGCCGCCACTCTCTGGCGAGGACCCATTGTCCTCCCTATTGAAAACTGAGCAAAAGTAATCATTAAGAACAGTGGCTTTTCCCCCGTCTGCCACCATCACCCTATTCCCCTCTGTTAGCCTCACAATTCCCCCTATTTTCTTCACGTATATACCTGAAGAATTGTTTTTCTCTGCTCTTGACCCCCTCTGCAATATGCAGCTCTATGTCTGCTTTTGTATCCCTAACCATCCTCTTTGCCTCCCTGTTTTTCAGTGAATAATCTTCACATTCTTCTCTCCCCCCCCCCTTTTATTTTTATTTTTTTCTTTCATATTTTCTCCCCGGGACTCCAGTTGGCATTGACATCCTGACCGACCCCCTAGCCCTGACACCCGACATCAGGCCGTCCTCCTCATTACCCCCACGGATTAGCCCCCATGGCGGGGTGGTGAGGAGCTACCAGCTCAATCCACCAGAGCAGGCTCCATTCAGGTCACGCAGCGGAGGTCGTAAGCTCATGCTGCCTGACCGGAGCCTGATTTTTGATTTTTTTCCTCCTTGCAGAGTACCGGCGTGCAATGACGTCCAGGCACATAGCCGACATCTTCCATACTCTGCTGCCCCTTGCTGCACTGCTCTAGTAGCACCCCCCCCCCGGTCATCACCAGGGGCCGCTACAGAGTGATGGGACCTTGGATCCCTCCCCGGGATAGGAGAGCCGTACTCCGGATGCTCCATCCTATCCCTCCTCTGCCGATCCCTGGTGGCCCAGGCTCGCGTCCGAGCCCAGGTCGCCAGTGTGGCGCGAGTAGAGGTGTCCAGCACCTCAACCCTCAGTGCCACCAGGCCAACCCCCCCCCATTTAAATTTGTAGAAGGCCTTTTTCTTGGTCCTCACCACTTCCCTGACCCTTGCCAAGAACCATAGCGGTCTCTTCAACCTGGTCTTTTTGGTTACCGTTCTCATGCATACCTTAGATGCCCCAAGAATGGCCCCCTTAATTGTCCTCATCTCTTTTCCACCCTCTCTATGTTGTCCACCCCTAATAATTGATCCCTGACCAGATCCTTCAGCCTATTGAAGTCTGCCCTTGTAAAATCAAGGACTTCAGCTCTCGATTGCAGTTTACCAGATGTGAGGGCCAGTTCAAACCAAATGGAGTTACGGTCAGTGCACCATAATGGATCCCCTAGTCCCACAGCTCCTACCACCTCCGAATTGGTGAGCACCACATCAAGAATTGTGGTCTGCCTGCTGGGTTCCTTAATACCTGTACCAGCACACGGTCCTGGAATGCATCCAGCATGACCAGGCTTCTGGTTTCTCCTGGCCACTGGAACAGCCCAGTTGATGTCCGTCAGGTTCAGATCACCCACCGTGCTACAGCCAGAACCTCAGCCTTTTAGGTGGCACTGTACACACTGTTAGTGTTTTTAAAAAGTGTTTTGAAACGCTAACAGTGTTAAAACATGGTTGTTGGAGAGTCCAAACTGTGCAAAGACACTATGGAAGCCCAAGCAAGTTCACAGGCCTCATTGCAGTATCAGCACAAAGCACTGTGGGTACTAGAATGCATGTGGGGATACTTACAATCAGGCAAAAAACAGAGTTAAAAAAAGGTAAGAATTTTTATAATCAGTTCATTGTGATTAAAATAATTAATTTTGGCTGTGAAAAGAACAAACAACAGGAGTCTACCAATGATTCATCACAGTACCGGCAGGTACATTTTTTACTGGATAGAGTTATCCCACAAGCAAACTTGCAAAAACACCTGGGGTAGGATTTTCAAATGGCTTAGCTCTCCATAGCAAGTCATTGCATGTCGTCGTTAAGCGGGGCTTGCGGCATTCTTGAGAACAAGTTCGACCAAATGTTTCTGTTCTAGCGATAGAAAGGCAATCCTGGAGAGCATTTTATGGGGCTTGCACCAGATATGTGGCACAAGCTGCCATAATTCCTGGAAACTGTCGTAACTGTGCCCAAGATTGTAAAATCGGGTGCAGTTGCGGTGAAGGGTTTGGTGCACCACCAGAACCTAAGTGTTGTGGCGCAGGGCTGGATGCATGCCCTGCGCCACACTTTGAAAATCCTGCCCTTGGGCTCTATCTTTGTGTTTTTTCCCAAAGACCCAACATATATCTTGAATGTGAAAAATCAAAGCTGTGCTCATTTTGGATGTTATTGCCAGTGACCTCACAGTTTTTCTTGAAAGGGAGCGATGCAGTTAAACCTGTCCTACATGTCATCTCTCTCACATCATTGCTCTTTCTTCCTTTAATTTCATGTTTGTAGTTTAAGATTTTCATTGTTTCTGCTTTCTTAGGAAGTGACTGAATCCACCTTTCAACATTCTTTGTTTTCACTGGTCCATGAGGTAACCAATCACAGCCCATCTCACTCATTTTGCTTTTTTTCTTCCTTTCCCCACCTCACTGTTAACAGCCTACACTGGACGCACTCTTTCCTCCTCCGCTTCAGGTTGGTATTCCTGCCTGCAAGTAGCATGCACGCCTTCCTCATTCTGCTGTTTCACTGCTTTGTTACACCTCACTGTCAGAAGCCCAGCTAACTAACCTGATCGCTGGATCTCCTTCAGAGACTGCAAACAGGATGCCGAGCTCAGCTGTCTGTTGCAGAAAATTTCCCAGTGGCTCTGACTGCCTTCTATAGCAGCAGAATCAGGTTTTGCTCTTCGGTTTCCTAGAAACCTCACCAACCTTGTTTAGCTCCTTACAGGCTTATTACAGTTAGAGGACAGCCAATCACAAGTAAACAATAAAATGTTATTAAATAAATCTTGTGCAATGCACAACTATTGAGAAAGTCCCACTGTTTATTGCCGGCACATGCTGTTTGGACAGTCCAAGTGGCTTTCTGTCAACATTTAAGTTGTTGGGTCACATAATCATGCGGAAGCCCTTTCCAAGCACACCAGACAGGTGTGTGTGTGTGTGCATGTGTGTGTGTATGGGAACATGTAAAATCTCATCCTCAAGATTGAAAAAAAAAAAAAAGAAACGTCAGCAGAAAAAGACCATCTGTCCATCCAGTGTGCCCTGTTTTAACCACATCCTACCTGGGAACCTACTTGTCTAGGCGGGGAGGGGGGTGGCCTTGCCTCCCCCGTATCTGCCTCCTTACTGTCGTCCCCTGGGTAACTATCAAGCTCTTAACTCCCCTGAGTAACTGTCAAGCCGTTGACTCTGTCCCAGCCATACTTGAATCCATTAGGGGTTTTTGTACCAACCACCTCAGCTGGTAGGCTCCCTTATAGAAATACAAGTGCACAGTATGTATACTGCACACTTTTATTTCTCGTAGGCTGTTCCACAACTCAGTCACCCTCTCTGTGAAGGAAAACGTTCTTGCATCTCTCCTGAATTGCCAGTGTCTGCTTCCATGCATGCCCCTGTGTTTTTGACTCGCCACTCCTGCTGAATAGTTCCTTGCAGTTAACCGTGTATAATTACTGGTGAGCCTATTTACTGACTGGGCTGACACTGCTTTTGAATGCCATAATAACCAGGCTCCTTTCCGTAATAACCAACCAGTTATTACAGCATGGGTGTCAACCAGTCAATAAAAATGAAAGCAAAATATGCTGCAGTCATCGCCACCACTCAATCAATACTGACCGCATATTCATTTAAACAATGCTACTCTTGCAAATAATCTAAAATAAATGGTTCTTTTGGACAAAATGTATGACAAAACTGCTCTATTCAAAGTACTCTGGTGGGCTGACGGCCTCTCGACATGTTAAGTGAAAGCTATCAGCTCCACACTCACACCTGCCACAGCAGGGGTGGGTAACCTGAGATAATCGGAGGGCCACAGGTGCAGCCCTCAAACCCCCCAAGGGCAACAAGACCCCCGTTTACCACAGTCACAAGCCAAATTTATACATTTGAATTTAAAAACAAGCTATGCATAACATGCCTATCACAGCCATCAGCCTATCTCCTTTGTCTGGCTTTGCCCAGAGAGTCTCCTGGTGTATTTTTGGATGGATGAGGGGGCCACAGGTTGACCACTGGGGGGGGTGCTGCATGCGGCCCTCAGGCAGCGGGTTGCCCACTACCGTACTACAGGCTTCCCACCCCAACAGCAGTTTTTTTTCTACTTTTACACCAGAGTTATATAAAAGAAAGTATGGGATGTTACATTATTTGTGGGTTTTTTTTTTTTTTTCCAATTATTTTTCCCTCCTGGTCATGGTCCACGGGGCCTCTCTTGGGTATCCAGTCGGATTCTGCCCTGCCCGAAGTCCTCTTGTCTGAGCCTCCTCTCTCCTCCCCCTTATCCCGCGCCACAGCTGGCACTCCCAGCTTAACCCCTCCGGGGTGGGGCCACCCCTCCTCTTTGGGTGCACTTCCTCGTAGACTCCAACTGCAGGTGAGGGCCCTAGCAGAGGAACCTGAAAGGCTAGACAGGACGGACCCGGTTGTGGACATGGGGGCTGGTGCTGCCACCTACCACATGGACCAGGGTTTTCCTTGTTCTGATCTCTTCCCCCCCCGTGCGTGGCACATGCCCCGATGCAATGGCACATGGCTACCCTGCCTTTGCATCAGCCACTCGGATCACATGCTGCCGTACATGCTGCAGTGCCTCCTGGTCTCCATTGGGGGTTGCTGGCTTGCCAGGCCATCCCAACCCTCCCCAGGGAGGAGAGCACCTCAACGGGCACTTAATCCTCAACCCACCTCTGGTGCCCGAGCTCGCTCCTGAACTCGGGTCACTGCCATACTGCGAGGTGTGGCGTCCAGTGCCTCAACCCTCAGCGCCACTGGGCTGGCTACATTATTTGTGTTTTTACATGCACTTGGTGTCTATTACAATCACAAACCACTCGTACGTCACACTTGTATTTTATGTAGTATTACACACATCGGGTGTGTAATAAAACTCATAATGTACAACACACCATACAATATTCTCCATTTATTTCTTTCAGGAACTTGAAGGTCTCTATCATGTCTGCCCTGTCCTTTCTGGCCTCCAGCAGATACATGTTTAGTGCCCTGAATTGATCCTCATAAGATCTGCTCTGTTGGCCCTGAATCATCTAGGTTACCCTGTGCTGTACCATCTCTAGCCTATCTTTGTCTTTCCTTAGATCGGGACTTCAGAATGGGGTACAGAGCTCCAGATGGGGCCTGACCAGTGATCTGTAGAGATGTAATATTACCTCTTTCCTCCTATTCTTGAAGCCCCTCCCAAAACACCCCAACATGTTGATCACCTTACTGAAAGCCCTGTTGCATTTGCTAGATTGTTTCAGGGAGTCACTCGTGATGACTCCCAGGTCCCTTTCCTCAGAAGCAGTGCCAAGGTTAACCCCTGCTACTCAGTATTCCTTCCTGGGGTTCTTGTTCCGTAAGTGTGTTACCTTGCACTTTTTGCTGTTGAATTGCAACTACAACTACCAAACCTTGGACCACCTCTTTAACCTTTGCAGGTCCCTCAGCATCTCTCTAACCCCCTCCTCACTAACTACCTTGCCATAGAGCTTAGTGTCCTGTGCAAAGAGTCGCATCTTTCTCTATATTCCTTATTATTTTGGAAAAGGTTTACATTAGACACATTAGCCCCGTTTAGTAGCAGTGGGTGCCCATGGTGTTGGGAGAGATCACAGCAGCCTCACCCCCAAATACACACACACACACACACACACTCACCAGTCTGCACTGCAGGGCTCCCAAATGCATCAACAGGTAGTAGTGTAGTAGCTAATCACATTTAAGGGTAGGAGGCATAGTCTAGTGGTTATACTGCAGATCTGTGAGCCAGGAAATGTATTTATTTTACAACTGATTTTTCCCAGGATAGCCTAGATGAGATGCTGACTTAAGTAGCTCTTCTGCCTTTTGGCCAGATGGTCATGGGTTCTAGTCCCACATCAGGAATAGGCTGATACCATAAACGCTGGCACCCAAGTGCAGTATTGAGGGAGTGCTTTATTGCCAGGGTGTGCTGTCCATCGATGACGTGTAAAACCAAGATCCTGTCTGCCTTTTTTTGGTGGCTGTTCAAACAGACGTTTAAAATCCCATGGCACTTTTCAAAAAGAGTAGGGGAATTTCCTAGCCAGATCTCCCTCATTCACTAAAAATACCATCAACTGTCTAATCTGGTTCAATTTCTGTTGTTTTTTTATCTGTATCCACACACACACACACACACAAAACCGTGGATGAGGCTGAAAATAGGCGGTAACCCTCCTTTCATAGTCAACAAACACTAAATAAAAACATTTTTAGTGTGATCCTGCTTTCCATTTCTATAGCTTGGTGGACTGAAGGACTAGAAGGTTAAAGGACTTGCCCATGTTCACACAGTGGGTATTTTCCTTAACTGGGTTTTAAAGCTGTGATCTCCTGATTCCCATGCCGGTACTCCGACCTTTTGACCACACTACCTCCTTTAGATTCCAGGCTCAAATCCCATCAGAGCAACTGGTTTGCTCTGTGACCTTGAGGAAGACTCTTAACCTCATCAAGCATCAGTCTTTCATAGCTCTAAATCTGTTTAGCAGCAGGGCCCCACTGAAAACAGGATGCTGCATCTCAGTTGGGCCATCCAGGGGAAGTAAACTGTAAACTAAAACACACACCAAGTCCACAATGTGCAATCAAAGCACAAAGAGCCACACTCAGCCAAAATGGGAAAGCCAACTCAGTTTGAAGTCATAGAGCTGGATTTTCAAATGGCCCTTAGACCAATGCAAGGTGCATCAAAAAAACACCTTGTGTCAAATCCAGGTGTACCAAATACTGTGCACTGTATTTTGGAAGAAAAGCATTCTCTGTGGCAAAGTCCCCCAAAATGATTCAAGAGGTATGCTGTATCAAAAATACATCACATGTGAAGAAAATGATGCAAGCTGAGTCAAAAAGACAATGCAGGAGGTGAGAATGACTTAAACTGAGTCAAAAAGATGAGAGGTACACAGAGCGAAAATGACACAAGCTGTGTCAAAAGATGATGCATAAGGCAAGAATTTGATGCAGGCTGTGTCAAAAAGACAATGCATGGGGCTAGAAATAACTCAAACTGAGTCAAAAAATACTGCACATGAAATGGTAAGACAATGGCATGTTAAGCCCCCAAAATGCTCTAAACTAGTCTCCCAGGGGACTATTGGCTCTATAACCAACCCACTACATAGTCTACCCTCACCTTTTTATGCTCCAGTGTCAGTTAGACCAGCTCTGGCTGGTCTAACAGCGGCATGCATCTTAGACACAGTGTCAACAGCTTCCACCTTTAAAAATAAAAAAAGGGGATGGTGCATCATTTTTTTGATGCAAGCCCTGTTGCGACACAGCGAACCCATATTTTTGATGCAAGCCTAATGCAAGCCACTTGGGCACAGGCAGATCTACATTTGATCAAGCAGCGTTAGAAAATCAGACTTGATGCAAGTTTTGATGCAGCTTACTTCTTGCGTCATTCTATTCTGGCACAAGCACCTTGCATCTTTCCCTGACCTTTGAAAATCGAGCCTACAATGTTTACATTTCTGCTGTAAAGGAAAAAGCTTTTACTGTAGCTTCCCATCCCCACCCTCCCAGTCCTCACTTGTTCACTGTCTCTCACCCCAGCTGTCTTATTACCCCTCCTCAGATGTCTTGATGTGGAACAGGTACAGTGAGACCTGTGGAGTCTGAAGGTCATGGCAGCTTGAAATGGTGACCAAAGATCTTCCCTGGCAAGGCTCCCAGATCTACCAAGATTCCTTTATTTTGCAAGGAAACTGGGCCAGTCTACAGGAAGACGGTTACCAAAACTTGTACTGCAGCAAAACCGAGCAATTCAACTAGAGTACCATAGCAAATAATACAATGCAGAGAAGAATGCCCTGGAGTTAGAAGGAAAAATGTCAAACTGATTTGGGAGCCTGCAGGAGTAAACACCTGGAATGGTGTCTAAAGATGTTCCCTCCCCATACTCCAGGGGTGGGGACTACAGATCTTCACTGGACGTACTCCAGGGGTGGTGACTACAGATCTTCACTGGATGTACTCCAGGGGTGGGGACTACAGATCTTCACTGGACGTACTCCAGGGGTGGTGCTATGTGGAGGAGTGGAGGGCGCACCTGGCAATGTTGTG
This sequence comes from Neoceratodus forsteri, assembly GCA_016271365.2. Lineage (NCBI taxonomy): Eukaryota > Metazoa > Chordata > Ceratodontiformes > Ceratodontidae > Neoceratodus > Neoceratodus forsteri. Next base: position 344,681,315 of record JADMNL010000025.1, on the reverse strand, counting down.
TAACCCAGATGTTGGGCACTAGCCCTTAAAATGTGGGATACCTCATCAAACATGGAGATTTGAGATCAGCTGACTGCAGAAACTAGTACTGCGACTCTATTAACATTCACTGACAACAGAGCATCAAAGATGAAAAATTAATTTCTGTTTAAAAAATGACCTCACCATAGGGGATAGAGGGTTTGATCCCATTAAATGGGAGACTGTATCCCCAGACCTTATCAAAATAAACAAAAGTAGAAATTCTGAAGGTGGAGGAAGGCAGTGGAGTGAATAACTCTGTCCTAATCTCCAGTACTTGTGGGACAGTCTCTCTGTAAACATAGCAGGCAGCATGAAAAGGGACCTTTCACTGGGACAAAGCTTTAACAGCAAGCAGCTCGGTCAGTTCCAAGTCCCTTTACCCTGTAGTCACTGATGAGTTACAATCTGAGTGAATGAGCTGAGGTTTTAGGACAGTGAAGGTGTTAATTTAGCATGTGGTGTGCCTGCCTTGTAGTGTCACTGAGGGCTGTTGGCTGCTGCTTTAGCCGGCTACATGTTAATTTGCTCTGGTCAGTGTGCTCCATGACAAATTGCACTGTACTGTTAGCTCCAGCGTCAGTCAGCCCCCGTACAAATTGTTCCTGGACAGTCCCCCCCGCCCTGTATACATTTAACAAAATAAACTCCAGGTAGGAGCAGTTTGGGAATGAATTGTGCAGGGAGCCATGTGATGCTGGAGTTAATTGACTGGAACGACTTGATGCGTCCCTGCTTCAGCCTTGCTTTTAAAGGATGTAAAGTCAGCAGATCAGCATCTGCCAGTCAGAAGAGCCCTCATCCCAGACTTTGTGACTATCAAGTCTTTCTGACTGGCTGAGACTGAGTTTCCAAATCAAGCTGGCTATTTTGATTTGCTAAAGTGCTGGCTCCAACCAAAGGTTATCATTTTTAGTGCCTGTTAATGCCTTTGATGTGTGATGTTACCGTATGTCATGGCGAGTTTGGTTTGCAGTTTGGTTATCTCTGGCTTCTGTACTCTCAGTCCGAAGCAAGATTTGTCCACATCCCCATCAAGAATCCAGCTGCCCTCCCTGCCTCTCTGCCAGGTAGTGGGAGTCTTGGAGGAGCTAAAGTGAGTCGTGTATTATAGCCTGATGACAGCAGCACACAGGGACAATGTCTGCTAGCTTGGTCAGTAAACAGACAACTGCATGAGTGGGTGCCATCTGGTTGCCTTGTTTGAGGGCATGGTTTACTGCACAGTGTGGCAACCAGTGATGTTTGAACAAGATTGTGCTTTAGCCTTGCAGCCAGTGCTTTGTCATTACACCCCAGTGGTGTAAGGTAAACCTTACGATTGTAGAACACAGAGGTAGTATGAGGGCTGACCCCAAAGCTGGTGAGGCGATATTACTGAATTCCTGACCCCAGTAACACTGTCTGGCATTAGCATATTTAACATTAGCTCAGATACCCCCATAATACACAGCTGTATCATACAAAACCCATATTTCAGACCTCAGGACAGTATGCATCTGACTGAGAGCCTCTTACAAATAGTTCTGGTCAAATTTATGTTTGTTTTTTTTGTAAGTCTTTTCATACTATGTTCAAAACTTCCAATGCCCTCTAGTGATGCCTTTTCACCACGGGGATGGAGGTTTGTTCAGTCACTGTCAACCAGTACTCCACTTAGAACTGCACTCAGAACCTGGGGTGGAGAAAGTAGCTTAGAATGCAATTGGGTTTCCCGAACTGCTGCTGCTAGAATGGTTACAAATCTTGCACCATCCCAGTCCTGCTTCTTATTTTATTTTTATTTATTTATTTATTTCATGGTTCGGAAATAACCTTTGAGCAAGGTGCTCTTTTTCAAAGGTTCCACATCAGTATTAAACAATACAATACAATATACATACATTTATCCTTAACTGTGGTTCAGAGCTCAGTGTTATGTTACATACTGTAGCTGAATACTGAATGCTGTGCTTGGGATACAGAGTCCAGACCAGTAAGTAGGAAAATGCTTGTAAGGTACAAGTGGTATGGAATGATTCGTGCTTAGGTACTTGGCATAAGCATGAGCAAGTCAGTGATTGTAGTACATACGAGCTGGATGATATATGCAAGGTGCTTGGACGCTTGAACTGAGGAGTCATGTTATGATTTAATAGTTACTTTGACCTTTCTGTATCCCACCTGTAGGGAGGATGTTTAGTCCAGTATTATGAGACCCCCCAAAAATAAAGATATCCACGAGTGTTCTGTATCCGACTGATGAAGGAGTCTAGTAGGATGACGCCCCCCAGAAATAAGTAGCAGTATGATTACCTCCTTTAACCCTGGAGAGTGTGACCAATAGTGCACAGGAGAGGGAAAAAACCCCTTTGGGGGAAACCTCTGAGGACCCATGGCTACTGATCCGCCTGTCCTTCTGGGCATACTAAAGGAGAATAATCCTAAATATTTTAATCGGCTAATCCGAACCCCAAAGTTGCAGAACCCAATCGGGAGAAAAGGAGAACTGAAATTGCATTGAATCATGAATGTCAGGTGAATAGAGCAGGCATCCATCTAGTAAACTCCAAGTTAGAGAATCCATGAGCAGGCCAGAATGAAGTAGAGTGGAATCCATAGGTGATGTGAAGTTGAAGTGATGAGTTGCAGGTGGTGAAGCATTCCAGCAGGTGAAAATGACTTCACAGAGGAGAGCCAGGAATCAAGGCTCAGCATCCATGTTTGGAAGGAGGACTGTTGGGTCAAGTTCTGCATGGCAAGGTTGGCAGATGAAGGCCGTGGGCAAAGAAGCACAAGAACTGGCGAACGCTGCATGATCGGGAGGATAGAGCAGTAGGAACCTCCAATCTGGAGAGAGGAAGCAAGCATGTGAAGTAGGTAGAAATCGTAGTGAATAGGTAGACATAGGTCAAATGCATTTCCAGCACATGAGAAGCATAGTAGATTGTAAATGGCGAGTTCCTCGTGATGACCTCTAGGCCCTGTAAGGGCGAAGCAGGCATTATGAGCAAGTAATGTAAATAAGTGGACCTGTACGTAGGTCAGTTGTAGTAGTAAGTAAAGCTGCATGATGCAGAAATAATTGCAGGGGAAGTAGTATGGTAAGATTATATACAGTATAGAGCGAGTGGAATGAAGAATGGTACAAGTAAGGGAATTGGAGAGCTTCGTGGATCCAGATAGTTGCGTAACAATGTAGACATATGGTTTTCAAGGCCAGAATGATACCTTAGCTAGAAGTGACTGGTTAAGAATAGTCTGAGTCCTGAATAGTCGAGTAAAGGCATCCTAGATGGTGATAACTGAAGCTGAGTTTTATGAAGTAGTGTAGTCACAGAGTCTGAGAAGCCTTAGAGCATGGATCAGGATAGTGAAGGTCTTCCGGATAAGCTCAACTGAGTGTCCAGGTCAATGTAGCAGTAGTAATGTCACGTGACCGAAGAGGCAGGGCAGAAGCATCCGAAGAATAGATGACGAAAGTCTAAACGATCCAGATGTGATGCCAAGTAAAGGAGCTCCTAGGGCTGGCCAACACGGCTGCAGGTTGCCGTACAGTAGAATATTCAAACCTCCAGGCTCCAAGCTGGGTGTGGCAGGTGTAGAGCAGAAGTAGGTAAAAAACCCTGGCCCGATGGGCGAGGCAGGTTATAGAAGCAGGCGAATATAGTGAAGTAATATAAGTTCAGGGGATAGATTGGGAATAGCAATGTGAATGGTAGTGTAACCCCCCCCTGCAAATGGGGGTTCCCAAAAGACTTCCAGGAGCTTGCTTGAATGCTCCAAGCCTGAATGGTGTTTGGCGTTTAAGCCATTTATCAGTGAGTGTTTTTAGAACCTCTGGTACTGTCTCTTTAAGAGCTGTCTGCTTGCAGACATAATTGGTTTGTATGGGGGACTGTGTGTTTCTTTGATTGAGTACCACTCAAGCTGCTGCCAATTCACTCCATTTTTGCAGTCACTAGGAGTGCAAAGGGAACCTATCTGAAAGATGTAACTGTTTGCCAGAAACCATTTAGAGTAATAATGAAATTACAGTTTGTCTAACCTGCTTTCTTTGCAGTCAGAACAGTGTCTGCCTAGTTCCCCATTCTGGTTTTGAACTGCTGAACTGGACCAATCAGTGTGGGGTAGCTAGCTCTAAAATGGTGCCTTGACGAATCAGAACTTGGACTCATAATCTGAGCCAGACACAAGAGGATTGTATGGGCAGTGACTCTGGGAGATGTAGTTTAGACTTGCGCCTTTTGGACCAACAGCAGCAGTCTATTGTGAGTGACAGCCAATCCAGTCAAGAACTGGGAGGAACTCAAAGGAAGTGCCCGTTTTGTCTGTTGGAGTTTCAGTTTAGATCTGGCAGTGAAGGAAAGAAACCCTGTGCTCCTTCAGTGCAGAGTTTTCAAAAAAAGTGTGTAAGGCCAGAGTTCAGTCTGCAGCTGTGTAACTGCTTGTTAGGACTGAACTGTCCTGTGAAAAGAATCAAAGGATCTCTGAAGAGTAGAAACCAGGCTCACCCTGTAGAAGACTGGAGAAATTGTTGAATTGCACTCTGTCTGTCAGGAACTGAATCTGCTGTGTGTTCTCCGGCATTGTGCAGTAATTATGATCGATAGAGAAGCAGCCTACCTGGTATAGTACTTTCTTTTTACCATATAAATGTGTGAAGAGTCTCGTGGAGCTCAAGAGCAGCCCTGCTGACGCTGAAGGACCCTATCTTGTTTGGAGGTCGAGTACTAATTCAGGGTCGCCCCGTTGAATTGCCACATTAAATCCAACTGGAATCACTGTACTGCTGACTGTTTAAACTAATTTTTCACTGTGTGAAAGGGCCCCTACCAGCTACCACGGTTTGGACTAGCCACTAGGGCTTGGGTACCCAGGGACAGTAACTGTAGGGATAGGCCTGTGCACAGAGCCATAGGTAGATAGTAAAGTGATAAGCTAATTAACCTGATTTCCTGTCCTTGTTATATCCCCTAAATAAATCAGAGCTGCTTGTTTCAGCAAAGTTATACTGCCTGAGGTATTTGTCTATGTTAAAGTACTGTACTGTGATTGTTGCACTGTATCTTATTTCACAGGAGGTCCCAGTGCCGGAACTAGTCCTGGGGTAAGTGTATACTGTGAAGGTAATTCTGATATATTGTGTGGGCCACTAGTGGGAAGAAAGGGGGGTTGCAGTGTCCCAGAGGGCTGTGACCAAGTAAGTTTAACTATTGCAAACCCTGATCTCTGGGTGGAGGCACCCGCCATTGGATCCAGGCCCCTCAACCTGTTAGTGGCAAATCAGGCAGGGGTAGTAGCCCCTTGGATAGCGCCATCTAGGGGTTACAGTAGCATGATGTGTAGCCAATTCCGAGCAGGGTAGAAATATATTCTGAGGCATGTATGAGAGCAGAAGATGAATGCTGTAGACTGTCGTATCCTGTGATGGAGGATGGTAAAGTACACAAGAGGAGGACTGACGAGTCCTGTATCAATGTGCCTACATCATGGATGGTTGCAATGAAAAGAGGTTCAAGTCGAAGGCAGCAATGTGTAATAGGATCCAATGAGCCACGGAACGCTGGAGTAGAATTAAGTCGAGGTTATTGATATAGAAGTCTTCCAGATAGGGCTCAGCTAAGTGTCCAGGCAGGAGTGAAGTAATAGTAATCCATTTACATGATGCGGCAACGCAGAGCATCCTGATGGAATTGATATCGATGTCCATTAGTCCAGATGTAAATGAGGATCAATGGCGAATGTCCAGCTAGTCCGGATGTAGATCTGTAGCGAGATGAGGCTCCTGGAGGGTTGGCAGAAATGGCAGGCAAGGGAAAAGCAGAGTATATGAACTTTCAGGCTCCAGTGCTGGCCAAGACCGGTGTATAGTAAAATGTAGTCGAACTTCCAGGCTCAAATAGTGGGGAGGCAGGTGTAGATAGTTTAGGGGACCCTCTGATGCCCCTATGAGGAGCAAAGTGGGCGTACGAGGCACAGTTAATGGTCAGATAGCACTGAAGTAGGTTAGGTGAAATGCTTAAGCCATGATAGGACAACAGAAGGAGCGGAGCTTGGTTGAGAATCCAGGGTGGAGTGAAGGGGTAGTAGAGTCACATAATTGAAGCATCCTGATAGAAGCATCCAAGGGAGTGAAGGGGGAGCTAAGCCGAGACAAGGTGTAGAATGTGCAGCTGGCCAACACGTAGGCCAGCCAATGGAAAGTATGAAATGTAGGACAATGTGGTGGACAACATGTAGGCCAACCAATGGAAAGTATGAAATGTAGGACAATGTGACAGACCACATGTAGGTCAGCTGGTAAGTAAGTAAAGAGTGGCAGCTAAACCCCACGAAGGCTAGCAGGCTGCAGAATCCTGACGTAGGACAGCGAGAGAGAATGGAAATGCATGACAGGGAGGCCCCCGTGTAGCCAGCGGTGTACGGCCTGAACCCACATAGGTAAGAGGAGGAGACTGAGTCAAGCGAGACCCCTCGTAGGCCAGCATGACTGGGTGCCACCACGGAGGGCAGCCCAGCTGAATAGAAATGCATGGGCTAGGTGGAATTAGAGGAGTTTGTAAAGTTATTAGTGGATCAGGGAAACCTCTTGCACTGCAAGCAATAGGCCCTGCAGAGGGCGTCCAGGCCATAGGTAGAGTAGCAGTTCAGTGCTCAGAACAGAAAGTAAGACCCAACTCCAGGTACTAAATGGTTCACCAGCACCGAGCCTAAGTAAATTGAAAATCAATTAATAGTCACTTCAGTAACATACTAAACGGATGTTGATAATCAGACTCTGCGCAGTAGGTGCCTCATGTCCATAACCTAGACAGGTAACTGGTCATGGAATGTCGGGAGTAAAGAGCAGTAGTAAAACTTTGAGTAATAGGAAAACATTACAGTGATAGCATGTGAAGGAGCCTCAAGAGCGTTGATAGATTTGGAAGGTGCAGGAGCAATGGCAGCTCAGAAGTTGCTAGGTTAGCAATCCAATAGCCCATAAGATAAATGAAGAGAATGCTATGCATCGTACCGTGGCCAGGAGGGTATCCAGGGAAGTCCATGGAAATGTGTATGGAAGGGAGAGCGGAGCATCAGAGCAGCCACGGTGCAAACGGCACCCAGAAATTGAATAAATGGGAGCAGAGGTTTTTTAAAACGTTTAGGAAGGCCCAGGCAGCAAAATGCGACAGGCAGCAGTCCGTCTGCTTGAAAGGTGTTACACGCATGGCTGAAAGGTAATGAGCTTGCTGCAGATGCAGAGGCACCGATCTCTGTACCACAAGGTGGAAGCCATTCAGGATGTGCAGGAGCCTAGATTTCCCAGTTGGTTCTGATGGTAATAGTCCAGGTAATCATGGGAAGGTAAGCGGACCTCGTGGTCGAACCTAGCAATGCTGTAAGGAGTATATTTTATTTATTTTTTATTTATTTAGTTTTTGTTGACCAGGTAAGTGCACTAGACAAATCCTGCCTATTTTCAGGCACGACCCGGGGGAAGGGGGATACAGATGAATGCCAACTGACCTTGAACCAGATTAAGCTGTCCAGGCAGAATGTCCATAATGCAGCTGCAATTAGTGAATGAGTGAGAAGGAGGGTTACCAGGCAAGCAACTGCAGATCGCAGTAAGCATTACTGAGTGGAAAAACTCAGGTCCGGTCATAGCGGGAGTATGAAGCACTAGGATGAGCGCAGGGCATAGCAGGAGGTCCAGGGAAGCAGACGGCAAGGACGGTAAGGCAACATGAACTGCAGAGCTGCCAAGCTGAAGGCAGGCAGAACCCCCCCCCCAAAAGAAAACAGAAAAAGAAACAGCAAGAATGAACGGACAGGGAGGGGAAGGAGGAACAAAACGAGGCAGAGGTAGCAGGGAAAGGCAGGGAGCAACGGGAGGGGAAACAGAGAAAGAAGACTGCCCCAGCATGCAGCACTGAGCAAGCGCAGGGAGTGTGACTCTCCCTAAGCAAGGCAGATGCGCAGCTGCAGGTTTAAATAGGATGTGGGGGAGGAGCTCTTCCCCCATTTAACTACGGGCATAGCCCTAAATTTATCAGAACTTCAGTTCACAAAAACAAGAGAAGGGAGTACATTTTACAAAGGTAAGGGAATAATTCAGGCAACACCATGTACAGTCACTAATAACTTGACATATAGCAAGTAAGGGATAATTCAGCCGTGGCAGTGTTCAGGCAATGAATTAGTTGACTTGTAGCAGATGCCCAAGTTCAGAGTACCCCTGATACAATGAGTACAGTTAACAGATGTTCACTTTATTGTTCAACTGGTACAGTAAAACACATCATTCAGTTTCGAAAAACAAGTGCAAGGCAGCCTGGTGAGTAGGCTCCGTCAAGGGGGTGGCAGCCTTGAGGGTAGGCTCAGTCCAGGAGGTGGAGGGCTTAGACAAGGAGGAGGAGACTAGAGGGAGACTAGTGGGAGAGATACAATTTAGGCAAGAGGAGTTGGGGGTAGGGGGTGGAGAATAGAACAGTAATGTAAGTGGGGTGCTTTGCGTTAAAAGGGAGGAAAGGTAGAATGGGAAGGAGGAAAGGCAGATGTGAAAAGGGTAAGGGTGGGAAGACTGGTAGTAGCAAGAGCTCAGGGCGTAGGAGGAGAAGAGAAATTTATTAAGTGCATCAAGACACTGAGAAGGGCTAGGCACCAGGTCAGTGGAGTCAGCTCATACTGGGAAAGTGATTCAGGCTAGGGGAAGGAACTGACCCCTATCTGAAGCTTCTCATTCTCCTTTTGGATTACAAATAATGTAGTTCTAGTTCCATACTATAACACATGCTGGCTAGGGTGGAGGTTACTCTGTAACCTATCAACCGTACATCCCTCTGTGTCCTGTGCCATGCATTGCCCCTTCTGGCTAGGGTGGGGATTTCCCTGTATTCTATCCCAGGTATATACCCCTGCGTCTCATCCCCTGCAGTACACACATGCTGGCTGGGCTGGAGATTGCTCTGTAACTTATCCCCCTAACCCCATTTTCCATTCAGTGCAATGCGCCCTGTTGGTTGGGCTGGAAATTACCCTATAACTGATTACTGTGTCCCAATCTGTGCAGTGATCCCTACTGGCTAGGGTGGTGATTGTCATATTACCATTCCTCTGTATATCCTAAAGAGTCCCACTCCCTGCAGTGATCCCTGGTGGCTAAGGGTGGGTACTTTTCATCTTAAGAAAAAAGTTGCTGTTTTACAACGAATTTGCTGTATGGTACAGTATGTTTTTCATCAACCTGTGCTTATTGTGAAACTTCATTAACTCAACATTAACTTTAGGGGCCTAAAATAATTATTGTGCATGGTGGCCTTCACCAAGGTGCTACTTGTATACGGCTGAGAAGAGGGCAGGGAACTCCACATCAAGAGCTTCAGCTCATTGTTGTAGGAATGGTTGGTGCAGAGAGGAGGGGTTCAGCTACACTGGGGACTTTCTCCATTCCCTGCTGTCGCACTTCTCAAGGACAACGCTCCTTCAAATCCAGAGGCTCGTCCTGGTACAACTCGCTTCCTCTAGAAGTCACCAACAATACTACACTGGGTACTTTTAAGAGCAGTCTTTGTCAGCACCATGTTGCCAGGGCCTCCTGTGACGACTGCTTCTCTTAGCTAGCCATGTCCTTCTCCCCCCTCCCTTTGAAGTCTCATACACTTTCTCAATTTTTCACCCTTTTTGCCCATCCCCTCCCATACATCCGTACCTTCCTCTCTTCCTTCCCCCTGTCCCTCCCTCTCCCCTCTTTGACAATGCCCTATTCTCTATTCTCCTCCCTCCTTCACCTTAACCTCTCTTTGCTGCCCCACAGACTCCTCCACCTGTACCTGCCCTTTCTACTCAAAGCTCTTGACTCCCTAAAATGTAACTTACCCTTGACCTGAAGTGACTATGCCAACAAATGTACCTCAACTCATCTCAGCTTCCTCTTGCTCCTGTCCTACCAACTCTTCTACCTGTAATTGCCTTTACTACTCAGTTTTTAACTCTCTAAAATTGTATTCATTTATGACCTGAAGAGTATATGTTAACTAATGTGCCTGACAAAGCCTCTGATTGCTCTGAATTGTCTTACTTGTTATATGTCTTTTGAATGTGGTCGTTCTCATCCTCCGACGTGGAACCTTTGTAAAAGAGCCTTGGCTCAAAGGTGTCATCTGAAATCTTAATAAATAAATAAATAAAAATAAACCTGAGAGGATGTGGGCCTGTACAAAGATGATGGCCTGCATCCATCTAGGAGAGGAACTGCAGTCCTCAGTGGATGTTTTAAATGTTAGTTTCACGAACATATAAACTAGCTGAGGGGATGGTGGTAGGACAAAGAAAAGTATGTATTGCCCCCCCCCCCCCAAATGAAGGAGGAGGGAAGGAGAACCTAAGGGGAGAAAACTCCCCCAAGGAACAGTTCAAGATGCAAGAAAGGGAACTGGAGACAAAAGGGCAAAGAACAAACACAGTAATACAAGAGGGGAAAATGAGGCAGGGCCCAAGGAAAGAAGGAAGGGGGATGCAAACAGGGTGGCAGAAAGATGTGGAAAGCCATGTGTGCAAATGCAAGCAGCCTTGGAAACAAAATTCCAGGTCTTGAGGCTGTCATAGTGGTGGCAGACCTGGACATAGTGGCCATCACTGAGTCATGGTGCACAGGAAACCATGACTGGGACATGGCTATACCAGGATACACGCAGTTCAGGAAGGATAAGGAGGGGAGGAAAGGTGGGGGGTTGTGTTATATGTCAGGGAAGATATCAAGGCAACAGAAATGCATGGTGGTAAGGAGGGGATGGAGGTACCATGGGTTACCCTGGAGACAACAGCCAGAGCTTCCATTCACAGTGGGGTAATTTACAGACTTCCAGCACAGAGGGGAGGATCTAGACATAGAAATGGGGAAGCCGTTAGCAAGATGCCAGATAAAGGGAAGGTCCTGCTCATGGGAGATGTCTGCCTACCAGATATGGATTGGGGCGTCCCAGCCACGGCCTTGGTTGGAAGCAGGGTCATCCCTGACTCCCTGCAGGGGACATGCCTGAGGCAACTCATCAAGGAACCCACTCATATGGGTCAATACTGGACATGGTGCTTACAAACAGGGATGGTGTTGTGGACATCAGAGAGAGGATGCCACCTGGGGACCAGTGATCACCACTAGACAGTGCGGTTTAACATTAGGACAGCAGTAGAGGCAAACCACACAAACATGAGGGTCCTGGCCTTCAGGAAGGCAGATTTGTAAAAAAAATGGGTAAATGCCTCAGAGATGCTGTGGCAAGGAGGGTTACCCTGATGGGGTAGAGGGACAGTGGGCCAGATTAAGGGATGGAATAGTGAAGGCAACTTCTGTGCAAAAGAGGTGAGCAAAAGCAGGAGGAAAAAGAGACCAATATGGTTCTAAAGGGAGACAGTGGCAAGGTTAAGGGCAAAGGGCAGCATTCATTAGCTACAAAGAGATACAGAGGGAAGAAGATAGAGAGGAGTAACAGCAAAAACAGATGGAAACAGTGAATGCGGTGAGGGGTGCTAAGGCACAAAATGATGAAAGAATAGCCGGGTTGGGGGGGGGTAAAAAAAGGGGACAAGATCATTTTTAGGTATATAAGTGAAAAAAGAAAGGCAACGGGAGGGTTTTGTGAGGCTAAGGGGTACAAAGGATTATCAGGAAAAAGCAAATATCCTGAACAAATACTTCTGTCTTCACAGTAGAAGAGGAAGGGGATTTATTTAGTTAGTTTTTGTTGGCAGGGAAAGGAGGACTAGGCAATTCCGCATATTTTCAGCCTCATCCCCGAGGAGGGAGGATACAGATGGAAACCAACTGACACTGACCCAGATTAAGGTATCGGTGGTATTTTTAGTGAATTGGATGGGATGGGCCACATATATAGGTTACAGAACCACAGGAGGGAGGGAAGGAGGTAGACACAAGTCCATTTGAGGAGGAAAGAGTCCTGAAGGGACTTGCAAATCTGAGAATGGACAGTGCTGTGGGGCTGAATGGGGTATATTCAAGGGTACTGAGGGAACTCTGGGAGGTACTGGCTTCACCTCTGACAGCCCTGATCAATAATGCACTAGATACAAGGGTGGTCCCAGAGGACTGGAGAAGGGCAAATGTAGTCCTGCTCTGTAAGAGCGTCAGCATGGAAGAGGCTGACAACTACAACAGTCAATCTGACATCAGTAGTGGGGAAACTAATGGAGTCACTTCTAAAGGAAAGACTGGCAGATTACCTTGCATCTGGCAGGTTACACGACCCAAGGCAGCATGGATTCACAGGGAGAGATCATGTTAGACAAACCTGATACATTTCTTTGACTGGGTGACCAGAGAAATAGATCGGGGGGGGGGAGCGAGTGGTGGACATGGCTTACTTAGACTTCAGCAAGGCCTTCAATACCATGCCACATGGGAGGCTCATAAAAAAAACAAAAACTGGGAAGCTTGAGTTGTGAACCAAGGTGGTATACTGGGCACAAAATTGTCTAATGGATGGGTGACAGAGGATGGTAGTTTTTCAGCACTCACTTGGGGGAAGGAAGAGTGACCAGCGGGGTTCCTCAGGGCTCAGTACTGAGTCTGATCCTCTTTGATGTCTTTATAAGTGACATTGCAAAAGAACTGGAAGGAAAGGTGTCTTTTTGCAGATGATACCAAGATCAGCAATAGGATGGACACTCCGGAGGGGGTGAAGAGAATAAACAGAGACATGCAAAAGTTTGAGGAATGGTCAAGGGTATGGCAGCTGGGTTTCATTGCCAAAAAGTGCAAAATTGTGCACCTCAGACACAGAAACCCAAAGGCAGAGTATAGAATTGGGGGGGGAGTATTGATGGTCGATAAACAGGAAAGGGACCTAAGAGTAATCATAACAGATGACCTTAAGTGGCAAGGCAATGCGACAAAGCAGTAGGGAAAGTCAGTGGGATGCTGGGATGCATAGGGAGGGGTATGACCAGCAGAAGGAGGGAGGTGGTGCTGCTACTGTAAGGTCATTGGTGAGACCCCACCTGGAGTAGTGTGTCTCAGTCTGGTGATCACACCTCAGAAAGGATATAGACAGAGTGGGGGCCATCCAAAGAAAGGCAATAGAAATGGTGCAGGGGCTGCACCAAATGTCCTGTGAGGAGAGACTGAGGCATCTAAACATGTATACCCTGGAAGAGAGAAGGGGGGGCTTGATAGAGACCTTTGAATTTTATTTAGTTTTTGTTGACTGGGAAAGGAGGACTAGGCAATTTTTACTTTCAGCCTCATCCCTGGGGAGGGGGGGATAAAGACAGAAACCAACTGACACTGAACCAGATTAAGGTGTTGGTGGTATTTTTACCTTTTAACCTTACCCTGTTACCAAAATGAATAATAAGAATAAAAAATACCTCACAGGGGTGAGTGAGGTAGAGGAAGGACACATTTTTCAGAATAGAAGGTGTATAAGAACTAGGGTGCATGCAATGAAGCTGGGGGGAAGCTTAGGAGGGATGTGCAGAAGTATTTCTTCACTGAGAGGGTGCTGGTTGCCTGGAACAAACTTCCAGCAGGGGTGGTAAAGGGGGAGACAGTGGTGAGCTTCAGGTATGCATGGGATAGGTATAAAGGAAAACTGGTATCAATGCAGGGAAAGAGAAGGTGGCTGGATACCAGGTAGGGTCCGCGGTGGCAGAATAGGCAAGGAAAAGAGGGGCAGATTAGGTGGGCCAAAAGATCCTTATCTGCCGACGAATTCTATGTTTCTAACCATCAGCATCCAAGACTTGGCAGGAATTCCAAAGGAGAGCATTGGGAGGGGAGATATTTATTCTCAGACACTATTTATTTATTTATTTAGCTTTTGTTAACTAGTCACCCTCAGGATGGCCGTGATGGACACTGAGCTTGTGGGTGATGGCAGAAGTGATGAGTTTGGTTAGTACTTCAGGGAAGGGGCTGAGGTGTTAGTAAACAGTGCTTCCTGCTGCTGACTCTTGTCAGCACTGACCTTTCCAAACAACACCCACAGTGACTAGCTCACTCTCCCTCCTGCACTAACCTCACTAATTAACACCCCCTGCTGCTGACTCACTCTTCCTCCTGCTCTGACCTCATTAAACAGTGCCCTTGCTGCTGGTTCAATCTTTTTCCTGTGCTGTCCATGCTAAATATCCCACTACTGCTCACTCGCGCTCCCTTCTTTGCAAACCTTACTAAACTGCGATGCCCGCTGCTATATCGCTCTCCCTCCTACGATGACCATACTTAATAGCATCTCCTGCTGCTGGCTCACTCTTCCTCCTTTACTGACCTCACTAAACATCACAATCTGCTTCTGGCTCATTTCTTGCCTGGCATAATCTTACTAAACAGTGTCCCCTGCTGCCGGCTCACTATCCCTCCAGCAATGACCTTAGTAAACTGCCCCCCTTGCTGTTGGCTCACTCTCCCTCCTTTACTAACCTCACTAAATGGTAATCCCCTCTGCTGTGCGCTCACTCTCCCTTCTTCACTAGCTTCACTGCATAGTGCTGCCTGATGCTGGCTACCTTTCTCCTTTACGAACTTCACTACACAGCACCCCCTGCTGCTAGCTCACTCTCCCTCCTTCACTAGCTTCACTGCATAGTGCTGCCTGATGCTGGCTACCTTTCTCCTTTACGAACTTCACTACACAGCACCCCCTGCTGTGCGCTCACTCTCCCTTCTTCACTATCTTCACTGCATAGTGCTGCCTGGTGCTGGCTACCTTTCTCATTTACGAACATCACTACACAGCACCCCCTGCTGTGCGCTCACTCTCCCTTCTTTACCAACCTCACCAGGCAGCCTTCCCTGCTGCTGATTCCCTCTTACTCTCATAGACGTGTAGGTACTGCATCCTTTAACTTGTTTTGCTGTGAGAATAATCCTGCTTCCCCTTTGTTTTCCTGCAGATGGAGAGATCACCTCAAAGCCCATGGTGCTGTTCCTGGGACCATGGAGTGTTGGCAAGTCCACTATGATCAACTACCTCCTGGGACTGGAAGACACTTCCTACCAGCTCTATACAGGTACTTTAGTAATGAAAAACCTTGGGACAATGTGGAGATCTCTTTAAAAATGGTGGCACACAAGGGTGCAGTTTCTCAGCTTTCAAACTCCATTATAAATGCACACCACAAGACCGCTTTGTCCAATCAGACTATCACTAAACTGGCAAACTCTACCCACAAGACTTGCCAGCCTTATGGCAGCTGGTTTTCCCACTTGAACTATCATCATTTTCATCTTGTGACTTGGGATTTGGGCACTTACAAATAAGAGACTATTCTGAGATTTGGCAGCCTCTGCCAAATTTATCAGGAAAATGTATTAGAATTCTGTTAAAGCCACTGTACCAGGACACCCCTGTGGGCTCAGCAGTAGAATGATGTGTTTCAATGCAGGTGACCCGTGTCTGGGCACAGTCCTGGGTCATCTACAAATATGTGGCCCTTGGTCGATAGTACTGCCAGTAGCAGCATTTCCCTGACCAACGGAGGGTGGTGCTGTATTCCATGGCCACAGTGAACCCCTGCAGTAGACTTAGAGAGTCCCCCTCAGTAGATATAGAGAGTTCATCTCTGCAGGGGAGAGCTGCATGCTTGCAATCCGATGGGTTTGAAGAATGGACTGGAAAAACCCCAAGAAAAAAACACACCACTCGGAGATGTTCAAGGGTACCCATGGTGGCAGGGCTGTGAGGTCAGCACACCCTGGCTACTGTGTGTTTGCACTTTTAAGGTTCCTGATGGATGAATTACACTTTGTCACTTTCTATTTAACAATTGCTGCACTATTAAAGCATTGGGAAACCACACCTGCCTTGGGACTTGCTCTGTACCTGTTTTGAGTGCGCCTCCCTCCTGGCTTGGCAATTTGTGTTAGGGTTTCTGCCCCCCCACCAAGGCAGCACCGGATTTGTGCACCGCAGAGGCACTGGATCCTTCCTGTTTTCTATTAGATCAACAGACAGGCCTGCAGGGAGGGAGAAAAAGAGGCTGGAGAAAACCCAAACATGGTAGTAGTTAATCAGGAAGTGCTCAGGTAACGTTTCGTGGTGTCCAGCAGTTGAAAAGGTGGGATCAGTTCCTGCACCCTCTTATCTTTTTTTCCCTTGATTATTAATGATACTACAGTGTTGTAAGCTGGCTGCCAGCACAGCTGCACGGCTGCTGCTCGCAACACTAGTGGCACAAATTCAGGAAAAAAAAACAGATCTTCCGAGGGTTGGCAAAGGAGAGAAGGATCAAATATCCCAGAGAATGCATGCCTTCTCCAGGGAGGGCCAATGTCATTCTGTGCCATAGCACTCACTAAACTCCTAGTACAGTCTTTTACCCTAAAACATAAACATAAATGGGGAAGAGTCTGCTCTGTTAGCTTAAGTACATGACCCAACAAATAATGGAGCAATGACCCTCTCACCAGTGTCTTGATTTAAGTATTTTTCTTATTTTATATATGCAAACATATAGACCACTGCACCTAAATCAGTTAATCTTATCTGGTAATATTCTGCTTCCAATGTGGAACACAATCCACAGCTGAGTAAAGGCTGTCTCAACTCCTGTATTTGTGGATAAAGGGTAAAATGTATTCCTTCTAGCTTGCACAATGCGTCGTTTCATGGCAACAACACTTCATCAGGAAAGCAATGGTTGCTGAAGAAAGTGTCATCAAATGATTTGCTTGGAATAGTGGTTCACCAATAAATGTTTAAGTGTAACCCCTAGATGGCGCTATCCCAGGGGCTACTACCCCTGCCTGATTTGCCACTAACAGGTTGAGGGGCCTGGATCCAATGGCGGGTGCCTCCACCCAGAGGTCAGGGTTTGCAATAGTTAAACTTACTTGGTCACAGCCCTCTGGGACACTGCAACCCCCCTTTCTTCCCAATAGTGGCCCACACAATATAGCAGAATTACCTTCACAGTATACACTTACCCCCAAGGCTGGTTCAGGCACCGGGACATCCTGTAAAATAAGATACAGTGCAACAATCACAGTACAGTACTTTAACATAGACAAATACCTCAGGCAGTATAACTTTGTTGAAACAAACAGCTCTGATTTATTTAGGGATATAACAAGGACAGGGGAAATCAGGTTAATTAGCTTATCACTTTACTATCTCATTATGGCTCTGTGCACAGGCCTATCCCTACCAGTTACTGTCCTGGGTACCCAGGCCCTAGTGGCTAGTCCAAACCGCGTGGCAGCTGGTAGGGCCCTTTCACACAGAGAAAAGGAAAATTAAACAGTCAGCAGTACAGTAATTCCATTTGGATTTAATGTGGCAATTCAACAGGAGCGTAATTCCATTAGTACTCACGACCTCCAAAGAAGATATGGTCCTTCAATGTCAGCAGGGCTACTTTTGATCTCCAAGAGACTCCTCACACATTTATATGGTAAAAAAAGAAAGCACTATACCAGGCAGGCTGCATCTGTATCCCCAATCAATTACTGCACAATAACCAGGAGAACACACAGCAGATTCAGTTCCTGACAGACCGAGTGTAATTCAACAATTTCTTCAGTCTTCTACAGGGTGAGCCTGGTTTCTACTCTTCAGAGATCCTTTGATTCTTTTCTGGGGCCAGTTCAGTCCTAACAAGCTGTTACACAAGCTGCAGACCTGAACTCTGGGCCTTGCACACGTTTTTTGACTGAAACTGTGACTGAAGGAGCACAGGGTTTTTTCCCCTTTACTAGATCTCAAACTGAAACTCCCAACAGACAAAACCGGCACTTCCTTTGAGTTCCTCCCAGTTCTTGACTGGATTGGCTGTCACTCCAATAGACTGCTGCTGTTGGTCCAAAAAGGCACCGAAGTCTAAACTACATCTCCCAGAGTCACTGCCCATACAATCCTCTTGTGGCTGGCTCAGATTATGAGTCCCAAGTTCTGATTCGTCCAAGGCATCATTTTAGAGCTAGTTTACCCCACACTGATTGGTCCAGTTCAGCAGTTCAAAACCAGAATGGGAACTAGGCAGACAGTTCTGACTGCAAAGAAAGCAGGTTAGACAAACTGTAATTTTATTATTACTGTAAATGATTTCTGGCAATCAGTTACATCTTTCAGACAGGTTCCTTGCACTCCTAGTGACTGCAAAATGGGGTGAATTGGCAGCAGCTTGAGTGGTACTCAATCAAAGAAACACACAGTCCCCATACAAATTAATTATGTCTGCAAGCAGACAGCTCTTAAAGAGACAGTACCAGAGGTTCTAAAACACTACTGATAAATGGCTTAAACGCCAAACACCATTCAGGCTTGGAGCATTCAAGCAAGCTCCTGAAGTCTTTTGGGAACCCCCATTTGCAGGGGCACCCTTTTGCCTGGGAAAAGCTTGACGTCCATAGTCAAGGCAATTCCTATAAGTTTAACTGCAACTATATACATTTGCATTAGGCTCACACATGTAATCATCAGTCAATACATCATTTTACCAAGAACCATTTCTGAAACATTGCAGTACGTCACTCTTTACACAGTATAACACACACATTGTACCATAACTCAAGTTATTACCTCTTGTACATGAAACCTGAAGAGAGGGACCCTTCCTATCAGTTACCTTTGGGGCTGGATGGGGCAAGGGCACCATACTTAGAGGGCAACACAAGTAACTTGGAGTTAGCACTGATGCTCAGTTTGGGCAATGAGCTCGGGGACACATACACTCCTTTATGGACAACATTGAGAGGCAAATCCACAGGCCTCCCAAGTGAATCATAACTGAGGTGCACCACAGGCTTTACAGCTCGACCAGTCTTTCTAGGGGAACTGTTATAGTCTCTGCACTCTGAGCCTCATTTTCAGCATTGTCCTCACTTGTCAGGGAGTCTCCATGGGGGTAGAGAGGCTAGAACTTGGGGCACTTTCAGCTCCAGGAGTTACAGTTTCTGAGTCCACAACATTTGGCTCGCATGGAGAGCTTTTGGACACTGGCAGTGGACTGTCAGGGCACTCAAAATACTCTTCTTGTTCGGTGTATCACCAGTCTGCCCAATCTATCATTTTCCTCCCTGAAAGCTCAAACAGTTCAACCATGCACAATGATTCCATTTCATCTGATCTGATGCTTTGCACTTTACTTTCTGGGAGCATTGGCTCACGGATGAAGCTGGGGCTTAGACAGTCCAGAAGGCCCAGCTTTGTCTCCAGTATTGACTAGGGATTGCCCAAACAATTGACTCAGTTCGTAAGAAGGATAGTATTCAAAGTCACTCTCACTTTCTTCTGATATGGACTGACAGTCATGCTCAACTGGGACTTGTGCAGGGGAACACTTTAACTCTGCTTCTGTGGGTGCAGACTTCCTTGATCTTTTCTTAGCAGCAGCTCTAGTCACTGGTCCAGAGGGGGCATCTTCTGGGGGCTCAGACTCAATCAGGATTTGTCCAATGGGTAGTAAATGATTTCTATGCATTGTTTTTACATCTTTTGAATTGTTCTCAGGCCTTACTTTGTACACTGGCAGATCATCTAGTTTGCCCACTACAATGTGAGGAGATGGTGCCATCTGTCAGCAATCTTGTGTTTGCCATGCAGTCCCAGATTTCTTAGCAATACCGATCTCCCTCCTGGAGTTCCTGTGCTTTCACCTTTTTATCATACCTTTCTTTGTTGGCCAGATTTCTTTTGGCAGCCATGGTTTGAGCCAGTTGGTACGCATGAGTTAGCTGGGCCTTTAACTTTTGCACATACTGTAAATAGTTGTCAGCTTGAACCCCATCAGGAGAGACCCCAAAACACACATCTACCGGTAGTCGAGCTTCTCTTCCAAACATCAGGCGGTAGGGGGAGAACCCAGTGGCATCACTTTTGGTGCAGTTATAAGCATGTACCAGGGTGCTAATTTGTTGGCTCCATCTAGGCTTGTCCTTTGGGTGCAGGGTGCCTAGCATATCTAGCAAAGTGCGGTTGAAACGTTCAGGCTGTGGGTCCCCTGGGGTGGTAAGGAGTGGTTCTGGACTTTCGTACTCCCCACAGAGAAAGCATCTCTTTGATCAGACGACTCTCAAAGTCTCTCCTTGATCAGAATGGATTCTTTGTGGAGCCCCATAGTGAACAAAAGTTTTCTACAGTACTTTGGCTACAGTGGATGCTTTCTGGTCTTTGGTGGGAAAGCTTGGGCATATCTCGTGAATGGTCAGTGACCACCAGCACATTACTGATATTTCTTTGATCTGACTCCAAACTCAGAAAATCAATACAGACCAGCTCCATGGGTGCACTGGTGGTTATGTTAACAAGGGCAGCCCTCTGGGGCAAAGCTTTCCTCTGTAAGCAGCCTACAAGTTCGTATGTGTTGCTCCACATCAGCCCCATCTTAGGCCAATAGAATCTGGATCTCACCAAGTCAAGTGTTCTGTCTATACCAAGGTGCCCCATGTGGTTGTGCAAGGACCTCAATACTGAGTCTCGAAGAAGGCAGTGGGCAGCACCAGTTGTTGTTTGTCTACTTGTCCTCTGTCTACTGTTTCTCTATAACAGTTTATTGATCAGTTTCAACTTAGGACCTTCTTTGTATAACAGTGCAGTTCTCAAATCAGTGGAGCGTAATTTGGACACATCTTTTCCTGCATAGAGGGCTTCTAAAGCTGATTTGATCATAGGATCGCGGATTGAGCCCGCATACTGTCATTGTCCAGCTGAGGCAGTGCACCAATGTCTATTGCAGAAAAGTGGCACAAGCAGCAGGTATGCAATTCTCAGAGGGTCCCAAGCAATCCACCATGCAGTCCACCGTCCGTGGACATTTGTTCCTCCCTGTCAAACTTCCGCAGAGTGCCCGAATGTCAGGTTCTGCCAATTGACCCAATCATTCTGGGGAACAGGCCTCCGGAGAGAGCATCAGCATCTATGTGGTTCAGACCTGCTCGGTATTCGAGAGCATAGTCATATGTAGATAATGCAGAAAGCCACCTGTGCCAGTGGCATCAACTTAGCTGAGGTCTGCACATAGGTCAAAGGATTGTTGTCAGTTTTACTAGTATTTTAGCCCCATACAAGTACTCATGGAATTGGTCAACAATAGCCCACTTCAAAGCTAGGAACTCTAACTATGTACAGGATAGTTCTTTTCGATGGGGTCAGGCTTCTACTGGCAAAGGCCACTGGTCTCAGGCCATTCTCGGTGCTCTTGGTACAACACAGCCCCAACCCTTGCAAGCTAGCATCAGTGTGCAGGACGTAGGTTTTCTTGGATCGGCATAGGCCAGCACTGGAGCATGGGTAAGTTGATATATGATCTCATGAAAAGCAGTCTCACAATCAGGAGTCCAGCGCCCAAATACTTTACTCGGATGAAAATACACTCTTTAGTCTTGAGGGACGCTGACTTTTGGTATTTTTGTGGGTTGGGGATACCTTGAGTAAGGTTAGAAAGGGCGGATCACTCTTGAATAGTCCTTGATGAAACGCCATAATAACCACAGAATCCCAGGAATCTTTGCAGTTCTTTAGATTTTTGGGCCAGGCTAGGTGGTCAAGGCCTCAACTTTACTTGGGTCGGGTCTCTATTCCTCGGTGGATACTATGTGTCCCACATACTTTACTGATGTTTGAAAGAATTGACACTTATCAATGGACAGTTTAAGGCCAAAGTCCTCCAGTCGATCCAATACCTTAAATAATCTGCTCTCATGTTCCTCCAGTGAGCTGCCAAACACAATAACATCATCTAGGTATACCAGGCACTCTAGTAAGTTCATGTCCCCACTGCACGCTCCATCAATCGTTGAAAAGTGGCTGGGGCACCTGAAATCCTTGAGGCATCCTCATGAATTCATAGAGCTGCGGACAGATAAAGGCTGTCTTTTCACGGTCCTCTGGGGCCATCGGGATCTGGTAGTACCCACGCGGAGATCCAGCACAGAGAACCACTTGTCCTGCTTAGGCAGTCCAAAGCATCCTGAATGCGGGCATTGTGTACTGATCAGGATAGTCCGCCGGTTTAAGGTGCGATAATCCACGACATCCTTACTGTCCCATTCTTTTTCCTTACTATCACAATGGGGAAGCATAAGGCTTGGATTCTTGTATTACACCAGCCGCTAACATCTCTTGCAGATGCCGCTCACATCATCTATATCAGCAGGTGCCAGGCGTCGAGACCTCTCACTAAATGGTCTTTCGTCATGCAGCTGATATTGTGCTCAGCTCCTTGCACGATCCTACGTCCCATTCCTTTAAAGAAAACACCTGG
Organism: Neoceratodus forsteri; assembly: GCA_016271365.2. Taxonomy (NCBI): domain Eukaryota; kingdom Metazoa; phylum Chordata; order Ceratodontiformes; family Ceratodontidae; genus Neoceratodus; species Neoceratodus forsteri. The sequence continues at coordinate 344,659,109 of JADMNL010000025.1, read as the reverse complement.
TCTCTGGGCAAGCTTCTCACTGATCCTCACTTTCCATTCAGCTGGCAGCGGGAGTTGCTAAATCAAACAAGTCAGGCGTTACTCTGTCATTCTTCCTTGAACTCTTGCTGCTGGGTAGCACTGCAGTGTCTGCACAATGCACATTAGCCAGGATGCAACCTCTATTTACTCGAATGTCTCTTTCAGACACATTATGAACTTGGACCATTACCCTTCTGGCATAAGCATGGGCTCTAGCGGGCAAAATACTAGGCTTGACCAGCAGTCCCTCTGGCAATTTTCCATCGCCTGGTGCATCCAACATTAATATTTTATTCTTAACATCCTTTCTGATACGGACCTCTCCCTGTAAGGTACACTGGGCATTTGGTGCCAGGATCAGAGACTCAGGATCCTTCTTCCATACAATTTCGACCGGTTCCTCTGGTTCTATATTTTCAGCATCTCTCTGTGCCTCATAGGCCTTCTTAATTAAAGCCGGAACTCTTAAAGCTCTACTAGTCTTTGACCCCTGTTTTTCATAACACAAATGTGCCAGCCTTTTGAACATATGAGCATTTGTTTCAATCAACAAAGGGACACCATCATACAGTCCAGTGGGGGGACACACTAAGGCTAGGGTCTCTACTTGTTCGGCCACTCCAGCCACGGAGGTGGGGAAAGACAGCCAAATTCGGATATACCCAGAATAGGGGTAGGCCTTTCTCACTTAACCCCCATACATGCAGTCCTTCTAATGGTTGTAAGGGCACGCCTGACAAATGCTTCTGATACCAATCTTGAAACATAATTGTCACTTGGGAGCCACTGTCTAATACAGCTCTTGTAGACACTCCATTTACCTTTACAGTGGTCTCCATGGAGGACCCACTATTCTGGACCAGTCTGGAGAGGGGTGGGGCCTGGGCAACTGACCTTGCCACAAAAGGACGTGAATTAGCATTTTGGTGCCTCACTGGGATCATTTTGTGCACCTCTTAACCACTGATTTGTTCTCCAAGCTCTCCTTGTAGCCTATATGCAACTTTGTCAGTGTCTTTTGGGATTGGCATTCCCTTTCATGTGCCCATCCTTTCTACAATTATAGCAAAACATACTTTTTGGAGTTTGAGCTGGCCGAGGTGCCACACTGGGAGCCAGGGGGGGGTATTATTAACTGGAAACCTTGGTGCCATCTCTGTTCATGCGTGATAAGCATTTGGAGACATCTCGTCAGTTTCTCCACTTCCATGGTCAAGGAATCGAGTTCGGAGCTGTTATCAGCAGGAGATACATGGTGGGTATCCCCACCCCATAGCAGATGCAGTCGGATATAGGTCGGGGTCAGTACTTGCAGGCGTGGCCTTCATAAAGGGACTGTTTTTGAATTCCGGATCTTCTCAACAGTTCGCCCCATTGTGGCATATCTTTTCCTTATCAGAGCACTCATTGACTGCCAACCTCTGCCCTGAACTTCACTTGATGGGCCACCCTCAGTCACTCGGGTCATAGCCACAGCTATTGGTGCAGATCCTCCCGAGGTCGCTTTTTCTCAACTCTCGAATTTCTCTCATTAACTCATCATAGGAGGTGGGGATTCTAGTCGATTGCTAGGCGAATTGAAGCAACAGCAGTTCTGAGAAGGGGGCAGACTTAAGGATTCTGTCCAGTCTGGTTCAGTCCAGTTCAATCGCTGGCAAACTACCCTTTCTGAGGCATTCTTGCAACAATTTTTCCAGCCGAGACATACACAGACAACAACCCTTGGTACTGTTGTGCATTTCTTACTCTCCACCATAGGTCCTCATCAGAATCTGGGCTCCCATACACATTCTCCAAGGCCTCAAGATAGGCTTTGCAGTCGCTTCAGGGTTACTGGCCGGTTTAGCACGGATGGTAGCCAGGGCAGGACCTCGGAGGCTCACTAACCTCTTCGCTTTTGCTTCCGAACTTGCCATTCTAGCACTTGGGGCAACATAGTCTATCCAGGTCTCTCAGTCATCCTCCTTTGGGGTGGGAGGGTGCCAGAGAAGATCCTCAACCTTCGGTAAGAGTCGTGACTAATGGCAGGTGCAGAAATAGGAGTCTGCATTGGTTCAGCCACCATTACGGGTACTGGAGCAGGAGAGGGTGTTGGGGGAGGAACACCCCCAGGTGGCAAGAATAGTTTCTTCAAGTCCTCCACAGTTTTCCCTTCTCCCAGCAACCATTTAGCAAATTTCTCCTCAAAAGTTTCAGATAGTGGTGGGGGCTCATTCCCCCCCGGGTCTTTACTGTCCTAGTTATCACTCTCCAAGCAGTGAGGGCTCCTCTGGGTAATGGTCTGTGGTACTTTGAGCTATCTATGGGATCCTTAAACTCTACTAGGGCCAGGAAAGTGTGGTGAGCAGATTAGCGTGTCAGACCACCACCACAGGATTTTGTAAACCTTCCACCTTGGAAAGTACTCCTGCACAGTGTCCGATGATACCCAGGGGATGTCCAGGATAAGCATAGCATTTTGGGGGTCGATCTCCTCCCCAGTACACCACTCCACCAGCCGGTGCACAGCCACTTCTGTCGGGGTACCCATTTATTTATTTATTTATTTTTTTTTCCCTTAACAGTGGTTTGTAAATATGGCCACTAGAGGACACACAATCCCAGCGGTGCCTCCAATATGTAACCCCTAGATGGCGCTATCCCAGGGGCTACTACCCCTGCCTGATTTGCCACTAACAGGTTGAGGGGCCTGGATCCAATGGCGGGTGCCTCCACCCAGAGGTCAGGGTTTGCAATAGTTAAACTTACTTGGTCACAGCCTCTGGGACACTGCAACCCCTCTTCTTCCCACTAGTGGCCCACACAATATAGCAGAATTACCTTCACAGTATACACTTACCCCAAGGCTGGTTCAGGCACTCGGACATCCTGTAAAATAAGATACAGTGCAACAATCACAGTACAGTACTTTAACATAGACAAATACCTCAGGCAGTATAACTTTGTTGAAACAAACAGCTCTGATTTATTTAGGGGATATAACAAGGACAGGGGAATCAGGTTAATTAGCTTTATCACTTTACTATCTACTCTATGGCTCTGCAGCCTATCCCTACCAGTTACTGTCCCTGGGTACCAGGCCCCAGTGGCTAGTCCAAACCGTGGCAGCTGGTAGGGCCCTTTCACACAGAGAAAAGGAAAATTAAACAGTCAGCAGTACAGTAATTCCATTTGGATTTAATGTGGCAATTCAACAAGGAGGCGACCCGAATTAGTACTCCACGACCTCCAAAGAAGATATGGTCCTTCAATGTCAGCAGGGCTACTTTGATCTCCAAGAGACTCTCACACATTTATATGGTAAAAAAGAAAGCACTATACCAGGCAGGCTGCATCTGTATCCCAATCGCAATTACTGCACAATAACCAGGAGAACACACAGCAGATTCAGTTCCTGACAGACCGAGTGTAATTCAACAATTTCTTCAGTCTTCTACAGGGTGAGCCTGGTTTCTACTCTTCAGAGATCCTTTGATTCTTTTCACAGGACGGATTCAGTCCTAACAAGCTGTTACACAAGCTGCAGACCGAACTCTGGGCCTTGCACACGTTTTTGACTGAAACTGTGCACTGAAGGAGCACAGGGTTTCTTTCTTCACTTTCAGATCTCAAACTGAAACTCCCAACAGACAAAAACCGGGCACTTCCTTTGAGTTCCTCCCAGTTCTTGACTGGATTGGCTGTCACTCACAATAGACTGCTGCTGTTGGTCCAAAAGGCACTCAAGTCTAAACTACATCTCCCAGAGTCACTGCCCATACAATCCTCTTGTGGCTGGCTCAGATTATGAGTCCCAAGTTCTGATTCGTCCAAGGCATCATTTTAGAGCTAGTTTACCCCACACTGATTGGTCCAGTTCAGCAGTTCAAAACCAGAATGGGGAACTAGGCAGACAGTTCTGACTGCAAAGAAAGCAGGTTAGACAAACTGTAATTTTATTATTACTGTAAATGATTTCTGGCAATCAGTTACATCTTTCAGACAGGTTCCCTTGCACTCCTAGTGACTGCAAAATGGGGTGAATTGGCAGCAGCTTGAGTGGTACTCAATCAAAGAAACACACAGTCCCCCATACAAACTAATTATGTCTGCAAGCAGACAGCTCTTAAAGAGACAGTACCAGAGGTTCTAAAAACACTCACTGATAAATGGCTTAAACGCCAAACACCATTCAGGCTTGGAGCATTCAAGCAAGCTCCTGGAAGTCTTTTGGGAACCCCCATTTGCAGGGGGGTTACATAAGAATTAATGCAGCATTACAGGACCCTCCCAAGATCCCAAGTTGCACCTCTTTCACTGCTACAATTTGTGTGCGAGACTGAAGCAAACATAACTGCTGGGCTCGACCATCTCCTTTGCTGTCACAAGCTCTCGTTTAATACTAAGTAAATTAAGATGAAAGGGCACATCACATTTAAACGAGATCTGATGAACTATACTTGAAGGTGTGTGATGAATCATGAAATAATGCTTGAAGAATTCATTTCAATTTATGATTTCTCCAAATAATAACAAGTTTATTTTGAACATTGCTCTGCTACTAAACAGCTTAAGAAATAATCCAGAAGAGAGAACACAAAAACAATTATAACTATAGGTTGGTTAGAATTATAACAAAAGGTTTTCCTTTAAAAATTTGTACTGGAGGGGCCAGGCCAGTGGCGAGGAGGGCTTGAAGCACTGGCACCTTACCTCCTGCCACACTGGCGACCCATGTTCGGTGGCGAACACAGGTTGCTGGGGGTCGGCCACGGAGGGAGAGGATCGAGTATCCAGAGGACAGCTCTCCTCTCCCAGGGAAGGTGGGCTGTCATTCCCACTGAATGACTGCCACCAGGTGGAGGCCTGAGGGTAGTACAGGACCAGGGTGCCAAGGAAGGGAGGGTTCTACTGAACTCCACAGCATGTGCACACCTCGACATGCATGCCCCAGCAACGGGGAAAGGGAGAAAACAGAAAATGGTTGGCTCAGGTTACATGAAACCCTGCTCACCTGCCTCTGTCCCATGCCGTCATCCAGTCATCAGCCTAATCTGGATGTGTGCTCCTGGGGGGGAGGATGGCCTTCCCCTTCCTGGCCTTGCCATGGGGGACAATCCGTGGGGGAGTCTGAGGCCCGAGATATGGGAGAGACGAGCTGCTGGGCCAGAGGAAGTGGGGACAGGGTTGAGAGCCTGCCCGAGCCAGCCAGAGAGGAAAAATGTTATATGGAAAAAAAACATTTGTACTGGTTGCCTGGTGGTGTGGATGGATAATATTCAGATATGCTTTTAAAAAATTATCTCATTGCTAATTGTCAATGGAAATGCTTCTCCAAATTGATTTGTTTATGTAACTGCATATTTACATGGTTGTCTCATCTGTTACATATATGTTTTGTACATTTGTTGTATGTTCTTGTCACCCTTGTAAATGGGTCTTTGGCCCAAGGTCTTACCAGATTTAAGTAAACAAAACAAACAAATAGCACTGTGTCATTAGCAGACATGAATATTTGTGGAGGAGCGGATGGACAGCAGTGGGCTCAGGGAGGGTTAGGGTGGTGGAGCACAGGCACATCCCCCATCCAGTACCACTACAAAACACTTACGCCACACTGGCTGAATAGGAAAGTCCCACAGAGGCACCTGAAGTAGTGATCAGGGTGGATGTGGGGTCCTCCATAGTGGAGACCCCAAGGGAGGGTGGCAGAGGACCCCAGTGGAGGAGGAAGTGAATCCTGGTGGGGAACTCCATAGTGAGGGGAATACAGTTGGGGGAAGGTAAGGATGATGAGAGGTAGATTAGGTGCCTTCACGTAGAAGGTACAAGAGGACACAGAAAAAGGAGGATAGGGAGAGTCACCAGTAGAAACAAAGAGAGGCAGGGAGAGCAGTTAGGAGCACAGAGGCGCAGATGGAGGATAATATTGCCCAATCAGTAAAAAAAGGGGATAAAATATTCTTTAGATATACAAGTGAGAAGAGAAAGACCAAAGGAGGGATAGTAAGGCTAAAAGGGGAGGGGGGAGGTTTTGGAGGAAGCGAACCAAAAAAAAGTGGACAAATTGAACAATTACTTTTGTTCAGTATTTACAGAGGAAGCGGTAGGTGACAGGCCAAAGATAAGGGACAGGGGCATTAAAGGAAGGGACGTGGACATCCTTTTACAGAGGAGAGAGAGTCCTCAAGGAACTAGCGCAGTTAAAAGTAAACAAGGCAATGGGACCGGACGGGATGTGCCCTAGGATACTGAGGGAGCGCAAGGAAGTGTTGGCTGCACCTCTGAAAGCTTTGTTCAACCTATCACTAGAAACAGGACAGGTTCCGGGGGACTGGAGGAGGGCAGATGTGTCCCCAGTACACAAAAGTGGGAATGGGGAGGAGACAGGAAATTACAGACCAGTCAGCCTGACTTCGGTAGTAGGTAAAGTAATGGAATGGCTACTGAAGGAAAGGATTGGGGCATACCTTGCAACCAGTGGATTCGAGGATCCAAGGCAACATGGGTTCATGGGGGAAGGTCTTGCCAGATAAACCTGATCGAGTTCTTTGACTGGGTGACCAGGGAAGTGGATCAGGGAGGAGCAGTAGATGTGGCCTATCTGGATTTCAGTAAGGCCTTCGACACTATTACACATAGAAGACTTGTGAGCAAGCTGGGCAACCTGGGACTAGGTTCACAAGTAGTAAAATGGATAATAACTTGGCTAAGCAATAGGAATTAGAGGGTGGTGGTAAATGGGATCCACTCTGGAAAAGGCAAAGTGACAAGCGAGGTGTCACTGGGGTCAGTACTAGGCCCAATCCTCCCCCCCCCCCCCAATATCAGAATAGTGGTTAGATCTTTAATTCCATCATCGTACAATCCTCTAGTTAGATCCCAACCTTACTATTTCATAATACTTCAAGGGAGGGAATCCAGGATCTAAGCTAACTAAATTAGTTATGTATTTAATTATATACTACAATCTACATACTAGTTTTCTATATTTTAATATTTATTTATTTATTTTTTTTTGACTGGGTAAGTGCATTAGACAAATTCTGCCTATTTTCAGGCACAACCCGGGGGAGGGGGATACAGATGAATGCCAGCCGACTTTGAACCAGATTAAAGCAGAAGTCTCCTGAAAATCTGTAAAATCCATGAATCTGCTGAATAAACATGCACTTTGGTACCTTGTGGTGTGCTGTATGCATTTTGTTCATCCCCTGCAGTTATTTCTTCGTGGTAAAAAAGCATTTTGCTCCGTAAGAAACTTTGTCCCTGTTTCATTGTTTTTGAAGCCCGCGCCATGTTAAGAACGTGGATGCGCATTGGCGCTTTGTTTCTGACCTCGTACACATCATCGCTGCAACAGCACTTGCAAGGGAAGAGCTGAGCGCCATTCAGAAATGGGCAGTGTGTGTCCTAAACAGCAGTGCACAACACTTGATATTAAAACTTTCACATTTAAGATTTAGTTTTATTTCCTTTCCGTGTTCATAGACTCCATCATCGAATGCCCCACAGAGCCTAAAATCATTTGTAAACTTAATTTAGTTTCTGTCCAAAAGGACCGCATTGCAAGCTAAGGTCCCTTGAACTTCCGCATTACTCGTATTTATGATTACTGTTTGGTTTTATATAGCGTGACTCTGCCCAAACATTTGTACATTCCCAATATTGTGTACAAGATGCAGGCAGCCAATGTCTGTTAGCATCATCATGTGTTTGAATAATTTTCTTTTTAATTTGTACTACAAATAATTTCCATTCAGTTTTTGTTACGTGCCATGTGCTTATGTGCTGTGCATCCTCAGCCCAAGGTGCCGCAGGTCCCTGGGGTAAGTCTCAGTTTCAGTAACAATGTCGTACTTCTATTCATCAGAAAAGGAAACAAAAATCCATAGACTGAAACAGTGCAGTATTGAAATCTTTCGCATCTATACTTGCCAGAATGAAGTACACAGTCACATTTGTCTGCTGTTACAGGTGTCCTGTACGTTGTACTGTCTGACTAGTGTAATGGTTCCAGTACCTGTTTGGACTGTGACATAGCTGGTGTTCATACTGCTAGATCCTGTACCATGTAGATGTATTTACTATATTCATTAGCCAATTTTTGGTGGTGTTAGTACATTATTTTCTGAAAGTCAGGTATATTTTATTGGCTATGTA